>ML675715.1:6600830-6704370 GCA_007922155.1 Mesoclemmys tuberculata | reverse complement strand
GGTGGGCTGGAGATCTTGTGCTATGGGGACCCCCTGCAGCTGCACTGGAAGTCCGTAGGGGTGAGCTAACACACACAGTGCTGTGCCGGGCTGCTGGACCCGCTAGTTGCCCTCCAGACTCTCTAGCCATTACGATAATGTACCGAGAGCCATCGGCGTACTCAGCGCTGGGCAAACACAGAGCGAGACCCATTGCCTGCCCCCCCCCAGCTCCAGCCATTCGTGTCAAGGGAAGTTCTGCCTGAGCAGGTATTTGGCAAGACGGCAAACTCGAGGTCTCAGGACATGACACTCCGGTTGGGTATGGCAAGTCCCGCTCCCAACAGCCCAGCCCAGAGCCCCTTTGCTGCAATCACCACAGATCCACTGGCTTTGTCTAAAGGAATCAGCCAGGATCAGGGTGGAGCCCCTGGACTGAAATAGTGTTGCCATCTGCTGCCTCTTCTCCCTTGTCAGAGCTGTCTAGTCCCCACTGACCATGCCAAGTACATCCCCCTGTCCCCAGTGGGCGATGGCCTGGGCAGGCACCCATGGAGCAGTGCTCAGTGACACACCGAGAGCCTGGACCAACTGCATGGACTGGTTTGACCCTCAGCCTCACGGGGCAGTGCAATTATGGCAGTTCTGCTCCCTTTTGGGGTTTAGGCCCACAGCAGGACTGAGGCATCTCCAGCTTCCAAGCTAAAGCGTGTGGCCTTGCAATCTCCAGCCACAATCCAGCAATCTTGAGGCCTGAGCTACTGGATCTCAAGCCTGCAGTTGAGAACAGATCCCTCCCCAACCCAGTGGGGCTCAGAGCCGATTGAAGGATTATGGCCAGAGAAGATAAAGAAAATCTGGCTTTTTTATTTTTTAACAGGGGAGATATATGGGACGGGGAGATCACGACAGAGGAGAAGGGGTCCAGGGATGGGAACAGATGTGTCCGCAAATTAATTAACTTTGTCTGCTGAGAAGTTGCCCAAATATGTCTAGGATTTTCCGGGGGAGATTTAATAGATAAGAGGGATTTGACAGCCTAAGCAGAGCAGCGGCAGCCTGCAGAGAAATCTTGGGGGGAGGGAGTGAACAACCTTTGGAAATCTCTGCTGAGATGTCTTTGTGGAATCCGATCACTCTCGCAACAGGCTGCCCCGGCACTAGGACGGGGAGCAGCCCTGAGCCAAGAGGAAACGGGGCTAAACACGGAGTGGCAGCACAGCCTGAAGCAGGAAGGGATTCGCTGGACAAGAGGCACTGAGTGACAAGCATCCAGGAAGCTCAGTGCACAGCAAAGAGAGGGCCCCATTGTGCTCAGTCAAAGGGACACATGAGAGGGTCGCTGCGGGGAAATGATCAGATGCGTCCCTGAATAACCGTAGAAATCAGAGATGGAAAAGGCCTATTAAATCACTGAGTCCGTCCCCTGGGGCCGGGACTATTCCTACAGCCTGTTCTCCAGGGCTTTCTTGGCCCCCCTCTGCAATGTATTTCTTAGCCCTGTTGGGAGGAGTTCAGCAGAAGGACAAACGGAGGGGATGGTATTTTACTCAATATTTGCTAGCCAGGAGTTCAGGCTCCCACGCTGGGACTTGGGGCCCCGTCCTCCTCCGCTGGTGTAAATCAAGGAAGCTCCATTGGCATCCATAGAACCGCACCAGTTTACACCAGGAGAGGATGTGACCCCCCCAGATTAGCTGCCCCGGGTCACACCGCCCCTCGTGCAAGCCCCCAGCGACCTCAGCGGGAGTTGGGAAGTTGGAGGTGGGAGCTGTGGAGCTGGCCCCACGCTTGGCATCGCACTGGCAGAGCTACTCTACCCGGCAGATGCAGCACAACTGCATGTAGGCTCAAGGGGGTCTTCCATAGCCCCCGTGCCGGGGGGGGCCAAGAGCAGCCCTGCAGCCCTAGATATTTTGGCCCTTCCCCACCTCCCACCAGCCTGCACAGGGGACACACACTGAGTACATTGTCCTCACATCACAGCCCCCTCTCCTCCACAGCCTTATGCAGGGGACACACCCTGCTCCTCTGCCTGGAGAGAGACTGGCGCTGGCCCTTAGGGCCTGTGGGTACCGGCGCTTACCCGATTTTGCAGGGCAATTAATGTTGAGCGGTGTTTTGTGTGACTCAGATGATCAGTGGGCTGCAGCTCCTAGCTGGGAAGTGCCAGTAGAACAGCAGCTCCTGCCCTGGGATGGTGCTAGCCAGGCAATGATAGGTTATTCCCAGGGCAAAATCCTTCCATCTAAGCCATTGGTATTTCCAAGATGAACAACAAGCAGGGGCGGGGGAAGACCCCCTTTGAGCCCTTTATCCACCATAGAGGAACACAGGGTATAAACTCTAACCCGCTCCCTTTGCAGGTCACCTCTGTGGCTCCGTTTATCTTGGCACTGAGCATTTCGCGCCGTGTGAATTGCACAGAGTAAATATTTAGGAGCTAGCACCATGTGCTGTTCCCAAGGGCATTGCTACTCCCAAAAAAGTCCTTTCCTACTGTTAAATAGCACAGACTGTGCTTAGAGCCGTCCCTGGGCATGCCCAGCACCGTGCTGCAGAGCTCCCAGCATTAATGGGCAGGAGTTGAAGCTTTCCATCTCCTGGCTACTGCTCTTTTAAAAATCCCTCGTGTTCCTTCTCCTGTCCTGCCCTCCAAGTTCTCTCTCTCCCCCAGGTACTTCTATGACCTCCCACTACCCTTGTATCTGAGCACCTTCCAGTCCTGAATGTATTTATCCTCAGCCCTGCCCCTAGGCCAATGTTATCATCCTCATTGTTGAGATAGGGAACTGAGGCACAGAGAGGCTAAGTAACTTATCCAAGGTCACACGTGGAATCTGTAGCAGAGCGGGGATGGAACCCAGGTCTCCCAACTCCCAGACTTGTGACCTCACCAGCAGGGCCATCCTTCTCTCCTAATTGAATGGTAACAGAGTGCCAGGATAGAAAGAATGGTCTAGTGGTTAGGGCACTAGCCTATGACTTGGGGACCTGGGTTCAAATCCTTGCTGTACCACGGGCTTCTTGTGTGATCTGGGGCAAGTCTCTCTGGGCCTCAGTTTGCCATCTGTACAATGGGGAGAGTAACACTGCCTTACCTCACTGGGGTGATAGGAGGGTAAATACATTAACGATTGTGAGGTGCTCAGATCCTGCAGTGACAGGGGCCAGGTAAGTACTGTGGATAGACTTGTTCAAAAGAGCGCAGTTCCCCTTTAGACACCAAATAAGGGCCAGATTTTCAAGTGCTCATTTCCCACTGTAACACTTAAGGGCAGATTGTAAGTGGAGTTCAGCACCTGGCATGCTATAAACCTGGCGCATAATGTAGTTTGGGGGGCAGGGAGTGGGGAAACATCACTTCCTAGCTCCCACATTTTTGCAGAGGACGTGGTGATAATGAAAATAGAAAATGTTTCAAACTGATTCAAAGAAATACTCTTCTCACGCTTTGTACGATTGGCGAGTGGAACTCCCTGAGGAGTTCTCACAGGCCAAGAATGGGGAGCAGAATGAATGAAAATCCACAGCTGCATTAGACAGACAAAAAATGGGTACCGGGTATAAACTCTGCTGCTTTGGGGCATAAGCCAGTCATCTGTGGCCCAACGTTGGGAAGCATGTTCTTCTCTGGGCAGATTATTTCTTAACTGTCCATTATGGGTTTTTTTCCACCTGTCGTAAGTGAGTATATATCGCCACCATTCTGACTTGGGGCAGGTGCACTCAGGTTACACAGGTGTACATGACGACACAAGTATAACACAGGGGACAGTCAGACCCACAGGGGCCTGGTCTCCCTTTAGAATGCACCAAATTCCAGCATGGGATGGAGGCACAAGCTTCTCTAAAGCCAGTGGGCTACATTCTTGGCCCTGGGCCAGGCTACATTGAGCCCCGGCCAGTGGGCATTCCTTTGATGAAGGGGGAATCCCCTGGTGGCATGGAGCCAGCATAGCCAGCTGTAAGCCACACACCCCACTGCCACCAGCCCAGGGACATGCCAGGAGGATAGCAGAGCTGGAGCCAGCTGAGATCCAGCACCCAAACCCTTGCAATGGGCTCTTAAGGGCCGTGGCAGGCCATCATGAGTTAAAGCAGCCAGGAGGCCCGCCCTGATTGGGGGAGTGAAAAGGTGGCAGAAAGTCACCCTGTGCTATTGCCCCTCTTCCCCCCACCCCAGTTGCTGCAGCGAGTGTAGCTCAGCCAAACCAGAGGATCGGGGTCAATGGCAGCAGACTGCGTGTACCCAAGGGTGGGCTCTGGCTCTGTGTCTTCAAACTCGCAGCAGCAAGAGGAAGATGGAGGGATTCTTTGTTTTAAGCCACTGGAATGATCTGGCCATTTTTCTGACATTTTGCGGGATGTTTGCAGCACCCCTGGGAACCTCCCGGAGCTCTGGTGTCACTGTCCCCTGCTGTCTATGTATGGTAACAAGACAGGGAGCCATTTGCTGCATGTGGCTTGTGGCCAGTAGATTTTTAATGCTTCTTGGCCTGTTCTATCTAACCAACAAAAGTGATTGGGCCACAGGGCAGCGATCACTCTCCAAGGGCCTCTCTCTGGAGTGGGTGCTGCCGTGGGGTCTCATTTGACATGGGCTGTTTCCATCTGTTAATAATATCTTGAAATGGAATTCGGTTTCCTTTCTGATACTTGTAAACAAAATCCCTTTCTTTCACGCACGTGCATACCGGTTTGTTATTGTAGGGTTGCTCATGAGCTTTGAGGTGGCACACGCCGCAGTTTATTATTGTAGGGTTGCTCAGGAAGGCTGAGTTACTGTCACTGTTTTCCTCTTAATAAAGCTGGAGAGGCACTAATTTACACCAATGAAGAATTTGACCCAGTAGGTCAGCTTGTGTCCAGAGCAGCCTTTACGTTGAAGCCATTTTTCGCTTAAAAGAGCGTAAATTATGCTTGGATTTTTTTTGCCCGTATAGCTCACTCCACTGGCTCTTGTTCCCAATGGGCACAAATACTATAAACAGCTCCTTGCTCCCAGGCTAGGGCTTTTGTGCCAAGTTTTAGCCTGGAGCAAAACTTTTCTGGCTGTGTGTCTGCAACCTGCTGAAAAGGAGGGTTTCTCACTGCGGAAGCTCTGACAGAGCTGGGGCTTAGAGCGGCAGGATGCATACTGCTGGGACAGGAGAGCAGCGTCTGGCTTTGGTTTCCTCAGCCTTGTTTTGTTTTGTTTGCTGTGGGAAATTACACAGCTGGCAAACTCCACACAGCTGAGGCAACTGGTGTGGAATGAGAGATTTCACGCTCCGGTGCTCCAGTTTGGGGAGCAGTCTGTCTTTGCAAGAGCTATGACTCCAACAGCAGGGCAAGCTGGGATCCAACCTGGGTCGTTCCACAGGCTGGAGAAGATCTAACTGGGTCAGCGTTTCCCACTGCCATTGCTGAACTGTCCTCCATCATCACCATGACAAATCCCAAAGGGAGATAGCCTCTTTGCAGATCCAGAGCCACTCGAATCAATCTCTGGTTAGGTCCTTAAGGTGGTGCGGTTGGATATTCAGTTTATGTCTGTCACCAGCCATCTTATCTCACCACCAAAGCTCTTGGCTATGTGTAGGGGCATTCCTTGGTGAACGTGCTTCAGAATTCATTGGGCTTCCATCCTAACACCACCAACTCTCCTCCATGCCGAGCTTCTAAATCAGATGATCTCAATGGAGCATCAGTGCTTTATCTTTTTGGTGGAGCATCAAGCTGGAGAGAGAATGCCACAGTGCAGCGGAGGGGAGTGGGGGAGAATATGGCAGGATCAGTGCAGGTTTGAGAGAATGGGAGGGAAGTGGTGATCCATCAGTATCTCTCTCTTACCCACCCGCTGCAGAGGGTAAAGATTGGATAACCACTGCCCTACAGGCCAGGTTTTCTTGGTAGAGCTCAACATCCTGCTGGCCTCACTGGGAACCATCTAGCAGATCTGAAGAGTGTAATCATCTGAGCTGTTGTATCCTGGATTCTTTTGAAAATCTGGCCCCATGTGATGAAGAACAGACCAGAGAAACCCTCTAATGATGCAGCTCTTGAGACCTCTTATAGCAAGTTTTTCCCCTCTCTAATTCTTAGAATAAACTCTCAAACTCTGATGCATAAACCAACTCCTAACAGTCCAGGGTGAGGAAGAAGCTCCTTTCATAGGGCTTTGATTTCCACTATCAAGTAGATCAGCCCTGCCAACTGCCCCCCTCTTCCCCATGAAGTGGGTCTGTATTATTTACGCCCCAGCTCCTTTACACAGCTCTAGCAAATGTAAAAGGGGCCAGAAAGTGAGTGTAAATGTCCGTTTCACCTGCTCAAATGGGTGTGAAAGGGCGTAGTATAAATGAGACTCAGGCCCATCGTATCTTTCTTACAGATGGGGAAACTGAGGCAGAGGTTTTCTGTGACATACTTATGCTTGCCAAGAGAGCCTGGGACAGAGCTAGGATCAGAACCCAGGTGTGTCTGGGGTCGGGTCTCCCCTAATCCAGTAAGCCAAATATGCCCTTTTCAATTTATTTCCAACGACATTAATTAGCCAAGTAATTAGCCAAGTAACAAGAAGAAAAATAAAGGAAAAGCCCAACCAGATCCAGCTAGCGCAATGAGAGGGTCCCTTGTTTGCAAGCCCCAGGAAAGCCCCGTGCCATTCATGTTCCACCCCAGTACCATCTGCACCTGCCTCCAGCTGACCAGTCTTTTGTAGTCTGACACCAGAACGCTCCACATCTTAAAGGGGCAGTAGCCATAGCCACAATTTCTATCCTTCCTATAGCGCCACCTGGCCTCCTTTTCTGTGCTTAGCCCAGCCCTCGCTCTGGTGCTACCAGACAAGGTGGGCTAACTGGCTCATGAAGGTTACACCATAAGACGCAGCTAACACTACGGCTCAGGGCTCTTAGGGAGTTCCCAGAGACACTGCGTGTGTGGCTGTAGATTCCAGTAAGATGCCTGCCACGGTGCCTTCTCTTCATAAGAGCAACAGCCAAATCCGTTTCCCCTTTGCTAGAGGAAGGGATGGTGATGAGGAAGCTGAGGGAGTCGACAACCCCTGCTTGACTCCTAGGCTAAGTTTCTGTGTTGAGGGAGGATTAGCAGGAATTGCTGTTTGTCTGCCAGGCAATTGTAAGCACAGGAAACAGTTTATTTAGAATTGGTCCACTCATGCTGCTCCAGCCATTCATCTTGGAGCGTGCAAGAGACGTGTGCACACCCATCCCCCGTACTTATACCCACACTCATACACACACACCTACACACCCCCCCTCAGAAGGTTCAGAGTTCGGTACAGCTAACACAGGTAGGGAGTTACAGAGCAAGGGCCAAGTCTGCAGTCCAACTGCTGCAGCCCCAGTGAAGTGAATGGCGTAACTGATTCCTCAGTTTGGCCCCAAGAGTTGGCGCTGAGATTGGAAGGTGATAGGCACCTTAGAGAAACCAGACAAAGACGGGCCAGGCTCAGAACGACCTTGGCCTCGCACCTAGAGAGTTGTGCCTAAAGCCTTTAGCTCTAGCATCCAGCAATGGTGCATGAAAGGAAGTTGTACAACTGACAGATGCAGGCCCTGATTTTCAAAGGGGCGAAGCGGCCAGAGCACTTACGAAAATCAGCAATGGGGATAGAACTGGGACTCATCACCCAAAGCCTGAGTTGCTACCATTGGAACTAAGGGATTAGCTTCTGCCTAGCTACTAGCAGTAATAGGCTATTATCGTACATGTGCAGCAGCCACTAGAGCGGGACATAACACACTTAGCCGGAATGCCACGTTAATACCAATGAACTCCCATTGACTTGTGCAGGAGCTTGGGGCGCTCAGCACCTGGCAGGATTTGGGCCCTGGTTTATGCATTTTGAGATCCTCCATCCCACTATGCTGAAACAGGCACAGGCGTCCCCGTTCTAATCACTCACCGTGGAGGGTCAAACTCCACCAGTCACAGTCCCCTCCGGGCTCAACAGGTTGGGAAGTCCTGTCAGAGGGAGAAGTTGGTTTAAAGCAGGAGAGCGGCTGAGGACAGGACGAGCTCAGTGTTGTGGTTGGAAGAGGGGCTTCCAGTCCGTCTCGCTGCTATACGCACTGGCATTGGCCTCGGGAAAATAGCAACTTCTTGGAAGCGCTGTTTGAGCAGGATGAGGATGTGGGATTCACTCACTCTGACTCAGATGCGGCTTCTGGCTGGTGATGGACACCACTGTCACATGAATCAGAGCAACATACATAGCGAGCCAGACCTCCAGCTCAACTCCAACTGCTGCCCCACTGCAATGCAGGCAGCGTGCCCAGGAAAAGGGAGCAAGGCTTGAAAGTCCCTATGGCTGGCTGCTGGGAGAGACCTGTGGGCAATGAGCACCCCAACTGAATTAGAGTAGTCCTGAGGCTGCTCTGATTTACACTAGTGGTCTGGGTCCTCGCAGTTTGGCTCCAGGAGCTGCACAGATGACTGAAAGCCCCTCTGTCCCCCGGCCCATCTCTCGTCTTGTGCCCAGTGCAGCTTGGCTAGCCGCTTGTTTTGCGGCGTCTCACATTGTGAGTAGATTTTGAGCCACAAAATTTGGACCCAAATCCAAACTCCCGCAAAGCTTGAAAGAAGAGCATTGGGAGCTGGGCATGTTTGGTCAAAAACCGATGTACACAGCATCTAAACTGAGCTGGCTGCAGGATTGGGCCGTCTGACGTTTGGAGGTTAAAGCAGATGTTGCTGGGTTCTATTCGCAGCTCTGTCATGGATTCGCTTGGGGCAAGTCATTTCTCCGCTCGGTGCCTCAGTTTCCTCAGTTGCACACTGGAGAAGATAATATTACTCTGTCACCCAGGAGGGTTGTGAAAAGCCACTAGTTACTACAGCGACGGGCCCTATAGAGAAATAAAGCACTAAGATAGACAGATCACTGACAGATTAATGTTGGCAGAGCCATTTGTGATCCTGCCAAGGAGATGTGTTCCAATAGCAGCGCTAAACATTACTGTTCTTCCATGTCACAAACCCCAGTTTAGCCATGGGTGTTCTCCTTGTCCCCAGCTCAGCACACAAAGTGCATTGTACTAGCTTTCTGCAGAGTTAAACTTTCCAGGTCTTATTTACTGACGCGTGGGCATGACCTTGCTGGTCGCTTGTTGCAATGGACTGTATATTATGCAGGAGACAGCAGGCTGCCTGCAGGGTGTTGAGTTTATTTTGCTGCATTGACAGCATGGAGCGAGCAGCCCTGGGTATTGAGGCAGTTTGGATTTTCTGGCCTGAAATGGCACATACCAAACTCGTCAGTAACGCCGGAACATCTGGTACAGGATGTCATCTGACGCCATCTGGCTGTAATACAGGGCAGACCAAATGGTGGAGGAGAGGGGAATCTTCCCCAGACAGGACCCCCACCACCATCTCTCCACCCACATAGAGCCAGATCCAGGGTTTTCAAAACACAGCTGGAGGCTCCTCTATTGCCTTGGGACACAAGGTCTTCATGATGCACAGTCTAAATTTGGGGTGACTCATCTGAAGCGTGGGAGAGCGAGAAGGGCTGAGGGGGAAGGTCACCGGGTTGGTTTCTATCCCACCCATGGGCTTATACTCAGAATTCCTTGCATGTGTCCATGTGGAGCTGAGCATTGAACTCTTCCAGTAAACAGTCACTGCTGGGGTTCAGACAGCCCAAAACAGGAGGGGCCAAATCCATCCCCACTGCAAATCCACTGAGTCCAATTGACTTGTGCCAGGGTTCCCCCTGATATGATTTTTATCCTCTTTCCCAGTACAGGCCTTCTTATCAGAGGGGCTGAGAACCTGCGGCTCCCACTGATTTCACGTGTGGCTCTGGGTGCTCTGTACTTCTGCAGATCAGAGGTGCGTTCTGGCACCATCCCCCACTAATACAGGGCAAGAGACCCATCCTGCATCCTGCTGAGCTCTGCTGACTTCAGTGGGGAGAGGCCCAGGAAAGGCCGGACGCTGATCGTACTTACACTGCCTCATTATGTCTCCATCGCTCTCAGGCGTCCGTGACGTTCGCCTCCCACCCCCAGGATTTGTCTAGGCATCACTTCAAGTCCGTCCTCCTGGACAGTGCAGGCTTCTTCCCTGCAGAGCATTGGCCGATGCGTTGCCCTGAGTTTTAATCGTCTCAAGCAGTGGCATTGGACCCGTTACCCCATAACCAACTTTTCCACAATCTAGCAGCTCCCAGCACGGGGACACTTTTCTTGATAGGCAGCCTCGATTTTCCTCCTTTTCCCACCCTCATCCCTGGAGTATCTGAGCACCTTCCAGGCCTGCATTAAGCGACGTGACTAACATCTATCGTGCGCGGGTTATCTCGTGCTCTCCCCAGGGGAGAATGGGGTCTGCAGCGGAGGGTTTTATTCGGGCAGGGATTTTGGGGCGTTTCTGTCTACATGCTGCTGTGTGTGTGTTAGCGACAGCAGGTCGCAGACGCACACTTGGCGCTAGGAGCGGGAGGTGGGGAAGCTTGTGATAGTCCTTAGTCCCTGGGGGTGTTTATTCCACAGCCTCAGACTGGCGGCCCAGAGAGCTCCTGCATGGACGAGCTTTCTGGTAGAAAGCCCCGTTGTGCCCGAGGAACAGAGCTGTTGAACCACAATCCCCATCCTGGAGCTTTAGCTGCTTCTAGACATGCTGGGCCCAGGCCATTGAGCACCTTGGAAGGTAAGGACTGAGCCCTGCAACTCTGGTATTCGAGTGGGAGCCAGTGCAGAGAGGGAGGCTGGGTCTGATGTGCGCACAGAGGCCTGTGTTGCGGAGGAGATGCGCTACAGCGTTCTGTACTCGTTGGAGTTTCCCAAAGGCTGATGGCAGCAGGCTCAACTGCATTGCATTGCTGTAGTCTAGCCAGGAAGTGACGAAGGCCTGTGAAATTAAGGCCAGATCATTATCCAGCAAGATGGGACAGAGTCCACTCGCCAGCCAGAGGTGCATTGCTTAGGGGTGGTGCTAGGTGAGAATTTAGCATTTCAGAAGAATCCAGGAGCATTTCTGAACTGTGGCCTGAACAGACCAATGCTGGGTGTATCCTTTGCTCACTTAAGTCCTGTTACGCCTTGTTATACCCTTTGGCCTGCCCTAAATGCTTATAAACAGGTACCCAAACAAGACGAGTGCTGGTGCAATGTCTCCCCACTACAGGGCAACAGCAGGGACTGAACCTGGCAAAGGCCTCTGTCACTTGAGCTAAAGACCTTTTGAGCTATTAGCCCTGCTGAATTATTGCTTCTGTCTCACCAACCACAGCAGCCAGGGATGCAAGAGGCTAAAGCACAACTCCCTGTTGCTGATGGCAGAACCAGCCACCAGCAAATGAAAATGCAACCCAGTGAATCAATGGGTTACACGTGGCTTTCTCTCTGAGCTGCAGACCCAGATTATTTGCAGTGTGGCTGGTTCTGCCATCAGCATCAGGGAGTTGTGCTTTAGCCTCTTGCATCCCTGGCTGCTGTGGTTGGTGAGACAGAAGCAATAATTCAGCAGGGCTTTTTTCTTTCCACCAGCGACGGTTTCAAAATCCAAGTGCTGTTACCATTGAGACATGTGACAGCTGGCTGCATTCGGCAGGAAACCAGAGCCTGGGGGAGAGAGTCAGGAGGGCAGGAGGGGTGTTGAAATCCATTTGGAATGGCTAGTTGTTGGGAAAGAGGCTGGGTGGGAGGCAGGCACTTGGGAATTGGAGCATTCAAAGCTGCTGGAGAAGAAGGGTCATGAGACGCTGTTTGTGATTTTAGTGCTCAGAGCTTCGGTCTCCTTTGGGGAGGGGTCCCTGAAAGATGACCCATAAAGAAATCATTGTTGGAGTTGGGTCGTTTTTTTGCTTCTCTGTGGTGTATTAAGGAGGCCTAGAAGATTTTCAGAGTTTGATTTCCTCTCCCTCCGTGACACAGGCTCTTATGAGGCCTGACATAATACTATCATTATGGCTTCTCCTTGTCATCATTAAACCTATGGCTTTTGTTTAATAAACTTATTTTACTGTCAGAGAGGTAGCCATGTTAGTCTGTATACAGCAAAAACAATGAGAGTCCTTTAGCACCTTAAAGACTAACACATTTCTGAAGGCATAAGCTTTCATGGGCTGCAACCCACTTCATCAGATGCATGAAGTGGAAATCACAGATAGGAGGAGTATATATACATCCAAGGGTAAGAAACAACAATGGGGAGGGCAAGTGCTAACAAGTAATTCAGTTAGGGTAGATAAGGCCTATTCACAACCGTAGATTAGAAGATGAGGATGTGTGAACAGTGCCAATACTTCTTGTAATGAGAGAACCATTCCAAGTCCTACCCAATCTGATTGTCAAGTTTGCCCATGAGTTCCAGCTCTGCAGTTTCTCACTAAAGTCTGGTTTTGAAGTTTTTTTGTAGAAGTATGGGAACTTTCAAGTCAGCTACAGTGTCCCAAGAGACTGAAGTGCTCTCCGACTGGTTTATGGATGCTACCTTTTTTATGTCTGATTTGTGTCCAGTCATTCTTTTGTGTAGTGACAGTCTGGTCTGGCCAATGTACCTGGCAGAGGGACATTGCTGGCACATCATGGCATGTGTTACATTAGTAGACGTGCAGGTGAACGAGCTCCTTATGGTGTGGCTGATGTAGTTAGGACCTGTGATGGTGTCACTAGAGTTGATGTACGGACAGAGTTGGCAACAGGGTTTGTTGGAGGGATAGGTTCCTGGGTTAGTGTTCTTGTTGCATGATGTACAGTTACTGGTATTTGCTTCAGGTTGCGGGGTTGTCTGTAAGCCTCCTACGGCTTGAGTGAGTGAGGGATCATCTGCTAGGATAGGTTGTAGATCCCTAATGATGCGTTGGAGAGATTTTAGCTGGGGGCTGTAGGTGATGGCCAGTGGTGTTCTGTTGTTTCCTTTGTTAGGTCTGTTCTTACTTTGAATATCAACCAACACGGTGCTGTGATTGAAATAAAACCCCAGTTAGATTAGCGAGGTGCAGTACATTGCCCCTTGAAAGGAGCGATACACTTAGTATCTTCTGTGAGCATTCCAGGAGGGCGCCGGATGCTGCAGAGGCTCGTCTCTGGGGATCGCGGGAGCTGGTGCATGCTGCAAGGCAAGGTGAAGACTGGCAGAGTCTTGCGGAGTTTTGTCGGTGAGGGAGACAGGCTGGCATGGCAGGGAGGTGACACACCGTCTAATCTCCAGCGAAGCTCTCTCTTGCTGAGGCGGAGAACTAGTCCTGGGTCTCTGAACAGCATGTTCCACACCCCCGCCCTTTGCTGTTTTTTTATTATATTAGAAATTCAAATCGTATCTGCTTTGAGACTCTGTGGTGACCGGACAACGCATAAAATGATGATATCACAAGACCCAACAGAGAGAACGCTGAGCAATTTGGAGGAGAAGGGATTTTTAGCCAAATTGTTTAAAACTTTGGGCCATATCTCCACCGGATGTAAATTAATAGTCCTCTGACTTCAGTGGTGTTACCCTCATTCACACCACCTGAGGATCCGGCCCATCGTTTGCTTGTTCCAGTTAGTACGTATTGACCTCAAACGCCTACTGAACATTCTAGAGTAAAGAACCTTTTTGTAAAAGATTCACATCATTTCATGTAAGAGGTAAAGTGCTCAGTGCAGACACCCTGAGACATCCAGCACAACCAGACTTGACACAAGCCCATGTTTTAAAAAAGTCCTTTTCAAGTCACCTTTAAATGAACAGTTAAGAATAGCTCCTTTGAAGTAAGGACTAAAGCTTGTCAACTTCTTGTGGAAGAGCGTATATCTTAGAAAGGGTGGGAAAAGAAATGCAATCTTCATTTTACAAACAGGGAAACTGAGACATGGAGAGGAGAAGTGACTTGCTCAAGCTCCCTCAGTGAATCAGTGGCAGAGCATGGAATAGAACCCAGGAGTCCTGACTCAATTCCCTGCATTGCCCATAAGCCTATTTTTCCTCTTTTGTCCTTCCTGCTGCCTCTTGTTCTCTGTGTTGCAAGGGCCGATACCCAGAATTAGCAACATGGCATTTGAGAGATGTGATGTTCCCTACTCAAGGACCCTCTGTCCATCTGAGCGCTATCAGGGTTTGTTCAAGTGCCTGGGCGGCATGTCTCAGGGAATTCCTCCAATAGTTCCTGGAACAATTCATGAGTATCTCTTAAGTAGTGTATGTAGTGTTGTAGCTGTGTTGGTCCCCGGATATTAGGGAGACAAGGTGAGTGACGTCACATCTTTTATTTGGACCAACTTCTGTGGGTGAGAGAAACAAGCTTTCACTCTTACACAGAGCTCTTCTCAAACACAGCGCCGGGGGGGGGGGGGGAGAGGAAGATGATATAGCAGGAAGCGACCAACCACGCTACAGAGAGTGTCAGATGCTTCCGTCTAACTTGTCATATTTCCCCAGGGCTTCAGTCTTTCAGCGGCAGAGGAGATATGTGAAGTGAGTTAAAAAATGATCTAGTCCCAGATAATTATTGCCAATTACACACGCGGTGGAGATAACCTCTCACATTCCAGGAGGCTCTCCAAGCGTTTTCTAAACATGAACTAAGTTTTGTGCCCATGCCTGAAGTTATTAATCTCCCTCTTTTACAGATGGGGAAATTGAGGCACAGAGCATAAAATGACTTCCACAAGGTCACTGTCTGCAGTAATGGGTTTGAAGCAGAACAGACCCTGATCTGAACAGCTTGGCCCCATCTCTACATTGAAGCCAGGATCCCCTTTCCTGCCTGTTTATTCAATGTGAAATAGGTCTGACTGAGTCCCAGCAACTGCCTTTTTAGAGCATATGGTCTCATTTTTCGACCCCTCCCACGCAAGGGAAGCGTCTGCCAGCTTTATCGTTCCCTTTCATCATTTGTAAATCCCCACAGATTGCCTCAGATTCTCTGCACTCTCCAAGGACCTGCCTAGCCTTTCCTCCAAACTTAGGCCCAGGTCCTCAGCTAGCATAAGTCCGCTCTGCTGAAGGCTTTGACCCTCCATGTTTAGTCTCCTGAAGCTCTTATTAGCAATACAGAAGACGATAGGGATTTAAAGTGCAAGGAATGGATCTTTGATCCCTTGTTTGCACCAGTCCTGCAGCATAAAGGAGATTTAAAGTAACACCTGATCCTTAGGAAGGAATCTACAGCTGGCACAGAGATTGCTTCAGTTCCCTGGTGCTGGAGGTGTTACAGGTTGGGCTGGGGTCAAGGAGGAAGTGTGGTAGGAGTGGGGCCAGAGTATGATGTGCTCCATGAATCCTGGCCAGCAATGTACTTGCCCACCAGTGAGAGCTGGAGCAGCCCCGAGGCTGCTCTAACTTGCACTGAGTGTGGTTTGGCCCCCAGCAGCTGCCAGGATAAGTGGAGAGGTGGAAAAGTGGCAGAAAGCCAGCTGAACTCCTATCCCCACTACCTGCAATGAGCCAGGCTGCTCTGGCCAACCTCAGGATCTGGCTTTCAGATTTTCCTCCCAGCACGGTCACTTTAAAAGGCCTTGTGCATTGTCAGCACATGGGAGGAAGGAAGCCCAGCTGGCAGAAGGGGAGTGCAGCATAAACTATGGCAATAGAGGGCTCCCGTCCTGTGTTAGTGTGGGCTGGACCCTGGAGGACAGGCAATATTTAAACAACTGTTCCAACAACGGGCCCGCTTCTTCTCTCCTCTTGCACTGAAGCAAATCAGGAGCCGCTCACTGCAATAAACTGAGTTACTCTGGTGTAAAAGCTGCGGGAGGTCAGTGTCAGGGCCAGGGACTTCCATAGAGTTACTCCTGGTTCATGCTCCTGCCTGGAGTCAGGGAGAGGAGAACTGGGCCCCTTGTGGTGTGCTTTTCTTTAAACACAGGGGCTGGGGCAAGTCGAGGGAATGACGTTCTCCATCCACAGACCAGGGACAAGACAAACTTGCCTCAATACTTGCTCCCTGTCATGGGGCCTTCTCTACCCTGAGAAACCACCCCTAGAGCTCAGAGGAACTCATGGACCAAGGCACACTGCTAGTCCTAGGGCTCAATGCATTTCTGGACAGTGCCCAGATACCATGGTGACAGGTGACACAAGACCCTAGATAGAGTAAGCAGACTGGCCCATCCAGCCCCTGGCCTCTGCTGAGACTGTTGTTAAAAGAGGTCCAGGGGAGAATGGTGACGGTGGTTTGAGGATGTGGGAACCTGCCCTGCTAGGAACCAAAGGGACATGGCAGATTCTACCCATGGGCTGCCTGACTGGTGCCGTCAGCTGGTTATGCTGAAGTTTTAATCAAGGAGACAGCGATGGTAACTTCACTGGGATTCAGTGGCTCCAGGTGTGAAGGATTTATGTGCTGGGTCTGGTTTGTGCAAGAGGAAGAGGGGGCGGGGGAGATAGAGGGCCCTGAAACAGAAACCCCCTTCGTCCTATCCCCATCCTCCAGGGCCATCAGATGAATTAATAGCCACTGGCTGTGCTTGCATGTGTGAGGTGGAGGACTTTCTTTCCAGGGAAGGAGAGCAGTTTACACAGGGGCAGCCCAGCCGTGTGTGTGTCCAGCTAGTATATGGAGTGAGCAATTCCAGCTGCTTGGTAAGAGCTGCGAGTTAGGATTGTCTGTCTCCCGGTCCCCAGACATGATGTAATTAAGAGGCCCTCATTAGAAGTTATTCTGGGAACGCAGTGGGAGTTTAATTGTCTTGCTCCTGCCTTGCATACCAGAAGCTCGAAGAAGAGCAAATATTCTTCTGGCTCTGTGGGCAAACAGGCACCCAGCGGCTTGGAGAGATATCTTGGAATCTGCCGTTCTCCTGGTCAGGTGGGCTGGATAGCTGGCCTAACTCAACACACATTGGGAAGAGATTGCTGATCCCGTGGCATTTCCCCACTGATGTACAGCTCAGTGGCACCAGCTATTCAGCTCAGAGATGGGGAGGCTCCAGCAAGGGCAGAAGTAAAGGGCGTTTGGTGTCTTCTGTTCAGTTCAGGACAGATGAGACAAACTCCTGCTCTGTTGATCCAGCCACTTGCTAGGTTGATCAGCCTTCTACCCTCCAAACTGAAATGATGCCCAGTTTAAAGTTTCACTTAAAAAAAAAGAAGTTAAGGGCCAGATCTTCTGCTGGTGTCAAGTTGTCAGTCAAGTTCTACTGACGTCAAAGCAACTACACTGATTTACACCAACTGAGGATCTAGCCTCAAGTTTCTAGCCCTTATGGTTGCGAGGGAAACCTTCCAGACAGAGCACTTGCTAAGGGACCGTCCACATGACAAATGAAGGTGTCTTGGTGGCAGGAGTTGGCTTTAATTTAACGAGTGCAGGTAACAATAGCAGAGGAGATGCAATAGCACAGACCAAGCCTGAGCCAGCACCCAAGTATCCAGCCAGAGTCCCTGGGGGGCTTGTCCAAGGGTGATTAGCCCATGTTGCCACCACATCTTCTCTGCTAGTGTTACCCGCCCCAGCTAGATTACAGCTAAAGCAGCGTCCCTACCAGCAGTACAACTACCCCTTTGTTTGTGGTGTAGACGTACCCTTCGTCTGAAACAAGCGTTTGACGAGAGATGTAAACTCCCCTTTCATCTCAGTAGGGCACAAGATCCTTTCAAGGACCAATTTTCAAACAACGCAGGCCACAGCCTAGAATCTCTAGGCTGCATTGTCTTTCTCCATAGTGTGTATTCCCATCCTGCCCCAGACCCCCCCAGCGTACCCCTTACACAGAGTCACATGGGAAACGGGCAGTGAGTAGAGCCATTTATATCTTCCCTCCTATGCCCCTGCACTGGGGGGATTCTCCTCTGACCTCTTGCAGTTCATTTACAGCCCCTAAGTTGCCAGGGTCAGCCCCACTATCCATCCGTTCCCATCCTAAACTGGTTAGCACGACTGCACTCTGTTAAACAGCTGCCATGTTCCACCTCAGAGGGGGTGGCTCTTAAGGATGAAAGGTCCAGTTGCGAATGACATGGTTACAGCTGTGGGGTAGCTGGAGGGAGCCTCCAGTTCCAGCCAACCTGTGCAGCTACAGCAGTGTGCCCCTGCGTGGGCCAAGGAGAAGCAGCATTGTGTGTGACTCAGCACCCTGCTGGTCTATGAAGTGACGCTGAAGGCTCTAAAATGAGCCATCGGGTCTGATCAAGTCCGGCAGTGCCAGGCTCCGTTCTGTCCAGGATCTGACAGTAGCCAGCACCAGCTGCTGCAGAGGAAGGCATTAAGTCTTGTTTAGTCTCTCAGTGAAAGGGGCCTTGAGGATGGAGTGGGTGAAGAGTGGATGGAGGGAGGGAGGGAGGGGGAACGGGTTGCTGAGAATGCACAGGAGGCCCTACAGTAATTCACAGCTGAGATGAGTCTGCTGGGTGTTTGCGCACTGTGAGGAGCTGCTGAGCAGACCGTTTGCAGTAGACTCAGCACTGCAGAGACCGTCTGGCTGTCTGGGCCAGCCCGTATTGCTCAGCGATGACACTGCAGCCAGCCTCCCGCTGCCGGCCTCTGCCGCAGAAAGTGAACCAGCATTTCCCCATTCAAAGTGGACAGTGGCCTGCAGGGGAAACGTTCTTCTAGACTTGGGCTCATCCCTGCTCCCGCTGAAGTCAAAGGGAGATTTGCAATTGCCTTTGGGAGCAGCGGGATTGGGGCCAAAGTACAGAGACTAGGCTTGGCAGGGGCCTTTGGGGAGGTGCTGTGGGTTTTGGGAGCCCTTTGCAGAGCTGAAGTTACATAAGATCTGCTCTTCTCATGCCAGTTACTGCAGCCCTGAGCTGAAGTGCAGAAGACCTGTGTCGCTGCTTCAGAACACCTCTAAAACCCTCCCTCTCCTCTTTATCACCCCCTGCTGATGACACACACCCACTCCCATCCGGCTGCCAAGATATTCTCCAGGTCCTACCACCTGGAACACGTCACTCCATTGTTTGATGCCTCCTCTGCCTTCCACATCACCTGGATGCCTCCTCTGTCTTCCACATCATCTCCCTTTCCCCTCTGCAGTTCTGTTCTCATCTCCCCCCACTTGCTTTGCCCAAGCCCCTCCCCTATCCAGTCTCCTTCTCCCACTCTGGTCTCTGAGCCGTCTCCTCCCCGAGCTTGGAGCACCTTCCTCCTGTCCTCTCGCAGAGCTATGGCTAGATCTGAGCTGGGTCCTGTTCTATCCACCCTCCCGCAAAGCTCGCAGCAGCATGTGCAGGCTGGGGACTCAGGTTTTGGCTCGTGGAGGCGAAGCAGACACGCAAAGGGTCACGGTCAGTGTGCAACAGCAGGTAAAGAGCCTGACAACTCTGGTTCAGACCAAGGACGACTCTGCTCAAATGCCCCTGGTCTCTGCCCATCTCATCTGTTATTGGCGCCAGTGGAGGAGTGAATTCCCCCATGTTTCTGTGTATGTCACTCCAGGGCCTCTCCTCCCTTGACAGGTCCGTACTGCGGGAATTCAAATCCTGTGCCCAAGGGTCTGGTGATGAACACCAGCTCAGTGACTGTCCAGTTCAACAGCACCACTCACCGCTCAGGGCGCGGCTTCCTGCTCTCCTATACTACCAGCCATCACCCAGGTAGGAGACACCCTGCACCTTCGGGACGGGGTGAAAAGCAGGGGGTTGCTGGTCCTGGTGGGAGGAGGGGGAGAAACAAATTGCACAACATGGCTCCAGCCCCCAGCCAAGTGTCCATGTAGGTGGGTTCTTCCCACCCGAGCACACCACCAATCTCAGCTCTGGGTGGATGCTCCTGGCAAAGCTGGGATGGATAGGCCAAGAGCATCCCTCACTACATCTATGCTTTAGTCCTGCTCCTGAATGGAGCAATCAGGGACAAAGGGCTGAGAGGTCCTTTGCCATCTCCCTATCCACAGGGCATTTGTGTTGTACGTACAACCACATTTGGGCTGACAGCAGGATTTGGACCCAAATCTATTTTTTTCCCTCCCCCATTTTTCAGACTTGCTAACAAACCAAAAATTCCATTCTTTGCACAGCTCTCCCTGGACATACAATGCTAACCCTGTGATTGAGCTGCATAAGTTATTCCAGCCACATATGAATTAACCCTTTATATCACACCCCACACCATCATGGATTCTGTAGGCACCACATGTTACAGAAGAAACATTTCCGGGATCTTATTTAAAGAGCTTTGCAAAATTGCATTGGACAACATGTAACTTTCCACTCTCAAAGCCAGGTATCTTAGTTACCATTCATTAAACAGTGCAGGGTTCAGAGGAAGAGAACAAATTAAAATAAACAGACCTCTAAAAAAAGATGTACGTTCACTCTTCCAGACACAATAACATGACAATTTTAAAATGTGACCCTTCAGGGCCTCCCAGGGCTAAAACTGAGTGATGAGGCCCCATCAGAAACACGGGAATCGCCCCCTTTTGAATCCTTTCCAATGGTGTAAATCTCTCAGCCTTGTGCAGGTGCAGTTTAGAGGGGGTGGAGAAAGGGGAGAAATTCAACATTTAGGAGAAAGAGGAAACATTTCTGCAGCAGGTGGATTTAAAACTCCCATTGGTATCTGTTAACTGCTCAGTGGCTTGGAATCTTAAAATCCATCCTGGGGAGAGGGCTTAGAGGGCAGGTGAAGTGAGCAAAGGTGCGTGCTCAATTTATCACATGGACCCCACAGTACAAAATGCCATCGCGGAAGCGAGGACTCACCCCTGGCATGCTCCCTTCCTGACTTAGCCGCCTCTCCACTCCTGGCACCCCAACGGACAGCCACGCTGGCCCGGTTTCTTGTGACTTAACCCTCCAGCTTGGGGGCAGAAAGTCCCACAAATTAGTTCAATAAGCTTGCGTCAGATCTTCAGCCGCTGAATCTGTGACTCATGGTCTGTCCAGCCTTTGTCTCAGGGCTTCCACTAGTCCTTGTCCCTTGTAGCTTCCACTGGAGGGCCCTGGATTTAGCAGCCAAGGTCTGCTCTTGACACCCCCTTGGGCTTCTTCCTACCCTGGCCTGTCTGCAGGCCCTTTTCTTCAGCCTTTTTCAGGTCCTGCCCTTTTATCCAGGGTGCCTGCAGGGGTTCACTCCTTGCCTATTGTCTCTCCAGCTCTCTCCTGGCCTGTTGTCAGCGTATGCATCTCAGGAGCCGCTCCCAAGAGCCAGGGCCCGCCCTACACCAAATGGCACCAAAGGCAAGGAGCATCTTCAGGGCCTCTCCCCCCCAGAGTATCTTGGTTTTTTTATTGCATTTGTAGTCCATTTCACGATGTGAGTGCACAAGTTAGCCCTGTCAGATAAGACAATAAATCTGCACACTAGGACCTGTAAATCTAGGAGCTAGGAGGAAAACTTAGTTCTCAGAAAGTCCGGAAGGTCCCACACGATTCTACAAAGGTCCAGAACGTTCTAGGAGGTTTGTAAAAAATGAATCCACATATAGAATACCTGAAACATTTTACTTTAAACCTTCCATCTCCCCTTTTGTCGCTAACAACACAAACACGCCTCCTTCAGCCCAGACCCCCCCCAAACCATGGGTCATCAGCCCCTAAATCCAGCCCTGCCAAGAGCAACCATTCCCTTGGCTTGGCTTGGCTTGGCTTGGGCAGATAAGCTTCCTCCCCACCCTTTCCCTTCTGTGCTGAGCTCCTTCCTTTATAGAGACCCAGCAGGGCCTGATAAGGAATTGGTTCCCGCACCATCCAGGTGCCATCCCGTGGGCTAATTGAGGCTTCAGCCTCCCATTAACCATTTTGCTGCCAGTGGAGAGAGGGCAGGGGTGGCCCACGCCATCACCACCACCTATGTGGCAGCGTTATCCGGGTGACAGTTTGCATTCATCATTCACTTTTGATGACCTCCCCTGCACTCTGCTCATTGGTCCATCTCCCTGGGATTGGAGGGATCGAACACCCCAAACCCCTTAGCAGCCTCAAAGACAGAAGAATGTCCTTCCCTTCCCAGCGACAAAAAGTAATGTTTTCCCCAAAAGCATTACAGCTTCCCCGGGAAGGGCAAGGATCACCCATCTAGAGAGCATTAAAACAATGATCAGGACTCAAATGCCAGCATGGCTTTTCTGTGCCTCAGGGATTCTCCAGTTCTGGCACCAGGAGCCCTGCATCTTAAGGGAGCGAGGATCTCCTGGACATTTCTCATCCCGCTCGTGATCGTGACACCCTCTCCCTTTCCATTCCCACGTCGGCGGCTCGCGTCCCTTCCCGTGGGGATCACACCATCAGAATCGATTCACCGGGTGCTTTCGTGGCCAAGCCACTTTAGGGAAATATTGACTGGCTCAGTCTCTCAATGCCGTTGGCATCTGGACGTGAGGAAGCCAGTGCCCCTGCAACCAGATGACACATCTGGAAATGCCACGGAGGCCACCCGTGGCCTGTGGAACCACACCTTTGCTGTAACTTAGGGGGCATGTGCAGAATCCAACAGGCAGGGTGTGGGCATCAGAGGTTTATCAGCTGCCGTTTGGGATGGGAGGGCGTGATTCATGCCTTTGCCACTCATGAATAATGCAGCCGTCCCAAAGACATGCTTGCAAACCCTTTCTGCCCTGCCACACTCTTGTGTGTTTTATGTGTGTGAGGGTGTAGGTGCGTGTGTACGGTGTATACACAACACACACTCAGTGCCTGAGTCTTGGGCACACTACAGCCCCTAATCTCCCTTCTAGCAGTATAAAGGGGCCGTGAAGTGGGCACCGCCTACCTATGCTTTCACTTTCCGACCCCTTTCACGCTCCCGTGAGTGATGCAAAGGGGCCTTAGTGCAAAGGAGAGCCAGGGCCCTAAATTCTGACAGTTCAGGGCAGAAGCTTCTGCAGCTGACACCTGACACTGATGGACTTGCGTATCAGCTGCTGGGTGTATGCCACAAACAGCCATGAGTCACTTTCTTCTTTCCTCTGTCCTCTGGTTTCAGGAGGAATGGTGAGAGTGGGTGGGTTGGGCTGGGCTCCCGGGAATCCACAGACATTGGATTGCGGTGTGTAATTTCCTTTAGAAGAGCAAAGAATAACAGCTTGGGTGTCCCTGTGGCTTCCTTAGGGAATGTGCTCCACTTCCTTGGACTGCTCAGCACGGTCCCATTAATAAACTAGCAGTTTGGCTACTAAATGTTGCCAATTGCTGTGGAAGTCAGTGTCCTTGGATAGCTAGAGCAGGGCCTGTGAGTTGGGACTTCGCCGTTCTGTCTCCAGCTCTGCCACAGATTAGCTGTGAGGATTTTGGTCAGTCACATCCCTGATCTGTGCCTCAGTTTCCCCATCTATACTCTGGGAAAAATTATACTGATCTGACTCACAGGAGGTGTTCTGAGGCTTTATTACTTTTTCATTCGAGGAAACAATTTGGATGATAGCTAGGTGCCTAAATACATTTTGAGGATCTGGGCCTGAGTGATCACTGTATGCCACATACAAAGCCCCTATCATGGACCGAGACCCCCATGGTGCTAGGTGCTGTACAAACACACAACAAAATGGCAGTGGCTGCCCCAAAGAGCTGACAGTCTAGATAGGTAGATAAACTCCAGCCTAAGGTGCCCAAAGCTGAGACCATTTTGATGTCAATGAGAAATTATAACATGGCCCTTTATGAATGACTGTTGGTGTGATAATGATGGTGAAACATGACATTACTGTCCGGGTATAACATGGCAGGATGCAGCATAGGCCATTATGAGACCATGCTGAGCAAGGGGGGTTTATAATCCAAACAAGGGCTTCATTGAAAGGCACAAATCTGCTGTCGCCTACATGGTGTAAACCAGGAGTGACCCATGGCAGTCCCTGGAATTGCATCAGTGTGTCGGAGAGCAGAGTCAGACTGACAAACAACAATGCAGCCTGCCTCTGGGGATGTGAAATCAGGGAGGCCACTGGGATTGTCTGTCTGTCTGTCTTTTAGATCTGATTTCCTGTTTGGATAAAGGGACCCATTACAACCAGGAACAAATCAGGTGAGTGGTTTCTGATGTGGAGTCTATTATCTGAGAATAAAGCAAACCCTTCCACCCAGTAACTCGACTGATGTCAGTGGAGTAACTCTAGGGCAGGGGCCCTCTGGAGAACATGTCACAATTTGCACTGACGTAACTACACTGATGTGCTTACATTGCTGCAAATTTCCATAATATAGATAGGCCCTAGGAAGCCAGATTACTGGGTTCTCTGCTGTTGACTCACTGAATGGCCTTGGGGAAGTCACTTCACCTGTACATGTCTCAGTTTCCCCCATCAAATAGGGGTAATATCGGCCTCCCAGGGTGATTGTCAGGCTTAGTTATCACTAAAGCACTCTGAGATTAGCTAATGAAAGGCGCCGTTTGTGCAGACTATACATGATTATTAGCTACCCATCAGTGGATTCATTACACAGGTGAATAATTTGTAGCAATTGATCTGACAAATGTCACCTTCTCTCCTCTCTGTGACTTGCCCATGAACTGATCACGATTTCCTCCAATGATTGTTTTTGGAGATGTCCTGCCAAACAATGGCGGACAATAATTCTCTACCTGCATCTCTTTTGTGAGCAGCTCGTCGTGAGTGTGTTTGATATTCAGTCCCCGGCTGTTATTTCTGTGCCCCCCGCTGGAGAAGCACAACTCTTCGAGTCATGTTTCTGGTACAAATACTCCTTCTTACAAATTTGTAATTCGCTTTCTATGAAGACTTGGCAACAGCCAATCAAAATTCACCCTGGCAGTGCCCATTCCTGCCAGGGACCTTGGCCGTTAGACTTTTTGCAGGGTGTGAATGCCAGCGGGCATGAACGGACTCAAAGCCCATTTGTCTGAATGGAATTCAATGAGAGATGGTTTGTGGGGTTGGCCCAGCTCTTTACATGACCATGGGATGCCTCTCAGTGACCCATATGGGAGGAATCGGATGGGTCTGACTTGAATTCCCCATGTACATCACACAACCCACCATCATGTCACCCCTTTGTGCTAGCTTCAGTAGGGAAGGCAAGAACCACACAGGATAAGGAAACGGACTATCTCAGAGGCTGTGTGGGACAAGCTCACACCACTTTATCTGTTCTGGGATAGACAGGGCTGTGGCTACCTGGACCCCTTGGTCCAGCACCTTCCATTGGGTCCAACTTTGACAAATGAAAATAAGAGGGGGAGGAATAAAACCATAAGCCCTGTTGTCATCAGTGATGAAGTGCACCCCAGCTGTGCTGGCTAAGAGCTGGAAGAGCAGAACCTCATCCAGGGGTCTCCTTCGTCCTGTGTTTCAGTGTTTTCTGCCCTGCTGGCTGCAAGGGAGTAGCAGGTGACATATGGGGTAACACGAAGCATGGCTACCGAGACGTGAGTACCATCCTCAGTGCTTTGCAGAAAGACCAATCCTGAGTGGCGGCTGTATGGGAAGCAAATTGGCGAGTCCACGTCCCAGGGGAGAGGTGCCACGTCACAGGGGCCACCATGGGCGCAGCTGCCCTAATCCGTATCTTGCTGGCAGTCTCAGCAGGGAGGCCAAGGGTTGCACGGGCCCCAGAGGGTGAATCCCACAGGGTCTCCAGGTCAAACCCAGGGGCAGTATGGGACAGCATGCCCCTGCTGGGTCTGATCCTTAGGTGCACGGAGACCTGCAGAGTCCAGGGCTGCTGATCTGTCACACGTTGTGCCAAAGCTAACTTCACTTGAAAAATAAAGGACCTGATCCTGGCGGTCCCTCCAGTGTGGTCACTCCTGATTGCATTGGTGTGAGCTCAGGACTGGGCTGAAGTCTTTCTAAAGCAGAGATCACAGTATGTCTGAGCCAGACTCTGGTCTCAGTTACACTGGTGTAAATCTGGAATAGCTCCACTGAAATCAATAGGATCACTTTGGGTTTACGCCACTGTGAATGAGGCCAGAAGCTGGCCTTCTCTGTCCCATGGAATTGCCTCACTCAAGATTGGAGCCCAGGCTGGACTTTCTTACTGGGGTTTTCTTGCTATCTCCTTTCATTCGCTGTGTCTGTGCCCCCTCCAGACCTCGGTTCTCTGCAAGGCAGCCATCCATGCTGGAGTGATCTTGGACGAGCTGGGAGGGCAGCTGACTTTGTCTCAGGAAAAGGGGATCACTCTCTATGAATCGGCCTTCGCCAACGGACTCCACTCAAAACGGTGAACAGCCAACTTGCTTGATCACTGAGCTAATAGATAATGCTGGGCCAGTCTTCGGTGGGGACCTGCTCCCTCCAAAGGACGATTGGCCCAGATCCTCAGACAGCAATGGAGTTAGGTTGATTTACACCAACCTGAGACCTGGCCCACTCTTTTTAGAGGGACAATGTGTAGCTCAAAATCAGAAAGGACCAATCTTGCAGTATTTACTTTAGCAAAAGTCCATTGAAATTTTATTTGAGTGATGGCTGTAGAATTTGGCTCATATTTTCTTTTAAAGAGCCAGGGTCTGGGAGACCTGGGTTCTGTGTCCAGCTCTGACACTGACCTGCTAGTTGCGTAGGCCCAGATTTTTAAAGGTCTTTAGGGGTTACTGTACTCAGTGTTGCAACATCTAACAGATTTAGGACCCATCTCCAATGGGATTTTGGCTCCTAAGTGTCTAAATCCCTTTTGAAAATGAGATCTAGGCTCCTAAATCAGTTAAGCATAGCAATGTGGAGTGCATCAATGCCTAAAGAGCTTTAAAAACCTGGGCCCTAATCTCTCTGCACTGCAGTTTCCCGAGCTGTAACGAGACTTGTCCAGTTTACAGGGTGGGTGAGGCTCCATTTGTTCTTGAAGGTTTATAAAGCTCATTGAGATCTTTAGATGAAAAGGGCCATAGAAATGCAGATCATTAGTAATCAGGGAACAGAAGCCAATTCTGATTTCATTCCAGCAATAGAATGGAGCTGCTTCTGTACCAAGACAGTAACTTGCGTCAGCAGCGTTATGTCAATCTGATCTTGCCAGGCTGGCAGCTGGCGTGTGCAGGGCCAAACTTCCCATGTCTGATGCAGAGCATGTGGTCTGCCTGGGTAGGATGAGGAGCCACTTGTGCGTTCTAGGGAAACAGATCTGGTGCTCTCCACATCAGCAGCCAAACTGTGACCAAAAATGGCTGAGGTTGAGGGGACAGTGTCGAGGTCAGGAGAGCAGCGTTCGACATCAGGGTCGGAGTCGTAATCAGAGTAGATGTAACGCCATTGAATTGGAGTGCTGCACCTATTTACACCCACTCTGATTTTAGCCAAGGATGTCAAACATGGTTTGGTTTCCGCCAGGTCAGGTTGATCGCGCAGAAGTATCACAGCAGGGCACATGTGGTGCTCTTCAATGGTTGTTCCTTCTTGCACGTGGCCTGGCTCTCCTCCCCCTTGCATGGGTGTGAATCAGCAGTGACTCCACTGAACTCAACGAATTTACAGAAGGGAAAGGGAGTGACAACTGAATTCTGCTCTTAGTCACACTGGGGCAAATTTGGAATAACTCCACCAACTTCAATGAAGTCATTCCAGATTCATGCTGGTGTGATTTACCCCACTGTGATTGCATTGACCTCCGTGGAGTTACATCTGATTGACACCAGTGAGAGATCAGAATCAAGCCACCTCTGTCCCCCTTTTTGTAATGTTCACCACCTATTTTCCTTTAAACAGGGGGTCCTTATCTGAGAAGCGCCTAATTTTTCACAAAGGTACGGCATTTTCCATTGGTCCTAGAATAAGCCCAACCCTGCTGCCATTGAAACCAGCAGCAAAGCTCCTGTCAGCGTCAGTAGAAATAGGGGGAGAAACCCTGGGGTGGATTCTCCTCTCACTTACACTGCTGTGAGTCAGGAGGAACTTCGGCAATGTGAATCAGCCAGCTCCTCAGCTGGTATACAGACGCTCAATCACAGTTGAGCGACCTCTACCAATACTCCAGCTGAGTGCCTGGCCCAGTGGAGCTACAGCTGGTTAAAAGGGGGTGGGGGGAGTGAACCAGGAGGCTGGCTTTGCTCTGCCAGTTGCACTGACCTTTGACTGCAGGCGATGAGTGAACAGCTTGCCAGACAGAATCCCAGCTGGGGAAGATGAATGTGCCAAACCCTGCTGGAGGTCCAGCCTCGCTGCATGGGGATAAGGCTCAATGGAGGAGATAGCAAGAGAAAGGCAGCTATCCTCAGGGTCTCATGCTGAATCAGATGGAGCTGCTGGCTGTTTGCCACAGACCGAGAAATTTGACATTAAGACCCATCAGATTACCCCGAGCACATCCCTCTCTGGCTGAGCCACTGTTGCATAAAAGACCACCCCCCCGCCACACACACAGTGGGTCCACTCCCCCCCCCCATGGCCTCCCACCTTGGCTGGTTCTTCCACTTGCCTTTCAGTTTTGCACCTCCTTTTCCAGCCTGCGACGATACCCTCGAAGCAGTGGGCTTCAACGCCTCCTCTTCCTGGCACGAGGTGAACACCATGGGGCAGTACAAGCCCTGGACAGCCGAGCGGGCGGCGTTCAGTGCCCACGGGAACTCGTGGGCTGCTGATCCCAGCTCGGAGACCGAATGGCTGGAGATAGACCTCGGCGGAAGGAAGAACATCACAGGTCAGTAAGTATCAGAGGCTGTTCTCTTCCTCCAGGACTGTACTGCGGCACGTAGGAGCAGAACTTCAGCTGCGTAAACCGGCATTGCACCAATTACTCCAGTATAGGTATGCTTGTTTAAGGGCCAGATCCTCAGCTGTGTAAACTGGCACAGCCCCGATCATTCTGATGTAACTACTCCAGTTTAAAGGTCAGCTTCTGCTGTGAATTGTCATAGCTCCATTGACTTCATTGGGGCTATGCCAATTTAGAGAGTAGATCCTCAGCCAGTTGTAAATCAGCATAGCTCCATTGCTTCCATGTAGCTGTGCCAGTTTACAGGTTAGATCCTCAGTCTTTCACAGGAATCCCAGTGAAGTCACTCCAGATTTACACCAGGCAGACATTTGTCCCACAGTTCTATCATGGGCCTCACCCTGACCTCACTAACATAGGAGTAAATCAGGAGTAATTCTACTGAGGCAGGGGTGGTGGCATTGCTGAAAGAGGGGAGCAACATGAAAGGAGAATTGAGCTCCACATGCCTTTGATGGAATGTACAGCGCTAGAGCTGTTGTAAATCGCTGTTGGTGTAAATCGCTGTGTAAATCGCTGTTGTCCCCATTCCTTCAGTGGTGCTGAGCTGATACCAGCTGAGGACCTGGCCAATGTGTGCTGCTGGCCCTAGGCCTAGTCAAATAGTCCTATAGCCTCCGATGCTTCCTAGGCTGTGCCCCACACAGTGGCTGCATCAGTCACATACCAGATGAAGATTGAATTGAAGCCACTGTTATGGGTGGGAGTCTTTGCAAGGACATCCGTGGGCATTGAATCCAGCCCCAAGCAAGGTGTAAATTAGTATAAGCTGCCATCGGTGGGCATGTGCAAAATGAGCCATCTGGTTTAGGAGGGAGTGAAAAAGGCAGGTCAGGGGTGCGTTACAGCAGGAGGAGAGGATCTGCTGTATCTAACCCCCGTTGGCGGGGAGCCCAAGTCTCTCCTCCTACTGTATTTGCACTACGGACGTTGGTGGAGTTACTGCTGATTCACGCAGGCATCAGCAAGAGCAGAGTCAGATCCAGCTGCTTGTCCCGCCCCGGCTCTCATGTTGTTCCCTTGGTTTGTAAGTTACTCATGTTGCCCGCCCCCCAGATGCCAGATGTCACACCACATGGCTGCTGGCCTCTGCCATGTAACTCATCCCACCCACAAGGCCCCACGAGTGCTGCCTCTTGGGAAACCTTGGCTCATCCTCCTTCTTCCATTGGCCTAGTCCCCCACCCTATGGGGGAGATATAATGGAGGATAGATTTGGGGTGCTCTCTGGCCAAGTGGCAGCCCACAACCTGGGGATACCCACATTTCTAGGGTGCAGGCACTTTTGACATAAGGACTCCCTATTTAAAGGACAATAGATGGACAGTGTTATTTAAAAAAAAAAAAAGTTAGGGGGAGGCGAAACTGGGTTTGATTCTGATCTCACAGTGGTTGAAGACAACAGAATCACACTGGATTAAGTGACACTGGTGTAAATCTGGAAAAATGTCTCTGAAGTCAAGGGAGCTACTCCAGATTTGCTTCAGCAGAACTGGGAGCAGAATTTGATGCAGGCTAGTTTTTCTGTTCTCCTTTTGTCCCTTCCAGACCCGTTCCCTCCCAGCATTCTCCTCCCTGTGGGGCTATGGGCCTTGTGTGCTTGGTGTCAGAGACCATAAGATTCCTCTCCCGGAGCCCTCTTTTTTTCACTTGTCCCTTTTCTCCTTTTTCACCATCTCCCTTTTCTCTTGCTTGATTTTTCTCATTCTTTTCTCTCCCTTTTTTTTCTTTCCAGCACTCTTTTCTCCCCCACCACTACTCTCTCCCCAGTATCTCAGGGGTATGGCCACCTCTGGGCTGAACAAGTTAATGTTATGTTCTTGCAGCAGCTGCCAGCAAAAGCTCTTTGTTTCGAGATCCCTGATGAAAATTGGGGCTTTTGTGTGGCAGGCCCAGAATGTGCTTGTTAATTGGAACGAGGAAAATGGAGGCATTGTAAGGCCGGCGGCCGGAGGCTGAGAGGAATGCAGACCGGGAGTGGAGTTTGGGGGTTATCTGCTCGTCTCAGGCAGGGCAAGGGGAACCAGCTTCCACAGAGTTTAGACGTTCAAACCTGGTGGCCTGAAAGCTCCCATAGGACAGCGTCTCAGCAGTGTAGGGTAGGAGGTGCCATAGTAGAGGTATGGGGACTGGAAAGGAGGGATTCAGTACTGAAAGGAAAGGGAGCTGAGACGTGGGATGGTGGCAGGTTCTTATGACATTCCTAGCAGGAGACAACTGCAGGGAGAGAGAACCTAATAATGACTTCACCCCTCACTGAGGCCTCTCTTCAGAGGCTCTCAAGGTATCCCTTGATCCTCCCACCCTCACCTTCAGTCAGTATCATCCTCCCCATTTTACAGATGGGGAAACTGAGGCACAGAGCAGGAAGTCACACAGCAAGTCATTGGCTAGAACCCCTGATGTCCAGACCCTTGCTCTTGCTTCTCCCTGAGAAGGAAACCAGGAGACCTGGCTCTTTTCTGCTCCAACCACTACATAATAACTGGTGCAGACAGTACCAAAGATGAGGGGGAATCATGCCATTAAAAAGAGACCTCTTCGTTGCCTGGTTTCAAATTCCAACACCTGTTTAGGGCAGTGGAAGTCTGTCCATTGACATCAGTTGGATCAGACCCACCCTCTGGGCAGGATCTCTGCCCCCATAAGTCTACATTTCTATGCGACACCAACCCCAAGATCATTTCAAGACCCCAGATGCCAATGGCTGTCTTCACATCATGAGTCCTACCTACAGCCTGACCTGGTGCCATTCTTTTGATGTAATTGTACCTGTTCCAGGAATTAGAACCAAGGGATCCTCAGGTCAATACAAGTACTATGTGAAATCTTACCGGATATTCTCCAGCAGAGATGGGAAGAATTGGAAAGGCTACAGATACAGCAGCAGGCATGAGGATAAGGTGAGATTGTGCGGACTGGCAAATGGAGGCTGGGTGGGGGCAAGAGCAGAGAGCATTGTGGGAATTCTGCCAAGGGAAATTTTACTAAATCGTTCTCAAATTGGCCTGTTGGCTTGGTCTGGTTGCAGAAACTCCAACAGGAGCTGGAATATTTCTCTCTAAGGAGTCTGGGTACAGATTCCGGTCTGTTACTTCACTGTGAAACTGGAGTAACTCCACAACTCCACTGATTTAATTGTATGGTTTGTTTACAGGGGTGTAGCCTAGATCAGACTCTGGCCTTTGGAGGTGCTTTCCATTTCCACAGTTCTCATGCATTAATGAAGCCTCTCGGCAGCTAGGTCAGCATTTGCCGCCTGAAAGGCCTTATTTCTGTTATACTGCATATCGCAGCCACTTGATTTTAACAATGACAGTCAGGATAGAACTGGATTGTACTGCTTCCAAAAGCACATCCTCCTACCACTGGGCTGCAGGAGAACCCCTTTTGGTTTTTAGCATTATGGGAACTACAACATATGGTTTGTATTCCATGCAGCAGAAGGCAGTGGTGCACATACATACTAGCCCATTTCTTACAGTATTATCCCCATTTCACAGATAGAGATACAAAGAGGTTAAGTGTTTTGGCCGAGGTCCCACAACAGGTCAGTAGCAGAGCTGACTAGACTCCAGGTATCCTAACCAACGCTGCCTCCCAGTTCATTCAGTCCTACTAAGGTGTGACATTTGCATAAAATTAAAATTGGGGACAAACGCAAAAACAGGGAAGAAAAATGGACATTAGAAAAAGTACAAAGTGCTAAGAGTGCCTTGAAAAGAACTTTAAAATAAAGTGGAAATAATTTTAAGTTCAACCCCTGTCTGTCTCTGCATTTGTACTGTGTTCTCTTCTCCAGCTGATTGGGAAATGGTTTTTTTTTCCCTGTGAAAAATGTAGACCACACCTAAAATGTTTGTCTTCATCAACATTTTTCTTTGAAAATTTTCAGGGTGAGGACTGGTGTTTTTTCCTATCCAAAAAAAATGAAAACTTCTGGCAATCCAGACCTGAAATTTTCCAATGAAAACCTGAAGGGTTTTTGTTTTGTTTACAAAATCTGACTTTTCTTTTCATGAAAATTTCCATATAGTCATAAAAGCCAAAAAACGTGTTTGAGGAAAATTTTCAACCAGGTCTGTTCCCTTCTCATCACTTGCCTGACTATTTCTGTCCACTTCAGCCCTCTTCTCCTCCCCCCCCAATGGGTCTAAGTCCCTAGCAAAGTGCCCTCCCCCCTTCTATGAGCATATGTAGAAGGATACAACCCAGAGCATCTGGGTCCTTTCTCTTCTTTCCCCTCCTCCCTTTACCCCATATGTATCCCAAAATATGGGATAATAAATAATAGATAATTGCAGAGGAAGTAAGAGGGGAAGACAAGGGAGAAAAGCGGCATTGCCAGTTGAGATCTGCCGTTAGCTGGGGAATGGTTACACAGGGAGGCTGCTCCTGGTGGTGAGAGCTGCAGAGGAAAAGGTTCTTGCACCAAGGGCAGGGAGATGGTGTGAAACAGCAGAGAGAGGCTGATTGTGGGTGAGAAGAGGAAGTGATAGGAGAACGGACTAGATACTGGACTGAATTCTGCTCTCGTCACCCCAGTGTAAATCTGCTGTGACACTGATGTGGATTGACACTCAGAGGCTGGTCCATGGCAGGTGGTTTTTAAACTGGTTCCTCTGGCGTCTGGGGAGAGCTGGTGGCATTGTTTCAGGATGAGTATGACAGTGGTGTGATCCTCTGCATCGTCACTCTGCTCTACTTTGCTGAACCTTGTCGTCTTCCTCTCGTCCCCCAGGTCTTTGAGGGAAATACCGACAGCCTCCAAGAAGTCTCCAACACGTTCCTCCCCCCCATCCAGGCCCGCTACCTCCGCATCGTGCCTCAGAGCTGGAACCACAGGATCGCCTTGAAAGTGGCCCTGCAAGGCTGCCAAGTAGCTCGTCTGAAGGTGCCCCGGCCCTATGGTGAGGGGCTGGATTGGGAGAAGAGGGGGGGCTCCTGGCAGGGGCTGTCCAATCAGACTGAAGTGTTGTTCCTAGCCAGCTACACCGTGTCCTCCAGCATGGACCTGTATTGGCTTCCTTGCTGCATGGCTCTTGGGTGCAGGGGGCTGCTCTCCTCTTCAGTGGCTCCCTGGGTGCTAAGGAGATGAGGGTGAACCCCAAGACCTCTCTGCACTAGTTAGCTGGGGCACATGGGGCTGAATTCCATCGAAGGGCTGGAGCTAGCTGGCAGCTGTATCTGCGCGGGCTGCGCTGATCCCTTGTAAGCTAAGTTGGGTTGGGCTGGGTCATGCCTCAGTTGGGAGACAACGCAGAGCATGCAGGTGGGTCAGAAAGGACTGGGAGCCAATCCCAGAGCTGGGGTCCTTTCCAAGTGTCCATTAAAGATCCTAGGGCAGGTTATCTTGGCTAGTGTATCCTGCCACTCCAAATTCCCCCTGCAGTTTCAATTGGATTTTCTTTCCTTCCTGTCCTAAACCACGGTGTAGCGTTACAGCGAAGTGTTAGACAGGCTGCCTTACACTCCCCACCCATCCCCAAGGTGACTGCAGGGCAGCAGTGGGATGAAAAGCACCCTGTACAGCTAAGAGCACTGCCATGGAGACAGACAGCCTTACCATCAGCTTGGAGCAAGCACTCTTCTGCTGGAAAATTGCCACTTCCGACCCCTCTGTCTTGCCACGTGCTGCTGTCTAGGGAGCAAGGCGGGTTCAGATTGACAGTCCTGATTCTTTGCTGGAGTAGGTGACTGATTGTTACTTGCAGCATTCTAATGGTACTTATTAAACTGTGGTTTGCAGTACCCAGTGCCCCAAAGGAGGTTCCCATCCTGACCAGCATCCCTGCTAATCACACCCCAATACCCGGAGTCACCATGAATCCAGAGAAAGCAGGTGAGTGCAGCTCAGAGCAGAGGGGTAGTATGGCCTAGTGGTCCAAGTTGGGGGGAAGACTTCTGTCTTCAGCTCTGCCACTGATTCAATTCAACTCTGAGGACATCAGTCATTTCAGGACTAATTTTTAAAAGTTACTCACTTGCACCAGTAAATGTGCAAACATAGGATAAATCTGGGGGTGCAAATCCAGTATGTGCAAACCCAAGTAGCCAGTTAAAAGTGTGGTTGGCTATTGACTTGTGCAAACACCTGAGCTGGACACACTACAGTGGCAGTGGTACATGTAACTTAGGGTCCTGATTGCATATGCAGTACAACTCATGCAATTGGACACCTCTCCTTTATAAATTAATCAGGGAGTTAACCTTTGTGCCTCAGTTTCCCCACCCAGATGTGGGGATAATTATGCTCTCTGGACAGTGAGGCTGCAAAGGTTAAGAAAGATTTTCCAAAGGACAGCTCAAGGAAATCAGTGGGAATTAGGTACCTAACTCCCCTTGGTGCCTTTTAGGATCCCTCCCCCGCCCCACACACACACACTTAAGTAGTGTGTATAGAGCACTTTGAGTATACAGGGGCAGTCCCTGAACTTCTGAGGACCTGCTTCTGCAGCACACCAATGAGAGGGCAGAATCACTCCCCTACAGCACTATCAGCATCTATTTGGCCGTTTCAGACGGTGCCCTGTATTCTCACCCACTGCCCTGAACTCCTGCACAGTTGGGCAAGGAGGTGGATGGGGAACGTTTCAATCCCATGTGAGGGAAAGGAATGGACTGAAAGGCTGAGGAACTCTGAGCATGATCAAATGGCCCCAGGTCCTTGTGCCACCTCAGTCCAGTGTCACCCACCACAACTCCATCCTTCAGTGCAGGGACAGCAGAGCAAACTGGCAGTGACATAGCAGGGAATTAGGTCTGTTCATACTGAAATAAAGGAAGAGCTGACCAATCCCTGCTTGCACTAATAGTGGTGTCAATTTGGAGTGACTCTGCATTTACAGTGGTGCAGTTGACGTCAGGGGTTAAAGCAAAGGGGGAGTGATGAAAAGCTCAGCTCCTTTTCCTCTGCTAAAAGCAACAGGGATCTCCATCTCCCATCCTCCTGGACTGGTGCAGTAGGATTTCCCCCCATTTCAATCTCCTTTATCTAGAATTTGGCACCCTGAGTTTAATTTACAAGGCCGGCCACCTGCACATTGACTGCAAAATGCAGGGGAACAAATGGTGAGCTGAAGCCTGTTTCATGAGGTTTGTATTGTAATCAAAAGGAGAGACTAAATAACAGTATTTTTAAAAAATCCTGCCAATATTAAAAGTTTTCTGGAATTTTTTCCCTGTGGTTTGTGGTCTGTCTTTCTAAAACACTGTCCTGATTGTGATCCCTGACTGGTTTAATCCGGAGTCACGCCCCTGAAGCCAGTAGCATCACTCTGGGGTAAATCAGTCATTCCCCTGCACCCAATGGTGCACACAGCAGGTATAGGAGCAAAATCAGATTCTGTATTTTCCTTTTTCAACTAATCTAGGGATCAGCCCTTCACTGTCAGCCACACGTGCAGAGGGCTCCCACTGGAGTCAGGACTGCTCCCTGTATGGCAATGGCAGGGCTCGGACCCTCTGCAACGGGGGCTTGGGGCAGAGCATCCTCATGGGAGTATGGTGTAACGAGCTCCCCCTAACACCGGGAGGGAGGGAGGGACAGATGAGCCCTTTGCTAAGTCCCTGCTTCCTTCTCCAGGCTCCATGTTACTGGTGATGTTGCTGACTGGGGGCTTTGTGCTGCTCTCGTCCGGCCTCTTGCTGCTGGCTCTCCTCTGCTATAAGAAGAAGTGGGTAACACCCTTGCTGCCTCCTCCTCCCCCCTCCCACACTCTGTTTCCCTCCATTGGTTAGGCAGTGAGCTCTCCCAGTGCCCCCTGCAGAGGTTCCCAAAGGCGGGTGCTCTCCCCCGGGATCTGACTTGTTCCTCACCAGGGCCAGAGTTTGTCCTGAAACAGAAGCTGCTGCTGACAAAAGCCAGGGCTGGGAACGCAGGCCATGAGGTCAGCACCCCCCGAGGCTGGGCTGGTACCAGGCCGTCCCCACTGAACAGGCCTCTGGGGGGGTCCCATCCACACCAGAAGGTGGCCCACCCCTTGCACAGCTCAGTGCCAACCTTGCAGAGCCCCAAAGGCTGCACCTAAGATAAAAGCCCTTGACCGTGATGGTTGCTGGAGCTCTGGGCTCCCGTGCTATGGTACCCAACATGCTAGACACAAAAGCAGCACACTGGCACCCCCGTGCTGAGACTCTGTGGGCTTCAGTGACTCACGCCCAGCCCCTAAAGGAGTGAATCCTCTCAGCACCTCTGCTCTGGGCCTGGAGGGCGATCCCCATTTCACAGGTGGGGAAACTGATGCTCAGCAAGGCAAAGGGAGCTACCCATGGCCATACAAGTCAGCGACAGGGCCACGAATAGGACCCAGGAGTCCTGGCTCCCACTGCCCTGCTAAGCTGTTCCCGTGCCTTTGGATTCTCCCATTTCTCCCTCTTCACAACGGCAGCAACGGTATGCCCAAAGCCAAGTTGGCCTGCTGCATCCCGGACGGCTGCCCTTGGCAGCTCTCTACCGGTAACCTCAAGGGAAAGGCAAAGCTGATCCACAACGGGTGAATTCTCCTTGGTTTGCATGGCAGATACTAACACTGAGGTTTGGTTGGCATGTTCAAGTGAATCCTGGCTCCCACGCTTACATGGCAGGAGCTGAACTGCTGGCTTCAGCCCTCCCATGCTCATAAGCTCTGCAGAAACAGATCAGGCATTGACTTCTCTCCCTGGTGAGCTTAGGAACCCTGTACTGCTGAAGCTGGCACTTACGCAGGCCCCTTATTACCCAAAGATTTGGGATGCCTCCAAGACCTTTGAGTAATTGGGACTTCACCTCTCGGTGCAAATTACGTGACACGCTAGGAAGTTGCTCATGAACAAAGCCCTGCTTTAGCCTCCAGGGCAGTGGCTGTTCAAAGATAGATTCTACCCTGTGCTCATTTGGAGCAAATGGGCGGCTCTAATCTGCTTGGTAGCACCTGGGACGTGCACTGGCTTCCTGGGTGCTCAGACTGTGCAGGGCCACCATGGACTTGCCTTGTTTTCCCCTCTCTCTCAGAAGGAAGACAGCGGCTGATCTGAACTGCAGCCTCATGAAAGGTAAGTGCCTCCGCTCCCGCAACACAGGATTGGAGTAGCCAGGTGGGATAGTAGCCAGCTGGCAAAGAGTCTGCCCATGGCCTCCCCACGAGTCAGGAAGGGCTGGACTCTGACAACATGTTGTTTCCACATTAGCAACAAAATGAGTCACTCCGGGTTCACGTTTCCTCGTCTGCCCTGGTTGCGGTTGGCACGCTTCTCGGCAGCCGTGTTAGCAAACACAAAGCACAGCACGAAAGTCATAGATGCCACGCAGTGGCTCCCAAGCCCCTCTGAGCTCAGATTCCCAGCCCTGCTGCTTCTCACTAAGGGCGATAGTCCATGGGCTCATGTGGGACTTGGGCCCTGTGCTGGCCTCCTGCTCAGGAGGAGTTTCACTCCCCGTGCTGCCCTTGCCCACAAATGCATAAAGGCCACAATGTTTAGATGCTTCCTCTCATCCTTTGAGGATCTGGGACAAGGTGGCTCAAAGGTACTTAGGTACCTAATTCCCTTTGAAATCCATGGGAGAGAGGCACCTAAATTCCTTTTGAGGATCTGGGTCCTTGGTCCTGATTTTCAGAGCCACTGAGCACCCACAACTCCTCCTGACTTTTGGTGGGGTTGTAATTCTAGCTGTCCACCTTAGGGATTTATAATAGCCCCCATTTCAATATCTCCTAATCTTTAATGCATTTATCCTCAGACATCCTGTCAGGCAGGGCCAGGCTGTTATCCCCCTTGGACAGATGGAGAACTAAGGCACAGAGCATGGCTAAGGGATTTGCCCAAGGTCACACAGGAAGTCTGTGGCAGAGCAAGGACTCAAATCCAGCTCTTGCATGGCATAGCCTGGCATGCTCTCCACTGAGCCAGCCTCCTCCTCAGTCCTGATGCAAATCAGCCCCGTGGTGTCTCCCGTTGGGCACCCAAAAGCAGCAGCCACTATGACACACGTTGGCCAAAATCTTTAATTACCAGCTTTTGACCGTGTTCTCATCGAAACCTTTCTCCCCCACTTAAACCCACTTCTCTCCCAGTACGACTATTGCGGGGATTATCTGGGGGATGGGCAGATGCCTTTCCTTGCACATGGCTGGTTTGTGACACACGAGTGCCACGTGAATTGACTGGCCTTTGTGGGGGTCTGATTCTTTCACTGCCTCCTAAATTATTTACACCTCTGCAGAGAGCATCCTACTTGAGTGGTGGCTTGCACTCGCTCTGCATAGGGGGAATGGCACAAGGCTGGGGAGAAGCAGCTGAAAGGCTGACGTGTTCATCTTAGGTGCCCTTCCCATCCCTTACTACTCCCCCATGGAAGTTGTTTCCATTAGAAAAGCTGCTCTGATGGAACCAACTCCATTTAAAAATCCAGCTGGTGACACTGGACTGCCAGGCCCTAACGAAGAGCTTGTTTGCATGGCCAGCGAGTGCGTGGCAAGCCCTCCACGCAGGGCTGTAAATCTGCATACACAAGTGTGACTCTGGGACCAACTGGTGCCAACTGGCAGAAGGCATAAGTGTATTGGGCATCCTAGAAATCCCAGCCATGAGTCAAAGCCCATGATGTTAGCAAGCCCTGAACAACTGCACCCTGGGTTGCCGCATAGTAAGTCCTCATATGGACAAGCCCAAAGATGCTGCCTGAATGTGAGGTAGTGTTTCCCAGTGGATAGAGCACTGAACGGGGAACCAGGAGACTGAGGGTCTGTTCCCGGTTTTGTCACGGGGCTTGTGGGTGACCTTGGGGAACTCATTTCCCCCCTCTCTCTGCCTCAGTTTCTCCATCTGAGAAATGGCATTATGATACTGGGCTCCTTTGCTTGCTACTGCTGGAAAGTGCTCTGTAAGAGCGAGGTATTGTTAATTCAAGTAAGTGCTGTTGGTAGTTTGTGAACCCAGGTGTCCTGCATTCCAGCTCTGTGTGAGCCACAAAGCTATTAGTTCTCCAGATACTTTTCTGACCTCTATTGCTTGGTTGGAGAGGTGGCCTCTAATTTTGCACCCACTGTGTCTCTGTGCCACCCAACTACCATTTTCCTCTGCAGTTTATTCCCCCACTTGTCAGCCCTATCACTGCAGCTGCACCTCCTACTCAGCCTTGGGAAAGAGAGGAAAAGCCACCCAACTAACAGAGGTTCTGCTTCTCTCCTTAGGGTACCCAAAATTGGACTCCAGCCAGGTGTGCTCCAGTGAGAGCCTGCAACCATCCAGCTCTGAACTGACCTCATTCCCCATGGCTGGGACCCCCCTAGACCTCAGCGGAGCTCATTCACCAGGTAATTCACGGGGTGTTCAATTGCAGCAGGGGTACCCTTCCCCACTAGCTCCCCAAGAGCGCATCGCCTACCCCCTCCCACGCTCCTGCTCAGGAGTTCAGGATTGTTCCCTGCAGTGTGTTCGCCAGACCCGTTTTCAAATAACTTGAGGGCTTCCTCAGGAGATGTGGGGACAGTCCAGGAAATCTCAGCCTCTGCAAATGGGCCCTGTTCTACCAGGATCTATCTAATCAGGCCAAACTAGACACAGAAATTCCCAGGGGAGCCTTCACCCCCCACACACATTAGCATGACGCCAGCATGTTTGCACTAATGTACCAATCCCTGCCCTCAGCACTTGGCAAGGTGGGCCACTTTGAACACGGGTGGCACCTTTTATTCAAGGATCCCTCGGTACCTTACCAGCTATCCCCACTTTATAGATGGGGAAACCAAGGCCCAGCCAGATGAAGTGGCTTGCCCAAAGTCACTCAACAGATCATTGGTAGTGCTGTAAATGGAACTCAGGAGTCCAAGACCCCTGCTCTAACCACTAGTCAGATAATTCTCCCTCCCAGAGCAAGGAATAGAACACAAGTACTGATTCCCACTCTCCTGGCTGGCCAGGGCAGAAAACATCCTCCTCTCCCACAAACCCCCAGAGCAGCAAAAAATTCAAGAGGTGCAGAGCACCCACCCTGGAAGCCGGCACCCAAGGCAACCACCCTGCTTGTCTGCTCCTGCACTATACAGGCTCCAGGGTCTGCTACCTGTACCCGTGCACCACCCAAGAACAGGACTCATGACCGAGCAGACAGAACAGATGGGGGCGCACACAATGCAGTGCTGCACCTGCCAGCAAAGGACACTGGTACCACCTACGTTAGTCAGCCCAGGTCAGCCCTAGGGCTCAGGAAAGACCCACTGAGTAGTCCCATGTAGTCAGGAGCTGGCTGGCTAAGGGGTGGGAAGGAGGGTGCAATCTCTGCCACTGGCATGTGAGCCTCCTAGGCCAGTGAGGGGGAGCCTTCATAGCACATCTCCCAGAGGTTACATGCCCCAAGCCGCTGACTGGCAGGGGCTGAGCGTGGGCAGCCTTGGGGACAGTGAGCTGAAGCTGATGATGTTGCTATGCAGGGCTTCCGTGGTGGGGAAGGGCTGCAGCAGGACAGCCCTGGAGACCAAAGAGCTCTGTTTATCCAAGATTCCCCCATGCTCCACCTGCCAACGCTGATCTGGAAGAGCTAGCTGGGCAGGAAAGGATGGAGTTCAATCTCCCCCGCCACTTCGCCTGGAGACACATCCATCACCACCCCCAGCAGCAGCAAGGGGGCTCTTTGTGGTGCTGGATTCTCCCAGGTGGGCTGAGATCCAACAAGCTCACCCCACCCCCATGACTGCTGGTACTCTCAGCCCCATTCCATCCAGCCTAGCACTGAAAAGACTCCAGCTCCTGGTTGTCACGGCTGGCAGCTTCCGAGCCTGAGCAGCCTAGACGACTGAGCCAGGCTCCACCCGTCTGCTGTCAGTGAAACAAATCAGTGCAGCTGCAAATAACAGCTCCAGTGCTTCTTTCCCTAGCCTCCGGGGAAACCTTGGCCTGGCTTCCTTTCAGCACTTGGCATAAGCCAATCCAGGACATGTATGTTACCCAGTCCCCACTCCCAACACCTGATCAGGGCTCTCTGCCCTTCTGTTGTCCTTTCTGTGTGCATGCACAGAGGGCTGTCTGCCTGCCTGTCCATCTGTCTTTGCACATTCCAGGCCTTGCCTGTCCTGTGGCTTTGTCCCAATTTCAGCTGGCACTTGGAGTGGCTGGGCATGCATCCCTCCTGCAGACAGACACGGTCACCTTCACCCGCCCAACAGGCAGATCCTGATCCAAAGGGAGGGGCACTGTAAGTGGGGCAAAATCTAATGCCAGGAAAGGCCAGGCCCAGCTCCCATTGATTTCAGTGGGCATGTGGAACTTAATTATCTGAGGAGCCAGGCCCAACATGCTGCCATGATGGGGTGGGTTGAGAGCTTAGATCTCTCTCTGTGCTAGGTGCCTCCCTGCACTGGGGCTCAGCTTGATGTATGGACCAGGGGAGCTGGAGGCAGCTTTACATCACCACATTGGTCCCTTCCCCATGCTGGGTCAGCTCAGGATTATGTCAGTCCTCAGTGCAGCATACAGCAGCTTCAGGAGCTGCCTTAACTCATGCCAGCTGCCAGAGGTGCCAGCAGCTTGGTGTAGACAGGAACACCTCCCTCCCACCTGTGCCAGGAGCTGCCCTGAGAGGGGTGTGTGGCGCTGACTGCCCTGACTGCATCTGCTGGGGAACCCCTCTGTATCGGGGATTCCCTGGGGTCCCCACTGGTGGCTTGATGGCTACCTTCAATACATCAACTTAAGCGCTGTGGAAGAGCTACAGGGGAGCCTGGAATCCAGGTAGGTAGATGGTGGAGGGAGTGTGTCCAAGCGAACGCACCAGGCAACCCATCACCTTGCAGCCAGGCATGGTGTTGCAACAACCCTATCTCAGGTCCCCCATCTCCCCCAAACACACAGCTGTTTGGTGCTGCAATGGTGGGTCTCATCTCAGGACTCTGTCCCTCTGGCCAGGTCCCTCACAATCTCACCCTTCTGGGGTAGCAAAGAGTCCCGCAGGCCAGAAGATCCCTGACCCAGTATCAGGGTAACAGCTCCAGCCTGAGCTCTGTAATCCTTGTCCCCATTTCCTCAGGAAGGCTTTCCTACCTCTGTACTAGGGATGAAAGGGGACTGCAGGGCCACCCTCTCCTCTGGGTTCTGACTCAGGGCCCCAGGGGCAGTGGCTGGAATCAGTCTCTCCCAGCCCCTTACTGTTTCCCTGACCTGCTTCCTACCACTACCCTCCTGCAGGCCATTTCTTGAACTCAGGTCCTGTCAGCCTCTCCCCTGGGAGGTCCAGCTTCCTAAGCATCTTCTTCCTACTCTGCTGCGGAAGGATTTTCTGTTCAACCTCTCCATCAGCCTGGAACCTCTTCAGCCTGCTTCCTTCAAGGCTAGCACTAAATGACATACTCCCTGCAGCAATGCTCCTCCAGCCTATGGCCACTGACCTGGCAGTCCCTCCTTTATATGACACATCCAGGGTGATTCTCCACAGCTGGATCTAATCGTTAATCACCTGCCAGTTTCCCCTCCAGGTATCACAATGGGCTAACTGGGCTCTTCAGCTCCCCTTAATACTGTCACTGCCAGAGTGGGGTTTATAAACCCCATCACGGTGTCTCTTCCTCGTCTTTGTCAATCCGCTGTCTTTCTCCCCTCTGCCTCTCCAAACCCTTGGGCAGGGGGGGTCCCTGTTTTATCCCAGCCAATATCCTCCCCTGAATGGCTCATTTGTTCCCCCAGTCAGGACATTCAGAGGTCCAAGTCCCCGCAGTTGGGTTTGTTTAGCCATAAATTTATTTGGGGCACTGCTGCCCATTGTCCAGACATGAAGCTAACCAGGGAGGGAAGATGCCCATTAATTACTATCACGGGTAAGGAAGCTGCTTCCCTCCCTGCACACGTAGGCTGAGACACTTGGCCTATTGACTTTCCATCCCAAGGTTGTGATGGAGAACAAGGGGTGCCAGCATGGAGGGGAAGGGAAATGGACCTCAGTTCAGCAGCAAACACCTGGATGCTGAACATGGATCTGGTACAGGGAGCTGCAATGATGCTCAACAGGTGTAGGAGCTCAGCCAGGGCTGGCAAAAAGAAGCCCCTGGTCCCTCACAGGGATGGGGAAGGGGAGTGGGGGAGGCCAGAATGAACACGTCACACCCCTCTCCTCCCCAGCTCTGGCAGCTGGATTCCCAGCTGGAAATCTTTCAAATGATGGAATCCTTTCCAGGCTCAGCCTGGCAAATCTGTGCCAGTTGCACGGCCAGCTGGCTCAGGGGCTCACTTATCTTTCTAAGGGCTTGTGCTGCTTTTCCTTTGCAGAATACGCTGATCCTGATGTGATCCAGGTGAGCCCCAACAGCCAGATAGCCCCATCCACCTTCAAACCTCCCCTGGATGAAGGCTACACACTCCCATTGGTAGTGAACCACTACCATGTGCCGGGCAAGTACCATGAATACGCAGAGCCCCTGCCACCCGAGCCTGAGTACGCCACCCCTTTCATGGAGCAGGTGCTGGAGGCTGGGGGTGCCGCTACCAAGAACATCTGCATCATCAAAATAGACCCCACCACACAAGGCCGGACAGGTTCGCTGACCTCTCCAACGTCTCTGGGGATCCACTCACAGTACGACTTCCCAGCTCACCGGCCCAGTGAGACACTGAATGGCTCAAGAGAGGAGGGGTCCCACCAAGCCAGTATCATGTACATGGAACCCCAGACTGAGCGGACTCCCACCCCATGGGGTGACGTCCCCACAGGGCCCACTACCTCCCCTGAAGGGCACTGCTTACAGCTCCGAGACTCCCCTCTCACCCACATCTACCATGAACCTTTATGAGGCTGTGGAAAGGGGGACTCACATCAGACACACACCAGGCAGCTCAAGAAGGCGAATCCGCTCCGGGCACACAGAGCAAGAACCAGCCCTGTCTATCACCAGCAAAGGGATTTTGAAATAGCCATGGCGTTTCTAGCACTGAACTATGTGGAAGAGGCGATCCTTCTAACTATGTGAATGTTTTGTTTGGGTTGTTTTTTTTCGCTTTAACTTAATAGATACCCCAGATCATCTTCACCTCCTTTTAGGACTTGAAGGGACAATATCAGGATCAAAAATCATATATATATATATATTCTTTACCTGCATCACTATTATTGTTTTCTTAATAACCATCATTTATACTGTGCCATGGGCTTTACATAAATTGAAAGAACGCCCTCTTCTGCTCCCATGAGCTCACTAACACCTCCCTCCAGTATTAAAACTTGAATGGAATTTTACAAATCTCATCTGCTTGTCTGTGCCAAGGCTGTTGGTTTGTTTGTTCTTCTGCACTTCATGGTGAAAGCAGGCATGTCAGTTTCACATTTTGTTTTTAGTCGGTTTCAGATCCTGTGTCTGCCTCCTGTCATTGGCATGTAGGCACCCTTCCAGCACAAGCTGGTGGGGGGGTGTTTAAATCCCAAAATAGTATATATAGTAGTATATAATAAAAGGAGCAGAAAAATATTGCTAGATAAATTAGTGCTTGTAAAATGATTTTTTAAACCCCCAGAGTATGTTTTCTATACCTCAGCTTCACTGACCTGGGATCTTAGGCCAGAAAGCATCGATTTTTATGCAGACCTGTCACATTACTCACCTAAGCAGTCCTGTTGGTTTTAAGGAGTAAAATTACTGATGTGTGTCTGCAGAAAGATATTTAAGCATTTGGCACCTAAATACCTTTGAAGATCTAGAGTTACGTCCCTCTTTTAAATCAGCTGTGAAGAGACATATTCTGTACATTCATGGCAGGACAGAGCTGGAGAAATTGGAATCAAAATGAGAGGAACTGCAATTCTATGCTCGCTCCACCTTGGTTTCTTCATTGATCAAGTAGGCAGTGTTTGAATTAGGTTAGGTCAATGACTTGCAAAGTGTGGTGACAGTGCAATGTAAATTTATTTCTTTTAGAGAATTGTACCTGTTTCCTGTAATCTTCCACTCTCTCCCTCTGTCTCTGCAACAAGATCCTCGAAAAGGGACAAAGCTGCAGTGCAATACTAGACATTAACTGCAGTGCTAGGATAGCTCTGAGGACAGGAGCTTGGTACTCTTCTTAAGCAAGTACCAGCGCAGGTCCAGCTCCGTGGTGCTGCTAGGGGATAGTAATGTCCCCCAAGAAGAATTTGATCTGTAACTGTGTTTCTCTAGCAGCAGCCAGATGGATGGAAAAGACCCATGTTTGCACTGTCAGAACTGCATATTCTTGGTTGCCATCATCCTTCCAGTATAGCTGGCTGCCAGTTCCTCCAGCAGATGGGGAATAGAAATCTGTGTCATGTTTGATAATGTGCTGCCAGGAAGAGAAGAATGATCAATAATAATAATAATCACACCTAGTTCTTCAAATAGTGCTTTTCATCAGTAGATCTCAAAGCACTTTACAAATGAGGTCAGTGTCCCTATGGTCATTTTACAGATGGGGAAACTGAGGCACTGAGCAGCCACTGATTTGCCCAGGGTCACCTAGCAAAGCAGTGGCAAGAGCCAGGAATAACACTCATGTCTCCTAAGTCCCAGTTTAGTTCCCTGTCCACTAGGCCATACTGCCATACCCATTCAATCCAGTAGAGAATCACACATGTACACGCCTCCAAAGACGCACACACCCTCAAACACAGATTCTGTGCAGCCTTTCCTAGACGCAGCCACCTATTCATTCACAAACACATCTGTCTAGGCGCACACATCTGACAGTACCCCATAGCATGGATAAGGATGTGTCTCTTTGGTAGCAGCTCCAGGACTGGTAGGGGGCTTTTTATATTCAGCAGGTGCATTTTAAGAATCTTAGGGCACGTGCGTCTAGTTGCCTTTTGCTGCAGATCCATCCAGCAGAGCACTCTGTGGTAACTTCTCAGGCACATGCAAAGAATGATGCAGCAAGTCCATACTCTGCAAAAGACTTCCCATGTGTGCCTCTTTGCAAGCTCAACACGAAGGCGTGGGAGCCCCCTTGTGGTATTTGAAACCCCATGACCAATCCCAAGTCTTTGCCAACCCTGTGCTTCCAGTGAAGGAGAACAGCCATCTTCCCCACAGTGTTGTGATGCTGTTAACCCTTTCACATTCTTGATGCTGGTGGGGTTTGGACTGGATACTAAGAGCCATGGTTCAGTATTGCAGCTCCCCAGGTTTGGGTGATGCTCCTCCGGAGGCCTCGTGGAGCCCTAGTGTCACCTGGGGGTCACAGCACCTGGATCTCCCCAAAGGGCAATTGACTGATTCCATATAAAAGCCCCTCTCACCTAATTGCCTGTCTCCAGGCCCCTGAAGATGAATGGGCCATATTCTTGGCTGGTGGAAATTAGTGTTGCTCAGTAGAGTTATGCTGCTTCACACCCCTGGAAGATCTGGTCTGAATGGATCAATCAGAGCTAGGTACAGTAGAACCTCAGAGCTATGAATTGATCAGTTAACCACCCATCTCATTGAAACTGGAAATACACAATCAGGCAGCAGCGACACACACACACACAAAGCAAATACAGCACAGTACAGTACAGTACTGTAACTACTTAAAAAATAGTGAGTTTAAAAAAAAAGGTTTGACAAGGTAAGGAAACAGTTCCTGTGCTTGTTTCATTTAAATTAAGATGGTTAAAAGCAGCATTTTCTTTCTGCATATTAAAATTTCAAAGCTGTATTAAGTCAATGTTCAGTTGTAAAATGTTGAAAGAAACACCATATTGTTTTGTTCAGAGTTACGAACATTTCAGAGTTACAACCTCCATTCCCGAGAGGTTCATAACTCTAAGATTGTAAAGATTTTCCATTTGGAAACCTTCTCCTCCCCAGTGGCTGGCTGCATCCAGTTCTGGTTTCCAGTGAGGTTTGTACCTTTTACCCTGCTACATTTTTTGTGACTTTCCCGTGGTCAAACTATGAAGCGTGAATGGGATTAATCCATGACTTTTTGATTGCATGGTACATGTTCAAACCACTGTATGAACATTCATTAATTAATCTTCACAGCACTCCTGGGAGGAAGCAAGGAATCATTATTCCCATTTTATATATGGGGAAACTGAGGCACAGGGTAGCAAAGTGAATTTCCCACAGCCACTCAGCGAATCAGTGGTAGAACTGGGGATAGAACTCAGCTATTTCTGTTTCTTGTCTGTGCATTCCTCTGGATTACATTGCCTCCCAAGAACCCACTCCCAATGCTAAGCCCTTTGCTGTGACCACTAGGCCACGTGGACCTCCTTTACTTCCACCGAAGAGGGCAGAAAAGTGGAAGGCAACAGTCTACCATTTTACATTTTAGATACAAAATGAGCCAGCTTTCAGGATCCATGCGCTTGGTTACAGTGAATTTCTTTCTACGGTAGTGCTCCCACCCAAAGCCATCAGCATTCTTGCCTTGTTGGTTGGCTTACAAGATTGTCATGTAATCACTTCCCCTTAAGAACTGTCAGATAAAAGTTATTTGGACTAGCAGAAAAAAATTGTATAAATGTATTTTTAAAGAAAAATCGCTTTTGGACCAAAATTAAAGTTTTTGTTTCAGCCAAATATTTTCAGGTTTTTGAAAAAAATTAACATTTTTTTGTTTTTCACTTTGGGGGGCTATTTTTTTTCTCTTTCCTTCTTAGTGGAAAAAAGGAAAGGTCAAAGGATAAAGAGGAACCAATAAAAAAAACCAAAAAATAAAAGAAAGTGTTTTGGTTTTTGAAGACTGGAAAAATATTCAGTTTTATTTCAGCCAAAAGAAGGAAAAAAAAAAAAAAACATTCTAGAAAAATTCCTGGAAAACTGCTGGGATGAAATCCTGTCTCCACTGAAGTCAATGGCAAAATTTCCAGTGACATTAGTGTGAAACATTTATGAATAACATCAAGGAACCAAGTGCTCAGTGAATTTCACAATCTGAATGATTTGCAAGCAGAATTCCCTGGGAATTGTTTGCGTCTCTAACACAAATTTCCCTTTCCCAATCAACACACTGAGAGGGGCCTTGAGCATCATTTTGCTGAGTGCACAGTTACTCATAGCAGGATAGTTCTGCTGGGCTACTTTTGTGTATACAGTCCCTCACCAATCTAGACTAGAGCTTGACTGTGCAGTTTGCAAGTTGTGCCATTTAAACTGTGTGGGAAACATTTAACATTTTTAAGATTCATATTTAAAAGAGAAAATCTTTATAGAACCTATCTATCCCCATATACACCCCTTAGCTATCTCTCTGTCCCCATAACACCCATTATCTGTCTAATATATCTATGACAAAATCAGTACACTTGGCTACATACAGAGAGAGAGAGTAAACAGTACTATGCCCAGAATGATTTCTGCATTAGCTTGCACTGGAAGCAGAGCTAAGCCCCTGTTCTTGATGACCAGCACTAATCAGGGAAGATAGGCATGATCCCAGCACCCGAAGAAATTACTCCTCCCGCACGTACCCCAACTACCCCCTCCCTCTCTTTGATTAAAAGATTCTTGTGCCAGCCACAAGATCACTTTCAAAACCAATACCCTGCAGACTGCAGCAAGATTTTGGGGAATCTGATTTTTACCCTGGGGTGGGAGGAAAACGTGAAAGGGGCTAATCTCAAAAAAGGAAATTATCTTCAATTCCACTCTGCTATATGGTCCTTTGGTAAAATAACTGTAGGCACAGAAATGGGGTCTGGCTTTTTTTCCATGTAAATAATGCTTAAATAAAATCGAACTACAGGAAGGGCTAATTTATTAAATATTTAGCAAACAGCAATGCAAACACAGGAAAACAGAACTGAGATGGGAAACTATACATATTCTGATCTAGATAGTTAATAAGTATCTAAAGTAAATTAAATTATAGAGGATAAATGTACTTCCTGTCTGGAAAATTACAAAAGACTTCAAAGCAAAGGGAACAACTATATTTTTATTTGGAGTAGAAATGATTAGTGATCATTTCAAACCACTCTCTCACACATGAAAACAACAAACCATGAAAAGGACAAAAATTACTAACAGGAATTATAGGGACCCAGAGAAATAAAATTTAGAGTTAAAATATCAAGAAACTCCCACAGCTTCAAACTGTTTTTGGTAAAAACAAATCAACCAGAATAATTTCTTGAAAACTTAATATTGCTAATATTAAATATAATCTGATTTTAACAACAAAGATTGAGGGGCGCCGGAACCAACGATTACCAGCTGCCCCAGTAACAAAAATTGTGCTTCCGAAATCTCTTGATGTCGATTCCGCACAAAGCAAGGTTAAGCCGCAGCTGCCTCACTCCATGTGCCATACATAGCAGAAGCCCTTTTTAACTAAAGCGTTGGGCTGCTCCGCCCCCCCAGGCTGAGACCCATCTTTCTTGCTCAGGGAGAGCTGCTGCTTCTCCCCATGAGGGCAGCGCGCTGTAACCCCCACAATCTCCCCCTTTCGGCCCATCCCTCTGTTTTCATTTACTTGACTGCACTTTACCCATAAATCATTAAAATGTGCGCACCAGGGCAGCCGCCAGGAAATGCAAATACAGCGCATGGCATGTTGGGATTTCTCCCTAAACAGGCAGAGAGGCGCCCCAGAATGAGGGGGAGAAGGAGGCACATTTCAGCAGCTTCAGAACCCGTTTCAATGTTCACCTAAGCTCCGGGCGGATGAAGCTGCCTGCAGCTCCTAAGAGAGGGGAAGGAAGGGGGGAAAATGTAGCGGTTTACAGCGGGCAGCTGGATTTGAACCAGGAACCACCGTCAAATGCTCCACCACTGAGCTATACCCCATTTTAATAACATTGGCTCACCTAGAAGTGGGGGTGTTGCACCCAAAACACCTGCTGCGGGCGCCTCCGGTCCAGCCCGTCTCTGATCCCTGTGGCCATCTTTCCTGGCCTCAGGCCCCTCTCGCTCGTTTCCTCTCTCCGTCCCGCTTTCCTCGCCATGGGGTTGATTCTCTGACCCCCTCCATCCTTCTGGCACCGCCGGCCCCCCGCTCGCCGTCTGGAGGGGACAAGGGGAACACGTGCCAGGTGAAATAGGCGGATCTGGCGCCCTGCTCCCATTTGCCAGACTTTCGAGGCCCTGAGGACGCCAGGCTCTGAGCTCCCACAATCCGGATTTACACCCCCGTCAGGAGCTGTGTGCCCCCCCTCCTGGGTTTTTTTTTTGGTGGGGGGGGGGCTTAAATTTGCCTAATGATTGACTCTAATGCATAATAATCACCCCACCCGGTTCAGGGTCGGCAGCGCCAGCCGCAGACTGGCTCCCGCTGTGCTCGGCGCTGTACAAGCCCTCCACCCACAGGCCCTGCCCGGGCAGCAGCCACCTCACGCTGCGCCGGGCGGGGCAGCCTGGGCGCGTTTAAACCGGGACGAGCCCTCCCCGCTTGCGGGGCCGGGGGTCCCTCGGCGGGGCCAGACGCAGCCCATCCCCCCCCGTTGGCCGTTGCCCGCATGCGGGGCGGCGGGAACACACCTTGGCGAACCTGAGGCGTTGCCATGGGAACAGACCGGGCGGGCGGGGGCATGTGCAGTCTCTGACGGGAAGCCCGCCCACCCCAGTACACGCGTCCTCTCGCGATATGTGGGAGGCGCGGGGCGGGGAAGAAGGCAGGGGGAGTTGACGCATGCGCAACGGGGGGCTGTTGGCTCGCTGTGCGCACGCCCGGCGTCGTTTCCTTTGCCAGCTCTCCGCGGGCGGCGCTGATTGGCCGCGGGGCGAGTGTTTCCGGGCGGCACCGGAAGGACGCGCCGGCGGAGGAGGGAGGCCGGGGGCGCGGGAGCGAGCGCGCGCGCCAGCGAGCTCAGTCAGTGCAGACGGAGCCGGGGGCGGCGGCGGGCCGGCGGCCGGGGGGATCCGCCCGCGGAACATGGGGCCATAGGCGGGGACGCCGGTGAGTGCGGGCCCCGCCCGGGGCCGGGCTCCTCCCGGGGGGGACAGCAGCCCCCATGTGGGGTACGGGCCGCCCCTGCCCGCGCGCCCAGGCGGGTCTCCGGGGGGGTTAAGGGCCTCCCCCGCCCCCTGCTCCCGGGCCGGTGCAAAGGTGGGGGGTTAACGGCCGCCCCGTGCTCCCAGGGAGGTCCCAAAGTGGGGGGAGGGTTAGGGGCCCCCCTCTTCCCCTGCTCCCAGGCAGGTCCCCGAGTGGGGGGTTCAGGGCTCCCCCCTCCCTGTGCTCCAGGTGAGGCTTCTCGGACACTCCCACCAGGCGGCATTGACACGCTCCTGTCACCACCTGGATAGACAGCCCCCCCACGGAGAGCTGAGGAGGGGGCTTAATCCCCATCATCCCCTTGCAGAGCCTGAGATGCGTGACCTGGGGGTTAAACCACTTGTGAATGGCACAAACTGTAAATAATGGCTGGAGGGTTCTGTTCCAGCCCGCTCTGGGTGGGTACAGTGCAGCCAAGAGCAAGGGGCTGTCAGGGATACTAGATCTGTTAATTCATCCCGGTCTCTTAAATTCAAATGCGAAGTGCAGTCTGACTTTATTTTGTATCGCATCTTCAGTCTGAACTCGTGAATGCCTTCGAGGAAAAAATGACAGAAGGACAGCCTCAAAGCTCTAAGGATGAAAAATTGGTTTCAAATGGGATTTAGATGGCAGATCCATTTAATTGCCCAATGGCTTCCTACAGTTTCAGTGAAAAATCATTTCAGAAGTCATGTGCTGAAGTTTATAAAGTAAAAGGGAAAAAAGGCTCTGAACTCTTGTATAACTGAAACATCAGTAAACTTTCATGGACCATTCAGTTGTTCGTGCAATGAAAAACCACTTCAGACAGTGGGTACAGCTACATTTCAGGAGAAACTGCAATTTCCCTCAGTGTTCTCTCATTTATAATATTTCTGCATGTTCCTTTTCCTTTCTTATCATTGGAGATGCCATATTATATCTTTCAGCAGGTAAGATTAAAACTTGAAGTGAAGGAGAAGTATGCTGAAAGAGAAACCAGATGTATATGCTTTACAAAATTTTGTAAAGAGGAAAAGTGGCATACTCTCCTGTCCAAAGTGGTGTTGAATAAGCAAATACTTAAGATGTTGGTAAATCCTTAAGTGTTTTGTTTAGAAGACTTTGGACCTGCAAATGTAAAGTACAAACACACATTTTTAGAGCCATGCAAATCCATGGATATCTGCTTTATATCCATGGACAATGTTTGCAGATGGATACGGATCCAAATTTTGTATCCGTGCAGGGATCTACACATTTTCCCTTAGTTATGTGCAGCATTTATATTTTGCCAAATCCACAGACGTTAACTTGGAAAATAGAACTTGCTAGTTGGTGAGAATATATGTTACTCACTATCCAATCATAATTAGTGGATAATTATTGCTATTATTTGTAGCGTCTAGGAACCCATGTTAAATGCTTGAAGCTTGAGGAATTTACTGAGATTTCCCTAAATGTTTGTGAAAGCTTAATTATACTCAGAATAAAATAGTTGAACAATCAGACTGAAGTTTTAGAATTCTGTGAGGACATGAGATTAATTTTTCAACCTTTGTTAATGGGACATAGCCACAGGGAGCCCCAATAAGTTGTTAAAATTAGTTATTGTCTGCTATGATGTAAGAATATAAGATCCATGACCATCTATATAATCAGCCATAGGGCCTGTATTCAGAGCCTCCTTTTACAAAGTATGCAGAAAGGCTATGTCTTCACTGACGGCAGCAAATTCAGTGAAGACCCACTCAGTCGATCCAGAAGTCGACATATTAAGACCACCTTCTCAAGTAACATGGCGCTGCGTCAACAGGAACGCAGCGCAGTGAAGACAGCGTGCAGAACAGAAGCAGAGAAGTCGACGGGAGTTACGTGAGTTTGTTGCGTAGCTTGCGTAACTTCCGTCGACTGCTGCCGAATCTTGGAGGTAAGTGTAGACAGGGCCTAAGGTTTGAATCAAACTCTTAAAGGTGATCTATAAAGGGGGGAAACAATGGAATTTGTAATTTTTCTTTGATTGTGATGAGCATGGAAGACTGGAAAGGGTCTTGTCTGCTTAATTTTTAACACTAGAAATTCTGGCATTCACTATCCTGGAAGATTCTGTGGTAACTTGAGAACTAATGAAATTATGATATTGCAAGACTGAAGGCTGAACAGTTGGGAGGGATGAAGGGTTTTAGCCACAGTTTAAATTATCACTTATTTCACTCCACTAGCTAAGAAAGGAGATCTCTTAAAGATTCAGCTAGTCCTGTCCCTACAGTTAATGTATAAGTATTTGTAATATATCTCTCCTGAGATACCACTTCCAAAGAGGTTCTTTAGCAAAACAAGGGATGACCAGACTTGACGCTCTTGATATTTCTAAATGAAAAAGCAAGCAGTGAAGAAAACTTTTGGTCTTTCTTTATACATCATAAAGAAGCACAAAGAAGTCATATCCAAATTTCTTTAAAAATCCTTTGCAGATTACCTTTAAATTCTATGTACAGAATTCTTTGCTCAATATCTTTTCTTCCTGGAAATCGGAGCTGCAAGCACTCTGGTGAGTGTTTTGGCAAGTTATCTTGTGCTGTAGACTATAGTAATTTTTCATCTTCTAGGGTAATGCCGTAATAGCAATACTTAGTTGCAATACACATTACTCAAGCCATGGGTCCTAGTCATGCTGTTGAGGAATGTTATTGTTGCAAAAATCTGTACACTCTGCTCCAATACAAACTAGCCCTGTACTTAAACTTTTAACCTATAAACAAAGGTTTGACATAGACAGAAACTTCCCCTCCCCATTGAGGATCTTGGGAAACATTTTGTCACTTGAGAAGACGAGGTATGCTAGGGTCACAATTACACTTTCATTAAAACAAGGCATAGCTGCATTGTGGTGTGTGTTGTCTGCTGAAGCTTTTTTTATCTCTCCATGATATGGAAGGTGACATGCAAAGCAAGTGGTTTCTTTGTGGGAATTGGAAGTATGCAGAATGGGAGGAGGGGAGAGTAGGTTAATATTGGCTATTTACTTACAGGAAGCTTTTTGGAAATGGCCTCTCCATTCCCTGGGTCCACAGCAGTTGCTGATGTAATTAAAGATCTAGATACTCAGATAGCTGTAAGTAAATTGCTTGAGTTTGCCATGAATTGGCATGTAGGACTTGAGTTTGAAACCTGCGCATCCACATTTGGTTTGTGTTCTGGTGACTTGATTATACCCAAAAGTTGAAATTAGAGGTGAGAATAAAAGTCGTTCTGCATTAATATAGTTCTTTTTGCCAAAGGATTTCAAAGCACTTCATAACATCTTCTGACCCGTCCATGGTAGGTAAGATTTCCCACTTTACAGATTTGTAAACAGAGGCCCAAGATCACCCAGTGAGCTAGTGGCAGAAGCAGGAACAGAACACAGGAGTCCTTTTTTCTGCTTCTTGCATTATGATCTAGACAACAGGGCCTTGCTCCAGCAATGCCGACTAAGAGCTTTTAGGCCTCTGTGTGATGGAAGAACATCCCAAAGCATGAACATAGGGATTTTGCATCATTTTAAAATCTGTTAGTATTGGGCTAGAAATTGCTATCAGAGCTATGTGACATGACTTGCATTTACTGGTATATTTGTTTTTTAAAAGAAAAGTGTATGTAATATGTTTGCAGCAGTGCATGACTTTCAGCATTGGAATGAAACACTAAAATATCTGCTGTCTAAGTATTCTTGTATGACTATTTTTTGAGTGACTTTTCTGTGAATTAATACAAACTAACAAAGAATTTAATACTGTTATAGGAGGAAATAATATTTTCTACAAAAGGTAGAAAATATTCTTAGTTTTATATATAAACTACCTTGATCTGTTTCCACCCCACCCCCAGGTAGCCTGTTTTCAGCTTGCATCACTCTGAGAAGAGACATTTCCAAAGGATGCTGTTTTGTAGAAACATTTAAGGAAAACAGCAGTATGAGAGTTTGAGATCCTAAAATCCAATTATGGAAAGTAAATCACTTAAAACAAAAGTCAGAAACACAAAAATTGTCATCACAGCCAGTTATATGTTGAGACACAGAAAATGCATTTGCCTCAATGCATGGGCTATATGATTTTCAGAGTTAATATAGCCGTCTATAAAAATTTCCACTTTAAAAACACTTCACAGATTGTCTGCTTTCAAATAGTGAGATGTACTTTCTATGTAACCTCTGACGTATTGGTCTGAAATATGAGCTAAATGTCAGCTTCCATTGACAAACTGGTACATTCATTGAACTGAGATAGTAGAACAGTGAAAGACTTGTAAAAGCATTTGAAACCTCTTACTCTGATAGTTCAAACAATTTTAATAAATATTTGTATTGGAACTAATCACTTGAGTTTTTCTTTACCATTGTTAATGATAATTGAAGAACACAGATTTGGACAGAGCCATCCTATTATGGAGCTATGGGCCACAGATCTGACTGCAAGGAAGTCAAGTGGTGGGTCTGTAGTAATGTGTAGTGTGTGAGGAAGAGTAGATGGCTCAGAGGCTCTATACTCTATTTACTACTCTAGGTTGCCAGTTCAGATTCAATAAAAAAAATTATCTGGTGTTTAGTGGCCTATGACATGGGTTAGTCTGAGAACCTTATGGCTAATCTGGAAAGAGCAGGCTGTTCATTACGCTTACGAAATTAGTCAGTTCTGGCTGTGCTTGACAGTCCACTAAATTCCATGTTGTGCAGCTGAAAGCCTCAATTGAAATGAGGAATCAAAGGAATTAGAGACAAAGGTGGATTTCCTTTTGTCATGTCACTTTTGGAGACCTGGCTTAATGCTAACAAGGTTTATAGGTGAAATTGAATTCTAGGGGGTTAGGCCAACTTTTCAGTATCTCTTCTCATTGCAGAACTGTCATACTATTGGAAATAGCTTGGTTCAGGAGCAATGACAGGTCAGGCTTGAAATGCATTGGTGGTGGTGTATGGCAGGTGCTAGAACTGCTCTGTGCCTGGTTTTAGCCAGTGCAGCTACATGAGGAGCTTGTACTTAGCCTTTCTCCTCTTCCCTAATAATTAGATGTCTGAAACAGAGACTCTTGTATTGTGGCAGTGCCTAGAGTCCCCAATCATAGGACAGGCCCCATTGTGCTAGACACTATACAAACACAGAACAAAACGACAGTTCTTGCCCTGGGGAGTTTATAATCTGCTTTTTCCCTCTCCAGTTAAATCTTCCCAGCTATACCTCAGGAGGTTAAGTCATTGGTCTGCTTATCTGAACAGTTAAGAGTAAGTGTGGAGACCTAAGTGTGCCCCACCAGAGAGGCACAGGGTAGGAGAAGAGGGAAGAGACCTTTCACAGGTCTGTAGGATTTAGTCATGGATTGAATTTTGGTGTTGGACTGGAACAGGGAATGCAGTCTTCTTAGGATGCACTCCGGCTGGCTCGGTCAGACTTCACACCATCATCGGTTCTCCATTCAGTGAACTTTGTGCAACTATAGTGCCTTCCATTACAGTTTTATTTTTAATGTACAGTAAGCTTTTGCTTTTCCCACCCATATCCACTCTTCCCCTCTTCCTTCTGTTTAGAAGTATCAGATTAAGTTGTAAACCTCTAAATGCTTCCTGTGGGATATGGTCGTAGTACAGCTAGTGAGAGGTAGTTTAGGGAGTGAAATCCAATCTCTAAATTCACACCTTTACCCCAGTGTTAATTTTGGTGTTCCTTTCATTCTGCAGCTGATTGGTCTTGGTCCTCACAACCCCAAAAAGAAGCAGGATCTTGATAAGCTGTATGATTTAAAGACTAAAGCCCAGCAGATTATGAACCAGTTTGGCCCATCTACCTTGATCAACCTGTCCAGTTTCTCCTCAATAAAGCCAGAACCAGCCAGCACGCCACCACAGAGCTCCATGGCAAACAGCACCACCATGGCAAAGATGCCAGGGACTCCTAGTGGAGGGGGGCGCCTAAGTCCTGAAAGCAACCAGGTAATTTCACTTGAGCTCTTGGGCAAGCAGAGGGTTGTTCAGACCTTCCCATCATTGATTCCTCTCCCTTAAATGACCTGGAAATAATTTTACATTAATTAAACTAACCAGTTGAGTACCCACAGTTCACCCAGCACTATAGAGATCCAGTTCCTGCCTCCGTTGGGCTTACAATCTGAATCGGACACAGACTGTATAGATGAGCTGCAGGTTTCATCCAGTCTCATAGTGATACACACCCAGCACATTGCCTTACACTTGTTATGATGAACTACAGCACTGGAAGACAGATTTTCATTGTGCTTACTATTTTGTTTTTCATATAAAAACTACTTTTTGAATGAGATTTTCTGATCTCTCCCTGATGTGTAACGGATTTAAACTGTTTTCTGAAGTCAGATTGCTGGCTCCAATCTGGGTGTAGGTAACTTATACCTCCTTGGGACAATGAGGAAGCAGCACTACAGTCAAACAGCTTCCATTTTTATGCATATAATGCAACATTTTTTTTTGGTTTTTAACACGTGTAAAATGTCAGTTTTTGTTCCCAGAATGCATCCATATGTTAAAAAAGAAAGATATCTGATTTCAGTCTTCTCCAACACCAGACCTTCCCCTACAAAAATACACCCCTCCCATGCAGTTCCACTCTTTTGACAATGCTGGGGCATCCTGTGGAATGGAATCTTTCACTCAGCTTCAGAAGAACTAGAAAGAGAGAAGCTGAGATAGAGAGAAAGCCATGCTCCCCTGGAAGGGGATACCTTAATAGCATAATCATGCCTGAATTCCCTAGCCTTCCTGGAATCACAGGTTCAGATCCCAGTAGCTTTGATTTAGCCTTTCATTGTACCCTGGAGACAAAGTGATTTCCCCATAGTTTGTGTGTAGATTTTTTTTAATGCTTTTTAAACTGAGGCTTTGTGGACATTTGACTCCTTGGCGCATCTCAAAAGAGAAGGGGTTTGTCTCAGTGTCATTGAACCAAATGTATCTAGTTTATCTTGCAAGAAGATAAACACGGTGACACGGTGTTACTTTCCCTCGGTATCGTACAACAGTGAGCCACGCTGCTGATGCTCAGAAACTAATAAAACCCTCACTCCTTACCCCACTGTGCAGCATGCTCTGTGTTGATTGGCTGCTATCCTCTGCCCAGAAGTGCTGCACTTCAGTGGTGCTATTTGTATCTTATTTGAAGCACAGGCACCACAGAAATATTATCTTTGGCCCATAGTATAACCCTGCAGTTATGAAATTCTTCTTGTACTTGCAATCCACCCTTCAAGAATTCTCATTATGCAATTGTTTTCTCTTGACAACATACTATTGCTTTAATTAACAGTATTTTAGTATGAAAAAGATGGTAGCAAATGTTGTCATGTGAAAGGACAGCCTTATTTATTATTCTCTACCATTGGCCACTGCATTGTTTGTAGCTGCCAAGTAGGTTTTAGAATGCATAGTTATTTCCAGTGTTTATCTGTGTAGTTCTTGGGGTGTTATGCTTTTGTCAATACTGTGTATAACCTGGACCTCTGATTACCATTTTAGGGGTGGTTTAAGAGTGATTTTTTTGCTTCTGTGCTGTGTATTGCCAGTCACATTGCTAATGCAGTGTGGAAAATCATCCCCTTTTACCCTCAGGTTTTAACCAAGAAGAAGTTGCAGGATCTGGTGCGAGAGGTGGATCCCAATGAGCAGCTGGATGAGGATGTGGAGGAGGTAGGCTGTGCATGACAACTTGTACCAGTAAAATGGGAGGTATGAAGAGCTACTCCAGAGTTGTCATACACCAGTATCTCCTTACTGAGTCCAGGGGGGATTGGTTCATACTGTTGTGCTGTTACCCAAGTTCTGGTCAGCATCAAACATGGTGCTGAAGGCCCATATACATTGCTGGTGCTGAGAGGTATTCATTCTAACTTATTACCCTGTCTCTTGCTGCTGACACGCTGATGTTCTGTAGGGTGTGGTCAAACTGATTTCAGGAAGCAGTGGCTTCTGAGGGCTGAATTTCAGCCTGGCCATTGCATTGTTTGATGGTACCATTCATCTGAAAAATAATCAGTATCAATGGGCTTGAGATGCTGCTCTTTTCACCCCACAACAGATGCTGTTGCAGATTGCCGATGATTTCATTGAGAGCGTGGTGACAGCCGCCTGCCAGCTCGCACGGCATCGCAAGTCAAACACTCTGGAGGTGAAGGATGTTCAGCTGCATCTTGGTAAGAGATTCGTATCTTGTCAACAAGAGAGTTGTATTTTGTCAGTGAGGAGCAGAGCTGAGGGACAGAAGTACCTGAAAAGGCATTGGAGTATGGGATTGTCCCCACTTGGGGTAGGGATCTGGGTACACATTACACAACTCGGCAAACCCTGAATAGTGATGTTGGAGGGAAACAATCTAACTGAAATGAGTGGAAGCAAAGACATTGAGGAGGCTGCCCATTTATGAACTTAAGCCTAGGATGACTATCTAGGGATCATTTCTTAATGGGCTTGCTGGGTGCGAGGGATGAGTTAAATGTTATGTTTCTCTTCCTCCAAACTCTTCTATTCCTATGCACGGGCATGCTCTTTTGTACCCATTCTGTAACCTGGATTGTAAGGTCTCTGGTGTAGAGACTGTTTATAAAAGGTGTATATAGTGTCTAGCCCAGAGGGTCCCAGATTGGCGTCCTTAGGTGCTAGCACAATACACATAATAAATCATCTTCAAGTGTCTTTAGTTGGAGGAGTCCAGATTTCTAACACCCCCATTTGTCACTAAATATCTACAGCTATGGCACTAGGGGGATTCACTGAATAGTTCTTAGTATATTTCTAATGAGTTCTTACTGTTCTGGTATGTTGAGGGCTTCGCTGTGTCAGGCATTCTGCACAGTTTATGCAGTGATCTGTGCTTTCTGTTCCAGAACGCCAGTGGAACATGTGGATTCCAGGTTTTGGTTCTGAAGAAATCCGGCCATACAAAAAAGCCTGCACTACAGAAGCTCACAAACAGGTGAGGAGCCCCTTGCGAATGCACTAATAGCCAAATGTAGGGAAGTCAATACAGTAGAACCTCAGAGTTATAAACAACCACACACCTCATTTGGTCCTGGAAGTGCACAGACATTTAAGCTGTCAGGGAAAAGGCACTCGGTCCAGGAGCCAAAAGATGACTATGGCCGTGAGACAATGCTGCATGATTGGTTTTTCTTGCTCAGTTTTGCCTGGAGCCAGCACCCATGTGAATAGCTAGAAAGCTCACATCCAGAATAGTTTAAAAATTCACACTGACAGAAGGCAGTCCCTGTGTGTAAAAACCACAGGAGTCCTGGGACACTGCTTGCATGCTGTGATCCAGAGTGAGTAGGACTGTAAGTCTTGCTGCTTGTTAAACGCTGCATTAAAATGTGGGGCTGATGCTCTTGACCAATGACAGCAGCCATATACGTATGTAACAATGACACAGGTCTTGCTGAGCTACTTCCTGTCTTACCTTCAATATCTGGCTGCGGCTCCTCCTGGAGAGTGCTTGTGCTTCTCTTGGAATTTCAGCTGTTACTTGTACAGTACTGATTTCTGTCTTGCGCCTACTTTCGCAGATGCTGGGGAATCGTAAGTCAAAGGTCAAAGCCATGAATAAACATTTCCATACTTGTGAAACAGTCCAGTATGGGAATGTGACATCTCCATTCCTGACACTGGATAAAATGCTGTGCGGACCGAGGGCCTTAAAGTGGATTTTGATTCAGTGCACAATGCAAGTAAAATATTAAACTGTGCTAGTGACAGTGAAATTAGGATTGACAGAATCACCAAATCAAAATGATGACTCAGGACAAAATTTCTCCCAAGAAAAGAAGTACAGACTGAAAATCTTTTTCCTTTTTTGGCTATGGATCTATCCATGCTAGGATTCAAATAGACTTTAAGAACCATGTTTTAAACACCAGTCTGGCGAAGTCATGGTAGAACACTGTCTACAAGCATGTACAAGCATTAGTAAGACCTAGGTTTGAGCACTTCTTAGCATGGTTTATGGTTTGGCCCCACTCATGAGTTAGACAAATCAAGTTACAAATGGATTTACCTAGAACCCATCTTAACTCTTAAAATGTGGTTCCCAAACTGTTTAAGGCCATTGTAGACAGGGCTTGGATCTGTAGTTCTTGATATATCACCACTGTTCACTGAAGCTTACTTTCAGCATATGGTATTGTATAAGCAATCTTTCGTGGATCCTGTATTCTTCAATCTCATTCCTATATAGTCACATTCCAGGCTTCATTTCAAATAACCTTGTCCCAGACTCTGTTCTCTGTATTTTCCCTTTATCGTTTCAGAGGATGGCACTGATCCGCAAAACGACCAAGAAATAACCTCTAGGAATGGCACAGAGATGACGGTGCATTTTGGGATATCTGCCTCTAAGCTGAAGCCTCCATGATACCATCCATGGGATATTTTTTTTAATGCTTTACAGAGAAGCATATATTTTTTATTAACAGTGCAGCAATATCTATGACTTTATGAGGAGATCGGCCAAAAACCATTATACGCCCCCTTTCCCCGATCCCCCATAAGAGCACATTGTATCTTGAAACAAAGACTTTATTTGTGACCTTTAAGTGGTTTATTGTATAAGTGATTGTCCAAGGAACAGAGCATTTTGGTCTTGTTTGGGACACTATTAGAAGCATCTGTAGAGGTTTTTGTTTCCCCTTGCCCTCCCGCCAGTTCCAGTACTTTGTAATGTTAATGTTTATATAAATACTTGCATTTGTTTTACATTAATAAAGAAATTATTAATCTAAAACCCAGGCACAATCTTGTGCTGTACACTCATCAAATGCAGAGGCACCTCATTTAAAACTGTAGGCAGCAGGAGAAAGGGGCTGCTTGCTGTATGGATGTTTAAAGGACATGCCAGTTTAGGCTCAAAATGGAGGGGAGAACAAGGATGGCTCTTGAGCTCGTAATGGGACTACACAGATCTTTTTGCCTCCTAGTAGCCAGCTGAAATCTAGCCAGGGCGGGTAGTGAGTGACCAAAAGTCCTCCCGTCTCTTGGCTGTTTGGCCTATGTGAAATAAGCTAATGGTATTTGTCCAGCTCCTAGTGCAAAAGGTTCCCATTAAGACCAACTGGAGCCCTGGCTGACAACTTCAGCAGAGAGACCAAGGATTTGATAAGTTTTGAAGACCAGACTTCCCTCTGGCTTCCTGCAAATCAGGGATGTTGGGAAGGAAGCATGTGCTATTCCATGGCCCGATGGAAGTCTTCAGTCTCCAAGGCTATTAGTTGAGCACATTTCACCAGCACATAATTCACTTTAAAACTGTTTAGAAAAGAAATTGATGTTTATGCCCCAGATTTGACCCTATTAACTCTGCTAATCAGATAGGAAAGGTTTTTCAAATTGCAAACATGAAAGGGGAGAGGTGTTCCTTAACCTGTAGCTCTTGGGTTTTGGGTTGACAGGGCTGAAATTGAATGCTGTCCCCAAAGACTTCCTAACATATAAATGGTCCTAAAATAAGCCATCAGCTTTCCAAACTAAAGGCATGTCTTTCAGCTGAGGCTGCTGTTCTAGGGGCCAGTTATAGTGATGGCTCTTGATGCTGTGATTTGGGACAGTGGCGCCCAAACTTCATTGGTTCATGTACCACTTTCTTAAAAAACTGTTGTGAAGTGAATGGATGGAACATCAAATCTGTGTCCCACCAGTGGTACCTGTACCATAGCCTGAGCTGGAAACTGGGTCAGTTTCTCAGTGGTCACCTAAAGAGCCAACAGATCCTAGTTTAAAAATAAAATCGCTACCAGGATGGTCTGGATTCTAACAAAACCTGGGGTGAAAGCTACCTTGTTCTGTCTTCAAGGCATTTCAATATGCTGCTGAGTCAGAAGAATACAGCCCAGAGGAAAAGTCAGCCCTGTTGGCACAGAACCAGATTGCTAAATGTGTTAGGCCTGAGAGGGAAGCTGCTTTGCCCAAATAGTGACTCTCTTCATATTCAGAACTTGCAGCCTTGTTTCTAGGCCATGTGCGGTCAAGTGAAGGGTAAGTCCAGGGACATGGTGGCTCGATGTTGCAGGTAGGATAACCTGCAATAAAACATGACAATGTTTAACTTGAGGGTTTTAAAATGAGGAGCCGCACTGATGAGGATGGGAGAAGTTGGTGGTACTTCATTTGCTGTTGCTGGATGGCTCTTGAGATTCCAACCTGAGCATTAATGCTGGGAAAGTGCTTCACATCTGGGATGGCTGGGAGGAATGTTTAGTCTGTAGAAAACAACATCTGTGGAGATTCTAAATCCCCCGAATCTGCAGGCACCTCCTGAGCCCGGGGTCACTGTTTATGCCACAGGGGAGACACTTGCCATTTTCATAGGCATGTTTAGCATTAAATGGTTAGAACAATATAGGCAACCAGAAATGTGAATAAAATATACTTAACTTTGCATCCAAGTGTAAATTCCAGTCTTTTCCAGCGCCTAGACCATTGGATACCTATTTGGAATCTCCTCCAAGCACAGAGAGTGCTGTGTAACCCTGCAGCCTTGGAACATGAGTGGATGGAAACATTACCCCTTCCAGTTCTGCTTGTCGCCTGGCTGGGAGGGGTTAACAGGCACTACTAGCCTCTTCGAAGAGGCTGTTGTGCCTCATTGCATACAGTACTGCCCAGCAGCCAACTCTCCTAGGGGAAGGTGGGTGATGGTATCTCGCTCTGGTTTCTTAGTCTACAATGTTTCGCTAGCACGTGCACGTCTGCTTCTCTTGTTTTCCTAGCTTTTGTACCTTGGGCTCTGCTGTGGGTGGCAGTCTGCTTTTCCTTGCTGGGTCTCAGCATTCCAGCGATCCCCAAGGTCAGCAGCTCTAAGGCATCCTCCATGTCACTGTTGCTCTTAGCGGATGTCTATGTATTTTGCCCCCAGTGAGCAGCCCATCTTCTTGGCCTCCTTTCACTCAACCTGGCCCTGTGCCACCGGGTCACTCTTGTGCCCAACCAATACAAAGACCACAGGAGAAGGTTTCACAGTGTCTGTCACCTCTCGATGCCACTCTCTGGTGCTCTCAAGGGATGCTCAGTTGGTTAGGTCAAACTTCAGCACTGCCCCTATTGGAGTTGTAATAGGAGTGTCACTGACCTATGACATAAGGAGGGAACGGTGTGAGACTCTGCACTCTCTATTGCTTTACTTTCCCAAAATGAACTTTATGGCACAGAGGCAGCACTTGTGGAACTGCTGGGAAAATGTTTTCTGCAGACAATTTCAAATTCTTCACGGAATATCAAAAACCAAAACTTCCGTTCAAAATTGCACTGTGCTGTTTCAGGGGACTTGTAGTTCAGGTGTCTTATTCCCCTGCTATCCTGGATAGGATGGGCCTTGGGGCTAGACGATATCTCCCATGCGGCACTACTTTTCTCCATGATGGTGAGGAGAAGTGATGCATCCCATAGGAGTCCCTGGTCATCGTATATCCTGGGAGATGTCTAACTAGAGAGCCCACTCAGAGAGGAAAATGAAGCATAAAGCTCTTGAATTACAAGTTCTGTGGGATGGCTTGGTGCCATTTTGAATGGAAATAGTTTGGGTTTGGGGCAGTCATTTTTTTGGAGTAAATATTCTGAGGAAAGCAGCCATTTCTCATGTCAAAACAAAATGCTGCATTCTGCAGAAAACTCAATTTTTTTTTGTCAAAAAGGTTTGTTGAAATTTTTTTAGCATACATATAGCAGCTGTCTATGGTACATGTTCAACCAGAGTTTTGTCACAGGCATGATTCTCATCCGAGACAGTTGCTTGACTTGCATCCACACGTCCACAACACTTCCCCCCCAGTGTAGCCAGGTTTATGCTCCTATCATGCCACCTAGATATCAGTGCGTGGTAGGCAACTGTCCTATAGGACCTTGGCACACGGTAGAGTGCCCTGAGGATGTGCCCACCAGTACCAGGTAGAGCAATGGATGCTGGGGATGCTCTACCAGGTGAAAAGAGCTGGCTGAACGGGTTACACAGACATGATTAGTGTCCCCTCTCTGCTCCAAGACAAGCTCCTGAACTCACTGTGCTAGGTGATGCTGCTCATGGCAGAGAATTAACTATGTAGGGTGTGAACAAAGCATGTTTACATCCAGTCTCGGTTCTGCCTTCTGGAAACTTTCTTGCTGTGGCCCAGCCATCTGTATGTCCCCACCTGTGGGAGCAACAGCTCAGCCCTTGTTTCCTTTGTGTTGTCTGTATCTGCTCAAAGCACAGAGAAACTGAACAGCTGATCGCTCTCTATGCTAATGGGAAATTCCCCAAACTGGCCAAACCTCCAGTGTAAATGGGGCTTCAGATGCCCCTCTTCTTTCATGTCTCTGGGCTGGACCGAGTGGAGCAGTGTGTCGGGTTTGCACAGCCTGTTGCTTTCAACGGCGTGTGCGTGGCTGGTTAATAATTACTCCTCAGGAAAACTCTGTGCCTAACACCCTGGTGTGCTGGACTACAAAGTGTCCTGGATGTGGACTGGATAACTGGTCTCAGTCCAGTCCCTGGGAGCTTGGGTTCCCTTTCACTTACTCTGGTGTTAAGCAGCAGGATCAGGGCCGTGCCCCGGTGTTAAGCCATCGCAAGAGCAAAGAGAATCAGGCTTTGGCATGTGTATCACAACTGGCGCCTTGCCTCCCAGCTCTAATTTTCCTCTCACTCTGGGGGTGGAGGCTGCAGGATTTCTACCCTGCGCCTTCCTCCCTCAGAACCTGGGGTGAGTCCTGCTCCCGCTGAAGCAAAAGGGGGGGAGGTAAAGGCTGAAATAGTAACAGCAGAGGAAGAGCCCAGCCGAGCCAAACAGCTTTGCGGGCCCTGCCCTTGGGCCTAGGGGGCTGAGCAGATGTCTACAGCGTGGTGGGCTGGAGCATTCTTAGCAGACCGTGTGTGACTCTCCCTGACAGTGCCCCAGCCCGTCCGTGAAGCCCCACTGTGTATCCGTGGTTCTCAGTATTCCTCTGATAAAAGTGAAGCGCTGGCTCCCTTCTCCCTCCCGTTCTGCACCTCTGTTCTTGGCAAAGGAGCCAGTGGTTGCTTGGAAACCTCGCGTCTCCCCTGCCACGGCCTAGCCGGGTGATGCTTCGTGCCCTGAGAATTTGGGAAGAGATGAGGTCTCGAACCCACCCGTGACGGGTCACGTTCGCCCAGGGTTAACTCTGCCCTGTGGGCTGAGGAAGCCAGGCCCCCTCCACCCGGCTGGGCACGCTCCAGCTGCAGACTGGGTATAAGAGGGAGCCAAGCAGCTCAATCAGGGCTGGCCCTGGCTGCCGAAGCGTGAGGGTGCAGCTTGCTGGCTTCCCCCCCAGGCGCCGCGACGGGCTCCCAACCCACGCAGAGCCCAAGGCGGATTCCCGGCTGTCGGATGAACCCCGAGAAGGGACCGAGCTGCCCTGACTGAGGAATCGTGGCTCGTCGCCACAGAGGACAGTAGGAAGTAGGCCCGGGGACTTAAAACACGGTTATGGTGGGGGAGTTGGGGAACGGGTCAGCGTGATTCGGGAGGGTCCCCACTGACTCGCTGGCGAGCGCCACGGCCAGGGCCCCAGGCTGGGGCTCGGAGGAGCAGGGAGGGCCTGAGCTAGGCGGTGCCCCACTCCCCCCACATGCCGGCGGGCCGCACTAACCCACAGGGATAGGGGCTCTATTGACTTGCCGCCCTGCGCGCCAGGCTCGATTTACTGCCTCCGCCCACGGGGCCACCCCGGGGGTGACCGGGTAGCGAGTGTGGAAAATCAGGATGGGGAAGGGGATAACAGGCGCCTCTAAAAGACAAAGCCTGGCCCCATAAAATCAGAACGTCGGGTCCCCCTAGCCGCACTGCCCTGCGGGAAGGGGCGGCCATGGTGACTCTGGCCGTTAAGCCGTACGGTTCGGGGAGAGACCAAGAACGGCCACGTCGACTTTGGCCATCAAGCTGCACCCTCTGAGGTGAAGGGGGCTGGGACACACAGCTGCGAGGCTATAATGACCCCCCCACCTGCCCCAAATGGGGGATGGGCATGCTTGCCCCGGCACCCCGACCCCCCGTGCCCCCCCCCACGCTCCAGAGAGCTGCTTGCTGCGGTACGTGAGCTTTACATGCACAGTCGGACCCAGCCCAGGCGAAATGCGTTTGTGGGGGTGGCACTCTCTGTCCGGCTCCTCAGGACGCCCCATTGAGGAAACCACTCTCCTGCATTGTCCCCTTTCTGGCGGCTCAGCAGAGAGGCTGAGACCATCTAGGTCCCCCCAAGTTGGACTAAAGGCACATCAGCAGGCGGCAGCATGGGAGAAGTTAACTGAGACATGGCTCGTGCTTTTCCCACTACCAGGCCTTTGGTTTCCAGGCCTGTTAACTGAGCTCCTTTCCTCAGCATTATTCGCTCAAGAAGATTACAGCCTGAGGTTTAGCCTGGAGTTTCCTGCATCTGTATTAGCCTCATTGCTTTAAAGCTCCCTTCGCTGGCTCTCACTCTGTCCTGTCCATGCCCTTACACATACACCTAATCAAACATAATCAAAGATGATCGACTGGTTAAACTCCCTTATTACAACACTTCCTGCTGCTGCTGCCACCTCCTCACCCTGTCAGCTGCGCAGCCGCACTGTTCCCCATGTGGATCCACAGAAGTTCCGCCCCAGAGGTGGGAAAAAGGGATCTTCCAAGACTAGCGATGAGAGCAGTGTAAGAACCTGAAGAGAAATGAATAGGGAAGGCCTGTCCAGTTTGATTCTAGAGTTTCATAGTGTTTAAGACCAGCAAGGGCACAATTATCATCTAGTCTGACCACCTGTGTAACACAGACCATAGGACTTCCCTGTATTAAAAGTATCCGACAATCCTCACACAATTGCCTCCCTATCTCCAGTGCCCAATTAACCCAGACAAAATAATACAATTACTGCAGAACTGAAACACCAATGGGGCAAGATACGAGAGTGGTGGCTTCATAAGAAATGTGATAACTGGAGTAGGTACAATAGAAACAAAGAGCAGAGATTAGCTCACCCCAGGAAAAAACTGTTAGTTTGAACTATCTCCTTTAAAATAGTTTTAAGATTGAAAGTGCAGCCTAGTGAGTAGGGAAGGTGGCCTAGATATCAGGACTCCTGGCTTTGCCACTCTTCTTATCAAGTCACTTGACTTTATTGTGCCTCAGTTTAACCCATCTATAAAATGAACATTATATTTCCATCCTTCACCAGAGGCAGGTGAGGCCTCTTTAGTTTAAAAAAGTTTAGTGTAGTTGACTGTTTGAAGATCATCAGATAAAATGGAGCCACAGAAGTATAGAGCATTAGCAGAAAGCCTTTTACTGTATAACCGAGCACAGTTTTTCTCCCACCCTAACCCCCAATCTTGAAGGAAGCACCAAATCATACAAAGGAAACATAACTTGTTTTTAAGGAAGAATTCATACAAGCTGTAGACACATGAGTAGCAGTGATTGCACTAGTCCATATGAAACAGATTCATACCCACAAAAAATAAGAGCATGATCACGAAGGGTGTGTGACCTACTGGACAGGATGCATGTGGGAAAGTCAGGACACATAGGTTCTATTCCCAGCTCTGCCCACGAGCTTGGGCTAGTCACTTCCCTGCTCTGTGCCTCAGTGTTCCCTCCCACCCCTTTAGCTATTTAAATTGCAAGCCCCTTTGGGCAGGGGCTGTCCCTTACTATATATTGGTATAGCAACTAGTACAATGGAGCCCTGATCTTGGTGGAATTCTAACCAAATAATGTAGGGTTAAATTAGAAAAATGAACAATTAATTATATAATTAATAAATGAAAATAGTGCATAAACATGGTACTGGCCCTTTACAAAAGAGTGAATTTCACTCCTTTGCACTGATCAGTACAATTGAATTCCACTTTCTATAAATATCTAATCTGCTTCATTAGGTATTGAGAATTCTTCCAATCACCATGTTCCTTAGGCACCCAAAATTAGGCCATTATACTTTCTTTGTAAAGTTGAAGTCTCTAAGATGTTTCAATAAAGCGGGGGGGGGGGGGGTTGGACTGAATCCCCTGTAATGCAGTACCACTTTGAGGATCCTATTCAGAATCAAGTTCACATTGATGGGATCAGTAGATTGGTGTATCTGATGCATTCGCGTATGTTTTAAGAGCTGCACTCCTAGATTCCTAGGTATGTTCTTAGTCCTAAAATTCAGTTTTAAAAAAGAGTAATTAAAAAGTTTGAGACAGTCTTGTAGTGTATTAAAAGGGATTTCCCTTGATAAGAACCAAGTGAAAGAAGGCCTCTAGCAATGAGTCAATGTTGCACCACTGGCCCCTGGATTCTCTGTTCTTCACCTAAAGGAGGCAGCAGTGCACCTTTTACTATTCCGATGGAATTCACCTACTAGGAGTGAAGGAAGATCCCGGAGGTTTTTATTTTCCCTAGAGACAAACTGAACTCCCATCCGCCTGATCCTCCAACTTCGCACCTGAGGCCCATCACCAATTTATTTCTGAATCAGCTCATCCAGCACCTCCTCCGCCAGGTCCTAGTCCCTACTTCTTGGTTAACACTGGCATTTTTCTTGTGGTTTTCGCTTCTTCTTCTGGGGGTTGCAGGTTCTCTTGTGAATAACCTTCACCCCATCCCAGCCTTCCTGCAGATTGATCTCCTTGTTCTTCAAAGCCTCATAGATGGTGTTGGTCAAGGTCTGGAAGGCCAAGTCCACGTTGGTGTTGCTTTTGGCAGATGTTTCAATGAAGCCCATGCCCAGGGAGGCTGCCAGGCCCTCTGCCTCCTCAGTGGAGACTTTGCAATCTGACTTCAAGTCACTTTTGTGGCCAATCAGGAGGAAGACGACCTTCTCCATAATCTGGATGTTGGCCACTTCGTGGTACCACTCGGTGATGTGCTCGAAGGACTTCCGATTGGTCATGTCAAACACCAGCAGCACACCCACTGCGTTCCGATAGAAAGACCTGGTGATGCATCTGGGAACACAAACGTAACAACTCATTGAGCCCTTAACCTAGGGATCTCTTAAGCTTTGCGTCTCACCTCCAAATGCCATCCAGGGACTAGGGCTGGCCTTTTAAGGCCTCACTGGCTTTTACTCAGTTTGGGCCATGTCATCTTCAACCCCCACACAGCTGGTGCCCTGCCTTTCTTTGCTGCTTTATGACATGAACATTAGGTTTGGGAGAGGTTTCCCCCCCCCCGGTTTATCTTTTACATTATAAATTCAGATCTTGCCTCCTTTTTCTTTTTCTGGAAGACTCTTTGAACAGCGAGAGCCCACACTGTGGCCCCAAGTTCCCAACTCAGCTGTATTTTAGGTACCCATTTCCCATTCGTTTCAATAGGAAATTAGACACTAAAATAGCTTTGAGGATATGAGGCCCAGCGATGGCAAAGAAGGAAAATCTGATGAATTAATCAGGGAAGTGATTTTTTTTTGTCAGGCTTCTTGAAACTTTGTTTTCTGTTAACATCTATTTGACTCAACTGTGTCACACACACTTCAGAGAAAAGAACTTTTTGTTAAAGATTAAATACCCTCACCCCTTGAGTTTAGGGCTGAGAAACCTCCCAATCCACTTCTCTGGTTCCAAGGAACCTTTCATCAAAACCAGGGAAGACAAGACATGATGGTCCTGACACTTCTAATGTAAAACACAAGCAGGAAAGAAATGTTTCAGGCTTCCTTCAGCCATTATACAAAGACAAGGGCAGAAACCCATTATTTCCCACTATGCTGTCCATCTTTAAGGACCTGTGTTAAGAGGCTTTTTCTGGGAGCTGATCTATCCAAAGACTGACCTTATGGCTTGGGTTCTCTCCTGTGATCCAGCAAAGAGGCTGAGAAGCCAACTTCACTGGCTTTGTGGCTGGGGAGTCTCCTTGGGTCAGAGGAATCCCTGATTATGCAAGACTCTATCTCACTTCCCTGCCCAGTCCTCAGCATGGCCAGCAAAAGAAGTGCCAGTACCCCAGTCTGTGGGGTTGACGTGCCAGTACCCCAGTGGTCAGTGAGTGCCCGAATGACCCCCCGGGTGTAATTTAGAGCAGCCCTGAGACATCTCTAAATTGTGCCAGGAGCGGAATCACCCCCAACTGGCTTATGGATGAGGCAGATGCAGAGCTGACTTTTGGGGGGGCCCCCCACACTTCGACCTAAGCCAAGCACAGCTCAGATAGCCTCAAGAGTCTGGACCAGGAGGGCATGCTCTAGATCAGGGGTCGGCAACCTTTATTATCCAAGGAGCCATTTTGCCCCCATAGTCTTACCACGGCTGAAGAGCCGCATGCGGCTCAGGAGCGGCGGGTTGCCGACCCCTGCTCTAGATTTTCAAAGCATGCCCCTCACTGTGTTATGGGAGTGCTTGAATAGTGAGGGTTTCATGTGTGTGCCATGGGGTGGGAGAGCACGCCTGGAGTTCAGTGCTAGTTGCCCATTAACTTCTTAGCGCTAGCGTCCCCCCCATGACCATTCCCACAGCTGCACCCTTAGATGCCCTGCTCACATTCTTTAATCTTGTGGCAGAAACTCCAGTGCGGCCACAAGATTATTTACTCTAGTAAAGTTATAAATAATATAAACTGAAACTGTAGCTCACCAAAGGGAAGCTGATTTCAGGGGGACTATTTGCAGCAGTAAGAGATGTTCACTTGCATAAAAATTTGCCAGATTAGGCCCCATAACTAGAGTCATCACGCCATCTCCAGCCGCTCTGATCTGAAACCCTCGGCTCCCCAACAAACAAACAAGCCTCTCAGCCAGTTGGATACTTTTTCACACTCTGTGGAATTGTTTCTTCAGCCTACAGGAGTCACTGAACAAAAACATCCACTCCCCCACACAGTCACATGCAGATAGCAACAGTAGCAAATCGCACCTTCTAGCCACCAAACATTCCCCTGTGCTGTAAACTTCACTCACTCGCCTTCCATCTGCTCTTTCACCATGAGAAAGCCAGATTCCCAGTAAAACATGAGTGGTGGGATACTGGCAGCCAAATAAATAGCTGGAATGGATTCTAAGTACAAAAAAAACACGCTCTCCTATTGCAATTTGGCCCCTCCCACCCAGGCCCCTCAGTGCAAACACACAAGCGTGACCGGGTGACTTCATCATGCACATGATAATGCTGCAGCATGACATTTTACAAGGCTGTAAAGAAAAGAAAACTGGCAACAAAAACTTTTCAAAAAAACCCTCCCTCAGGCTATTTGGTGCAGGAAAGAGAAAACAGCAGATCAGGGATGATCTGTGTGTTGGAGTGAAGGAAACCAGTCTGGAGCTGGTGAGCTGGGTCCCCAGTTATGAGTCTGCATGTCCAGTCTCGGGGGAAAGGAGGAGATCTGGGTCTCTGGTCCCTGAGGTCGCCTCACCTGAATCTCTCCTGGCCAGCTGTGTCCCAAAGCTGCAGCTTCACCTTGATGCCGGGAGGTAGCTCCAACATCTTGCTGTAGAATTCCACGCCCACGGTAGGGCAGGGAGCCGGGATGAAGCACCCCTCGGTGTAGCACCTCAGCAGGGAGGATTTGCCCACGGTGGAATCCCCTAGCAGAATAATCCGGAACTGGTAGTGCCAGGTGCCATTCAGGTTATAGACTGGAGGGGATGGCACCGACTCCATTCTGAGGAGGGGCAGAGGGGCTGGGCTGGGGGGGCACTGGAACGGCCTTTGAATTAGGATGCAGAGTCCCCAGAGAAAGCTTTGGGTGAATTGGCCTGGATCAGGTTACAAGCCCAGATCCTGGCGCCAGCTTGAGCTGTCATGGAATGTCAGTGTATGAGACACAGAGTGAGGGAAAGGACAAAGGAGAGAGAATTTAACCAGAGGTCTCCACCCTCATCCCATCAACCTCCTCCCACCCCACCCTAATGGACTCCCCTCTGGGAGCAAAGTTCTGTTATGGGGAAAGAGACACTCCCCCATTTCCTTTCCCACCCTCAGTCCCTACCATCTACCCCCCACCCCCAGCCAATAAACAAGCAACTCCTCCGTATCAGATTACCATCAAGATCACAGGGGAGGTGGGGAAGATGCAATTCCAGGAATGTAGCAATTGCCAGACCAGATCAGACCTGGGGTCCATCTAACCCAGTGTCCTGTCTCTGATAGTGGCCAGTGCCAGCTGCTTCAAAGGTAGGTGCAAGAAATTCCATGGGGGACAGTTATGCCCACAGGCGAAGTTTCTTCCTGACCACAGGCAGTTAGTCGTTGGTTTATGCCCTGAAACATGAGGGTTTATATACCCGCTACAATGTTTTGTCCGATATAATGTAGCTATACACATTCTAGCTAGATAGCTAGATAGATGTTCCTATTAGGGTCTTTCTTGGACTCTTGTGATAGTCAATTCCACAGTGTCTCAATTATCCAAATGAACTGAAGAACATTCATTAATCTGCATTTGAACAGAGACCATCTCATCTCCACTCCCATTCACAAGCACTTAATGTCCATGTGGTGGCAACTACAGCACTTATTTACAGGGGAAAGTAATGTTAGGAAAGAGCTTGGCTTCCTTCAGTGGTATTCAGTGATGAATGACTAGCCAGCTCTCCACAGATCCCCAGCAAGTGCTCCAGTTTGACAGCTCCTGGGCAGATCATCATCTGGCAAGAAGACCATGTATGGAATGTCAATGGAGTGCGGTTTGCGTTACTCTGCTCAAAGCTTGTCTACATGGGATGGTGATTAAAAGTCATAGATTCCAAGGCCAGAAGGGACCATTGGGATCCTCTCGTTGGACCTCCTGTCTGACACAGGCCAGAGAACTCCCCAGAATAATTCCTGTGTGAACTAGAGCGGAGTTTTTAAAATCCCAGTGCGCTGTCTACACTAGAGCTTCTGCCATTATTACCCTCACCGGAGCTGCAACAGTGGGACATTGAAGGAGAGTGGGGGAAAAGCTAGTGTTGACAAGGCCCCACGACCAGCGCTTGCATTGGGAAAACTCATTTTAGCAACCAGGAAGACTAGAAGTGACTGTGCTGGGACAACAACCACCTCATATCAGGGCATAGTGCAGCTTGTGTGGATGGAGCCAAGCTGTGTTCGAACCATGTTAAGGGCCAGGACTCCCACCAAGCATGCAGCCCAGCCCTGCTTGTGAAACCACAGCACAGCCTGCTATGGCTGCAAGCCCAGGAGGAGGTGTACGGAGGGGCTAGCATGCACAAGGACAGGCTTGCTAAAAGAGCCAGGCTGAAGGGTAGATAAGGGCCTGGCTAGGCAAAAGTGGAGCATCTCCTGTTGGAGCTGGAACTGCATTTCAGCAGAGGTTTTAGACTCTGCTCTAAGGCCCCGGGTAGACGGTATCAAAGGGAGAAAAAGGAATCACAACTTAAGATCATAAAAGCTGTTGTACTGGGACAGACCGTGGTCCATCTTGCCATGTACCCTGTCTCCAGCAGTGGCCCATACCAGAGCTTCAGGGGGAGTGTACAAGACAGGGCAATTTAGAGTGATTCACCCCTGTCTTCCACTCCTGGTTTCTGGTAGTCAGCAAGTTAGAGTTGCCCCAAGCATAAGGTTGCATCCTCAACCATCCTGACTAGTTAGTCATTGATGGATCTATTCTCCATGAACTTATCCAGTTCTCCTTTAAACCCAGTTATAGTTTTAGCCATCACAAAATCCCATGGCAATGAGTCTTATCCTCCCTTAATTGTCTCTTTTCTAAGCTGAATAACCCTAATCTTTTTAGACTGTCCTCCTATGGAAGCTGTTCCATACCTTTGATCATCTTTGTTGCCGTTCCCTGAACCTTTTCCATTCTACTATATACTTTGTGAGATGGGGCGACCAGAACTGGACATCGTATTCAAGGCCTGGGCACACCATGGATTTATATAATGGCATTATGATATCTCCCCCTTAAGCCCTCACTGTGGGCATGTCTACATTTCAGCTGGCAGATGTGATTCCCAGGTCACATGGACATACCTGTGCTAGCTCTGCTTGAGAAGGCGCCTAAAATAGCAGCATGACCACAGGATCACAGGCTTCCTGAAGTGCAATCCTACCCAAGCACCTGGGGCCGTACTCGAGTCGCTGCCCAGGTTGGCACAGCCATGCTGCTATTTTTAGGTGATAGATTGAACAGAGCTAGTGCAGTTGCGTCTACACAAGCTGGGAATCGCACCTCCCAGCTCAAACATAGATGTACCAAGTGTGTCTGCAGTGTTACATTCCCAGCAGACCTATGGCGAGCCAGAAGCAAAGCTTAAATACTCTTCCTGGAAGGTTGCAATGTAACAGTGTTTCATAGAATGCAGAAATATAACACACCACAGCCAGCTATGAAGAGAGACAAAGCAGGCTGCTCCCTGAGGCAGAAAGGAACAACTCACCCCGCCTTGCTCCAGACTGCTTTTTTGCTGACTGATTGTGAGGCTGCAGATCCCATGCTACCCACAGAAAACCCCTAAGCGGTAAACAGGCAGGCCCTTAGAATTTAAAGTGATAACTTGTGATTTCAGCACAGTTTTCAACACACTACATACAGCAAGGGTGACATCCTGTAAGTCAAAGGGATTCAGCAGCGTCAACAGCTTCAGTCTCCGACTTCATTCTCTACCACAGTTGAGAACAGTTTGGCATCTAGTTCAGCCAAGCAGGCTAGATCCTTGGAGGAACTGGGGGATCTCTCTCCACTAATGGGAGAGTTTGGCCCTGGCTATCCTAGTTGGAGCTCTGTCCATTGTTGTGCACCTGGGGTGAGAATGGACAGAGAGAACCATTCAGAGGGAATTTTCCCAATGTACACAGGGTCCTTGAGTTAATTAGGAAAGAGATTATCTGTGAAGAAAATCCAAACACATGGAGCAAAGCAAAAAAATGAACTGATTGAATTGTCTCCAGATAAAGCCCTTCTGAAGGATCTGCAAACAATGGCAGCTTGCTCATTGCCTCTGTGTCCCAGGCAGGGGTGGAGGAATCCTTTGTTATATCAGTGCAAACTATCTGTCCCCTCCACCCCATGCTTGTTTCAATTCTGGGTAATAAAACAGCTTCCTGGGCTAAATGACACCAAGATTTTCAGAGTCAGGAAAGGAAAAAAATGAGATGGTATAAAGAGAATGTGACTGAATTGAAATGTCTGCACGTGGGCTTTGCTCTCCACAATGGCCAGGTTTTCAAAGTGCTCAGCACCCAATAGGTGCCTAGTGCACCGAGGAATGTGTTGAAATCAATGGGAGTTGGGTGCCTAACTAACTTTGCAGATCTGAGCCTGATCTCTTTTGAAAGGCTGGCCCCTGACAGTGGGTGCTGAGCACTTTTGAAAATCTAATCTATCTATTTATCTAGCTGGTTTTCCCCTGCTGACCATCCTTGTAGTATCTGCGAGTCTTCCACATTTAAAAAAAAAGTAATAGCAAAGTTACATCTCTGGCTCTGTTCCCTTTTTGGGGTCAAAACCCTGCTTGAGCTAAGGTTGGATTTTTTTTAAGGTTGGCAGAAGGTGATGGGGGATGGCAAAGGGTTGGGACTAGATGGGGTGTTCGTATTGTGTCTCGTCTGGTGGAAAGGCTTTCTCAAAGAGGAAGGTTTTGCAGCAGTTCCTAGATAGAAACGGTCAGATTCTGGGGGCACCTGATCTGTTTGGAAGTTCATTCCATAGCTGGAGCTCCTCACCTGAGACTGCCTTGTCCCATCTCTTACATGCTTCATCATCTGGCCTCTAGTTTCATTTGAAGGGGAAAATGAAGAGAGGAGACATTTCGCCCAGCTGCAAAATGGGTGATCTAGTCTGAAGTGACGCTGGCCCATTGCTCTCTTGCACATTGTTGGCTATGAAATTGACATACCAATCATGTCAGCTGGATGTGCCCATGGCTCAGTGGAGCTTTGACTTTGAGCTCTGGTAGGACCCACACACGCTGCTTTGTGGCTACCGCTAAACCCCAGGGTGACCAAACAAATTTAGTGCATTCCTAAGGCACAGGAGTTATTGCTTCAAATCCAGCTCACGCTCATAGTGGCTAAGGCCTTGGCTACACTTAAAACTGTTGCTGGTTTAGCAATGTTGATTCTTTAGCCACAATACAATTTGTCCTTGTTTTACATTTCTGAGACTTTTTTGCAGCAAACGGGTGCCTGAATCTAGGCTCCCATATTTAGGCACCTAAATTGATGGCTTCCCTTTCTAAGGTGCTGAGTACTGTAATGTCAGAACAAGGAGGCAAACGTTCTCCATGCTGCTTTCATGGGAGGGAACACAGCTCACCCCCCAGTGACTTCCTGGGGTAGGGAATGCTGATTCCCACCCTTTCAGAGTGCAAACAACCTCAGCAATATTGTCAGGGAAGAAATGTGACCTCAGCCCCAGGCTTCCTGCAAGGGGGCATGTGGCTCTATTGCCAGGATTGTAGGGGGAGAGGAGGGAAACGTTTCCTCGTGCACTTTAGGGGAATGTGTGAAATTCTTCCCACCCACGATTTGGGACAATGCAGCCCATATGCACTGATAGGGTGGGGAAAGGTGGCAAATGGCTTTCACCGACAAAGGGAATACACAGCAGAGGTGGGTTTGTAACTGGGATGAAGATCAGTAGAGGGTATTACCTAGTGAGGGAGGACAAACTTTCCCATCTCATGCCTATTTCATCCGAGGATTTCATCCTGTTGCCTACCACCACGGTATCCGAGTATGTAAAACCAATAGTAAAGTCACTAGTTCCTACTGGTGTTCAGCACACTGGGTGACAATCGGTGGTTGCCTTCCTCACATTCTCGTTTCACTTTGCCTGCTAGCGAAGCAAGGCTCACGGGTCAGCAATGACAAGCGATCACTGAGGCCTTTCTACACTACAGGTGCTGCAATGGTGCAGTTACGGTACCGCCACTGTGCGGCTGGAGCAAGACACTTCCTACAGCACCAGAAGGGGTCTTTCCATTGCTGTAGTTAATCTGCCTCTCAGAAGTTTTCACACCCCGAGCCACACAGCTCCAACTGTAGCATAGACCAGGCTTTGGGCCCAGACCCACAAGGCTATTTTGGCTTCTAACTCACATTGATTTCAATGGAATGTAGGAGTCTGAATGCTTTTGAGGATCTGGGCCTTAGACTCCCCTTTTAGAAAGGTACATTATTTGCTGCCCTTCAACCCTCCCGTAGAGTAGCTAAGTTTAATGAGGAATTGCACATCAGTATGAGTAGCTCAGCCCCTTTAAGTTTCTTCAGACCTCTTGGCTATACACTTGTTGGCCCTGGGAAGTTGTTGCTCTGGCTTTTTAGTTAATAAACCTTGTTACTTAGTCAGAGCAGAACCAGTTTCCTCTGCCCCCCTCAGGCACTTTGCTCCAGTAAGGACTATTTCCAGGCCAGATTTCACTGCCCATTGATTTAAGGTGCAGTGCACCTTATTAATTTTAAAACAGCTGCAGGTACTTTCACTAATGAAAGAGTAGCTTTTGTCCACTCTCCTCCTATTCAGGCAGCACTTAGCCATTTTTGTTTGTACACTCCAGGCCTGGAGCCTTGAGTTCTTCCTAAACATATACAGCAGATTTTACTTGTATGTCTGAGTGGGAGACTTTGCAAAGTTAGCATCAGTTACACCCCCATAAAGACAGGGCAGAACAGACACACGTGAAATGTTAGCTATAGCTGTTTTACCAGAAGCTGAGAGAAATACATGATCACATAATTAAAAAAAATATTAAAGCTACAGCTTAAAGTAAAGTATATATAAAGTATAAAATATTAAAGTATAGCTTAAAGCTATACTTCAGTATTACATTTTTCTCATTTGTGTATGTGAGAGAACCAGGTGCATACACACAAAGCAACCATTAAAAAAAACCTAATTGTAGAACAAAAATCAACCAGAACACAGGGGCAGGTATCTCATATCTATTTTTAACTTTTGAAAGGACTAGATTTGGAGGGGGCTATATTGTATTTCATACACACAACATGACTGTGGTGATTTAAAATCTAATTTGAAATGTGATTCTCTATGAACACAATGATCACATATGCAGCATTGGTGAGGTAATCTTTATTGGACTAAGTTCTGTTGGTGACAGACAAGCTTTCTGTGTAGGTTGAAAGCTTTTCTCTCAGCAACATAAGTTGGCTTACTTTATCTCCCTAATAAGGATGTCAAAGTCTCTGTTTTCCACAAAGCAATTCCCCCCTCCCCTCTCCCTAAAACTTGTCCTGTGATCTGAAATGGTCTGTATTGGTTCTCACTCATGTATCTTCACCAGACAAACCTGTTTTAAGAGGGTTAGCATTAGTGAAACTGAAGGCAGAATTAGCCCTTACATTTGGAATTTAAGTTTTAATTTTCATGAATCAGCTGAGATTCTTGCACCCCAACAGCAGTTTTGCTCTCTGAACAGCAGTAAAAATAATGGCATTAGAGCAAGCATGGCTCAAGAAAAGAGAACAGCTTTGTTGAGTAAGAAGTTGGTATTTCTCCCCTATCTCCTTAAAGCCATGCTTCAAATTTCTCCTTTCTCCCATGTGAGTTTTTTCAGCAAGAACCTTTATTACAGCCTTAGCTAAGGTGCCAAAAAAAACCTCAAAAAACCTATGTTTAATGTATTTCCCTGTAGTTTCATGTGGTATTTTCTGATAGTAAACATTCTTTCATATACTTTTACAATATCCTGGTAGCTACAGCACAAAGCAAACACTGTCTCTTGGAAGGGTTTTGAATCTCCCCCTTAAATTTAAGAAAACATGTTGGGAAAAGGGTCTACTGGAGCTGTCAATTTATAGCAGCTGAGCATCAGGTCCAGAATAGAGTTAAATTCTGCTACACCTTTAAAAGTTACAAACGAATTGTGCTAATTTACAAATGGAAGACCTATGGCAGATAAGGGGTTTCAAATTTACAACAAAATCAAGTCATGCATCGCATGCACTGACATTTTGACAATTGTGGCTTTAATTACACTACAATCTATTTACTAGCAAATATGTACATTTTGCAAAATTAAATGTAAAACTCAGCACTTTGCTGCTTGATCTGCTGATGTGAGGTTGCGGTCTATTCCTATTGAAATAGAGCCTCGCTCTTCAGAGCACACGTAGCTCCAGAGAACAAATATTGCCAGAAAATATATAATTAGGCTTGAAAGGATGAGATTGTCCGTAAATGTCAATTTCACCACATACAAGCCAGCAAAAAAAATATTTCCACCTATAACAAGTTTATACACAGGCAAAGAAAAAAAGCTGCTTGCATAGTGGAGTTTAAAGATATTTACTTTGTATATTTTGAGATGTGATGTTGACAATTGTTATAAAGCTTTAACTTTTTAAATCTCATCATTTACTATCACAAACTTCCCTGACCTCACCCAGTTTCCCACAACAGTGAAAACTTAAACCAATAAAATGCCTAAAAATAAATACTGTTACATAGAGGTGTGGGAGGATTTTTTTTTTTTATTAACCAGCAGTTTGATTTGCTTTAGTTCTGTCATTTCTGAGATTCCATCCGTCTTATGTGGATTTTCACTTCATTTGCTCTTGTAGCTTCTCCAGTAATGTTTGGATGGAAACCCAGTCACGAGCTGGACATCTGAGGGCAGGAAAACTTACTGGGTTAGGTTTATCCAAGAGCCCACATCATAGTACCCTTTGTTAACATGGCAACACCTACCTGTTACGTAGTGCTTAGCTTACATAGTGCTTTTCATCATTAGAAATGAGTGCTTTACAAGAGGCATATTTTACAGTTCCGGAAAGTAAAGCAGAAGTGAAGTGACTGGCTTTCTGTAGCTCAGGTTCTCAACCTGTGGCCAGGCCCCAGTATTGGGTCCCCAGAATGTTTCAAAGGGTCATGCGGCAGCTCCTGTCCCATGCAGCTGGCAGGGCTCACCTCTCTGCTTCGGGCACTGCACTCAGATCCCAGCACCGCTGAGCTCTGGCCCAGCTGTCATGATGATGGGAATCCAGGCAGGCCAAATTTGAGTGACACTGCAATCTCCCGAGCCAAGTCACAACTCCCTCACAAATTTTGTCCAGTCAGGGGCAGGGCCCAATCTAAGCATTGATGCAACTCCAGATTGCAATGCCTGGGGTGAAGAGCCAAACCCAGCTAGCCCCACAGCACAGGAGCTACCACTGTGGGGTGAGTGCCAGGCAGGACCCAACCCCCGACCCCGAAGGCATGATCTGACCAAAACCATCCCAGGGCCTCCACACCAGACTATTTACTGGGTCACGACAGGCCATAGACATTTGCAAATGAGTCCTGAACTAAAATAGTTTGAGAGCCATTGATTCTAGCTCACCCAGCAGAGCTGGGAACAGAATCAGACCATGTCAGTCAGTCACTTAATTACCAACTAAGAGTATGAACAGAGGAGTCTGAGGCCAAAGTATCTTCAACTGCTGCATTTATTATTTCTTGCTGTTTTATTTCCAGATTCCCCTATAAAGGTGAGTTCTTTTACTAAGAATGCAAGCTCTGCGGAAAGGACAGTCCTTGTGTTGTGCATTTGTTTAGCTGTCCCCCATGCAGCCAAGCCTGTAAAACAATCTCCTGTGGGGGAGGGGTGGGGGGTGGTGTGTGTGTGTGTGGGTGTTTTCACAGACAGGATGGGCCCCTGCCCTTCGGAGCTTAAGAGGTTAAGGAACAGGCAGACAGAGGTCAGGGAAGAGGAACAGGGATTTACTATGCAAGACAAGCAGCTTTTAAGAGGGATGTGAAGTCTTATGGCTGTGTTTGTCCCAGCCCAGCTTTCTCTGCTCTTTGTTCCACTTTAATCTGAAAAAAATGTAAAAAAAATGAAGGTAGCTATGGAGTGAAGAAATGTGCAGCCTGAATCTCTGCTAGATCCGAGTCCCAGCCCGCATGGGAGACCCCACGCTGTGGCCAAAGGTACTACACCATGTAGTAATTTTAAACATGGCCCAACTGCTCTGTTAATGATGGGTGCCTGGTCTCAGCCCCATATCCGCAGGATTCATCCAACAGTCACCATTAACAAGAGTCATCACTGACCAGGGAGAGTTAAGCAGAGGCCTGTATGTGGTTCTTCACTGCCCTAGCACTTCCAATTAGACCCAGCTCCTGCAGAAACCAAGCTCGGATTTCCTAGCTCTTATGGTTGCAGAGAAAAAAGCCTCCCCACCCTGCCAGAGCCATCACACTTAAATTGCATAGAGGCAGCTAACCGAAGTGTCACTGGTAAAAAGGGTCTTCTGATCCCTTACAGCAGTCACCGCCTGCTCTGCATAGAGCATTCCTGCTCCCTGAGATATGGGACCAGATGCTCAGCTGCTGGGAACTTACATAGTTACATGAATGTCAACAGAGCTAAGCCGATTTACACAGAGGATCTGTCCCACAGATCACAAAATTGCTACGGATGCAGTTAATTTCAGGAGTCTGGGACTGCTCAGATATGGGGAGCAAGGCCACGTAAGATGCCATAAGCCCCAGGAGGCAATACATTAACAATCAAGGTTTCTGAAGCTGTTGCCGTTTCATATGGGAGGAAAAAATCCTGTTTTAATACCAAGTCCAGAGTGATTAACTGAATGGCGTCAGTCTGTTCTGCATCTGGAGTACTGTCAGGCATGCTACACATGAGAATTATAGGATCAATGGCTCTTTAGCTTAGTTACTGTGGAAGCTTACTTTGCCCGTCCATGTGTCCTGGAGTTCCAGCTCCTTGGGAGACCCCATCATGTTCCTCTAGGTGACAAGACTGATGGCCATGAGCCATTAGTTCCTCTTGACAGCATCAGCTTCTTCCATTTAGCACAGGCCTTTACATACAAACATTCCAAAAGAAAGTAGCATTGAGCCATCTAAGATATTCACCGACATCTCTCTGAATGATAGACTTGCATTTCACCAAGGGCTTTGCGGATGAATTGCTGTTCCAAGCCAGCCCCTCTCAGTGCATGACTGTTCTAGCAGAGAGGATGAGGCCAACTTGCATTTTACTTTCCCTCCTTTTTTGACCATGAGATCGGTGTTCAGATCTGATGGGAAAGGGATCTGGAGGTGCAGGGAGCTGCATTTCTGCTTCGAACAGAGTTTTGAATCTCACCTTGCATGACAACTACTGTGTGCCAGCTTTGTTCCACCCAGCAGGCGAGAGATCTTGGCAACCGCTCTGGGTTCTGAATGGTGCCTCCAGACAGGCCCTAGGAAACAGATGTGCACCAACATCCTTACAGTCAGTGAAGACTCAGGCTGCAGATGTCACAGAACTAGAAATTCATACAACTTTTAAGCAAGAAGAGCACCACACCCTAGAAGCAGCCAATGCCCTCCAAATGGGAACACCCCAGCCAAGCTTGTGAAAGCTTATAGGAGAGGCGAGTGACAGCCATAGGCACCACAGGCTTAGCTGTCAAAGTCTCTCCTCCTTGATCTTGCATGTGGTTGGAGATCCTGTGGCTATTTCACTGAGCCACAGCTCTTGGTTTTACATGCAGTACAAATGCCCAGCACTCATTCAGTGAGGCTCATTACCATTGCAAGGAGGTTGGGGCGCTTAGCAGACAGGCAGCACAGCCTAGTAGAGAGAGCACTGGATGGATCCTCAGGGAACCTGGGTTCTATTCCCAGCTCTGCTGCTGGCTGACCTTGCTGGAGATGTTTATGACAGAAATGGTCACAAGAACATCAGTTAGCTACAAGCAAGTGGTTTCCTTGCCATGTAGTATTTGCCTGCACCCCCCCACAGGCTTGGCTGCTCCGCAACAGATGTGTGACTAGGCGTGACCAACAACCAATGCCAAACAGAGCAACATCTTGTACTCACCTGCTGGACTCTGCAGTGGGTGAAGGCAGGTTTCCAGTACAGGGGCACCAGCTTCTCACTGGAAGCGGGAAAAGGCAAGCACAGCACGTTAGCCCATCGCAACCTCAGTCTAATGGACACTAAGTCCTACTGAACCACAATCAGCCTCTTATAAGAAGCAAAGCAAAGAACGGTTATTGCATAGCCCAATCCATTCAGAAAGCACACACTAGAGCACTGGGTCTCAAAGTGGGGGTCACAAGCTATGAACCTCTCTGGAGATTCCTCCGAGTGGAGGAACATGGGGAGCCCCATGAGATGGGCAGTGACAGATACTGCTCACCTTCCCCCCACCCAACATTCCTCCACATTCCTGAGGGGCTGAGTGGGGGGAAGCAGAACACCAGGGCTCCCTGCATCCCGGTCACTTTCCCCACCTGGGCTATGCTGTGAGGTGAGCGTGAAGAGCTGCTGCTCTCGGCCCTCCCCTTATGCAGTTTCTCTTCTAAAGGATGGGACCAACCTTTGCAGGGTGAATTAGTGAACAAGTTTTATAAAGGCCAAGTGGCTCTGGAACCACCCCTTCCAACTGACAGCGAAGCCTGAAAATAAAATCCCTAAACATCTCCGGGCAGACAAAGCCTGCCCATAAACACTCAACACATGTATTTTCCTGAAATGTTGCTGGACAGTTACAATGGAACAAACTGAACAACGACCGTCAAGGAAAACAAGTCACTTTTGGCTCCTTTTTGACCACGTCAGCTACACAAGACAGACAGACGCAGCTTCGATAGGGCCGTGGGAACATCGGAGTTTCCTGAGGGGGTTAACAACAAATCACAGCTAGTTGTTGGCTTCCTTAACCAGACTCTCAGTAGCCACCTCCAGGGCTTAGGGTTAGCAGGCTGCTTTTTAAAAACCTCAGTAGGAGAAGGGTATATAGCAAGCCACTTACCCTGCTGGGAAGGCAAGGCCAGCCCCATTCTTGAGAGATTACAGCATCTCCAGGCTCCATCCCAGCCCACACACAGATAGCACACAAGATCTGGAAGAGAGGAACAGCAGGGCTAAGGGGGGATAAAAATTGATTTTTGGGGGGAAAAGCTTTGGGTTTTTTTTAAATTTAAATTAGTTTTATTGTTATTTAAATAAGTTTATTTTAAAAAGTAAACTGGTTTAAAATTAAATTTGAACTTAAATAAAATATATTAAGACCTAAACTTATTACAATCTCAAAAGCATTTAAGCAAAGAAAAAAAACAAACCCCAAAATTGTTGAATCCATGTGCTTCTATCAAAAACTTGGCATTAAACTAAAGGCTCCTTTTCCATATTAAAACAATTTCCCTCTCCCCCACAAAAATCTGAATTTTGAGATCAGGATTTATAAATATGACAAAACAGGCCATGTACTGTATTAAAAGAGCTTGTTTTATTTAATAAAATACATTTTCTGTGCTCATGTGTTTAATTAAATTTCCCTTACCATCCTAAAACAGCTTGATACTCGTATATCATGAGCAAAAAGATGTACCAAAACTAGTGTAAAGGCTCTATTTAGTTTTAAATCAACGTGTTTAAATAGTTACATCAACCACTGAGAATGCACTTTCTTTAGAAAATAACAGACGTACAAATGGAAAAATTGATTCAAGTCAGTGATTTGAATTGATGCTTTCAATAATGATTTAAATCATCCACCCTGGTCAGAATGGATTTCACTGCACAAGTTCAGGGAGCACAGGCACATGGAGAAAAACAGCACACTACAAGCAACTGTTACTGTTAAATGCAATGTGTTGCTTTAATAGGGGTGAAGGGAACCTTCCTTCTGCCTGTTTTATGGACCCTCCCCTTCCCCGCCCATGAGTCTTCCCTGAAAGACAAATATTCAGACCCATCTCGCTGTAAGCCTATCCAACCGAAACACTGATTTTAATCCACTCCTGCACACCAGCTTTCCCCATTCTCCACACTGCAGGGACAAGTCCCACATGCAGCCGCCACATCAGTAATGCAGCATTTAACTCTGTCCTAGGTTTACTCTCAATCCCCAGAGCCAGTTAATTTGGCATTAGCCAAAATTGATGGGGATCAGGGGGCCCAACTCTGCTACCATCACATTAAAGCCAATCACAATACATTGGTGCAAACCACTAGGAGTGCAGAATCAGGTCCCATATTATTGCCAGTTGCAAAACTCCGCCCCCAATGAATGCTACACTCACCACCCATGCCTTTTTCAGGTCTCCTCCCTCCCAAGCACCAGAGAAGCAATGCAGGAGTGGAAAACAGGCCTCCACCTCTTTGCAGACCCCCCCAGCCCCCCAATTTTGCAGTGTTTCAGTCCTGGGCACAAACCCACCCAGCCCTGTTGCAAAGAATCAGCCTTTGCAAACAGGCTTTTTTTAATCTGATCAGTTGCCCCTTCACAGGACCGGAGGGGGTGGGGGCGGGGGGAGATACAGCCCTCAGGGCAGGGCTTAATTCACACCAGGGCTGAACCCTGGTACCTCTGGGCTGGGCACATCAGAGATGAAAATTAAAAAAACAAAACAAAACGCCTGCTTGAGCCCTAGCACCACTTTCATTACAAATCAAGGCTGCCCCCAAAGTTGGAGCACCAAATACAGGAGACCCTAAAGGTGCTTTCCCAGAGGAAAGCCCCTAGACCCACAGCAGAGCCACGCCCCAGCTCAGATCCTCACTGGATCTATTGCTAAATTTTCCCAGACGCCCCTTCTATGATCACTAACCCCCCCCCCGCACATCCACAAAGCTGGGTGCAAATCTGCCTTGGGGCTGCAGAGATCCCCCCCTGCTGTGGGCAGGCCCTGGGAACCCTTGTATTTTAAACCCCTCCCCCAAATCACCCCAGAACCCCACAAAACAGTACAGCTCATCGCCCACTGGAAACTTAAGCAGCTCAGCTGAAGGGATCATGGGGCACTGCACCCAGATACCCCCAGAAAAAAGGGGATGGCAACGGATTGCAAACGCCCCAGGCCCCTACCTGCGCAACCGTCCCCCGCACAAGCTGCTGCACAACTCGCTCGGCTCGACTGCCAAGGCGAAAGGGCCAATGGCAGCCGAGACTTGGCTTTTAAACGTCAGCCCAGCCACCCCCGAACGCTCTGATTGGCTCCTCCTTGCGGCCGTCCGCCAAGGCTTCTGGGAATTGTAGTTTAGCTCCCTTGCCTGCTTTAGTGGCGCAGCCTTGCTGACCCCCTGACCTGTCAGCCCAGGTTCAGCCGCTCGCACAGCAGGCCCCAGCACGGCAGGCAGGGAAGGTGAAGGTTGCAAAGTGGGGCGCTGAAAAGTGAGGCAGCTGCGGCGGTCGGGCTGTCTGTGCAACCTGAATCCGTCGCCCCCCTGCATTGGGAAAGGAGGGGCGTCTTTCGTTACGTGACCACATGCTATTTCCGCCACAGGACCCCCTTCTTTCCATTTTTACCGGGGTGTTTTCCACCCTTCAAAAAGTGTGGGGGTGACCGTTCCCCACCACGCCCTTCTCCCTGGCGTGGGTGTATGCTGCATTTATCTCCCCATGGAAACATGCGATGGGGATGTACCCCGCTTGGGCTTACCCCACACTGAAAGAGTTAAACCTACGCTAGAGGCGGCAGAAGTCCTGCCCCCAGACTCTGCTGGGCATGCACCAGCTGCTGCCCTAGCATAAAAAGCCCTAACATAAACAGGAGCAGCTCAGCTTGTTCAGGGCTGGCCACTGAGGAAGAAGGAGGGATGTGCCTAGCTCAGAACTGCTTCTGCCTTGATGGTGAGTGCCAGGAACCTGGGAGACTTTGCTAAAGACTGGCTGCCCTTTGTTGCTTGCCCAGATTCTGATACCCCAGGAACTGCCTTTGCCAGTGGGCCCTGTGACCCAGGGGAGGTATAGATGATGGCTGTGCAGATATGGGAACCTGGAGGACCAAGGGACAGCCCCATTGATTGCTGGGTAGGAAGTAGACCAGGGAGCTTGCATGGAATAATGGGGTGGAAAGAAACACCAGTCAGTGTGTTTCAGGGGGGTCCCTGCTGGCTCTGTCAGACTAACCCAACACCAATAGGGCCTTGGCCTGGGGCTTAGAGGAGCAGGGAGAGCCTAAACCCCCTACTCTGGGTGCCACCTCTCCAAAAGGGGCACCCTACTATCTCAAAGGGCTGCTAGGCTGTGCTACCCTGACCTGAGGGTGACCATGGACTCTGGCCACTAGGCTGTGGTGTCCTGGCACTAGAAGCAGCCAATAGACATTGGGCCCATAGGACTCAGAGCTGAGGAAACCCATGCTGGTAGCCTGCACCCACAGGGATGCCCCATTCCCCTTGTTACCCCCTTGAACTTCCCTGGTGGGGATAATGGGAGGGCTTACTCTGCAAAACCCTCCAAAAAAGCTTTAGGGGAAGCAATTTCCCCCTGCCAGTACCTTGTACTATATTCCTGCATGCGATCCTGAAAACAAAGGTTAAGGACATATTCCCCACCTGCCTGAATGTAAATAAGCACCTTTCCCAGTCATCTAAATGCATGGGGAGATGTGTTCCCCACCCCTTTTTCAGAAGTGGAGAGAGTTGGGGGGGGTGGAGGGAACATGTCCCAAACTGCCAATAAGGGAGAGGATGTAGAGACACATCCATCTCCATCCCTGTTCAGGAAATGGAGGAAAGAGCCCTGAAAGAGACACTGATCTGACAAATATGAAGTCAGCTGTGTCCCCAGCCATAAGCCACTATTACTGGGGAGCATCTAGAAAGAACTCCTGCTGACTGACTGTGAAAGGGACAAAGCAAGATGTCTTGGGTTTTTTTTGTTTTTTTTTAAGTTTCTCTGGATACAGGGACTAAACACACACACAACTTGAAATCTGTATGAAAGGTTGTTGAAAAGGATCAGTGTACCATGCAGAATGTTCTGAGCTAAAACAAAGGCATTTGCACCTTTCCCATAAAAGCATCTCTTGTTAAACCCTTCCCACTTCTAAATAATATAATGCTTTGGGGGCAGGCAGAAATGAGAGAGGCAGTCTGAAGATAAAAGGCACAACTCTTCTGGAAGAAAGATTTGTAACAGGAGAGAGAATATGTGATGTTGAAAGGGTTTTGTCTACAGCTGGAGTTATACAGGAATAGCTACTCTGCTTTCAGTTCACACCCTGCCTTATTCCAGAATAATATTTGTGTAGACAACCCCTGCTATAACAATATTCAGGGAGAAAGCTAGGCTGGAAGTTGAAAGTTCCTTTCAGATCTTGTTAAGCAGAGGCTGAGGACTGATAGCTCAGTATTTCACGGAGAGGCAGACTTACTGCATAAGTCGGAGGAAGGTGCCTTTGTACCATAAAAGGGTTAGACACGTGAGAATGAGCGCTAGTTCTGCAGAGGCTAGGACAGAATTCAGAGGAGAAAAATGTGCATTTAGTACCTGAGACCAGTCCCTGAAAGAAGAGGCTTCTCCAACCAGATTTAAGCAGAGGATCCCATTCTATGTCTCCAGTCAGATACTTTGCTTTGTATATGGGATTACTGCTGGACAGTGGGAGGCTATAAGGCCAGGTCTACACTTGAAAAATAGATCAACCTAGCTACATTGCTCAGGGTTGTGAGAAATCTCATGCTTGTGCAATGTAGTTAGGTCAACCTCTCCCCCACTGTAGAGGCACCTAAGTCAACAGGCGCTTTCAGTCAACCTAGCTACTACCTCTTTGTTGTTAATTGACTTCCCATCAACAGACAAGACTCTTCTATCACTCTAGGAAGCACCTACGCTAAGGTGCTATAGAAGTTCCACCATAATATCCTTTGATATATACACAATTCAAGATGTAATCGGTAAGCCTGTGCAATCTGCAGAAAAGAATGACTTAGTTTAACATCTTATGCCTGAGCCTTTTTTCTGAAAGTCAGTAATGAATGGCGTAACCTGAATGACGTGTGAAGCACTCCACCAGTACCGTTGTGATTGGTTTTACAGGGCAATGTGTAAACTACAAAACTGTTTTAACATAGGCTGCCATTGCTTTTCTTGCTTTTAATGAACTGAACGAACAGTAGAATTTAGTTTACTACACGCAGGGAGCCTGGTGTATCGCACTATACGGAATGCTAATGAATCTGAGCTTTTTCTGTAGCCTTCTGAAAAAAATGGTCCATGTTAAGACTATGTTTAACTGGGTTCCAAATGACCAACAGCCACCAGGCAACTGGAAGTTTCTCAGCACTGCATTAAAGGCCCCTCTGAGCTCCAGCTGGGGTGACAGATGGTTAAAGAGGCGGCAGGAAGTTGTACACAAGAGAATATAAATGAGGACTAAGAGAAAAGATGCTGCAGAGGAAGAACTGACTCTCCAGAAGGCTGGGGTGGGTTATTCAAAGTCTCCACCCACAAAAAAATGCCACTGCCTCCCTCCACTCCCAAAAAATCTGTCGAGGGTTAAAGATTGCCACTCTCCCACTCTAAAAGGTAGGGGGTGGAAGGATTGCCCTCTTCTCCATTAGACCCCTGAGACAATGGGGTGGAACCTGCCTCTGCTCACTACTCCCTTGCCAAGACCTGGGACACCCTGCCCTCTTGAGGCTGGGGTGAAGAATCAACTTTTTTCTCTCTGCTCCCCCTCCCCAGACAGTGAATCTGTCCCTCTGTCTAGAGCCTAGGCTTACAGCAGTTCCTCTTCTAGAGAAAAGGATGAGCTATTTCAGCCTCCATACAACTCAATTAGCAGGTTTCACAAGGAATCGTTCTTGCTGGTTTCTGTCCCCACCACTCCTTCCAAAACATTTTCAGGCTTCCATCTAAGTTCCCCAAATGGTTCTACAGCTGGATAGCTGCCCCTATCATCACTAGACATCTCAAGGCCAGCTGCATAGTTACAATGGAACAAACTGGACAGGGACAGTCAAAAAATGAGTCATTCTTGGCTTCTTTTCAGCTGTCAGCCCTAGGAGAGAGTGCTGTGGATTTGATAGGGGCATGGGCTCAGTTAAAAAGGATTGCAGTGGGTGAAAGATAATACATTGTACCAGCCTGCCCTTCCTTCTTTACAGGAGGTTTTCTTTTTTAAAGGGGATCTGTGTGATTTTTCCTTTATTCCCCATTCTCCTGCAAGCACCCTGCCCTTCTGGCAGCTGATGGTCAGGGTACACTAGGAGGCCTAGATATTAGGTCTGGCTTAGCCATCCGATAGGAAACAGACTGGATAGCAGCACTAATGAGCCTTACAATTCTAGCATCTATTGATAAAATAGGTACATTTTAGTTGCAGCCTCAGGTCACGTGCAACAAGCAGATTAAACCGGGAGAGCTAAACTATGAAATCATAGCTCTGGTTTTCTTTTTTGGGGTGGGGAGACGGCAGAGGGGAGAATAAGGTATTCAGAACATTACGGTTGCAGCTTGTTATATGAACATACTCAGAACCACTCAATCAAAACCGTTAAGCAACAGGCTAGTACAAACCTGTTTGTCACTGCTAAAATTCCATTCTTAATCGACACCTCTCAGAAACAGAGGGAGACTGTCTTGCCCTGTAATGTGGTTGGTCAGCTACATCAGATATAAAAATGCACTCAGCTTCCTTCCACCTGTCCAACTACACTAATCACAAAAGCTATCTTCAGAATTCCCAGATCCTAAAGCCCAATACAAACATAGCTCAGGACAATATCAACATTTAACAAGGCAAGTAAAGATGCTGGTAAGAGACAGACGTACATGCGGAGAATATAAAGGTCCTGTATTTCCCTTGCTGTCACTCATTTAAAATTAAACTGAACAAGTCAGTCCCATGAACCCTTGTCACGTTTACTATTTCCATTGCTATTGATAAAAAACAGACTGATCACTATTCTAATTACAGAAAAAGCCTTGTCATCGTAGTGGGTTCTTTGAAGTACGTAGCCCTTGCTGTAAATTTTTGTACCAACATGAATTGAGGGGCAATTAAATGCTTTTTAGTAGCAATTTTAGTTACCAAATGCTTTCTTGGTAGACCTTTACTCCAGGTAGTTTGTTTGCTCATATTTCTCAAAGACTTTATGGCACCAAAGCCTGAAAAGGGCTTACAATATACTGGTATGTACACAAGTGCACGATACTCATCTCCAATTCCCCAAAAAACCCTCCTTGTCCAGATTGTTCAAGATCACCATGCTAGAACCCTAGTAGCTCTATACTGGTGTAGAGATAAGGCACAGAAAAAGACTGTCTGCATGTTTTTCCCCCTGGAGTATAGCCATCTTACCCATTCAATGCAGAGTTGTTGAGACATTTGAGTGGTGATTGATGGTAATTTTTTAAAAGAACATATTTCCTGAAAGTAGTTTCGTGCGAGTATAAGACAGTTAAATGAGTGTAGGAAACAGAGAGGAGCAGGAACCAAAATGCAAAGGGTAATTTTACTTAAAAGAATTTTTTTATTGTACATTGGGGAAGAGTCTTCCCCCTGTGCCATCTTGTTTGACGTTTATAAATTACAGTTCCCCAAGAAGTATTAAGAGTTCATTTCAAGACAAAAGGAGTAAAACTGCTGCAGTTCTAATTGTCGTCATGAATAAAAGCTACCATGATGCTCCTCCAATACTCATTGTGTACAGGGAATGCCACAGTCCCCTTGTACTTTGAGTCCGTGACCTGGATGGAAGAGGGGCCAACCCTTCAGTACGGCAGGTTCCAGGTGCAGAGTAGGAGTCTGGTGCCTGCTGGCGTGTCACATAGAGACAGTGCCTCACCAATGAGGCTATAACATGGCAGGAATCTCTGAAGAGACAGTGTCCAAAGGCTGCCAATGACAGTCCATTAAGGCATCATAGAGCTCTTCACTCTGTTCCATAAACTGTTTGTTTGCTTCACTCACGTCCATCTGAGGCATTGGATCTAAAGGAGGAAAGAAAGAAGGCACAAATGGGACACACACACACTGTGCTTCCAAATAACGAACAGGAATTTTATTGCAACAAATGCCAAGGCTCACAATGCATTGCTAGCCCTTGCAAGAGAACTTTAAACCTGAGCATCTGAAAGTGCTTCACAGTCAGACTCTCAAACTTCAAAGGCAGGAGGAGCCATCACGATTATTTAGTCAGTCCCATGTGGGACTGCACCAAATGCCTTCCTGAAATCCAAGTAGATTAGATTTACTGCATTTCCTTGTCAAGAAAATCAGTTATCTTCTCAATGAAAGAGATCAGATTGGTCTGGTATAATCTACCTTTAGTAAAACCATGTGGTATTACTCCCAATTTCCATTTACCTCTATGTTCTTAACAACTCTCTCTTGCAAAATTTGTTCTAAAACCTTGCATAAAACACTGGTCAAACTAATGGGCCTGTGGTTTTCTGGATCACTTCCCCATCATTTTTAAAATATAGGCACTGTGTTTGCACTTCTTCAGTCACATAGCATAATCACAGAATTAGAGATTCATTAAAAATTCTTGCTGTTGGACTTGCAATTTCATGTGCCAGTTCCTTCAATATTCTTGGATGGAGATTATCTGGACACCCCCACCCTCCAATTTGGTCCCTGTCTGAGTTTGGCTTCCACTTCAGATGTGGTAGTTTCTACTTCCATATCCTTGTTCCCATTAGCCACCCTGTCACTGTCCTCAAGCTCCTGATTACTCCTAATAAAAACTGAGCCAAACTACTTAAGCGTTGGGCTACACCTAGATTATCTTTAACCTCCACCCCATTTGCAGCGCTTAGCAGACCCATTTCTTTCCTTGTTTTCTTTTTATTTACATGACTAAAGTACATTTTACTATTGTTAATATCCTTTGCAAGGTCCAGCTCCAATTGGCTTTTGGCAGTTCTCACTTTTCCTCTAAGCTTTCTGACCTCTAAGAGGAAGCTTTCCTTGCTGATCCATTCCTTCGATTCCTTATAGGTTTTCTGCTTTCTCTTAATAACCTGCTTGAGATGCTTGTTCATCCAGTTTGGTCAGCAACTCTTCCCTATGAATTTTTTCTCCTTGCTTGGGTCGCAGGCTCCAGATAGCTTAGAATTACTTTAAGTCAAAGTTGCAGAAACTTTCTCCACATTCAGATTCTGGGGAGTTTTCAGTCCAGTCCACTTCCCTAACTAATTCCTTCAATTTTTTTAAGTTTGCCTTTTTGAAATAAAAAACCCTAGTTGCAGGCCTATTTTTGTTTATCCTTCCATTTAAAGTAAACCGAATTGATTCATGATCACTCAAACCAGTGTTGTCATCTACAATCTGTTCTTCTGTGAGGCCTTACTGCTTGCCAATACTAAAGCTAAAATGGCTCACTTGTTCGTTCATGACTATTTGGTGAAGAAATCTGTCAGTTATCATATCCAGGAATAGCTGGGCCGTATGGCTATTAGAAGTACTTGCCCTCCAAGCTATATATCTGGGAAATTAAAGTCTTCTATAATCACACAATTCCCAGGAATATTTATTTAATTAAATTCATCATGAATTGAGCAAGTGTAACAATACCCATGTGAGGTAAGTATAAATAGGGTCCCTATTTTATAGTTGGAGAAAACGTTTGCAAAAGCGCTTTGAAACTGAATAGCAAAGCATAACGTGCTGATATTCTATTACTACAAAATAATGTAAAGTTTAAAGGTTGAGTTAGGGTTGGACTTGCATTGTTAAAATTTTTTGCAAAAACAAAATGAAAAACCCCCAAAATGTTTCGACTCTAAAAAACAAACAAACAAACAAAAGCATTTTGGATTTAATATTCCCCTGTAACATTTGCAACCCAAAGATTACATTATCCGGTTAGCACACGCATCAGGCTAGTGCATGAGACAGAGTATAAAATGAAACTGACTAGTTCACTGAAACACAACCCCCCCCCCCCAAAAAAAACCCATAAAAAAGTAAAAATTAGATTGTAATAACATTGAGTTTTAATGAGATCAAATAGTAATAGCTCAGGAGAGGAATATTTAAAAATAATAGTAGACAGTATATTTTTGAGCATTGTATAAAATTCAACATATAAATTGACGGCAAGTTTAGTCATCAAGGAAAAAACCTCACAACAGGGGTACTCTAACTGGTGCTTTGCTGTATTTCTTTCACAATCTCAGAGGAGGGGAATTATTTTATATCATGAAATATATTTAGGAACAAAGACGGCTTTCTGGTTACCTGATATCATATTCATATAGACCCTTGGAAAGGATCTGGCTGTTGCTGACTTTTTAATGTATGCATTTAAAAGAGTGAGATGAGTTGCATACTCAGCTCATGACTATTAGAATGAACACCACACAAAAATTGTTCCACCTTCCTATTTAAAAATAAAAAGATACTGATAACCTGAAGAAACAGAATACACAACTGTGACAGTTTTATCACAAAGACGATTTATTAAAAGAACAACATTTTTTGATCTCCACATGTTTTAAGTCCTTATTTTCAAGGGTAGAAGGGGATAAGCACCTTCCTAGGCCATACAATCCTCTCAGTGCTAGTGAAGACAATTAGTCTGAGCCCTGGCAAGGTCCAAGACAGGAACAGCAAGACTGGAATAAGAGTGCAGAGGAAGCGACTTCATAGGGAAGTCTGCACAGTACGTGCCCATGCTACCAATCTACAACTTCCCTGTGCCCCAAATTCATTAAAAAATATAGGTCATTATATTTACCTATATATATATAGGTAAACATGAAATGTCACTCAATGAAAACTCTGTATCAATATAATGAAAGCAGCCAATTGCAATGTAGAATTAAAATAAAGACACATACCTTCCAATGCATCCTCACCAACTTCTTCATATGTCTGTAAGGGCAACAAAACAGATCTTCAGGACAACAAATACACAACTGCATCTGAAAACCTGTTGATGACTGCTGCCACACACTGTGACTTTCACACAGAGGCCGACTAAGGCAGAATCCTTAGTACCCAAGTGATATGGGGTCCAGTCTTAGTAGTCTCTGAAATTCTGTGGAGGTCTAAAAGATGCAGCATTTCCTGGGATTCTTGCAGTACCGCAAACTGACGCCTTGCCCCGGTGCACATACCATACACCAGGGCTTGTGATGGGATCCTCGAAAGGCAGACTTACAGCTGTCATCCACAGTGCCTATACCAGGGTATTCTTTCCCCAGCCACAACTGGGGCTTTAAGGGTGCCTTTATACTGTTCTGACCTCTTTACCCAGCATAAAGGCAAAGCAGCAGGCCACAGTACCAGCCGGCTGTTTACGAGGTGGCTTTGCTTCCTCATGCAGCAGGAAGATCAAGGAGCCAGGAATGGGAGGAAAACAGGTGTCCATCTCCTGTTTGTAAAATGCTTTGGGATTTTTTCTGGTGACGAGAGACTCTTGAAATATAAAAAAATCAGTGCCATGTCCCTACCTGCATGGTACTCTGTGTATATCCATACTGGGGATAGCTGTAGCTGTAACTGCCCGTGTTCTGGTCGTATCCCCACTGGGCGTAGTAGTTCTGATATTGTTGGTAATACTGGTTATAAGTATAGTTGTACATCTGATTGTACTCCACCGTCTTCACACGGTTACTTTAAAAAAATAAAAAGGAAGAAGTTACACACAATGAAGAATATTTAAGAGCGTGACAGGGTTTGATTTACAACATGGTGTTCATAATGATCCTTCTTCCAATACTGTGGACCTCAGAATCCTTCCGATATAGTGTGCACCTTTTGCGGGTGGTGTTTTGTTTCTTTCCATCACACATTCGTAGGAGGGACTGGTTGGCTTTCCATCCCCCCTATTATTTTAATTATTAGAACACTTTACTTTCTTACTACTGGAATCATTTAGGACAATTTTAGAGAGTAGGGGAGGGAACAGCCGAGAATTATGAGTAACAGGTATGGAATATCTAGACACCCTGGAATGTAGGATTCAAATCCTTACAGGGAGGAGTCATCCCTTCATCCAGCTGCTAAAGTAGAGATACACTGATCACTGTGTAGCTTACTGCAGGGTGCGGTGTTGGGTTTTAAAAACAGAGGCTCCTTCTTCTGTATGTCGATGCTGAAGACAGCCTAGAGTTCTGCAAAACAGCAGCAGTATACCCTGGTCTGTGACAAAATTTCCCCAGTGTGCAGCAGGCTGCGTAATGAATGGCTGTCCCCCTTCCTTTCAGAGGTGGGTGCAGCTCTGTGCCGTTATACGCATAATGTTCATGAAGTACTTTGGGTTGAAAAGAGCCATACAAATGAACAATTATAGTTTTCAAATGGTCTGTGAATATGCCAAATTCTCTTTGCTTGCCATATAACACCAATACTTTCAGGGTATAGATTTCTGATTAATATGGTTTGACATAAAAGGGGGCAGGAAGGAGAGAGGAAAAATATTCCTTGAAAATGAAAACATTATTTTACATATGAAAGTACCCTTAATTAAGAAATTAAAGAGCACTAGAGTAAAGAGCAAACAAAATCTTATCACTACAGCACAGCCCCCTTCCTTGTTCCCACCCAAGAGCCTTGGGGACACTGAAAAATCAAGTGGGGAGCAATTATTTATTATCTGTATTACCATAATATTTATTAGCAGCCCTAATAATGGATCAGGCTCCCATTGTGCTAGGTGCTGTACAAACACAGAACAAAGATGGTCCCTGCCCCAAAGAGTTTAATATCTACTGAACATTGCTATGAGATTAACAAAGTGACCAAACTTTGGTTACCTAGATGTCAAATGACCAAGGTTAGACCATTTAATATTTTAATGTAAAGGGACATTGCCAGGTCAAAAATCGTATTTAAAAAAGAAACAAATTAGAATTTCTTGATGAAGGACATGGTTAAAACAGTTTTAAAAATGCAATGTTTAGTCTTGGTTTCATTTTTGCACTTCACCTCAGGCTGGACAAAGAAATTAGACTGGTCATTTTTAATCAGATTAACCTTTATTTACAAGGTTTCTGGTGAATGTCATTTTTTGGGAAGAGGAGGGATTCTCATGTGCTAGTACTATGTGGCTATCTGATACACTTCTGGGCATTCCTTTGTTTTGTGATTTTACTGTATGGGATAGGCACTGAAAGCACTGGATGGGTGTCTAATTAGAAACAACATTTTGGCTTACTGGATCTGTAGGGGAATGTTCAAAGAGTAAAAAAATCAGATATTCCTATTCAGTTTAAGACATATTTTCCTGAAATGCAGATTACAGATTTTAGGCCTGAACTTCCTGACAGTGTCCTCCGACATGTAGAAGTCAGCAAAAATCAAACGGGTATGAAAAGCTCAGTTCTCTTGATTGTATATGGGTTTCACCACTACAAGACATAGCAATAAAAAGTCAACCAGTTCAAATCAATGTTTAATGAATATCTTCAGTACAGTAACTACAATTTCAACAGTCACAGAATTCATTTTAACTGAAATTGGTCTTTACATTTGATTTTAAAAACAGATTTTAAACTAAATATTTACAAAATGAGAGTCTTATCCAAGTTCAACTACAGAGATTTTTCTCTGTCATCAGCTGCTAAATATGAACATGAAGTGTGAACAGGAAAGTAAATAATTACAAAACACTCATCTGCTCCCATACTTACGCTTTTGGTATGGCCACACTCAAGCGTACAGGTTTAGAGCCCAACCCCACAGCCCCTTGGCACTCTGTCAGGGCTCTTTTCTGTTCCAGCTCGTCCGTGAATTTCACAAACCCGTAGCCTCTGCAGAAAGATATGGGATGGTTTGTGTTACATTAAAGCAAAGGACATGCCGTTTTCAGATGTTTAGGACAAAACCCACATAGGTTTAGAAATACTCTGTAGCTAATAAAACATGGACTTGGGAGAACATTTTGCTAGTGAAATGTCAACACAAAAGTGAAAGCCTGTCCATGTTTTTAGCAGAGATTAAATGATTCCCTATTCTAGTGACTTTCTATTATTTGCAGTGTTTGAGTATTTCTTGTCTTAACAACTGTGGTATTTTCAAAGGCATCAAAACAATAATATACATCTTGTACCAGTGGATTTTTGGGGACCTTTATGGAACTGACACGAGGAATGCTGGAGCTAAAAGCTTGGACTGGAGTGTGATGCAAGAGAGAAGATGAAAAGTAGGCATTGGTCACAGTTCTCAGGCACCTATACAGACATTGTGAAGAAAGAACAGGCATCTGATTTGTGTGATATCAAGCTGCGGAGATAAAGGGAGGAGGGGGCAGAAAGAATCAGGCCAGAAGTTCCCTCCCCATATGGAAGCAGTACTCAAAGGAGGCAATGAAAGCCAGCATATGTGGCTTCTGAGTTAATGCACAGCTAATAAGCAGCCACGGGCATCGCTTGTGCGTAAAGCTGGCCACACTGTGATGCAAAGGGTTTGTTTTTCTGCTGGGTGGATTAAGACAGACTTCCCAGTCACGGCCCCTCTAAACTTGGGAACTTTTCTTGTTGCTAACACCTGTGCTGCTCGCCAGCACTAGCAACACTGGATATATTAATTAGATCTGTTCCGGGCAGCCTTGCTTGAACAACAGTGGCACACAGCCAGCTGCCCTTCAACACAAGGGCTTCCAATGTTGCTAACACCAGTAGTGCTGAACTGGAATTGGCAATAGCAAAATCTTTAAGAACGTTTTCCTAGTGTGGAAAAGGCCTTAGATTGGGATCTAGAGGCTGTAATGAGTCAGAGGTAATTCAACATCACACAACTGACTAATGCCAGCTTACAGGGGTGGGCTGCTTCTCTGGATATGGCAGAAAGATCAAGGATTTAGGAGTGAGAGGTAAAGAGTCTATCCAGGTGGAGAGAGGATACTGGAAGGGAAAGAAAGCCTGCATTTGTCTACATACAAAGCAAGAGCAAATACCTCTGCAAACACAGTTATAACTAGCTTTAAACATGTATCAGTTTAATTTGCCCTCACAATGATACAGGGACAAATTAAACCAATTAAGTCAGGTTTAAAATTGATGTAAGTGTACACACACACAAAGTTGCACTGGTAAACTAAATCAGTTAAAAAAAAATCACACTTTTAATACAAAACCACTGCAATTCTGGATGTAGATCAGGCCCTGCTGGAGAGGGTGGGGAGGTTTTACAGCTGAAAAGAAGAGTCTGACCAGAGCACTCTTTCCCAGACATAAAACCAAGATGATCACCTTGCCTCAATTATGTGTTTTGTTTTTAAATTTGAGTGCTGAGCAAAGAGCCCTTTTATTGAGAAAATACAACAGAAAAGATAATGGTGCATATAGGACGTGTATTTAATTATGTCAAGAGGACAGACTTCAGATTTCTGGTTTTGGTTGGGTCATTTCCAGAATCTGAAAATGAGGGTTAAGTTAGAGCGTATTTAGACAGTGAAATTTTGTTTGGTATCATATCCTATCGTATCTAAAACACCTCAAACCACTGAAGATTCAGAGGAAAATTTTCAAAAGGGCCTACGGAATTTAAGAGCCCAATTGAAAATCAAAGGAACTGGTGTTCCTAAATCACGTCAGTATTTCTGAAAATCTCCTACACAGGCAATAAAACATTTTAAATAAAAATATACACACAGATCTAATACAGAGTAGCAAAACTATGGTACTGTGAATAGCAGAAAACAGACATGCTGAATATTTAATATAGAAAATCCAGTTTGTGATCTGGTTTTGTTAAGTCTTAATTAAGCAAAACTAATACAACTATTCCTTTTCCCACACTGCCTTTGGAAAGAGTCAAATTCTAAGAGCTTGAGAGATGATCTATTTTCTCCAAAAAAATCTCACAACACACAAAGCAGGAGAGAGGAAGGTGTAAGGAAAACTTACTTGGAAACTCCCGTCTGGTCCAAAACAACTTTGCCACCTCTACATGATGGATAAACTTTAACAAAAAACTCATATAACATGCCATCGTCCACATCGGGGGTCAGATCTCCCACAAAAAGCGAATATTCTGGACTAAAGGAGGCAATATAGAATACATTTTATGAACAGTGATAAAAACAAATAGTGTGATATGAACAAGAGCACAAAACTACCCAAAACATCTGATTAAACTTCATGAGTTAAAGGAACTATGGAGATGCAAATATTATTTTTAAAACTCATTACTTAAGTTATTGATCATTTAGAATTATCTAATTATCTAAAATCTAAACATTAAAAAAATTTCACTGCTTATGCTGCTTGTATTTTCCTTCTCAGTTTGAGTAGCAAAACCAGATTGCTCTATTTCACTTTTTACTTCCATACAATTTCACTTTCTCTTTCTCATACACTAGTTCATGGCACTGTGCTTGTGTTCCCAATTGAGCAAGAGAACATTTATATCCCAAAGAAATAAAAAGAAAATTCAGTCAAAATAGATTTAATTTCTCTTCATATTAGGTTTTGTAAAACCATTTTTAAAAACAAATTTGTTCTTCAGAATAGCACTCAGCACATGTAATGCTTTCGATTTTCAAACCATCATTACCCACTTGTGGGTAACAGCTCTTTTCTGGATTTGCTGGTTTCCAATTGACTGATCTATAGTTGTAATGTATCAATTATAGGTCCTTATGCTGCAAATGTTTAAGCACACTGAATTCAGTAAGACTACTCGTGCTCAAAGTTAAGTACATATATCAGTGCTTACAGAACTGGGGCCATGTTTTGACTCTTGGAATTCTTAAACGGTAAGTCACAGCATGAATTCCTGGACATAAAATCCATTTTGCCTTTCCTTCCCATCCTCCCACATAGATGGACGTCAGGTTTGGAATAGGAACAATTTAAAAATTCTTTACAAGTTAGAAAGCCCTCAAGTGGTTAAAGCATAGGACAGAGTGAAGAAAGCAAGTTCTCCTGCCTAGCCAGACTTATAGCATGCCCTTGAGAAAGTCCCTTAACTTTTCTGTGATTCAGGTTACCCATCTGTAACGTGGTTAATACCTACCACATGGGGCGATTGCAATAATTAATCACACAATTGTTGCTACATGGCTGGAACCCCCTTTCTGACCCGATCTGCCATGCTTTGACCCTCACCTCTGAGTCTCTCCTCAAAATGCACTTTTTCAAAGAGGCTTATGAATCACAGTCTAAAAATAAAAATGTAACCTCTAAGATGCAAATATCACTCACCTAAGCAACCACATGATCTTATTGTGTTCAACCTTGTACGTACATACATACCTCATTCCCTCCCCCCCCCGTGTTGTTCTCAACTTCAGCTGTGAGAGTTCTTTTGGGCAGGCATTCTGTCTTTATTTTGCAATGTGTCAGGCACATTTATGATATTATATAAACAACACATACATATTTTTATGAGAAGCGCTTTGAGATGCATAGAAGACGTTAAGGCAATGCACTGCATCATAAGCTTCTCCACTGTATTTAATTACACTTTAAAGCAATATAATTTCTTAGTTATTGGTTTGTTGCCTGGCATTGCCCACCCAGAAGGGCACCTGAGATTTAAATTGTATGCCCCTAGTTAAAACTTCCTACTCTATATTGCTAGGAGCTGATCTGGTCCAGCAATACTGACTGTATGGATTTGCATTCTCTGAATACTCTTTGCAAAGGAGCTCACAAACAGACAAGGATAATGTTTGAACACGGAACACTTACCTGTTATCAGGCTGTTTTCCATAGGTTGCGTAGTTCAGTTTAAATCGCTTTGACTGAAATAAACAGAAACTTACAATACATAAAACCATGTGGGTTCACGTTAGAACATTTTATAATCACAATTAGAAAAAAAAGTGAATTATAATAGGCCAATTTTAAACCATTTTCTTAATAATGGCAAGTGTTAAATGCTCATCACTGGCAGGTTTACAGGCTACAGCTTTAGAGGGCAAGTCCTTTGACGGTGTAAACAGACTTCAATGGAGCTATGACAGTCTACACCAGCTGAGGATCTGCTCTGAGGTCAGGAAGTCTTGCCTGACCATGCCAGGAGATTTTTGCTGCCTTTACTACAAAAGTATTCTAAAAGGCTCACAAAAGACTGGGAGACACATTAGGGTCTTTCATTTTCATGTCTCCTGAGAGAAGAGAAAACTAAAGTTTCAACCACAAACATTAAATGAGACCGTCCGCTTTTTTGTGTTTTTAAATGAGATACAGAATACAAATCTAGAGAATTGTAACGTACAGGAATATTAACCAAGTGGATCCTGACACACTGGAAACCAGAAAATATCCTCAATCATAACAACATTTCTAGATACTTTACTGAAGTGCCATATTCTTTATTTTACATTGCTTCTGTAGTTTCTATGTGCATTTCCTATGTAGCTGGACTGAAATAACCTTTGTTTGCTAAGGATCTAGAATGATGTGGTGCTTGAACTTCAAGTTTCTCTTGGCAAACCAAAATTACTCAAAATTCAGTGAAAGCTCAGCTCCATTTCAACCCACATATATATCATAATCTGTGCACTGTAATCAGCTAGTATACTGCTGGTAGAGGTTGCATGGGGCAGGATGGCAGGTAAGATTACATAGCCTACTTTTTCCATCCTGCTGCCTGGTTGCTCATTAGTCATGCTTTGACAACATTGCAAAGGATCAGAAATTCGCAAATGCAAATGTCTGCTGTTACCTA
>ML675715.1:6561710-6600820 GCA_007922155.1 Mesoclemmys tuberculata | reverse complement strand
CTCATTAGTCTATTTATCTCAATTCCTAATTATTGTAAGATCCCTTTTCTCCATCCCTCCCTATTCCTGCTCCTCCAATAGTTAATTTGGTTTACTTACTGGTGTGGCACCAGGAAGCGGTTTTCCATTGATTTTGTGTAAACACTTCTCTGCAGTAGCCAGATCTGCAAATTCAACAAAGCAATAGCCTGCTGGAATTCTGAATACAGGTATAGGGGGGGAGAGAGAGAAAGGGAAAGAATTTAGAATTAATCTGGGGAAAAGTGAAATATCTGTGATTCTCTGAAAGGTGCAGAGAGGGTGAAGAATTTCCTATAATCACCATTTTGAAATTAGAAGTAAATATTTTCAACATGTCAACTTCCACAGAGGAACAAGGAATCAGCAAATGCTCTCCAGTGAAGTGACAGCTCACAAGACCATGTCAGCTGCATACTGCTGTTACAGAGCCACCAAGGTGGAGGGAGAGGGGAAGGGGAGAAATAATAGAAGTAGACAAACTCCACAAAAATCAAAGATCATTATTTTTCTCTTCACAACGGTTGCATTTTTTCCATTTAATTAAATACAAATTTCCTGATGCTCATTCTGTAGTGTGATAACACCCTATTAAACAGAAAGATCTGATGACTATATTCTTGTATAATGTCTTTTTCAACAAAAGCTAACCATTGTAATGATTGTTTTGTTTCTGATATTGACCTGGCAAGGATTTGTGAAGTTGTTAAACTTCCTAAATCAACAGATAAACGTTTACAAACTTCCCTGCTACAATCTAACAGTTTTAAATTTTGGACTTAAATTATTTGCAAGTACAGCTACATAAGGCTGAGACTTTAATTTAATCTGCATCCACTAGTCTCATTCTGATCTTTGTAAGGGAGGTCAAAAGAGCTAAGCAAGCCTGTGGCTAAACTATTCTCTTTACATTTCCCACTTCTGCTAAAAGTGGTCCAGTTTCACTGGTGGTAGCGCACTAGTGTACACTGGTCACTAGCACTTTAACAACCATATCACACAAAGCTTGGCCTTCATCCTTTATTGTGTAATGTGTGGGTGGGGGAATTGCTGTGCCTGTTTGGCACCCGCTATCTTCAGTGATGCTCTATTTGGGCACAGAAGTCCATCCACATGCAATATTGGGTTACCACCAGCAGCCTCCTCCACTGTTATTACCAGGGTAGCTGCATTGCTGGTAGCAATGGTGGGAAATGTAAAGGAAAACAATTGTAGCGTGGACAAGGCCACAGTGATGCCTGTGTTTTGTAAAGGGATAATATAAATGCAAGTATATATTATTAAAATGCACCTATAGTAAACAGAAATGATTACCCTGTCAATCTATTTCGGATGATTTTTACACTCAGAACAAGTTCTCCCATGGTGGCAAAGGCTCTTGAAACGAAGTTCTCATCCATGTATGGCTCCAGCTATAAAGAGAAGGCTGAAGTTAGATCCCGGAGTTGGGGGGATAACAGACACGCCAATGTCACCCTAACCATTTAAATCTCCTATAGAAGCATTTTCCCTGTACACTTAAAAAAAGCTGTAAGACCTGTTTAGAGGGCCAGAGTCACCCACACCATGGGCAAAAACCCCATACCCATAAACTAGCAGGGGCACAGGACACCAGTCCCAACCAGGTGCAGAACAGAACCCCTGGAGAACTGAAGGATGTGGGATTTGGGGAGAAAGAGGCTTCTCAGAGAAGTAACAACGGCAGGAGACACATTTAGGAACAATCCTTGCATGGGATGAGGCGCTGAATGGGGGGTAGAGGGATGGCAGCATGCGGGAGGAGGGTAGGAAGTGGGAGTTAGGAGTGTGTGTGAGGGGTGGCGCTGCGTGTGGGGAAGGCAGGGGCGACACTTGGGGTGCCCGGATAGCAAGTGTGAAGAACTGGGACCGGATGTGGGGGGTAATAGGCACCTACATAAGAAAAAGCCCCAAATACCAGGACTGTCCCTATAGATCTGGCCACCCGGGGACACTGCGCCCGGCCAGGCCAGGGGCAGAGGGTGGCACTGTGCCTGTGCGGGGACACAGCGGTGGGGGGCAGCGCAGCTGTGGCGGGGGTGGGGTGAAGGCAGGGGCTGGCGCTGCACGGGGGGCGGGGGGGGGGGGGGCGGGGCCCGCGGGGGGGGTGGGGGGGGGCGGGCCCAGCCCGCGAGGCAGCGGCGCGGGGGCGCTGCGGGGTGTCCGCGCGGGGTGACGTCGCGGGTGGCGCGCGGCGGTGGGACCCCCCCGGCCCGGCCCCGCGCTCACGTCGCCCATCCACAGGCTGGCGGACATGCTGCTCCCGCAGGCCCGGCGCGGGCTCGCGGGGGGGAGGGGCGCGGCTCCGGCTGCCCGCTCGGCCCCGCCGGCGCCGCCTCACGGTGTCCGGAGCCCGCCGCGCTTCCCCGCCCGCCGCCGCCTCTGCGGGCCCGGCCCGGCCCGGGCGGAGAGAGCGGAGCCGCCAGGCGGGCAGGGCCCCGCGCCGCCCACAGCGCGCCCTGCCGGCGGGAGGAGCGAGCGGCGCGGGGGGGGTGGTTTGGGGGCAGGCCCGGGGAAGCTGGTGTGTGAGGTAGTGGGGGCGGGGCGCGGTAGGATGGGGTGGGGGTGGGGCAGGCTGGGCTAGTCTGGGGAATGGGGCAGGAGGGGGGCTGTAGGAGCTGGGATAGGAGGGGCAGGCCCAGGAGAAGCTGGGTATGGGGTGGAAGGAGCTGGTGGTGGGGGCAGGGGAGTAGGGTTGGGTCCGAAGGAGCTGGGGCAGGGGGTGGGATGGAGAAGGGGGTGGGGCAGAATGGGGCAGGGAAGGGGGTAGTTTGGGGCATGGGGCAGAAGGAGCTGGTGTTGTGGGTAGGATGGGGGCTGTAGGAGCTGGGATAAGGGGCAGGCACAGGAGAAGCTGGTCTATGGGGTAGGGTGGGGCAGAAAGAGCTGTGGCAGGGGGACCTTGGGGGATGGGGCAGAGGTTAGAATGGGGGCAGGAGAGGCTGGGGTAGGATGAGGGTCAGAAGGAGCTGGAGGGGAGATGGGTGTGGGATAAAAGGGCCTGGGGCAGAGTGTGGGATAGTGGGGCCAGAGGAGCAGTGGCTGTGTGATAGGGGTTAGCACCAGAAGTCAGACTAGGCCAGCCAGGAGCATAGGGCAGGTAGAGTAGAGGTAGCAGGGGTGCTAGGACTTGGCTGAGAAAGGAGCAGAATTAGCGACAGCAGGGAGAATAGGGAGTGGGGTGAAAAGGGATGAGACGCCCAGACTTCTCAAAGGTTAAGGTTTATTCTTTAAAGTTAATTAAATAATAACCTGGCAGGTGACCCATCTGGCCTGGGAAATGAATTATAACTTTTCATTTCCAGGTATTATTTGAATCCAGCTCAGAGTGGTAGCTCTGTTGCCAACTCCTCTCACTGTATCTAGTGTTAGAAAAAGTTTCTGGCTCTCCAAATTGTGCAGAAAAGCTTGAAAATATGACCAAGTGCAGGCTAAAGGCTCAGAAACCAGAAGCCAATAAAATCATCATCTAATTTAGTATTTTTTAAAAATCTCATGAATTTTGAACACTTTCAAGCATTCAGCATGCATGAGGCAGGGCCCAACCCTTCCTCCCCCCCGGGTGTTGGTCTCTTTTTGGTGACCGTAGTGTCTGTTCGTGGCCAAGGCATTAGTTTTTTTTTTTTAATGGTTTTCCTTCTGCCTGTGCAGTTGTATGTGTCTGTACGTAAGAAACTTAGGTGCATTTTAAAAATGGCAGTGCACAGTTGTGCACCTCTGGGCTTTATGAACTGCAGTGCTGATGAAGGATCCAGATTGGCAGCCCCCATCTTTATGCACAAAACAGACACGGTATGGGCAACATGAATGCCAGCTCCGTCCACACCGTCCCGCAGTGCTCTGCTCTGAAGGGGTCCTCTCTAGGAGTGATGGGGGAGTTCACTCCTTAGGCTCATAGCTGAGATTGCTAACAAAGGGACCAGTTTGTGCATGGTTTTGTCATGTGGGACCCACTTCAGCCCAGATGCATTGGAGTTAATGGGAGATAAGCCTGCTTTCACCAGAACCAAATGAGGCCCCTCATCTATCTGTGTGCTTTGTAAACCCCATAGCGACAATGCAGAGACAGGTGTATAGCATTAGCTGTAATAGCTCAAATCTTTAAACCCTCTTTCTGTGTAATACAAGTCACAGACTGACAGCACAAGAGAAGAAGAGATGCCAGTTTTGTTTCCAGAGAGAGTAAGTGGTTGTCAGATCTCTCCCATTCTGAATAAAGCAGAACTACATGGACATCAATAAACCAAGCTGAGGGTTTGCTGCCAGCTCTGCTCCTGCCAGAACAAGAGAGGGCAGCACAACATTGTGTAACAAACAAACGAGGCTGGTTGTCTTCATAACCTAATGTGAATAAAACCTTCTTGGGAAATATTTTTGAGAGTGAATTTTTAAACGTGCTGAAAAGCAACGTGTTTAAACATTTACTTACCCATTTCCCTGGTGCATCAGCAATCTAGATCCCACAACATGGTGCTGATGTATGAAACCTACTAGGGACAGAAAGTAAAACTGACAGGTCTGGTTTCCCCCGTTGAAATTAAAACTTAATGAATTTCCAGCCCCATTGAATTTTGCATTGGGCTAAGGAAATTCCGTAAGTTTCAACTTAGGCAAGGCCTGGCTCTATAACATTAGACTGCAGTATTGCCATCCTCAAGTGTTCAAAAATCATGAGTCAGGCCTCCAAAGTTACAAAATTTTCCTAAAAAATGAGATTAAAATATATTCTGGGTTCTTTTTATTTGCTTTCTGGTTTCTGAGTTTTTAGGGTGCATATAGGTCACGTTTTCCAGCTTTTCTTCTCAACTGTGAGGCCAGAAACTTTTTATTTTAATGAAAGCTGAGATTCTCATATTCACAAGACTGCAGGAGCTGGACGTTAATAAATGCACATGGCCTTCTATTTGGTTTTTTTTTTTTCATTTAATGGTATAAATGTAGTACTTATGTATGGTGCTGGCTTGATAGCCCTGGGGTCCGAAGTCCTAAAAACACAAGAACGGCCATACTGGGTCAGACTAGTGGTCCATGTAGCCCATCTTCCAAGGCCAGGTGCTTCAGAGGGAATGAACAGAACAGGCAATCATCGAGTGATCCATCCCTGTCATCCATTCCCAGTTCTGGCAACAGAACAAATACAACATGGACAGCAAAAGGCAAGCTTCTCTGACACTCTTCTCCCGTGATGTATCTCATCTGGAGAAACCACCATCACTGGAGGTAAGAAGGGAGTTAATCTTAATAATAATATTTAGTTGTAATCCAGTGCTTTTCATCGATAGATCTCCCACGTCTTTACAGTGTTCATTTTCAGATGGAGAACCCTAACACAAAGAGGTAAAGTAACTTGCCCCGCATCACCCAATGCGTCATGGGCAGAACTGGGAACAGATGTTCTGATTCCTGGTGTTATGATCTGCTGCATTCAAGGCTTGCTCAAATTGGTGTCTCTGCTGAGACTGCTAGTCAGTATTGATGGTAGTTTTTGTAACCTGGACATTTTTCCACGGGGAACTGGACTGAAACCCATCAAAGTAAATTTAAAGAGCCCACCAAATAGTTGCTCACTCATTATTATATTATGACATTCTGCAAACACTTTAAAGATGACAGTGATTTACTCTTTGTTGTAATTGGATAAATTAATTCCAATATCTTTAAGATTTCTGTGCATTTTCCCCTCCCAGCTGGATAAAACGGAGCACGCCTTTTCCTGGGATAACCCACAGGGATGGACTGGAAGCAGTGAAAGCACAAACAGAAGCCCAAATCCTGTGGTCACATTGACCAGGCAGGAGGTAAGAGTTTTACTGGCTATTCTTCTTCTGCTATTCAGAGAATGAAACCTTGCAATGGAATGAAAACAGTTGTGCCAGAAAAACATTAGTACCATGAGAACTGATTTGTTTCCCCTTTGTTGAAGATCTGCGGCTTGAAAAGGAAGCAGCAGCTTGTAATAGAAAGAAGTAGGGAATCCTCTACTATTAGACTAATGTGTGTTGGGGTGGAAGGTGGGGGCAGCTAATCAACAACTGGAGCATCTAGTCAGTGCTGCTGGGACACGGTTGACCTCTTACTAATCTTTGAGGGCCGGATTCTGCAAATTGCTAAGATCCTGCAAGGGGCTCCCATTGAAAGTACTTCACAGGATTCGGGGGTCCTCAGTAGAGAGCCAGTCATTGCCAGTTCTCCTTGTTAAACAGATGCACATTTAAGACGTTTGATTCCAGAAGCCTCTTGGCTCTTCGGCTCCTTTTGATTTCAATAGGAGTGGATGGGCATTTGGCCCCTCCCAAGAGGAGGCCCTACGTGATCTCTGCTTTTAAAATGAATCGGTTTGCATGGGCGTATCTGACCTGGGAGACTTTAATTTCGCTCTGCATTAGAAACTGGCCCAAATAGTTTTCCTGTCTGTGATACTGGCTGTTCTTGAATAATAGCCTTTCCTACTATTGGTCTCTCAGAGGGTCCTTCCCTGAGGCCAATGAAGTTAGATTAGGGATGAATTTGGCCTGGGATGCTTTAAACTTTTTTATTTTATTTTGCAAATGCATGGAGCAAAAGCCAGAGGCTTTTAACATACTGAAAGTAATTTACAAATTCCATGAGGAAACGATGTGATGAAAATCTGTTCTCTGTTACAATATGAAATATGTCTTGAATTTTGATAGAAAACACTCTTTTTATGATGAAGATAATGTAGTATGATGGGACTAATAAATCTGAGAATTTTTTCCCCATATGATGTTTTCAAATTAATATAAAAGCTTGGTTTTGGAGTTTTTTGCTTTTTTCTTTGGTAAAAGCTTTGGTTCCTACCTCAGCTTCATGGCAAGTGAAAAAATTTTCTGCTTGACTTTCAGCCTCCCATCTCCTAATGGCATTTTTGAAAGAAGTGATGGCAAAGTACATTTCAGACACAGATGTATCTACTGGGTTTTATTATCCATGCCTCATTTATGGGATCCAAAATTTTGCAATGGTGGAGACGTGATAATTTCTCAGACACAGATCTGTCCCTTTGGTGAATGGTATGTATTGCTGCAGACTGTATCTAAGAGTGTATGTGTGGGGGTGGGGGTGGAGGGTTGTGTGTGTGTGGGGAATTCTTTAAATATTTACAAGGAATCTCTTGCTAATATGGCCTTGTATTTAAGGAGCAGCTAATAGGGGTTTGTACTGCAATCCAATGTGTTCACATTTCTCTAGCCATGTGGGTTTGTAAGGTTCCTTAAAGATCAAATTTTGAATGGGCTACAGAGACTGCACTCCTCCCTTATCCCACAAGGGGTCCTTCCAGATGAAAAGTGAGCCCCATTGACAGGGAACATAGGAGGTTGTTGTACACTTCTGCTGCCCTTGCTGTACCTCATCTGTAGATAAAAGTATTTTAGTTCCCAGGGCTGGCAAGCTATCACCATCCACCAGCACCTGCCTTTCCTGTTTTTACATTCTTTGTCCCATGTCATTAGTTGACCCCTATTCTTTTGTAACTTTTGCCTTCCTTATGTTTTTGTTTGGAGAAAGGTGTATTTTTGTTCCTTTTGGATGGAACTCCTTTGGGGTCTCCACCCATCCCTACAGGGATCAAATAGATCATCTCCGTCCACCAGCACTAAATTCACAAGGTTCAAACTTATATTTACTACCAAGAAAATAAAAATTTTTACATCTTGTTTCCCCTCCCCCAGCTGAAATTTTACTCTCCCTCAAATATCTTACAAAAATTAAAATGAGAGAGAATTTCAGGAGTCAATAATTCCCCAATTGGTGTTACATCTTGTATGTTTACATCCAACATGAACATCCCATGGAACAGACCCAAACCCAGTGCTAGATTTCAGTTGAAGCAGATGTTTGGGCTCTAACCAAGGTGTTTGTCTCACACACTGTTGTAGGGCTCAAAAAACTGGTGATCGTGCAAGCAGATATCTTCTTTAGGTTTAAAAAAGTAGGCTCGAGATGACATCAGCCATTTAAACTATCTTGATGTGCAACTTGAAAGGGGATTAAGTTAATTTTTTGGTCTTCCAAATGCTTCAGATCTGGCCTTTTAAAGTGTGTTGTGTTAAATGGATTTAGTGGTGATGAAAGGTGGTGACTTGATAGCGCCAGAGACTGCAGGTCTCCTTAATTTCTAGAACAGGAACAGCACAGGCTGCAATGGTATGGGCTTTTCCATCACTGTGATATCAGAAGTCTTGATTCTCTGCTACATTGGGCTTTATGTATGCAGCAGCATCTGGGTAGAGTCAGGGGCCTGATTCTCCAGGATTTACCCCTGTGTTTTTATTTACACCTGTGCTGTGCAAAGTGTGTGTAAAATGCTGCCAAACCAGACTTCTCCATTCTCGTACCCTAATAATAATATTTTTCACCCACTTTGTATATGGGAAAATGACTGCACAGGGTGCAAGGCAGTGGATAAACAGGTTCTGTGAGCATGATCCTACAACTTTTCCTTTGAGTGCTACATGCTCAAACAGGTAATCTCATTAATTTCATTAATGTGACTGCTTTTGTAATGCAATTTAGCATGAGTAAGAGTTGCACAGTCAGCCCTAGGAGCATTTCTGAGCACGTTACAATGTTCAGTCTTTGGACACAGGAACCTGTTTTGCTGAAAGAAGGAATATTAACCAGGATGCAGGGCTGTTGAATAGATGCCCTGGACACGTTAAATTCCACCTGCAGCAGTTGCTAGAGATGTCCAGAAAGGACCTTGAAATAACAGCTCAGTCTTAGGATGGCATCTCTAAGGGCTGGTCCTTATGGTCCTATGAAATGTTACCATGTCTGAACATGGCTGTGAATAGTCGAGTTAGCTGACAGAATGCTGATCATGAATGTGTGGTTAGTGTAAATGGAACAAAGCACGTTCTGCCGCTAATGTAATTCTTCCCAACACTGTACAAGAGTTGAACATAGCACTCCACTGCCAGTGCGGTGCTGTTCCTGGTACATTACTGCATTGGGCTGGAGTCATGCTTAGATTTGGCTTAGAGAGGAAGAATGTTCTAGTGATTAGGATGTTAGTCTAGGATTTGGGAGACCGGAGTTCAAGTCCCTGATCCATCATGGACTGCCTGTGTGGCCCTAAGTAAGTTGCTTAAGTTTTCTGTGCCTCAGCTCCCAATCTGTAGAATGGAGATCATGGCATTTTCCTACCTCCAAAAGTTGTTACGAGGATAAATACATCAAAGACCGTGTCTGAGCACCTCACCATGTAATGTGGGGAGGAGAGGCATATACCATAGATAAATGCACGTACAGCATGTGTTGGGGATGGCTACACTGCCTGAGCCTTGGCTTTGGAGTACACGGAGCTCCTTTGCTCCAGACCTAGCAGGGTCAACTCAGCCTTTGATCCCACCCAGGCAGATAAATTGAGATCCATGCAATCTATTGGCTGATGATCCTCAGCAAGCCTTAGCTACAGCGCTACCACAAAAGGAGTCCAAAGCATGACTGCGACTGATATGCGTGGCTGGGACTTATAGCAATCTGGAATATGGTGTTTCTCTCCCCCTAGTGCTTAGAAATGTATCAAGGGGGTTTAATTAGAAATAGCTTTTGCAACATTGGACCTGAGGATGTCCAATGAAGTGAACTTGGGGGTCTCAGTTTAATCCCTGGTGGACATTTAACCACAACACAGAAAGACACTGCACATTTTGCACTCTGGGTGGTAAGAAGCACAGGACGGGAGTAGAAAGGATTGTTACAGGCCAGGATTGGGTTTGCCAGAATAGCAGAGGTGAGCTGCAGTGGCAAAGCTCTATGTCGGACATGTACACAGCTCTGCCTGCACTGTGCCTGGCTCTAGCCACGGTCTCCCAGATTCATAGGGACCAAAACCACAACAGCAGTTGGAGGCAAATGATAGCTCAATTGTCTGTAGTTCGTAACTGATTTTAAACAAATAAGATGTGCAGATAGTTGTGGCATGTGACATGCTCATGACAAGGTTAATTTCTAAAGCAACATTTGCAACCTCTATAAATACTGTCCTTTATCTTTTGAAAAATCAGCCAATGAGTCTCGTTGGATGCTGTAATGCTTTATACCTTCCTGGAGAGCTTTATGGCTGGGTTCAGTGAGAAAGCTCCAGACATGCTTGTCTTCTCTTTCTCGCTAGCTGGTCATGTGGCTGAACTCAGATAGCTAAGGTGCTACACTTAGGGAAGAAAAACCAAAAGTACAAATGCAGAATGGGGGATAACTGGCTTGATAGCAGCACTGCTGAAAAGGATCTGGGAGTTCTGGTAACTCACAACCACCACATGAGTCAATAGTGTGATGCTGTTGCAAAAAAAGCAAATGCAATTGGGTGGCAGAGACGTAGCATGGGAGGTGATACACGCGGGTACGTGCACACGTCCGTTTGTGTATATGCACACGCGCGCGCGCATTTGTGTGCACGCGTTTGTGCACGCGTACTCGTGCGCATGTGCGTTTGTGTGCGCTTGCACGTGCAAGCGTGCGTTCATGCTCGCGCGTGCATTTGTGTGCACGTGCATGTATGCGTGTGTGTTTGTGTGCATGCACGCGTGCATTTGTGTGCGCGTACACGCTTGCGGGTGTGTTTGTGCGCGTGCGCACGCGTGCATTTCTGTGTACGTGTATTCATGCGTGTTTTTCTGCGCATGCGCATGCACGCGTGCGTTTGTGTGTATGCACGCGCGCGCATGCATTTGTGTGCACATGCATGCATGCATGTGTGTTTGTGCGCGTGCGCGTGCACGCGTGCCTTTGTGTGCATGCAGACGCACGCGCGTGCATTTGTGTGCACGCATGCGTGTGTGTTTGTGCGCATGCACGCGTGCATTTGTGTGCGCGTGCATGCTTGCGGGTGTGTTTGTGCGTGTGCGTGTGCGCGTACATTTCTGTGCATGTGCATGCATGCGTGTGTATTTGTGCGCATGCGCATGCACGCGTCTGTTTGTGTGTATGCACGCGCGCGCATGCATTTGTGTGCACGTTGTGGCAAGGTGGGGCATGGGGGGAAGAGATATCCCACCCTCGTGGGCCCTGCGCTCTCCCGGCCTGACCGGTGGTGCAGTTTGGGGCAGGCCCTGGGGTGGGCCGGGGCCTGCTCTGCCCCCCGGTGTTGTGGTAGCAGCAGTTGAAGCTGCAAGCCTCTGCAGACTGCGGGCTGCTGGCTGCAGGCTGCAGCTGGCCAGCCCCAAGCTGCCAACTCCGAACTGCCGGCTTCGAGCTGCCAACCTCCCACCTGTAAACTGTACCTCCAAACTATAACTACAACTCCAGCCTTCTTCCTCCACATCTCCTCTCTCCAAACTCCTCACTCTACTACCCACCACTGCCTGCTCGCACTGGAGGCTTTTAAGTGTTTGGGGCGGGGCTCCTTGATTGGCCCCAGGTGTCCTAATTGCCCAAACAGCCCCAGGTGGCCTAATTAGTTAAGCAGCCCCAGGTGGCCTAATTGCCTAAGCAGCCCCAGCTGAATCACCCAGGGAATAGGGCTTTGTTGAGCCTGGGGCTAATATACATGCCTTCCAGCACCCTTGCATAGACAGCCAGAAAGGGGGGACCCTTGCATAGACAGGGGGGTCCCCCCTTTCTGGCTGGCTTTGCTTTCCTTCCTGCTGCTGCCAGGCTGCAAGACGGACCTCCGCAGGAGCCAGGTGCTCTCCTTCCTTCGGGTGAGGGGATACTCTGTAGCGTTCCTGCAGGAGACCCACACAGAGCCAACCGCCGAGGCAAGCTGACAGCTTGAGTGGGGAGACCGGGTGTACTTTAGCCACCTCTCAACCCGTGCGGGCGGGGTGGCCACCCTATTCTCCCCAGCTTTGCAACCCGAGGTGCTAGGAGCCACTGACGTTGTGCCCGGCCGCCTGCTGCACCTTCGAGTCTGCATGGAGGGGCTGACACTGAACCTTGTCAACATCTACGCCCCGACTGCAGGCTCGGAGTGGGTCCGGTTCTTCCAGCGAACATCCGCCTTTCTTAGCACCTTGGACCCTCGTGAATGCCTGGTCCTGGGCGGGGACCTCAATACCACCCTCGAGGAACGAGACCGCACAGGGACCTAGAGCTGCCCGACCGCTGCAGCCGTCCTCCGAGAGATCATAGACCATCACTCCCTGGTGGACGTCTGGCGTGACCAGCACCAGGATGACGCCGTCACCTTCACCTTCGTCCGGGTGGGAGAAAACCGATCAAGCCACTCCCGTCTGGACTGTATCTACCTTTCTCGTCGGCATCTGTCGCGAGCCCACTCCTCAGACGTACAGATAGCCCCGTTCTCGGATCACCACCTGGTGACCGTGACAGCCTCCCTCACTGCAGAGAAGCCGGGGCCGGCCTACTGGCATTTCAATAACAGCCTGCTAGAGGACGTGGGCTTCGTGGCGTCCTTTCGAGACTTTTGGCTGGCCTGGCGGGAACAGAGGCACGCCTTTCCCACGGCATGGCGTTGGTGGGATGTAGGGAAAGTGCGCGCCCAGCTCTTCTGCCGCGACTACACTTGGGGGGCTAGCCGACGGCGGGATGCGGGGATGGAGCAGCTGGAGTGGGAGGTGTTAGCGCTGGAGAGGCGCCTCGCTGCCAACCCCGAGGATGCATCCCTCTGCGAGGCGTGCCGAGAGAAGCAGGAAGAGCTCTGAGCCCTCGAAGCTCTCCGGGCTCGGGGAGCCTTGGTTCGATCCCGCATCCACCTCCTTGCCTTGGTTCGATCCCGCATCCACCTCCTTCGGGAGATGGACCGTGGCTCCCGCTTCTTCTATGCCTTGGAGAAAAAGAAGGGGGCCCGAAAGCACATCTCCTGCCTCCTGGCGGAGGACGGCACCCCCTTCACGGACCCGGTGGAGATGCGGGGAAGGGCCAGGGCCTTTTACGCCAGCCTCTTTTCACCAGACCCGACCGACGCCACCGCCTGCCGGGTGCTTTGGGAGGGACTCCCCGCGATCGGCATGGGCGACTGGGACCGGCTGGAGCTACCTCTCACCCTGGCCGAACTCTCGGGAGCTGTCCGCCTCATGCCCACCAACAAATCCCCGGGCATGGACGGGCTGACCGTGGAGTTTTACCGCGCCTTCTGGGACATCCTCGGCCCAGACCTCACCGCTGTCTGGGCCGAGTCCGCAACTGACAGAGAGCTCCCCCTCTCATGCAGGCGGGCTGTGCTCACCTTGCTGCCTAAGAAGGGGGACCTCCGCGACCTTCGGAACTGGCGCCCCATCTCGCTCCTTAGCACGGATTACAAAATCATAGCCAAAGCCCTCTCGCTGCGACTGAGGACCGTGCTGCGAGACGTGATCCATCCCGATCAGACCTACACCATCCCGGGCCGTACCATCTTTGACAATCTTTATTTAGCCCGGGATCTCCTGGAGCTTGGGCGCAGGGATCGCCTGTCCTTCGGCCTCCTGTCCTTGGACCAGGAGAAAGCGTTTGACAGGATAGACCACGGGTATCTTCTGGGCACCCTGCGGGCGTTCGGCTTCGGACCCCGGTTTGTGGGGTTCCTCCGAGAGCTGTACACCTCTGCGGAGTGCCTGGTTAAGCTCAACCGGACCCTGACTGAACCGGCCAGCTTCGGGCGGGGGGTCCGCCAAGGCTGCCCGCTGTCTGGCCAACTGTACGCTCTGGCCATTGAGCCCTTCCTGTGTCTCCTCCACCGGAGGCTGACGGGACTGGTGCTCCAAGAGCCGGAGCTCAGGCTGGTCCTGTCAGCGTACGCTGATGACGTACTCCTCGCGATCCAGGACCCGGGCGACCTGGTGTGGTTGGAGGCCTGCCTGGCCATCTATTCGGCAGCCTCCTCCACCCGGGTCAACTGGACCAAGAGCTCAGGCCTCATGGTAGGGGCGGGGTGGCAAATGGGCCCCCTCCCACCAGCGCTGCAGGCCATCCGGTGGAGCGCAGGTCCGATGCTCTATCTGGGCGTTTATTTGTCAGCAACCCACTCCTCCCTAGTAGATAACTGGCAAGAGCTGCAGGACCGAGTGTCTGGGTGGCTGCGAAAGTGGGTGGGATTGCTCCGGTGCCTATCCCTCCGAGGGAGGGCACTGGTACTCAACCAGCTAGTCCTGTCCATGCTCTGGCATCGGCTCAGCACCTTGGTCCCGACCCCAAGCTTCTTGGCCCATCTTCAGAAGACGGCCCTGGAGTTCTTTTGGCCGGCATGGCACTGGGTCTCCGCAGGGATCCTGAGTCTCCCCCTGAAGGAGGGGGGGGCAGGGCCTGTGTTGCATTCGCAGCCAGGTCCACACCTTCCGCCTCCAGGCCCTGCAGAGGCTCCTCTATGGCGTGAACGGTCCGACATGGTGCCACTTAGGGCGTGCCTTCCTCCGCCGCCTTCGTGGGTACCGATACGACCGGCAGCTCTTTTTTCTTCACCCGAGAGGTCTTCCACGAGGCCTCTCCGAGCTGCCAGACTTCTACCAGGACCTCCTCTGAACCTGGAGGCTGGTCTCGGCCTCCAGACCCCTCGCAGTCACTGAGGGAGACAACCTCCTAGCGGAGCCCCTGCTGCACAACCCCCAGCTGCATGCGTGTTTGTTCGTATGCGCATGCACACGTGCGTTTGTGTGTATACACTTGCGCGCTCGTGCATTTGTGTGTACGTGCACGCTTGCGAGTGTGTTTGTTCGCGTGCGCACACGTGCGCATTTGTGTGCGCATGCGCGCATTTGTGCGCGTTCGTGCACGCGTGCATTTATGGGCACGTGCATGCATGCGTGTGTTTGTGCGCGTGCACGCGTGCGTTTGTGTGCACGCAGACGTGCGCACGTGCGATTGTGTGCATTCACGCGCGCACGTGCGTTTGTGTGCTCGTACGCGCGCACGCTTGTGTACGCACGCGTGCGTTTGCGTGTGCATGCTTGCTGGTGTTTTTGTGCCCGTGGGCCTGCACATGTGCTTTTGTGTGCATGGACGCCTGCGCACGTGCGATTGTGTGCGTTCACGTGCATGCGTGTGCTCGTAACCGCGCGTGCGCGTATTTGTGTGTGCATGCGCGTGCATGCATTTGTGTGCGTGTGCATGCTTTCGGGTGTGTTTCTGAGTGTGCCCGCGCGTGCACATTTGTGTGCGCATGCGCACGCTTGTGTGTTTGTGCGCGTGCACGCGTGTGTGCATTTGTGTGCACGCTTGTGTGTATTTGTGCCCATGCGCATGCACGCGTGCGTTTGTTTTTATGCACGCGTGCACGTGCATTTGTGTGCACGTGCATGCAAGCGTGTGTGTATGTGTGCATGCGTGTGCATGGGTGCTTTTGTGTGCACGCACGTGCGACTGTGTGCATTCAAGCACGTGCGTGTGCGTTTGTGCGCGCACGCGCATGTATTTCTGTGCGCGTGCACGCTTTCGGGTTTCTTTGTGCGTGTGTCCGCGTGTGCAAATTTGCGTGCGCATGCGTGTGCGCGTGCGTGTTTGTGCACATGCACGTGCACGTGCATTTGTGTGCGTGTGCATGCTTTCGGTTGTGTTTGTGCACGTGCACGCCGTGCGCATTTCTGTGTGCGTGCGTGTGTGTGTTTGTGCACGTCCGCGCGTGCGTGCATTTGTGTGCAGGTGCATACATGTGTGTGTCTTTGTGCGCATGCGTGTGCGCACGTGCATTTGTGTGGATGCGCACGTGCATTTGTGTGCACGTGAATGCATGCGTGTTTGTTTGTGCGCATGCATGTGCACGCGTGCGTTTGTGTGTGTGCACGTGCAGGCATGCGTGTGTGTTTGTGTGTATGCACGCGTGCATTTGAGTGCGCGTGCACGCTTTTGGGTGTGTTTCTGCGCGTGTGCGCAAGTGCGCGCGCGTGTTTTTGCACAGGCGCGTGCATGCGTGCGTTTGTGTATATGCATGCGCGCGTACGTGCGATTGTGTTCATTCATACGCGTGCGTGTGCATTTGTGCGCGCATATGCGCACGTGAGCATTTATGTGTGCTTGCACGTGCATGCGTGCGTTCGTGCGTGCACGTGCATTTGTGTTCACGTGCATGCATGCGTGTGTCTTTGTGCACATGCACGTGTGCATTTGTGTGCGCGTGCATGCTTGCGGGTGAGTTTGTGAGCGTGCGAGTTTGTGTGCGCATGCGCGCGTGCGTGTGTTTGTGCGCGTGCACGCGTGCGTGTGTGTTTGTGTGTATGCACGCGCGCGTGCGTGTGTGTTTGTGTGTATGCACGCGCGCGTGCATTTTTTGCACATGCATTCATGCGTGTTTGTGCGCGTGCACGTGCATGCATGCGTGTGTTTGTGCGCGTGCGCATTTGTGTGTGCATGCATGCGTGTGTGTGTTTGTGCATGTACGCTCGTGCGTGCATTTTTGTGCATGTGCATGCATGTGTGTGTATTTGTGCGCATGCGCATGCACGCGTGCGGTTCTGTGCGCGCACGTGCGTGCGTGTGCGTTTGTGTTCGCGTATCCGCGTGCGCGTGCTTTTGTGTGTGCTTGCGCACGCATGCGTGCGTTTGTGCCTGCGCGCGCGTGCATTTGTGTGCGTGTGCACGCTTGCGGGTGTGTTTGTGCGCGTGCGTGTGCATTTGTTTGTTCATGCGCACGCGTGTGTGTTTGTGCACTTGTGCACGTGCATGCATGCGTGTGTTTGTGCGCATGTGCGTCCACGCATCCGTTTGTCTGTATGCACGTGCATGCATGCGTGTTTGTGTGCATGCGCGTGCACGCGTGCGTTTGTGTGCTTGCACGTGCACACATGCGTTTGTGATCGCGCATGCATTGGTGTGGACGTGCATGCATGCGTGTGTTTGTGCGCCTGCGCCTGCACGCGTGCATTTGTGTGTATGCACGCGCGTGTACGTGCATTTGTTTGCACGTGCATGCATGCGTGTGTGTTTGTGCATATGCACGCGTGCATTTGTGTGCGCGTGCATGCTTGCGGGTGTGTTTGTGCGCTTGCGCGCACGTGCACGTGCGTGCTTGTTTGTGTGTGCATGCACGCGCGCGTGTGTTTGAGCGCATGTACGCATGCATTTGTGTGCGCTTGCGGTTGTTTGTGCGTGTGCGCGTGTGCATTTGTGTGCGCTTGCATGTGTTTGTGCACATGCACGAGTGCATTTGTGTGCGCGTGCACGCTTGTGGGTGTGTTTGTGCTTGTGCACGCGCGTTTGTGTGCGTGTTTGTGCGTGTGCATGCACGTGCGCGTTTGTGTGCGCATGCGCGCATGCGTGGGTGTTTATGCACGTGTGGCCAGGTTGTGGATATAGAAAACTTTCTCCAATAATTTACTGAGGGCAGTCTCCCCCAGGTGACATGATTCATGGTAGCCCCCCACAAGTTTATGGCCTATTGCCCTAGGCACAACCTCTCGTTGGTCTGCTAGCCGGTACCATCTGACTTTTTCTGGCGTTGCTCCTTGCTCCTGTTACAGCCATTGGAGCTCTTTGTGAGAATAATATGGTTCTCACTTACTGAGTGACTCAGGAACGAGGGCCTTCTGGTAAGCCTGGACTGCAGGGCTCTGGGTTGCGGCTCTCTTTGCTTCCTGATCTGCTACCTGATTCCTACGTACTGTTAAGGAATTTCCTTTCTGGTGACCTCGGCAATGCATTACAGCTACCCTCTTTGGTGCCCAGACAGCATCCAGCAGTTCCAATATTTCTTGGCCATATTTGATTCTTTCTTCTCCAGAATTTATTAGTTCCTTTTCTTTACATAAGGCTCCATGGGCATGGAGTGTCAGGAAGGCGTACTTGGAGTCGGTATAGATGTTAACAGTCTGGCCATCAGCCAGCTGGAGGGCACGGGTGAGGGCTATTAGTTCTGCTCTCTGAGCGGAGGTCCCTACGGGGAGTGGTCCTGACTCAATGACTTTGTCTAGGGTCACCACAGCATAGCCTGCCATGCGTTTTCCTTGTGGATTTACGAAACTGCTGCCATCAGTGAAATACTGAATGTCTGGTTCAGGCCATGGTTGGTCTCGGAGGTCTGGATGGGCAAGAGAACACCTGGTCCATAGTCTCAAGGCAGTCATGTGCCCTTTCCTGGTCTGCCTCTGGCAACAAGGTGGCCGGGTTTAGGGTGGTCACGGTTTTGACTCTGATCCATGGATTTTCACACAATAGCCCCTGATATTTCAGCATCCACTGATTAGTAAGCCAATGTAATAGTAAGCCTATTTTGATAAATAGGCGACCGGCCTCTTCCAGGATCCTATTTCTTGAGTTAGGACCCCTACTGCTATTCCACATCGCTCGTGCACATACAGTTGGAATGGCTTTTCCATGTCTGGCAGTCCCAGGGCCGGGGCTGATATTAGCTCTCTTTTAAGGGCCTGGAAGCCTTTTTCCTAGTCTTTCTCCCAGACAAAGGGGTCCTTCTCTCCCCCCTTTGTTGCTTCATAGAGGGGTCAGGCCAGGGTGGCAAAATTAGGTATCCAGATTCTGCAGTACCCCGCAGCTCCCCAAAACTCCCGTACCTTTCTTCGGCTATTCGGCGTTGGGATAGCACACACCGCCTCTTTCCTTTCCGGCCCCAATCTGCGGCTGCCCTGGGAAATGTGGAATCCTAGGTACTTAACTTGTTCTTGGCAGACCTGGGCCTTTTTCCTAGACACTCGATACCCTTTGCTATACAGCAGCTGCAGCAAGGTATTTGTTCCCTGAATGCACTCATGTCGGGTGACTGCAGCTATCATCAGGTCGTCTACATAGTGTAATAGCACACATCGGTTTAGAACAGAAGGGCCAAAGCGGTACCAACAGGGTGGGAGAGTTTTTCCAGCCCTGGGGCAATCTAGCCTAGTTAGTTGGGACCTGTACCCGATAATAGGGTCTTCCCACTGGAAGGCAAATATAGGCTGGCTCTCTGAGATGCAAGGGGGATGCAGAAGAATGCGTCCTTCAGATCTAGGATTGTGAACCAGGCTGCTTCATGAGGGATCAGTCCCAGTAGAACATACGGGTTTGGGATGCAGGGATGGATTGTAACGGTAACTTGGTTGACCGATCTTAGGTCTTGCACCGGCCCGTAGTCGTTGGTCCCTGGCTTCTTTACTGGTGGTAGTGGGGTATTCCAGGGTGAGGTACATCGAGTCAGGATCCCATAAGTTATTAGTCACTCCAGGTGGAGTTATATTCCTTCCAGCGCCGGGAGGGGGATTGGGTAGTGTCTCAGGGAAACTGGCTTGGTTCCTGGCTGTAGTTCTATGACTACTGGTGGTTGGTGAATGGCCAGCCCCAGGGGGTTTCCTTCAGCCCAAACTAATTCTGTCTCGGATGCCTAGGGCTAGTTCTTGCATGGTCATCAGGCTTGAATAAAGTCTCCATTCTTCATCGTCCGGACAAGTTAACATAAACACTTTGGCCGGCTTTCCTGACGAAGGCACGGTAAACTTTATTCTCCCGTCCATCTTAAAGGTGATTTGGGCTTGTAGTTTGTGTAATAAATCTGTGCCTGAAAATGGGATCGGGCATTCGGGCACATATAAGAATTGGTGGGTCACCTCTCAAGTTCCCAGATTGCAGGTTCTTTTGTTCAAAAAGGGTCTTTCCTGTGCCTTTCCCATTGCCCCTATTATGTTGGCAGTGTATCCCGTGGGGCGGCTTACGGGGGTTGTCACTACAGAAAGCCAATCATGTTATGTAGAATGTAGTAATGTCATGTCATGTATGACTATTCATGTAATCCTAAATGTATATAAGGCAGGGCCCCAGTATAATCGGGGCTCAGCCTTTGGAAATTATTCCGCTGAGCCTGTTGCCAGCAATAATAAACTGCATTTTTCCTCACATCGGTGTCCGTCTCGCTACGTGTGCCAGAAATCTTCCTACATTTTCTGGGGGCTCGTCCGGGATCGGGGCGTTGTCCCCTGCCTCTGGCCAAGCGGCGAACTTCCCCGTACGTCTCCCACCAACCATCGGTCGGCGCGCCAAGGTTTCCACTTCAACCTTCGATCGGTTCGGTGAGGGACGACTGAGGGACAAACCTGCCATCTCGGCCACAGACCCGCACCGACCTGAGGAACCAGAAAGAAGGAGCTCTGCATCAGGATCAGGTGAGACCCCAGGCCATGATCAATCTCCTAACGTCCATCATGCAAACCCACCTACCCACCTGGGGAGACTCTCAGCAGCTCCTGTTGTCCCTTTTTGATACAGAGGAATGCCACCGAATTATGCAGGCAGCCAAATGAGAGTTAGAAAAAACAGCTCCCACAGAGGTCCAAGAAATAATGCCAGAGCAGGACCCCAATACTGCTGAAGGACTGGAAAAGCTAAAGAAATACCGGGAAGCCCTTTTAGCCGGCGTCAGGGCAGCCGGTCGAAAACCAATCAATATGTCCAAAATAACTGACGTAATGCAAAAACCAGATGAGAGCCCTGCTGCCTACCTAGAAAGATTGTATGAGGCCTACCGATTGTACACACCCTTCGACCCAGAGGCGCCCGGATGCCAAACTACGGTTAATTCAGCTTTCGTTAGCCAGGCCGCCGGGGACATAAGAAAGAAATCGCAAAAACATGAGGGATTTGCTGGAATGAATATGAACCAACTAATGGAAATTGCCAACCGAGTTTTCATAAATCGGGATGTAGAAGAGAAACGAGAAAGAGCCAGGGAACGTAAAAAAGGGACGGAGCTGCTGGCTGCAGCCCTCAGAGGAAACTTTGAGTACAGAGCAAGAGGATGGGGGACAGTCAGAGGAGGAAGAGGACAGCCAGGAGCTGGGCCCGAATCAGTGCGCATATTGCAAAAAGGAAGGACACTGGAAGGGAGAGTGTTCCAACCAAGAAGAAGGGAACAGAGGAAGAGGACAAGAAAGGGGCCAAGCCAGCGACAGGGAGCTGTTTTGCGGAAGGGTGAATCAAGGACGGTACGAAAGAAACCTAAATGGGCAACAGGGTGAAGACCTCATCGCTCTGGCAGGATGGGATGAAGTAAATGAGGAATAGGACAGACCGGGCTCGTTTATTCTTGGCCCACAGGAGCCTGTGGTCAAAATGAAGGTGGGGGGCCAAAAGATAGACTTTTAGTTGATACTGGAGCCCACTACCTCTTACTCCTGATAAGAAAGCCTCCACTCCTTAGAAATGTGTGAGAGGATGCGCAATGTGGTTTTCTTGGTTTAAGGTTGTGGGCCTCCCTGGGCTTATCTTAGCCCTCAGGATGGACGCTAGTCCTTTGCTCCAAGTGACAAACTGATAGTGGTATCTTACATTGCTTGGAAGAGGTTTTGGCAAGTTTATTGGTCAGGTAGAGTTGAAAAATGTAACTTGCCTCACATAGGCATCCTCAAACTAGTGGTGCCTATGCACACAATTTGACAACTCCCTATGTTAAAAAGAACTATAAATGTGTCTAATTCAGCTGGTGCCTCTTGCCATGTTAACTGTCAGTAACCCTCCATCTGCTTTGCTACCTTGCAGGGTTAAAGATGAATGGGAATCTTCCTATGGTCCAGTCTTGGGTTAACTGGGTGCAACCTGCCACATGCCTCTTAGAGGACAGATAATGGCAATTCATTCTTGATATTTTATATGAACTTGTGCCTTTGGTTGTACACTTGCATTTAACTGTTTTTGTATCACCTCACCTATTCACTAAATAAAAATGGTCTCACTTTTGTAATTTATTTTTCATTTAACTTTCACTGCTTTTTTCTAAAAGGTTGGTAGGATATCAAAGTTAATTTAAATGGTGATTTTGGATGTTATCTACTCCAAGATATAACGTGACTATTCAAAATCCAGAACTGTTCCGTAGGTTTTTTTTTTTTTTTCCCTAAAGAAGTTCAATATGACAAACCACAATCGAGCTCTCTTACCTAAAGTAGGAGTGCTAGGTCTACTACTTACAGCACCAACACTCAGTCGGGGTACTGTTATTCTTCCCCCAGGGGAAGAGACCTGTAGAGGGAGACCAGGCATTGAGATTAGAACTACCATTTTAGTGTTAAGAATCATTGATTATTTCTATGATAGCATAGTACCCTCTGTTGTAACATTCTTTCATTTTTATAATTAAAGGGACCCAACTCCATTTTAATTTAATAGAAATACAAACTCCTTGGGCCCGGATGTGAAATGTTAACTGCTTTGTAGCAGCATCTAGCCTTGCCTTGTCAGGAATCCCTGTCATAAGCACTGGGAGAATCCCAGCAGGTGTTAAGTATTGGAAACAATCAAGATGCAATCAGTATGGGGCCTGGAGGCTTTGGTAAACCTGTATGGGCCCTCTGTGACTTGAAACTCAGTAAACTCCATTTAAAATAATATTCAGACATGTATTGCAATGAGTGATCCTTTGTCAACAGCAGACAACAGCTGGAGTAAATCCACAAAAAGAGTACGACTGCACTAGCAGGAGGCCTAAAGTCTGTCTAGCACATAGCTGGACAATCAGAAAAGATAAAATCATGTTTGGCTGTGTCAGGGTGCAGCCCCCGATCACCTCATCGCTCTTAGGAACTTCATAATTGGCTAAAAGTGGGCATATGGCTGTGAGGAAGAGAAATATAAGGTGATCATAAACAGGAAGTAAACTGGACATGTCCCGTATCTTAGGAAGAGCACCAGAATAGCTCTACGTGGAGGCCTGATCTACCTACCCGTTTCTCCCCAGTTTGCCGCTCAAACCTGAGTATAGAGCGTGTGGCTGTGAAACCTGAGTGTGACAGTATATTCCACTCAGATGCAAACCCGGGAATCGTACTAGTAATATTGAAATGTTGCTTTGCTGCTGACAAACCTCACTGTTGCAGTGTAAGTATAAGAGTATAAGTATAACCCTATAGTGTAAGCTAGCTTTGTAAGTATAATTGTAGTTGTAATTGTGATTGTGTTTTAAGTGGTTAAGTTGTTGTATTAAATAAGAATTAATGGTGATTTTTAAATTGTAAATTGTTGATTTATAGATTGTTGCAAGTAAAACAAAGTTGTATGTAAAGCAACCCTTGTCGCTCCTTATTTGAGGGATCCATATAAATCGAACCTGACAGCAAGCTGGTTCTTGTCACCTCACCCTCCTTCAACATGGAAGGGTAACAAAATGTGAACCTGTGATCATGCAGAACCTATTGCAATGCAACACTTTGTCACAGAATTTATCCACTGGGACAGAGGTTCTCAAACTTTTCACTGTGAACTATGTCTCACTAGAGAGAGCTTTGTGGAACTACTAAGTCACCATGTTTATGCACAAAGAACAGATTCCTAACCTTTTCAAACACTACCAAAAGGAATTTTAAAAGGATCTTTTAAAAACTGAAGCTATGAGTTATCCAAGTGTAAGAGAAGCCTCTAAAAATTACAGAGATTTCATTTTCAACACACCAGTAACAGACTAAAGGCCTTGTAAACTTTCTTTGGGCTCAGCATGAAATTTGTTAGCTGGATTACAAACCCTTGCATCTACAAGGGAAGTGCTACCACATCTTCAGTTGTAGCAGTGTTGATATTGTGGTAGCACTAACCAATTTGAATATTGGCATTAGCAACGCAATTTTAGTAGAAAGGATTGCACTAGTATTGAGGAATCATGAAATTCTTGTACTATTAACTGTATAGGTGACCAACCAATAACACTATTACATTAATAAGCAGCAATACAATTTGTTCTGATTTGCTTTCTCAGTTTAGGAAACCATTATTCTGGCCTATGCAAAAAGAATCCAACCAAAGAATAAGTCTTCACTTTAGCATGTGTTTACCCAGGAAACTTTTGTTCAGATTCTGTATCTGATTTTTAATGCACTTTTGCCTTTTACCCAGTACTCCGGATGAGCTGACTGAATGGTCCATGAGGATACACCTAACCTGAAGTCCCCTGTGCTGACCATAAGGCAACATACCTTTGAATATATAGTGTAGGAAAGAAGCTAATTGCGGGAAAGAATATTTGTAGGCAGCAGCTAATTTGAGGTAATGGCCAGAATTAATTTCGGTATACTGTAGCACCCAGAGATCTCTACTAGTGTGTGCATCTACTCTTGTCCCTTGAGAAAAACTGAATAGGGTTAGCATCATGTTTAATAAAATGTCATTATCAAACAAAAACCCCATTTAGCTCATAAAGCTCTTACCTTTTTTCACAACGGTTTAAGCCTGTAATTTGGAGCTGTTAAACAGTATCTATCAGGTGGGAGTCTGGGCCCAGAATACGGCTTTGTCAGTGGCAATGGGCTCTGATTCTTGTCTTGCAATATTGTTGTGCTAATTGACAGGGTTGGCAGAAAGAACACAGACACCAGTAGAAAGAACAAGGTTGCTTTAATATCTCTTTCTAAATATTACAGGAAATGAAATGATATATATACACATAAGCAATAGAAAGAATAAGTAAGGTAATGCACCTGATCATTACTACATAAAATCAACTATAGTGATTAAGAAAGATACATCACCAATTGCCCTATTAATACATTACCATCATCCAGATCCACAGTCGCTGGGGAGCCCCGGATGCAGCGAGGATTTGGAGAGCCTGTCCCGGCAATTGGGAAGCCCTACGCGGTGCGTCCACCCATAGGTGAGGTCTCCAAATTCGCTACAAGTGGGTCCAGGTTTTATAGAGTGGAACCAACAAGTATACGTGACTGTGTGCAGATCACCTGATGGATATCTGGTTCTCATGCAGGGGGCTGTGATGGGAACCTGGCCAGGGCTCCCATCCCAGACCCTGCACGTTCCTTTCTTATCTTTTTAGGGCTTCAATAGCAAATAGAAACTCCTTACAAAGGGAAAGACAAACTCCTTACTTTAGCAACAAAGGGAAAGACCCCTTTCATGTGTTAAAACACTCTCACTCTGCCAGCAGAGGGAGAGGCTCCTTTCATGTGTTCTACATAGTAACTTATCATTATGAATTGATACATTTGGAGGGAACAAGCATGTACAATAGTAACCTTTATGATGCAAAGATTCACTGGCATAAACAAATATGATTCCCATCGCGCAGAGGCCGATCCAACTAGATACAGATAATCCTTTCACATCAATCGGTCCTTCGGCCTCTGCGAGGAGGGAGACATTATACAGCATCATTTACTTCATTTTTCCTATTTCTAGGAGTTCACGTTTACATTTGGCAAGTCTTGCCTCAGCTGCTAGTTTTAACCTTCTGAGCTCCTCCTCAGCTTTTCTTCTCATCTCAGCCATTTCTTTCTCATGCTGCAGATGCTCTCTCTCTCCAGGCTTGCAGCTCGATTGCTTTATCTGATTTTGAATCACTCATTTTGACTCACTTTAATCTTTAACACTCAATATCACATTTTAAAATTTGGAATAGCGTGGGGTTCTGATCCAACACCCAAATGTTCTGGTTCTGTGGATCCTGCTACGACTACGCCACTGTGACCCGTCCGTGCCCAGGGTAGCCCACTGATAATGCCAGGGTCAGGGCAGGCTGCAAAAGGAGAGCGAATTCTCCCAGCACTGGTGGGTGACACTGCAGTCAGACTTCCCAACCAGCCACAAACAGTGCTTCTGATTCCCCCACACTGGTTATCAAGCAGCCACTGTGCAAATACACACAGCCCCCTTTACTGCATTTCAGTCTCTGGCTCCCAAACTGACACTGGGTCCAGTAAAGAGACCAGTTATTTAAACTGTGCCCTTTACTAAAAAGATTCCCTCTGATCCCTAAGGATCAGCCACAGTACCAGTTCACTATAAGTTTGGATCTTACCCAAAATACCACGCTGCCAGCCAATCCTTTAATAACTAAAACTAAAGGTTTATTAATAAAAGAAAAACAAACAGTAAGAGAAGTGTTAAAGGCTTAAAGTAGTCAGATCATACAAATGATTTGAAAGTCCATATACATCAGGTTTCCAGAACAATTGTGGAGCTGCAGGCTTGTACAGTCCCTCTGGTAGACCCATCCAGTAACTGGATGGGTCTAAGTCCTTCAGTTCATTTGCAAAGTGTGTTGATCCAGAGGTGTGTTCGCAGCTGGACAGGAACAAAGACAAAATGGTTTCTGTGGTTTGACCTTATATACCCTCTGCCTCTGGCCATGTGGCTTGTGGAACTTTACAGGAACCCGAATGGAGTCCAGAGTCACATGGGCCAATCCTGGTAACTCTTCAGGTATGCCTTTAGTTTCTTCCTAGGCCTTTGGCTTCTGTAAAGGTCTTGATGGGCCATTAAGTGGGCTATTGTCCTGTGGCCTCTCTGTCTGGGGTGTGTCTTCTACAGCACAGTTTGAAATATAGGTGTATCAAAGATCTCCATAACTTTCCTCACACATATCACACATGAACACAAATATTATCATCTTATTCAGCATATCATAACCTTTCTAACAGTACCTGACATGGCATATCTTACATGAATCATTATGATTTTGACATATTAATGTCAAAGAACACAAATGCCCCCCCACCTAATCCAGTCCGCATGACACCCCCAACGCGAGACTGGTGTAGAAGGGAGTAATCGGAGCTCCTGAATACACCTCCAGGGCCCCCCCAATTGGGTCAGCATGACACCCCCCATGCAAAATTGATGCAGAAAGGAGTGTCCCTATACACTGCTGAATGCATCACAGGAACTTTTCCCTTTTCAGTTTTTATGTTAACACAATTTTTAACATGTTTCAAGGGTTTTACAAATTATCAGGCACATGGCACATTTCTACAGTTCTTGCACTAACACCAAATTAACTACAAGACTTAACAATGGCACACACATTATTAGCAAAATCATGTTTAACTAAAACAGGCTTTATCTTTGTAAGGTTCACTGTGGAGGTAACAATGTTATCCAATTTTTTACAAACCGTTATAAGGGTTTAGTTAGTTCACTAGTGGCACACGCTTCACCACTGGTTGTTCTGTTACCTCTACATTACCCTCCTGCTTGGACTAAGCTTTGGGCCTCCACTCTGGCCCCCTCCAAAGAAACATTTTTTTTTTGAGCTCTAACAAACTCATTCTGCACATGGTTCCAATTCAGAGCTGTTCCAGGCATGCCCAACTCAGGTTTAGTTGGCCACACTCAAGAGGAATTCTCCTTGCTAATAGCTATGGGTGGATCTTCCCCCCCCTTGTCAGGCAGGTAATTTGCATCTACACTCCCACTAGCTAGTTCACTAGTTTCCAAATTCTTAATTGTCACCTCTTTCCAGTCTGGACTAGGTTTTAAGGAGATATCAACCATTCTCACTAGCATCTCATAAACAGAGTTCTGTTTTTCTTTCATTGCCAATCTGACTCCACATAGCATCAGATATACGTGAGACTTTAGGAATCTACAAGACATATCCAAAGCATTTAGAGGTGAGAGTTTGCCTACCACCCCCTGCATTCCCAAGAGATCAACATCACATCTGCTCTGCTGTGAAGCTCTAACTGCCCAGTCCTTTCTCTGAAACTGAGACCCTGTCCAATCACTTACAGAGCTAACAACCCGGACACAGTCATGTTTCAACATCATTGTCTCCCCCTTATACTGACCAAGCCCAGCCACACAGGGCTGTTTAAACTTCCTAATACTTTCCACTCTATTTGGACCCTTTTCCAAGATATTCAAACTGGACCTTTCTAAAACAAAATTAATGAATCCATCCACATTTGAAAAACTTTGACAATTAGAAACTGAACCAAGTCTCTCAACATGTAAACTGTTCCTTGCTACAGTCAATGACTCACTCTGAACTAACCTAATCACTTCGTTTTCACACCCTTCAGTTGCAGAAAACTGTTTGCAAGAGCTATCAGGAGGTTTTACTCTTTCAGGAGCAGTTCTAGGCAACAATTCACTTTCCACAGAAAAGCCCTTTCCCTCTTTAGCTAGAGACTGCTTCAAAGAAACATTTTCCTGAGCCCTAACAGACTCTTTCTGGGTTTTAGTTACATCCAGAACCACTTCTGGCACAACTGACAAATCCTCAATCAGAATAGGCTGAGAGGCACACTCCGTCTGCTCTTTAGACAGAAGTTTGGAGACCAATTCTCCCCCAGCAGATAAGAAAAGCAGTTTAACATTCAAACAGTCTGAAATTTTCTCCCCTGTGTCCCAGCCCACATGGCTGTTCCTGGACAAACCTTTGGAGACTGGGGTAGCTCCCTCCATGGGCAAGCCATTACCCCTAACAGACAATACACTGGAGGAGACCAATTCTCCTCTTTGAATACAGTCACAGTGCTTCTTGATACTTTTCTACTTCATGCAATACTTCCCAATACCATGCACAATGTTAGTAATAAGACAAACACCACAAAACATCACACACAAAACACACTCTTTGTTGCAACAATAGATCCATGGTTTTGATTTTTAGTTGTTTCACTGGTACCAGTTTCTTCCTTTCTGTAGTTCTGAAAGGATAAAACTAACTTTTCTACCCCTTTTGGGGTTGTAGATTATTCCTTAGAATACCCCTTTCTTTTACATATTTTCTTTCTGATTGCAGGCAAATCAGACAAATTACCCTTATATTTTCCTGTGTTCTCAGTTCTATAGGCAGGCCAGGTTTGTTATGGCTTCTACCTTTTAAGGTTTTAGGGTAAGTTTTTTCGAGGTGGTGTGCCTCAGTTTCCCTTTCGCTTGGGGTTTTTTTTATTTGCATTACTTCAGGACACTTAACACATTGTTGTCCAATCCTTTCCCAATCTTTTAACTTCACCAGTTTCTTCTTCCCAGAACTTGCTTGCATAAACTTATCATAATTTTAACTTGCTCCTCCATGATTCCATTCATCATATAACCACCTTAGTAGGGAGTTAACCCATTTCACACATTCACTTCTCTGCAACTCAGTACATTATACTGCTATTTTTAACACTTTCTGTTCCAAACTTTCAGTTAAACATTTATCTTTAAACACAAAACTTAATATCCCTTGTGGATCTTACATTGGTACCTAGTAAAACATGTCCTTTAAATTCAAGGTACAGCAAACTTTAAATCTTTACTCTTTAAAATGTGTTCCATCTTAGGTTTAACTCTTTGAGACACACATTGAACTGTTTCTATTTGCTCAATAGCTCTTTGATAGTCGACTGCCATTCTCAACTTTAAGGTTTTTTCCTTGACCTGGTTTTGGTATGCCCCAGGCTAGAGATAAGAACTGGGAGTTGCTTACAGGAGAAAAAATTCTCCTCTTCCTGCAGTTTTAAAAGCAGTTGCTTTATACACTGTCTCCTAGAACAGCTTTAATCATTTCTACTCTCTATCACAAAAAGATCTGGAAAGAGAAAGCAGATAGGCATGCAAACTCTCATTACCTGTTACAAGGCTCAGGGACCTTGGGTCCAGTCCCTGAGTAATGGTTGGAGGGCATTCAAACAGAAATTCAAAGGGTGACAACCCACAATTCGACCTCAGGCCATTATTAAGTTGAAACAAGACTATAGGCAAAACCTGAGGCCACCTTAGTTGTGTTTCCTTACAGAGCTTACCCAGTAGGGTTTTAATTTTTTTATTTGCCCTTTCCACCCCTCCTGAACTCTGTGGGTGACAAGGGGTGTGAAAACTGGCATGCACCGCAAAAGCCTTTTAAAGGGAGGTAAGGAGATCTGTGGTGAAGTGGTCAGAGTTAATGGCCACAGGCAGCCCAAATTGTGGGACAATGTCTCGCATAAGGCACTTGAGCACTGTTTGGGCTGAGGCACGAGTGGCAGGGAAAACCTTAAGCCAGTGGGTGAGCTGGTCACGAACAACAAGAGCATATTTGTAGCCTTGAGCAGGTGGTAGCTGGATAAAATCCATCTGTAGTCTCTCAAAAGGCAACGTGGCCCACTGGCGCCCCCATGTGTGGGCTGCAGAACAGCTGGAAGCATTGAAGGCTGGCAGGTCAGGCAGGCTCTGGCCACTTGTGTGGCTTCCTGGACGACACCTGGGGCAAACCAAGCAGCATGGACAGCATCAACGATGGCCTGAGAAACACAGTGGCCCTTGCCATGGAGTTGTTAGCACAAGAGACACACGAGTTGTCGTGGGGCGATGGGGCGTCCATCAGGTACACAGCAGAGGCCATCATGAAATGAGGCTTCATGTTTTTGCTGCCACTGATCGACTTCGGCAGAGGAGAGCAGGGCTGTGTAGTCGAAAGGATATGAAGCCTGGAAAACAGGAGCATGAACAGAGAGTGGGACCGGCAAGGTAGCTGCCATTTGGCAGTCGCATCTGCATAGGAGTTACCCTGGGCAATCGGTTCTCTGGTGGGCTGAGCAGTGAAGAACAGCAAGCTGGGCTGGAAGGTGAATAGCATCCAGCAGGGCAGAAACCTGTGAGGCATGAGCAATACGCTGGCTATTGGCTGTGAGGAAGCCCCTTTGCTTCCACAAGGCTCCGGTAGCATGGCACACACCAAAGTCATACTTAGAGTCAGTATAAACATCAGCAGATCGGCCACGGGCATGAATGCAGGCCTGTGTCAGAGCTATCAACTCAGCTGCCTGCGCCCCCAAATGGCCAGGGAGAGGAGAAGCCCACACCACATCATGCAAGGTAACAACAGCGGCTCCTGTAACACGAAAATTGTGCGGCACATAAGAAAACCCATCTGTAAAAAATTCGAAGTCAGGATTCGGTAATGGAACATTACTTAGGTCATCATGTGGCAGTTCTACATGGTGAATACCTGTAAACAGTCATGACAGTCCAGGGTTTTATTTTCTTTTGGTAACAGAGTAGCAGGGTTGAGAACATTGCAGTGCCTTATATAGCGAGATTAGAAGCAGTCAACAGTTCAGCTGGAAAATGGCTAGTGTGTATTAAAGCTAGTGCCAAATTAGGTAGCTGAGAATTTGGAATATCCAATTTTATTTCATCAGGATCACAACGAATGGTGGCTCTCAGTTTACATAAAAGATCTCTTCCCAAGAGATTGACTGGAGCATTCTATATAAGGAAAGCATGTTCACAGGAGAGGGGACCCACAGAAACAATCACATTAGAAGAAAGAAGCGGAGAATGGTTTTCCCCCCACCCCTACAATGTTTTTAAGTCCCTTAACATGACAGCCCAGCTCCTGAGGCTGGACTGTTAACAGAGTGTGTAGCTCCAGTATCTAGTAAACAAGAATAACTTTTACCATTTACCTCGAGGTTTACAAAAGGTTCTTTCCATGTGGCATGCTTTAGAGGGATAGAAACAGCCTGCAGCACAGCTTGAGAGCTCTGTGCTCTCCCAGCCCCCTCCCCACCCCGTCATTGAGACGTAGCATACTCATCCAGCCCCTCGGTTTCCGGAAGTTGAGCTGCAGTCAAAGACGGAGGCTGAGGAGGAAACATCCTGGCAGGCACTTGCTGGAAGCCTGGCTTAGTCCTTGGTGCTGGGGCCCATTGTGGATTGTTGTCTTCAATCTGCTGGCGCAGCCTGCAGTTCTTTTTGAAATGACCTGGTCGTTTACAATAAAAACAAACTGGAGAGGAATTACTTGCAGGCTGGTGAGCAGATCTGCCTCTGCAGCACCCCCGACCTCTCCCTCTGGGCTCGTACCATTGTTGTGCAGCCTGCAAAGAGCTAGCTAACGGTTTTAAGTATTCTCGTCGCTCCTCCTCCTTTTTTCCCCCCTCAAAAACATAAGATGCAGTGCCTCTAATTTTACTCATATTTTTACCAGTCCATCCCGGACATGACTTATGAAAATATGCACGAATATCAGGAGCAGATTGATTTACAAAAGCAGCTGCAATCGCTTTTATGTCCCTCTCTGCTTCAGGGTCGAGCTGGGCAAATCTCTGGGCACCTTCACAAAGGCGAACGTAGAAAGCATCCGGGTTTTCTTCAGTATGATTGGAAAATTATTTTTTAATTTAAGACACTGGTTGAGGACGGCGCCTTTTTTATCAGGAGTTAAAAATGCCTCCAGAAGCTTGTTCAAATCTGCCCAGGGGTTATGGGACCAAAGAGTGATACGCAAGCGCATGATAACTACTTTGGGATCAGTACGGAAAGGGGGTAAATTTTGTTGCCAAATCATCAGATCCCCAGGTGTAAAAGGGTGGTGTTCTCTCCTAGGGGTTTCCCCAGAAACGTATTTCATTAAAAGAGGAGCCATAAGGGGCTCAGGGTCGATGGTGGGCGAGTCACCCTGAGGAAGTTGAGGATACAACCCTTTCTCCTCCTTAGCCACCGGGGCTGTATTATATAGGGGAGGTGGTTTTAGATCTGAGTGTGAGGACGAGGTATCATTGGGACAAACTCCGTCTGAGAGTTCGGCCCAACAGTACCAATAGTCCATTTGCCTAGGCGCCAGATCTTCTAAACGCGATTGCAACAGTTTCAGCTTACAATAATTAAAAGTGTCCCACTCCGGCCAAATCAGATTACCTTGAGTATCTACAAACTGTTCCCAGTTCCTACTGAGAACCACAGCCCGCTTCTTAGACATGCCAGGCTGCACCAGGAGCTTTCCTTGCTCCCATGCCTGCAGGAATTTCCTTATGGGCGAACCCGCTGGAATTTTACTTTCAGCGGCCCCCGTTTCCTAACCCTGTTATGACACCGGTGTCCCTTGGCTTTGCTGTCTTACACAGGGGACGTCCTAGCGACGTTCCAAGACCCAGACTCACCTGCAGTTTCTGCTCCTCGAGGAGACTATCAATACTCACAGTGCACAAATTTGAAGCGTGGGGCAGGTAGATGATTGTCCCTCCTGTTGTGGGTAGTAAAACCCGACCACTTGACAGCCTCACTCACCCCACAGGTCAGGAAGGTGCCTCTCAGAAGGACCCAAACGATCCAAGGTGCCGGCGAGTGACGATTCACTGGCCCCTGGGGTGGTGCTGGCAAGCAGAGGGTCCCGGCGGAGTCGCCAAATTGTTACGAGAATGTTCGTTCTCTGCTCTGGTCAATGAAAAAGCCGGACAACAGGAGGAAGAATCACAGGTTTATTAGCACCTAGAGCTACTGGGTGTGGCCGGCCCCTTGGGGCCGTTGCTTAAGGTATTTATACAGAGGTACAAACAACTTTCAGAAGGAGGGTGCCAGGGCACATTTTCACATATAATTGGAGAAAAGTAGAAGCTGTCAGCTTACGTGGGAATAACATGATACTGTTCTCTACAAGCTTATCAGTATATGAAGGTCAGGGCCGTTAACTGGCGACTACTGCAAGTTAGAATAGCTGAGGCTGCCAAAAGAGGCCTGCAGACAGTCAAAATACTTTGCTTGGGCTAAAAACACAGAAAGTGGCCTTGCTTGAAACAAGTTTCCCCTCACATTACTGCACAGTGGATTTCTAATGTGCTTTGATTTGGGACAGTGTAAACAGGGATTCAACAGGCCCTGCTTGCTCTGCTGAGACTAAGGAACAGGGGTTCAACAGCAGCACACACAGGCTTCTTGCTCTGTTGAAATTGACGAACATGGGGTTTCGACAGAAGCGCACACGGGCTTCTTTGCACTATTGAAATTAACAAACGGGCTCAACACGCAGGGATGCCCCAGGCAAGAACTCCCGCTTGCTCTGATGGTACTAGCAAGTAAGAGACAAATTGGGGGGGTCAACAGACGTGCACACAGGCTTCTGGTCTGTTGAACTAGACAAGAGGGAGGGGATCCCAACAGAACCACACACAGCCTTTAGCTCTGTTGAAACTGACAAGTAGGGAGCGCAGAGGATTCAACAGACATGCACACAGGCTTCTGGTCTGTTGAAATAGACAAGTAGGGGGGGTCTCAACAGAAGCACACCCCAGGCTTCTTGTTCTGTTGAGCTAGACAAATGGAGGGGGGGATTCAGCAGAAGCGCACAAAGGCTTCTTGCTCTGCTGAACACAGTTTCCTTGGGTGTGCACCCCCAATATTCACAACAACTGTGGCATGCTTACCGTCTCCCCCATTGCATTCTCCACCAACTAATGTTACCCAAATAAGAAATATCACAGGATCTTTTTAGGGGATAAGGCAACAAGCCGCATTTATTGTGAATATGGAAACTTGGTAAACAGTATCAAAGAAAAGGAAAGTATCCACACTGCAACACCATCAATACTGTGCTTTAACTAAATCGTATCAGTCAATGCAACCACTGTGGAAATAGTATTAACATTATATCAATATTCCAATGACAGAGAATCTTGACACACGTTCCAATTCTAACTTTCATTCACAGTCATACACACTGACAGGCACACATGACAGGGAGAGACAGACAGACATACACAGGGGTCCCACAGATGTTATAGTTACCAGCCTCTAGGTGCTCGTGGTAGTCAATGGCCAGGTGACTGCAGCACGAGGGTGAGGAGCAAGGTTCTGCCGATGCGCATCGGTACTCCTGGCTGGTGTGATGTTGTAGACCCGAACCTCCAGGCTTCATCTTTCTGTCCCATTTTATAGGGAAAGGACCCCATGTATCTCTATGTGTTTTGCACTGTCATGCTGCAACTGCCTCTTTGGTGTGATCCTCAATCACCCACATTGTTGCAAGCCTGATCAGATTTTGTCCTTTGAAATGGGCTGGCTCCGAAAGTATCAGGGTGGACTCCTCATCGGCCAGTTGCTATTATCTTCACTCCTTTCTGTTAAACCCCGGGGGGCTCGAGAGGTAACTGCAATGGACCGGAGACACCCTCCAAGGAGACAGACCCCAAATTTGAGTAACAAAAAGGGGATTTTATAGTAATCAGAAAAAAACATATCAAAAAAAGCAAGGGAAGAGACATATGGTGCAATAAACAGCTACGCAGTGCAAAGGGTCATGCAAATTACAGGTGGGGTAATAAACAGCTACACAGAAAAAACAAGGAGGAAAGAAAACTATATCAGATAGAAATAGGAATTAATTACACTTGTGGACAACACTGAAATGACTTAATAAAAACAAAGAAGAAAAGAATAGATTGAGAGAGGCAGGGTAACCACATCAATTTATAATATCTGTCTCAGCACCGTGGTGGTACCCAAAGCGAGGAGGCAGACCAGCTGCAGCATCTCAGTACTTAATCGTTCGGCCAGCAATTCGCAGACACCCAAAGGTCTCGTGGGTGGGAGCTCCCTGTCTCAGTCAGGGGATCAGTCCGACCTGTTCGTGACATGCCCTTTAGCATTTGAGGGTGGGAGAACACCTGAGCTAACCGGGGCAGGAGCTTAAATAGCGTACTGCGTGGCCAGAGTATAAAACAGCCAATTAAAAATGAGATGCAGGTCAGGACCAATGAAGTAACTGGGACCCCAGACAATGATCCCTCCTTCGTGGTGACGGGGGTGCCGAGAAATAAAGAGGGTGATCAAAACTCACCTAAGAAATTAAGGCCCATCAGGGGAGATCGATACTTAACGTTCTTCCCCCTGAGCCGCATAGTCCGGAGACGAGACCCAACAGGGCAATTGACACTTAACATTCTTCCCTGTGGGCTGCAAAGTTTAGAGGGCCATACAGGGGCGGGGTGGCCATTATGTCTGCCACCTCCGTTAACACTTTCTTCTTCCTTCAAACGTTTTTAGGTGAGGCTGGTGTTTTCTTGTCTGTTTTGATGCCCCCTCACTCAGAACAATTGTTCAATCAATCCACTCAACTCAATTGCTCAGCCATTCACACTTCTATCACTCAGTGCCAACTCCTAGCTGAAGAATTCACATTCACTTTGACAATATCTTTTTCAATTAGAAACAAATATTGAAGAGTGTGGCTTTTTGTATTTAAGATAGGATTTTTACAATTATATATATAGATTAGAAGCAGGTAAAACTAACAGATAGACTGGCCAGTGGACATTGTTTGTAAATGTCTGTACTATCTCAAAATTATACCAAGTACAGACAGACTTGAATTAATATTTAAAAGGGTAATGGATTAGGCTGGGGTGCCTCTTGGGAGAAGGGGTTCTGTTCATGGTCTACACAGCCCCCTGTAGGGGCCGGTCTCGGCGCCCCCTGGAGTGCCACCCTCATGCGGCGGTACATAGGGCGCTGCCGGCCCCTCCCCTCCTCAGTCCCCTCTTACTGCCGACTCCGACAGCGGGGACGGAGGGTGGGTGTGGAATGGATCTGAGCAACACATCTCGAAGAACAACAGTTACTGGTAAGTAACTACGTTTTCTCCTTCGAGTGATTGCTCATATGCATTCCACTTAGGTGATTAACGAGCCATACCTGGAGGTGGGTAGGAGTTACAGGTGAGCTGCCCGCAGCATGGCTCTGCCAAAACTTGTGACCTTCCTTGTCTGCCGGTGTAGTGCGACATGAAAGTGTGCACTGGCGACCTGGCGGTGGCTTTGCAGACAGTGTGCAAAGGTGCCCACTACGGGTGTGGCCCGGGCACTGGTTGAGGGCACTGTGATGACCTCTGAAAGTGGTGCTTCTCAGCAGCACAGAGCAGTACTTGATGCATGGGGTGGTCCGTGGGGAGACACACTGGTGACCTTTCCACCTGGATTACAGCTGTAACCAGAGGTTCGCTTCCTGGAACAGCTATGTAAGCCCCACGCAAAGGGATAAGGCTCATTACATTTCAGCGAATGCAATCTCCTCACCTCCTCCCCGCCCTGTGCTTTGGAAAAAAAAACATGGGGAGGAAATTTATCTTGATTACAACAAAAGATAGGAACCCATCCTGGGTAGAGAGGCCAGATGTTGGCGAAGTTGGACCTTGTCCTTATAGACTACTGTATAAGGGGGCTCCAAGGTCCTGGTCTTAGCGCCGGAGAAGCTTTCTGCCGAAGTGGTAGCCACCGGGGGGGGGGAGAGGCTACCTTCTGTGAAAGCATGAGCCGGGGCATAGAGACATGAGTTCAGAAAAAGGGGGCCCCGAGCATCTCGAGAAGGCCAGGTCGAGATCCCGATGAGGCACCGGGTCGCGTGCCTGCAGATAAAGCTCACTGCCCTGTTGAGGCAAGTAGCTGATCTGGGGGAGCCAGAACAGAGACATCCCTTCGAGCAGCTGAAGGGAGGCCAAGACACACAACCCGTGAATCTTCAATGAGGCCAGGACTAGGCCCTGGGCTTTAGCTGGAGCAGATACTCCAGGATTGCCTGTGCCAGCAAGAGTCTTGGCAGGCTGCCCCAGAACTCTGTCCACAAGGGGAGCTGTATTTACTTAACCTGATAAGCAACCTGTGTGGAGGGTTCCTGCTGCCAAGCAGGGCTCGCTGGGCCTGCACCAAGCAGGCCCTCCCTCCTTCTGTCAGCAGGTTCGGGTGCAGCAGGTAACCCAGGTCCTGGGGGAATTACCTGTCGGGGCAACCGGACGGTCCAGCATCATGTTGAACCAGTCCTGTGTTGATTAGGCTGGAGCAAATCAGTAAGACGTCCGCCCCGACTTACTTTATCTGCACAGCCGGACACCGGGTCAGGTCAGAGTGGGAGGAGACGCGTACCTGAGAGTACCCGTTTAGTTGATAAGGAGTGCTTTGGAATCGACCCAGTCTCGCTATTCTGGGGCGAGCAGAACCTTGGACACTTTGTGTCCCAGACTAACGCAACAAGGCGCAGTTGGAAAATACCCCACTTTGGGGGGAAATATAGGCATGACCTAAGGATGCCAGGGCCTGTCACAGTGGGGAAAAGACAACCTGCCGAGACAATCCACCTTGTCACTCCTGACCCCTGGGAGGTGAGGCAGTTAAGTGGAGATCGTGCTTCGCTGTGAAAACCAACAGATGGGGGGCTTTCTTGCAGAGGATCGGGGAGTGTGCTCCTCCCCTCCTTTGCGCTGATGTGCCGGCGCCTGTACCTTGACCGACGGAACCAGTCCCTGAACGGGATGCCACGCAAGACCTTCACCAGTGCAGGGAGGCTCGCACGGGTAGGGAATCTATTGGGTGGCTGTTTGGTGCCTATATCAAGGCCACCTACCCCTGAAGCAATCTGAGTCTCCGGCGGCCCAGTGTTGCTACACATGTGCAAGCCACCATGGGGCCTAATAACTGCAGGCGGTGTCCTAGATGCTGTCGTGGACACTGGTGCGGCTGGGAGACGGTATGGACCATAGCCTCGCAATTCGACTGGGGCAGGAAGGCTCTGGCCTGGGAAGCGCTCGCCAATGAGTAATGCGGCCTGCTGCACGTGGAGGAGGAGTAAGAGCGGGGGCCACGGTCTCCCACACTCAGGACCCAGAACTGTCCCAGGCCATCCAGACAACTCGGCAAGGGAATCTGCGTATGCTATGTCTCAGATGGGCAGCCACCACAACTCTGCATCTGCTGGTCACAGGTAGATATGAACTAGGAGCAGCCAGAAGCCCCCACTCCTGTCCCTACGTGTAAAGGGTTAGAAGGCCTTGGCATGTAGAGCCTCAGAGAGCCAAATGCGGTCCCGGAGTCCCTCAGACCATGGAGCTTCACAGTGGTCCGATCAGAGAGGAAGACCAACCCATCGTAGGGGAAGCCCTGAACGATCACTGCCTCTCCTGGGACAGGCCCAAGGATTGCAGCTACGAACGCCTCGTCGTGGCAATGGAGGAGAATATGGCCTTAGCTGCTGAACCAGCAGCATTCCGGAACGTCTAGGGTGCTGCCCCAGCACCACGAATCGCCCATCCAGGACAGTGGTGAAGTCTGTGCCCTGGCCCCGTGGCAGGGTCTTAGCAGACCACCTGAGGTCATTTTACAGTGAAATCCGTATCCACCCCAGAGGGCTGATGGTTGGCAAACCTGGCCTACAGGGCTGCCGTGGACACTGAGCTGGGACACAGCACCCTGAATCCAAGGGCCGGGTCTTGAGTAATCAACAGCCCGGGCCTTCCAGCCGGGAGATAACACTTCCCCCCTGCCATCCTTGACGTAGAGGCGACGAATGGGGCGGGGGTGGAAGTTTCCATAGGGCCTCATCACCTCAAGAGTCCAATCGTGGACCCGTAAGGCCACCCACACTACAGCTGCCAGCGCCAGCCCACTGAAGCAGGCAACCTTGGCCTCCAGTGAGAGGTCACCCTCCTGAGCAGCTCCCAGTGCGCCCGAAACCTTCTGGTGGCGCCACGGAATCCCAGAAGACTGCCCCTCCTGGGGCAGAGGGAGAGGCTCCTTTCATGTGTTCTACATAGTTACTTATCATTATAAATTGATACATTTGGAGTGAACAAGCATATACAATAGTAACCTTTATATACAAAGATTCACTGGCATAAACAAATATGACTCCCACCGCGCAGAGGCCGACCCAACTAGATACAGATAATCCTTTCATAGCAATGGGTCCTTCGGCCTCTGCGAGGAGGGAGACATTATACAGCATCATTTACTTTATTTTTCCTATTT
>ML675715.1:6511024-6531710 GCA_007922155.1 Mesoclemmys tuberculata | reverse complement strand
GCCGTCACACTGAGGACGACCGAGAGCCCGAGCCAGAGCTCCCAGAAAAACCCGAGTCACCACCCGACCAGGGCCCGCCGGACCAGACCCAGGAATCCCCCACGACCGGGAGTGGGAACCCTGAACCAGAGGGGCCACCGGCGGGACCAATCCTATGTCAGCGTGTTGCGGACGGAACCCCACCGACCCAGTGGCAGGCCTCTCCTGCCACTGGTAGGGCCCTGGGCTGGGACACAGTGGAGGCGGGTGGGCCTGCATACCCCTCCCTCACCCCCTTTTTGTCCCTAGCATTGCCCAAAGTACCCCGAGACCCGACAGACTGCTTGCTTGCTTGCCCGCCCCGGGGCCGGGGCAAATATAGACTACGGTACCTGCCCGCCCCGCCCAGGGGCCGGGACAAATTGACTCCGTGGTAGCCCCCCGGAGAGACTGGTATTCCCCTCTCAGCAGAAGTGGCTGACCCGGGTGGGTCAGAAACGTTTACACCATCTATAATGGAGATCTTAGAGAGTGTGCACTGCCCCAGAGTTCAGGCCCTGACCCCTTTGAGTGGGCACGCTTGAAGATCTGTGGAGGGAGAGAACGCTCTGTGGGTCACTGCATCAGTTCAGCCAAAGCATCAGACTGGAGATTGGCAGTCCTGGCCCTGCTCGAAGGGCCTGTGTCTTGGCCTCTTCTCCGTCCCTGTCAGTCTCTAAGCTGTGCCTACCTTACAAGCCCTCTGCAGCTCTGTGCTAAACCACAACTTCAGCAGGCTCCCAGCAGCAGCTTTAGGACTCCAGCAGTGGTCAGAGGCAACAGCAGCTTTGGGACCTTGTCAACAGGCAGTCACAGCAGCAGCAGCTTCGGGACCCAGCCAGCAGCTTCCAGCCTGGGCTGCCTCCGCCCCAGCACCAAAATGGAGTCTGCCACATGCCTCTCTCTCACTCCTGGAAGGGGAAGGGTCTCTCTCTCTTTTCCCCAAGGCATCATGGGAGTTGTAGTCCCCAGGCTCTTCCCAGCTGTCATTAAGTCGGTAGGCCTCTAAAGTACAGGGTGCCTACATTCTCCCCCCACCAGAAAAATCCTTAATGTCCCCATTAAGGAACCAGAACAAAGAAGAAAGATTAATTTACAACATTATACATACATTCTTAACTCCTACTGATACATGGGGTGACATACAATGCAGGGTAAAGGATAGGCACAATTTAGGCATCTGGCCTGAGGGGCGCACCACCATGAACACTTCAGCCCATCCTGAGAGGATACACATTCTGGTTTGGACCCTACAGGTGTTCTAGAATCCTTCAGTGCAACCACCCCACGATGTACTGTGGGGATAGACACCTCACTGCTGACTCCAGCAACATCATGTGTTAGTCGCTGCGGGGGCCTAACTTCTCGCTGGGATCTCCTTAAGGACTGTGCCATCCCTCCTTCCTCCTCTACAGGAGGTGTTAACAAAACTCCTTCAGACTTGGAGTCCATCACAGAATTACCCATTGCAGAAGGAGCAACATCTGTAGCAATGTTATTCCGTACGCTAGAAGACCCAGGAGGATTGTTGCAAATTTCTGCACCCTTCCTAAGAACTTCTCCCACAGGGAAAAATGGAAGAGCTTCAGGGTTTAAAGGGGGCATTTTAGTTGCACTTCCCGGTTGAGCTGGCTCAACTGAAGGTACAGACCCAGGAGACATAACTGAGGGTTCATAATTCACAGGTATATAGTCAGGATCAACCTCCTCAGAATCAGTCTCTGATGGGGAACCAAATACATCCATCAAGGTGACAGGATCTACCACAGGATTAGCACCACCTATGGAGTTGGAGGAAGACCTTTCAGAAGTTAGGGCTTTCCTTTGGCAGGATGATCGGGGTACAGGGGTAGGCTCGATATCTGATGAAGCATCCATTCTGACATGTTGACCCAGAAGAAATAAATGGTTTCGATGATGTAAAGTCTTTAATGGGCCACTATTCTGTTCAGGCTTTAGTTGGTAGACAGGTAGCCCAGACGACAATTGATTCGCCACAATGTAGGGCTGTGAATTCCAACGGTTTGCAAGTTTGTTTTCCAGGGAGCCCAAGGTTCTTGATAAGAACGTGGTCACCTGGTTGCAGATCACAGTATTGCACCTTCTGATCATAACGACCTTTATTGTCCCGGTTCATCTCATCAGATGCAGCCTGAGCAAGCTGATAAGCAGCACTCGAGGTTTTTTTTTGGATTAGCCACATACTGGAGGTAAGATTGGTGGGAATACCCATCCACTGAGACCCCAAAACAGAGGTCCACCGGTAATCGGGCTTCTCGGCCAAACATTAGGAAATAGGGAGAATACCCAGTAGCCTCATTTTGGGTACAGTTATAAGCATGCACAAGATGGCTAACATGCTGACTCCATCTAGATATCTGGTTGGTATTCAGGGTCCCCAACATATTAAGCAGGGTCTGATTAAATCGTTCAGGCTGTGGATCTCCTTGTGGTTGATACGGTGTTGTTCTTGATTTTTTTATATTTAGCATAGTCAAAAGTTCCTGAATTAATCGACTCTCGAAGTCCTGTCCTTGATCGGAGTGCATCCGCTTCGGCAAGCCATAATGCACAAAACACTTTTCCCCACAGAGTTTTAGCAACAGTAGTGGCTTTTTGATCCTTAGTGGGAAAAGCCTGTGCATACCTTGTGAAATGATCAGTTAGCAGAAATACTTGTAATGTATTAATTGTATCAGGTTCAATTGTGAGAAAGTCCATACAGACCAAATCCAAAGGGCCTTCACTGTGAAGATGAAACAGTGGAGCAGCTCTCATGGGTAGAGTCTTCCGTTGTATACACCAGGCACAATTGTCACAATACTGTTCAACATCAGTTTTCATCCGCGGCCAGTAAAATCGGTCTCGTACAAGCCCATAGGTCTTATCAAACCCAAGATGCCCATGGTCATCATGTAAAGATTGCAGTATAGCTTTGTGATATTGGTGAGGTAAAAATCAGTTGTTTTTTTATGCGTTGCTCAGGCTGGTTAGCGATTCTATACAAGAGTCCATTCTCCAAGGAAAGCCGATCCCATTCTTTCATTAGGAGAGAGAGGTCAAGGTGTTTGCTCTTATCCACAGCAAGAGAGTTCCCTTGGTCAACAGCCAGCCAAACCTCTCTGACACAGAGATCGTCTTGTTGTGCGGCCTGAAGCTCGGAACAATTCAATTGAGGAAGGTGGGAGGTATCTAAAGAAGCAAGGCTGCAGTAAGCTTGAGGAATAGCTTTGGTGGTTACCCCTAAAAGATCAATAAGGAGGGTGGGTGGCATTTTAGTTGATTTCCCACAAACAGTAGAAACTTGACACAAAGCTCGAACCCCAGGTGCAGATACCTCTTCCCATTCAGCCTCAGGTGCTGAAACATTATGAGGTCGCCTAGACAATGCATCTGCATCCAAATTCTTGCTGCCCGGGCGGTACTTCAGGCTGAAATTGTAGGTGGACAATGCCGCTAACCAACGGTGACCAGTGGCATCTAGTTTGGCCGATGTTAAAATAGAAGTCAGGGGATTATTATCTGTGCGAACCTCAAATCTTGCCCCATACAGATAATCATGCAGCTTGTCTACTATAGCCCATTTTAAAGCCAGAAATTCAAGTTTGTGTGCAGGGTAGTTTCTCTCACTAGTTGACAAGCTTCGGCTGATGAATGCAACAGGTCTCAACCCCTCAAGGTGTTCTTGATATAACACCCCTCCTAAGCCATCCATACTGGCATCCACATGCAAAACATAAGGCTTCTGGGGATCAGCAAATGCCAAGACAGGAGCTTTGGCAAGGCATGCCTTAATTTTCTGAAAGGCCTCTTCACACTGATCATTCCATCGCTTCCCAAATGGTTCAGAAGGATGGAAATAAGTTTTATCAGTTGGTACAGGTCTTGATCCCTTCCTGCCAGATGGTGGAGGGTAGCCCTGCAACAGCTGATTCAAGGGTCTCATCAAACTGGAATAGCCCCTCACAAAGCGCCTCTAGAAACCACAGAATCCCAAAAACGAACGCAAGGCAGATATATTCTGTGGTCTGGGCCAAGTGGAGACCGCCTCAATTTTTGATGGATCTGTGGCAATACCTTGCTCTGACACTGTGCGCCCCACATAGGAAACTGAAGGACAGCAAAACTTGCACTTCTCCAAGGACAGTTTCAAGCCCTCCTCTCTCAAGCGACCAAGGACTTTAAGCAACCGCTCTTCAAGAGTCCGCCCAAACACAATTAGGTCATCCAAATAAACAAGGACCTCCAGGAGGTTCATGTCTCCAGCTGTTTCCTCCATTCATCTTTGGAAGGTAGCAGGAGCCCCACAGATGCCTTGGGGCATCTCTCAAATTGGTAAAACCCAAGAGGACAGATAAAAGCAGTTCTCTCTTTATCCATCTTTTCATAGGTATTTGGTAATATCCGCTGCAAAGATCTAATACAGTAAACCATTTACTTCCATTTAAGCAGTTCAGGACATCGTCAATCCTTGGCATTGTATACTGGTCTGGCACTGTGCGCTTATTTAGAGTTCTGTAATCAACACACATTCGGACAGACCCATTCTTCTTCTTCCTTACCACAACAATTGGGGAGGCATATGGACTTAGTGACTCAGAAATTATTCCAGCAGCCATCAAGTCAGGTAGGTGTCTCCGAACATCCTCCACATCGGCAGAGGCCAGGCGACGGGGTCGTTCTCTAAAAGGTCTAGAGTCAGTCAGATCTCATGTTGAGTACTTTTTGCATGGCCCACATCCCACTCATGTTGGGAGAAAACATCAGCATGCGCCAACATTTTTCTACAAAATCGCTGTTTCCATTCTTCAGGAATAGGGGAACTTATGAGAAGTACTCCTCCCAAGATTTTTTTAAAGGGCATGAAAGTTCATCTCCATTATATTTCGGCTGAAAACCATAACCCTGTGAAGCACAGAAATTAAGGACAGGCATACAGTCACAAACATCTCTTGGTAAAACAATAAGAGCAACAATTGGTCTAAAATTTCTTAAATATTAAACTACTTGAAAACCCTCGGGACACTTCTAACCAAATCTATACTATATAAAGAGTCTCTAGTAAGGTGAATTACTTCATAAACAGAAGAGTATGAGGACTTCAACGATTGGGCTTGAATTATTTTTATCATTAGATAAAGCCTTTACATTTTTTAGCATTTCCACTTTATAAAAGGTTGTTTTATTACTAATACAGTGTTTATCAACTGTTAATTGTAGTGCAATGTTCCATGTTATTACACTTGGGATAATCTTAACAAGTGAAGATTGCAGACTACTAATCAGGCTTTTCAAAACATTAAGAAAATCCAAACTTAGAGTCGTCTTCTTCCATATCTAACGTGTAAGTCAGAGTGTCATCTGAAGATACACCATTAGGTGGGCTCCATTTTAATGATAACCATGTTACTCCTGCTTCAGTTAACTGAAGGGGCAGTGGTGGTGAAGGGACGAGTCCTGCTGTATAATAGATCACTGTCTCACTAAACCCACTGAAAAGATCATTTAAAGGTTAGTAACAAGCTTGGGCTGTCGAGAAATTAAAATGACAAATATATAACACATTTTACCTCATTCCAATGTCATTTTTAGAAGCTAATCTGAACAAGTATTTTGTAGAAGGAGAGAGTTCTGTTAGTTTGTATTGCTTTAGATTTCCATAGTAGCATTCTTTGAAGGTTCCATTCTTTCCCTTTAAAGAACGAAAATAAAGACAGACAAGTCACTTAAGTAACTTTTACATAGGGATTATTTTTAAGGTTCAATTTAACCTCCTCCCCTCCTCTCCACCTGTCTGTTACTCTACTAATTCAAAATTTTAGTGAAAGCATTGAACCTAAAAATATTACATGTGAGGAGGTTGTTATCCCATTTGGACATGTGATCTTATCCAAACTTTATTTTTAATATTGAACTACTTTTCAATTCAGAAGGCCAGTGACCTGACATTGCCAATGCCAGATACCAACCAAACAGGGATCTGCCACTGGGTGGGGAGAGATGGACTACACCATGGCTGAATTACTGCAGTGGAAGAATCGGTTGGTCATTGGAACTAGAAAGACCAAGGCCTACTGGTGAAAGGGTTTGGAATGCAGAGAAATAACTTAAAGGATCTCAAGATGGGCTACTCAAAAATCTGAGACTTAAAGTAGCAATAAGCACACAGACTCCCTTGGATACCAATGCAAATTAAGATGCTAATCCTTTGAAATTTGTCCAGCCACTACAGAACACATTTTTAGTAAGAACTTCAAGAGGTTTCAGTGACATTTGTGAAGGTCTTAATAAAATGGACCCATCATACTCCGTCCTCTAATAATGGATATAATATGAAAATTAGTTAGGATGGCAAAAATTAAATCAATCAGAGTTTACAATTTAACACTGTATTCTCAGAGGAATCTGTTTGAAATAGCTGTGGTACTACAGATCCAGTCCAAGTTGTGTTTGTTTAAAGCTGGCTAGCCACAAAAAACTATACTGTCTGGCACAAAAAAGTGTTTGTCTATTTAAGCACATTCACTCATATCTGCAAAACATTCATACTTGCCGTGATAATAGGGGAATTGGCTATAAAGACTAGGCCTAAAAATTATGCAAGGCCTAGCAAAATATAAAAAATTAACCAAATTGCATAGGGAACTCAAATAGAGCAATGACTAAGCAAAAGCGGTTGAGCAAGAACAGAACAGAAATACACTCAACAGAGATAAGCTCATCCACAGGTCAACTGCTGGGGACGAGCAACCACAGAACACTGGATGCGCTTAGGCAGACTTCTGCAGGATAGCTAAACCACATAAAATTGTTCGACCACAGAGCGCTTGGAAAAACAAACACACTCAGAGCAGACGGGTTCAGTGGACTGCAGCCGGGCTGAACAGGGAGTATCTACTCTTGAGCCTATCAAGAGGACACCAACCCTAAGAAGCTTGTGAGCTCCAGATCCCAGTGACCACCTGTCAAGGACGAGGGTTTTGAAGCAAGGATCCAGAGGCTGAGGCAGAGTCTGGCCGTGAGTATAGCATCCGGATAGTTCAGGAGTCTGTGGACTCAGGGAATCGGGGGGGATTTAATTGAGATCCGCAGATCATGAACTCCTAAGGCAATTGCTAGCCTGCTTATAAGGGATAAAGATTAATAGGAAATTAAGGGAAACAGGTTTGTTTAAGTCTAAGGATCAAACATAAGTTGTGTATAAGTTAAAGGACTTGTCCCAGTGACCATCTATCGAGGATAAGGGTAACCAATAGAGAAGCCCACATAAATAGTACTGATCAGTGTAAGTGTTCATTGTCAAATTGTTTGATTGTAAGAAGTATTGTGAATTGTCTTGTTTGTTTATCATCAATAAAGCTATTCACTGATTCAACCTGGGGTGCTCTTTCCCATCAGTCTCGGAATCCTTGTAGAAGAACCCGGGTGTCTTGCTAACCATCTAATTCGGCCTTTTCCCTACTAAATTTTAATAGCAGCAAGCTTGCAAACAACTTTTTAAAAATAAAAATAAAGGGCTTACCTCATCCCATTCTAAAAGATAGTTAGTTAGGAACCATTGTCATTGGAAGACTGTAATAAAGAAAAACAAAAAAGTTAAAATCAAAGGTTTAAAAGTGGAATTTTATTTTACACAAACACCTGGATGTTGAACTAAAAGATTTTAACAGAATTCCCAATTCTTTTAGTTAAACCTATCTAAATAAGAATGCAAACTAATTTTAAATGTACAGTCCAAACTATACCTCATCTTTCCCTCCTGATCCAACTTACATTTAAGCACACTTTCAGTGATCGTTTCAGATCTCACTGCGACAACTCGGGAATATGTGCATCTGAATTTATGAATTCCAGTTTAATTTATTAACGGTATGTTTATCTCTCCTTGGTTGTCTTTCGTTATCTACTTGCATTATACCTTGTGTGTTAAGGAAAGGGGTATGGGCATTTGGCTGTCTGCCACTGAATGTGAGAGCTATTAAGGACTCCGCTATCCTGCTGTGCAACTGCGGGCAGGGTGCTTTCACAGGACAGGGTTAGCATCACATGACGATGTTTTCTGAATCCCATAGTTCCATGGGCATCCTACTAGCTTGACACCTGCTTTTAAACCGCCCTGTCAGCCAAGCTGATATCGCAGAACACAAACACAGACGCCTACAGAAGTGGGGAGGGAGAGACACACAGACAGGACAGACAGTGCGTGTTGGGGGACAACAACAAGTGTATCTGCACTTGTCCTGTCTCAGTTCAGACAGCAGAGCTGAAAGCACCCAATCCCCAGGTAGAAGCTGCTACAGACAGCTCATAGCTGGCATGCCCCATTTCCCATCCCCCTCAGCTGAGATGGTCTGGTACACTGGAAGGGGGCTTGGAGAAAGGGGGACAGCCCCCACCTCCCTCCCTGGCTCTGCACAACACTTCAAGAGTTACACCCCTCCCCTGTTCTTTAAGGCAGGCAAGACAGGACTGCCTTGCTGCACTGTGGAGTGACTCTCCATGGTGAGTTAACTTAAAAACTTCTGGGGGCTTCGAAAGAGGAGGGGAGGAGGCAGATGGCTGCTGACCTCAAACTGCTTACCAGTGTGGCACTCACAATGGCATGCTGGGATCATCAGGAGGCTATTTTCAGCAATATAATCTAAGGCCAGTGTCTACACACATGCTTTTCCACAAAAGCTTTGCTGAAAGGCTCTACGCTCGTGTAGGTGGTTTTATTGTGTCAACAAAGCAGGGCAGTTTTGTTGACAAAAGGGTCACTGCAGTGTGTACACCAGGATCGTTTGGTCAACAAGTCATTCTCTAGTGTAAACCAGGCCTTAGACCAAAAGGACTTTCAGGAGGGTTAGTAAATGGGAGACATGGTCTTGCATGCAAGTGTTCGTTATTTTTCTATAGATCTCTGTATCTTGTATGTGTTGGCTTAGAAATTCTTTTGCAGTCTGTATTATTGTGTTACATCATCATGTAGTTCCCAAAGACAGTAACAGTAAGCCAGAGGGTCCACAGCTTTGGTTGAACAATGGGACCACACAGCAGCTACCGGGGAAGCTTTGGAGAGCATAGGTCCCAATGCAATTGGTCTGCAAAGTCCCTGATGCCAACAGAAAGGTCGGACCTTGGGTCTGATCGTGGCTGTGCGCCTAGAGGTCCAGAGCCAAAGACAGTGCCTCAACTGTGCCCAGCTCAAGTGAGCCAAGAGCATGTAGGACTGGATTCTGTTTGGCTCTTGTATAATAGCTTGGAGCATCTAGGAGAGGGAACTCATCTGGGGTTGAGATACTGATTTGGGGTTTTCACTTGCCTACTTTGCACACAAGTTATCATAGCTGTGCTCCCAAACTAAGCATTTGCTCATGCTATGATAGCATGTATAAATGCAAGTGAGTTAGGCACCTACTTGTATGTATTTTTGAAAATTAGGTTGACAATGTCTATTTATTGAGTATGAATCTATATCAGAGAGCCATATGTAACTGCAAAGACATTTTTCAGTCAAACACATGCACAAGAATGGCCTTACAAAACTCAACAGCCTAACACAATGTATTGTAATAATTTAATACAGAACACACTGCATGGTCTAGTCAAGAGTTGGCTTTCAGGTTACACAAAGGGAATCACATTGCGTAAAACAGGCTAAAATAATGGAACTCGACGACTTCAGAGTTCTTATTTTTGAGATTCTATGCTATTTAATTTACCATCCAGGACCCTAAGCATTAGAGGTGTTGATGCTCCCCCCTCTCACATTCAATCATTTCAGAAGAGAATTTTTCCAAATATTTTAGGTCACATGCATGTCTTTTGTCAGTGCAAAAATACACATTTTATACTGACAGAAGCATGCTACCAGCTCACATATTAATGGCATACGAAGGATGTTGAGTAACTAAACAGAAGAAAATATCATGACCCTGAAGAAGTAAGGACAACTTCAGCTATATTGCCAAGTAAGAATCTTCATTGAGCAATTTAAAATCCAACTTTAAATTCTTGACAGAAAACGTACTAGTTCTCTTTTTTAAACATCCTGTATGTGACCATGCCAAGTTACTTACCTTCCAATGTAAAGTCAAGCTGGTTTTTGTTCTGTTGATTAATTTAGGTGCAGCTGGAGGGTCTGGTTCACAACTTTCTGTAGTAAAGTCACCAACTCAGAAACAGATTCTTCTATGGAACTGCTTATTGCTGAAACTCTGAACAACAAAGGACAATTAGTGAGGTGTCCCAAGATCATCACCACACGAACATCCTACAATTTATAAGATGGAACATCTTAGTTTGAGAAATGCACTTAATCAGAGGCAGAGGGTAGAGAAAAGAGCAGATGGCTTATTGTATTAGAAATGTAATACAGAGTCTTTGTTCCACAGGTTCAAGTAGAGCTCACACTGATAGTTCTGTAATTGTCTGAGGCCCAGTCTACACTTACCTTTGCGATTCGGCGGCAGTCGACAGGAGATACGCGAGTGACGTCTCCTCTGCGCATCGTCCCTTCAACGCAGCGCTACGCCACTTACCGGGGTGGTTTTCCTGCGTTGCTTGCTGGATCGACTGAGCGCGTCTATACAGACCGCTCAGTCGCTCCAGAGCAATCGATCTGACGGCGGCGAATTTGCCGCAATCAGTGTAGACCCGGCCTGAGAGAGGCCTAATGAAGGGAGGATATAGTATTCCAGTTCCTAGTAGACTGGTATCCATTTCTCAAAAATCACTACAAACAAATACCATTCTTGTTGGCAGCGTCAGGGAGATAGTGTCACATTGGAGAAGCAGCATGGAGAGGCTCTCAATGCAGTTTCTTGGGATTTAACCATTTTGGGAATAGAGGAGCGTGGTCTCAAGGGCTGTCAATCTGGCACCTTTCCTGAGCTCTACATTTACATTTTTAAATATGAAGAGGACTGAAGAGTCAATTCTAACTGTTGGCATTCTTCTGAACAAAATAATTCAGCATTTTTGGAGCTTAGGGTTATAACAAGCTTCATCCTCAAGGCTAGAAACAAAAGCATTTTAAATAGGTTGTTAAGACCCTTGAGAAAAGTAAACAACTTCATGCTAACCAATTTTCAAGCAGCATATTTAAGGTAAGCTCAGTTGACAGACTGTCATGATGCCACCTCTGTGATAAAGTAAACAATTAAAGACACAGGGGATTCATGATCAAAACTACATTAAAGAACGTTACCAGACAGATGAGATAACAGAAGAGGATTACTTTATATTCCAGTATGCTAGGAGAAATTGAGAATCCAGGATATAGAAAATGAATAGGTTAAATGAAACTTCCAAATTATTCTGGGACAAATCTTTCAGGTAAATTCATGTTATCAACATCTGTACAAACTACTAATTTAAACTGAGGTTAATTAACCAATATATTTAGAACCCTAAGGGAAATAATTCAATACTACAGCTCTTCAGAAAATCAGAAAGACAAAGATGTCCAAGATAATGTCTAGTCTTGTTCAATATAGCGTTAAGTAGATACAGAAAGAATCAAGACCACCTAGACAAGCACTTTAGGCTTCCTACCACACCTACTCATCTGCCACACTGTATACATGTTTCATATTGCTTAGATTGGAGTTGGCCCCCATGACCTATGCAGCACATTAGACCTGAACTATGTAGCAAGACTGCACTGAATTACATAGCACACAGGGAAACGTAAGTGGAATTTCTCTTGCACTAGGATTTAAGAGTTGACTCCTCCTGTATCCAACAAATACTGGAACAGAGCCCTGCGCAGGACTATTTTTAGTCCTGCTCCCACTATTACAGCAGTGGATCCTGCAGGACCTGTGGGATCCTGGTCCTGTGCAGGGCTTTATATTACAGCTTCCTTCTGCTTCTGGATGCTCACCACATTCATTACTCCAGCCAGTCTCCTTTCCTGCATAGGTAAGCACTGCAAGGGCAAGGATTTGGTTGCTCTGATGGCCTTGGGAGCTACAAATGGCAGCTGCTGATTCTTGCAAGCCTCTCCTTCTCTCCACAAATACTTCATTTTCTCTTTAGCCACTGTAAGGTCTATTCCCCTACTACTCCGACTAGCCTCAGTCTTCCCCCCTCTAGTGCTACTAAGGTTCACCAGTGAGCAGTTTGGAAGTCACCCCTTCCCTCAACACAGATTAGCTCCGACACTCTTTCTGCTCCCCCAAGACATGTGAACAAGGTCCAGGGGAGCTGACGATTCTTCTTTTCTTTGCCACTATCCTTAGTTTAGAAGAATCTCCCTCTTGCTGATTCCTGCTCTACCCTTATGAGCAGGAACACAGAAGCAAGCACAGGAAATTTACTTCACTCCTCCTTTTTGTTGGAAGGAGAGGAGACAGGCAGAGGGACACGGGGAAGAACAATGTTAACAAGCAGAATATTTGTCCATTTAGGCATTGCACATAGACAATATTTGGACACAAGTGGCAACAACAGTGCATGGACACAATTATCTTTTACGTAGAACCGTGGTAAATAGTTCATCATCATGTCCATCTCAAGAAGGGAGAAATCACTTAATAATTCTCCTGTATAAGACTAGCAGGTATTCCAGTCCTGCTAGGGAAGTTCCCAGTACATACCTGACATGGTAATCCGTTGCTGGCCTGAGCTCAGGAAGGGTAATTGTTGTTTCTTCTCCTCTGTGGGGACAAAAAATGATAGCTTTCCCATTACTTCAAAACAAAGGATTCTTGCAAAGTAAAACCATATATTGTACATTTAGTTTCAAAGTGTCCATTAGCTCCTTTGTACATAATGGTGATTGATCCTATTACAATTTATCTGCATGTGAAGAAAGTAGGTCTGTAAGACAACATACATCTGATAAAGCCATTGCTGATTTACGTCAGTGTATTTGAACATACGTATTGTGCTTAAGTTAAGAAACTAGACTTACATACACACCGATTTAAATTTTCCACTGTTGGCTACTGCTACTTCAAATGTAAATGTTGCTGGAGTGAGACTGGAACTCTCCCCATTCTGCGAACTAAATGGGAGATTCCTGGACAGAACAGCTGATCTTGCTTGTCTCAGAAACCTTTTAAAATCATAAATAATGCAAATTGGTTTGCTTGCTATAATAAAAGGTATATTAGTCATTAACATGGTACTTGCTCATTTGCCCACTGTTTCTCACTTGGAGGGATTCTTTACTTTGAAGTAGTGGAAGTGCTAAGTCAAGATTTTACTAAGCTTTAATTTCAATTTTTTAACTGTTACTCATTACAGTGTTCATATGAAGGACCCTATATAAATAGACAGGTATATTGAAATGCTCTTGGGGTGTGAAGTGAAGTTTCTATTACACTTGCAGTGTTTGCATTAAGTACTTAGGTCCAAATTTTCAGATTTGGGACCTAAAATCAAGCAGCCAGACATGTATTTAGGCACAAGCAAATGGCTCAGTTTTCTAGCTGAGTACCCACAGCTCCTACTGACCACAGCACCTCTGAAATTTTTTGGTCACTTGTTTCGATTTCTCAGTACAGATTTTTAGCTGCCCAAGTCTTTGGTCCAAGCACTAAAAAGCTTATTTGCCATTTGGTTTTAGCTCTTCACAGCACTCCAAATTTCCTCCAAAATAAAGCTTGCCTAGCTTTTTCTGGCACTAAGCCCACAGGGTATCAGTAGCAGCAGCAATGTAGCAACATTACCATAACAATGAATGGCAGGAAAGCTGGAGCAAAAGAATGCAGCTTACATTCTGTACAATTGATACACAAAAGGAATGTGCTTGACTGCAATTTTAGCTTATAATGTATTTAAATATCACCATAAGATTCCAAGCTCTCAAACTGTTTAAAAAGACAGTACTCAAATCTATGCTCCAATTTGATTTTAAATAAAACACAATGATGCACTACTTTTTGTAAGTACCTCTGTATTCTTCAATACTTTGCACTCAACTGAGCTCAATCCAAAACTCAGTCAGTCAGATTACATCAGACTCAGAGTGCCTTTCATCACAGGTTCTCAAACATTTACGAACATTAAATAACCTCAAAAGGTAGATATCCCCATTTTACAGACTGGGAAACTGAGGCACACCGAGGTTAAGTAACTTGCTCCAGGTGGCTCAGCAAGTCAGAGAACAGAGCTCCTAATTCTTGGCCTCAAGCTCTGACCACTAAAGGATGCGCATTTCATTTAAAAGAATGAAAGCACTTCAAACAAGAGATCATTGAAGAAAATACTTCTATACTTTTTGTAATATGTTATTTCTCAATAAAAAGTATACGAAAAGGAATTCTACACAATATTTTAAAGACAATACTTACTACAGATTTACCAATACTTAAGTGGAGATCGTACAGCTTTTTGGATTCTGTGTCAGTCTCTGAAAAGTCAAACAAAACTGAGTACAGAACAAATCACATCAGTGTCTCTGAAAGTTAAGCAACTGAAAGAACAGAATTTCAGTCGGAGGGGCATAAACTGTTTTTAATACAGTTTGAATGTCAATTATGACATTTTGGAGAAAATCTCTGAATTGGAAGGGTATTGAATCTTCCACAATTAAGTCATCTGAGGTTATAATGAACATGTTCCCACACTCTCCCAAAAGGTACTCCAACAAAACCAGAGAATATTAGACTTGACATTCCCAATATCTCTAAGGTAAAAAAAATCCAAAACAATTAAAAGCCTTTTAGATTTCCTTTATAAATCCTGAAGAGGTAAAGAAATTTACAGCATGCTTTTTTAAAAAAGCATGCTGTAAGAGACCTTACTCCTTGGGGAATTCCACACCAAAAAAATTCAAAATTCTGCACACAATCTCGCAAAAATTCTGCATATTTTATTTGTCAAAACAACAATACGACAACCACACCAGTTTCAATTATTTTGTTCATGTATTCCAAACTACCTGTCGCAAGTATGTCTGTAAAAATACAGACGACAAAAAAGATTCAGAAAATGTTTGACAAACATATTCCTTACTAGGCATTTTAACGCAGAAATTTGGGTAATAATTCATTTAAACTACAAATACAAACATATTTCCTGCACGCCTCAGAAGTGGTGGAAAGGCTTGCAGATGTGTCAGAGGTAACAGAGGAGCTGAGGGAGATGAAAGTACTTGACGGGAAGGAGCCTGTGTATGAACTTGGGAGTTGGATGTCAGTGAGAAAAGTATGCAACAGGTTGTGTGTTTGGCATTTTTCTGGGCAGGGGAAGGGGGTGGAAGAGGGATTGGAATTGAGTAGCCTCTCTCATGCAGACCCTGGCTGATCCCTAGCCTCTCCCATTCAGGCATATCTGAATATTTCTGTGTCCCTGCCCACCCACCTCCTCCATCCCCATGTGTCTCTGCACCCTCACTCAGACACCCCTACTTCCTGTTTCCCTGAACCCCCACCCCCATGTGTCCCTGCAGCTCCACTCCTATGCAGCCCCTGGGTCATGCTGTCACCCCATTAGCTCCTGAGCCCCTGCCCAAGTCTGTCCATGCCCCCTCCCCATTAGCCCTTCTGAACCCATCTGCATGACCCCCCAGCAGCCTCCATGTGCCCTGCTGTGTCCATCCCCCACCTCCTCACCTAACCCACAGGCAGGTGCTGTGGGGCAGGCTGCCTCCCTAACTCCCTCTCCAAGCTGGCTGAGCAAGCTGCCCTCTCTTCTGGAGCCACAGCAGCCACTGGTGGGCAAAAGGTGTAACTGCAGCACCCTCCCAGCAGAATGTATTTTCTGCAGGGGGAGAAAAAAATCTGCAGGGTCATGAATTGTGTGCGCGCGCACAGTGGCACAGAATTCCCCCAGGGGTAAGACTTGTACGGTCCTTTAGCTAGTTCCATCAAAAAGCCTATTGCCAAACGTGGCCAGCTACTACTTACCTCCCATCTCTGCATCTGCTGGTGAGCTTGCTCTTGTTTTTGCTTTATTAGCCCGCCTGCCACTTGCCGTACCTTTCCATTTCCATATCTATTCTGAACATCTGTATTGCAAGAATTGTGCACTTTATGCGGTGAGGGAGGGCTGTTAATTTTATTAGGATGCCCACTAGTTTGTCTGCCCTTAAGTCTTTTCTTCAGATGTTCTTGCATTTTGAGAGTCCTTTCATCTCGCTGAATAAAATTTGTCCTTCCATGGGAACGAGGTTCTAAAAGACAACAAAATGTGTATGTTTTATTATGCCATATAATTTGCTTATCTGGCTATTGAGAAACCCCTCTGCAGTTACATGTTTAACTTCCAACACAGCCAGGCATTGAAAAACCTTGCAAATTTGAATTTAGTGTAAAGTGCAATGCTATCTGACTGAATCTGTAAGTGGACAGATCTGGTGCTGCTCATAGCTGTGACAAACTCCAGCCAAGTGAACAGAACACCAAAGTCTTGACAATTTTCACACTGTTACTCAGATGCCTGTGGGCAACAGTGGAACTAAGAAGAATTTCATGCTGCTGATTGGCAGGCACTTCCTATGGTTGCAGGCAATCCACTTAATGTTTTAGAATGCTACTCTACAAATGGATGTTGTCTCAATAATGGAGGGAGAGAGAGAGGTAAAGCTAGGCATCTCAAGGTTTAGTTTATTTTGGTTTTATGCTATTACTAATTATGCCCATTTACCTTTCTCATTGCATTTTACCCATAGCCTGTGAGTTACAGTCCTGAACCATACTCCCTTTTCTATTTTTGATCCTCTCTCATTAGCTCTCTTTTAAAGAACTTTTCCTATTTTCTTTGTTTTTAATCCTTCATGTCCCCAACACTTAACTCTCTCCTTTTCGCTAGTCTTTACCTAATATCCCCCCCTCCAAAACTATGCCTCTTGATTGGAGCGGTCCTCTTTCCTAGGACATAGAAGTACAAACACCAGAAGTAACATTTTCAAGATTGCCTAAAATCCTAAATCCCTTAGGATCCTTAAGTCGCTTTGGAAAATGAATTTTAGGTGCTTTTCACACATTTTCCCTATGCTTCCCCCCCGTCCCCCCAAAAAGTTGGCACCACTACCACCACCACTCAAGCTCCCCATGCAGTATGACAGTGGGCGCTCTTGCACAGCACCATCTTATCTCTATCCTCTTATCTAATATTGCTCATAACAGGAGAATTATGTAAACCTGCTATGTGACAAAAGATTATATCATTAGCCTCTTTAATGTACATAAAGCATGTTCACAAGCAGCTTTTCAGTGGTGCATATCTACTTCCCAACACTCTTAACTTGGAGAAGCAGTCATGTGTGCCAAAATTCTGGGGGTTTTTAAGTTTCGACATCAGCAGAACATTTTTCAGAATGTTAGAAGCAATTTCTAAAATGGGATCATTCTGGAATCTCCAGTAGTAAAGACTGAGATTTAAAGGTATTACATCTAAAATAGAAGACCTGAGAATTTTTCTAATGCAAGTATAGTTTTTACATTGCTATCCAACCAAAAGACAGAATTAAAGGAAATTTAAGTTTACTCTGTGAGCCTGTACATCCATAACACCTTTCATTTGAGGATTTCAGAACACTTAAATTCTTTAAAGTGTACAACATCCCTCTAAGGCAAATATTTTCCCGACATACAAATAGAGAAACTAAGTCCTGCATCATAGAAGATTAGGGTTGGAAGGGATCTCAGAAGGTCACCCATCCCCTGCTCAGGTTAGATACTTAGGTTCCCTATACCATGAAGGGGGGGAAAAAAGACAGGCACCTAAGAATGGGTGCCACAAAAGCCAACACGCTAGGCAAAGAGCCCTAGCCATTCAGAAATTCTGACCAAGAGGGGTGTTTCCTAAGCACTGTCCTCTCATGGAGTTGACACCCAAGCCCAGGCTGCAGGGAGGCGCCTACCTCTCGTTACAAACCACAGTCAAGAACCCTGATACTAGAGCTAGAGAGCTTAGGCTCCTGCCTCACTCACAACAAAATGGCTAAAAGGGGAGCCCCCACCCAATAACCTTCAACCAGCAGTTAGGGTCTTCACCTTGGATGTAGGAGGCCCCGGTTCAATTACCCCTTCTGCATGATGAGACGGGATCTTCCACTTGTCAAATGAGTGCCCTAACTACTGGACTACAGAGTGATTCACTTGCTATATCTGGCCCAATTTATATCTGATTATGTTAATTAATTTGGAATGGCTTTAACATCACAATATCCCATCATCTCTCAAGCCTCCCTCCATTCTCCCCAGCCATTGTGTGTGGAGTTCGGTGTGCTCAGAGCACCCATACTGGATCAGGCCCTGCCACCTCAATTCTCTCTCCCTGGTTTAAGACTTGTGCTAGGACTTTGAGCATGACACAGTACCCGAGTGCCTGCCTGAAGCAGCAGTGTGCCTTCCCAGAGGCAAAAAGTTAAGCCACAAGGGAACTTACACTTTCATTGTAGAAGTGCGGAGTTTAGGCACCTACCAGGTTAGGTGACAGCTGAGGGAGGGTTTTGTAAACCGCAGTGGTGTCTATATCTGGGCCGCAACTGCTTAAGTCCCTTTGTGGATCTAGCCCTAAGTGACTTAGCCAAGATCATGGAGGAAATCTGAGAGAGAGAGAGTGGCAAAGAGAAAGCAGGTTTCTTGATGCCTAGTCCTGGTGCTTTAACCAAGACACCTCTTTCTCAGTTAACACACAGTACTATCAAGTCTTACCTTGTTCTTGATAACCATGTGGTGGCGGAAGAGGCTGGTGAATGAACTGTGGTGGTATTTCACCGGTCCCTGGAACTGGAGAGTACACTGGATGAGGTGGCTGGAGAAGCAAAGCAGGGTGAGGATGCATGTAATGTGGCACATGTGGTGGATGTATTATTTTGTCAGCCTCTCAAATTCTAAGTCCTACACAAAATTCAATAAAGTTGCTCCTGTTAACATCATGGATGATGATAAAGGTCTACTGAGATGTGACCTTTAAGTCAGTTATAATTATCTTGCCATTTGTCTATTAGGAATTTTGGGGGGGGTGGGGGGGAGATAAATGAGTGTCTTCAATTTAAAAAGAACATAATAAAAAAAACTGTTGAGTATTTAATTTCTGTTTTAAAAATATGAGTGAATTTCTCTAGAAATATATTTTCTAGATCAAATGAACTAAGTATAGCCACTAAAGCTAACTCAATCTAAAAGTCATGGCAAAGTTTCATGGATTTATTGTACTTAATTAGCAAAACACGCAATTTGACAAAGAAGATTAATGAATACAACACGGGTTTCAGCTACAATTTTATAGCTTGGTATTAGCACCTAGACAAGGCCTGATATTCCAGTACCGTATTTCATTCTACTAACAGAGGCCAGCACTACCACCTTTTGTTTAGTTCTGAACATCTTTGAGAACTGAAAATTGAGCCCTCATCTTTACTGGGCTGAGAAAAAGGTTTAAAAACCCCAAACTTTTTTTAACCTAATTTCTAACATTATTTAGCCCTTCCAAATCAGCTTTGCTGGAAAGTGTTTAAATACCATTTCCACCTGATTCTCAGACACAGACCCTACGGTCAAAAGGGACCAATATGATAATCTAGTCTGACCTCCTGCACAAGGAATCCACAGAACCTTACCCACTCACTCCTGTAATAAACCCCTAACCTATGACTGAATTATTGAAGACCTTAAATCACAATTTAAAGACTTTCAGGTAGAGAGAATCCACCAGCAAGTGAGCCGTGCCCCATGCTACAGAGAAAGGCCAAAAAAACCCTAGAGCATCTGCCATTCTGCCCTGGGGGGAAATTCCTTCCCAACCCCAAATATAGTGATCAGTTAAACCCTGAGCATGTGGGCAAGGCTCACTAGCCAGACAGCAAAGAAAGAATTCTCTATAACAACTCAGAACCCACCCCATCTAACATCCCTTCACAGGCCATTGGCATATCTACCATCAGTAATCAAAGACCAGTCAATTGCTGACCAGACACTGGGACTAGGCTATCCCATCATACCATCCCCTTCATCAATTAGCCAAGCTCAGTTTTAAAGTCAGCTAGGTTTTTTGCCCCCACTGCTCCCCTTGCGAGGCTATTCCAGAACTTCACTCCTCTGTGGTTAGAAATCTGTCAGAACCTCTCCCCCCCCCCTTTTTTTGATGGGTCACGAAGGCCTAAACATTTGTTTTTAAAAGGAACTTCATTTGAGCCTGGGGGGTGGGGGAAAGGTTCTTTTAGGGGTTTTTTTTTTTGGCCTGTTTTAGATCAGAAATTCACATCTTGTCTACCTTGAAAGCACTAGTGAAATGATGGTATCAAAGGTCAAGAGAGAGGAGGTGAAGGGATATTTGTAAGACTGTCCAAAACCTTTTGGCGTTGTTAACACATATTTGACACCAAAGCTTGGGAGAAAGGACATCATTGTTAAAGATTTAACATCCGTACTGAGAGCTCAGAATGCATACATGCAGAGTCCCTAGAAGGTCTTGGAGCAAAATGAGTGAACACCAGACTTGACATTCCTGATATTTTAAGGTAAAATCAAGCAGGAAACAATGTTTAAAACCCCTTTTTTGCATATCATATGGTGTCAGTCATCACTATCCATCATGTTTTACCTGTATATATCCCTTGCCACCACCCATCATTTGAGTCCTCTGTTTTTTTAAGCTCTGACCCTGCAAACACTTACACACATGTAATTTTAAGCACACAAGTAGTCCCACTGAAGCCAACAGAATTACCCATTTACTAATGTTAACATGTGCTTAAGTGTCTGCAGGATTGGGCCAAACGACA
>ML675715.1:6368935-6441024 GCA_007922155.1 Mesoclemmys tuberculata | reverse complement strand
TGCGCCAGGTTGCAGCCCCTCTTCCGGCTCCTCCAGAACCTCCTGCTGAGGTTCTGGCTGCACTTTTCCCTGCACCTGTTCATCCACGCACACCCCATCCGTGGCCCCACGAAGTCGCGGGACCTCCTCGTCAACCTCCTCCTAGCCCTGGCCAAACTAACCATCTATAAGACCAGGGAGAGGAGGTTGTCAGGGGGCGCTCCCTGCGACTGTGGGGCCTATTTCCGTTCCCTGGTCAACTCACGTCTCCGGGCAGAGTTCCTCTGGGCTGCGTCCGCTGGCTCCCTGGACACCTTCGAGGAGCAGTGGGCGCAGTCTGGGGTTCTCTGCTCGGTGTCCCTTTCTGGCTCTCTTTTTCTTAACCTGTGACCCCCACGCCCTTTCCTGTTTTTTCATCTGTTGTCCCCCGTAATTAGTTGGACCTGGGTCCAGTGGCTCCGCCCCTAGGCTGGGGGGGGAGCCTGTAGTGGTGGGTGGGCTTGCGCCCACCCACCTACCCCAGCTTCCATATAGAGGACCCTTGCATAGCTGCTAGGCCTGACCCCGTTACATATCCTCCCCCCCTGCTCAATCCCGCCGGGTTGGGCAACTTGGGACGCCATACAATGCACCCAGGACAACCCATCAGCGTTCCCGTGGCGGCAGCCCGCTCTATGCTGGATGGTAAAGTGGAAGGGTTGCAGGGACAGGAACCACCGGGTTACCCGGGCGTTTTTCTCCTTGTTCCGCCGCATCCATTGGAGCGGGGCATGGTCCGTTACCAGGGTGAATTGACGTCCCAGCAGGTAATAACGCAGGGTCTCCATCGCCCATTTAACGGCCAGGCACTCCCTCTCCATGACTGCGTACCTCTGCTCCCTTAGGAGGAGCTTCCGACTGAGATACATTATGGGGTGCTCCTCGTCTCCCACCATGTGGGATAAGACCGCGCCGAGCCCCACTTCCGAGGCATCCGTCTGTAGGATAAAGTCCTTCGTGAAATCGGGGGCGAGCAGTATGGGGTTGCGACAGAGAGCCATCTGTAGGTCTATGAAGGCTTCTTCTGCTGCCGGGGTCCAACGTACCATATCTGGGCCCCAGGCCCTTATCAGGTCCATTAGGGGGCTGGCCCTGGAAGCGAAGTGGGGGATGAACCGCCGGTAGTACCCCACAACCCCTAAAAATGCTTGAACCTGCTTCTTCCGGTTGGGCTGTGGCCATTCCTGGATGGCTTCTAGTGCATGCATGCGTGTTTGTTTGTGCGTTTGTGTGCGTGCACGCGCGTTTGTGCGCGCGTGCATACATGCGTGTATGTTTGTGCGCATGCGCGTGCACGTGTGCGTTTGTATGCATGCACGCGCACGCGTGTGCATTTGTATGCACCTGGATGCATGCGTGTGTGTTTGTGTGCTCCTTTGCCCTCAGCTGGAGTATTGTGTCCAGTTTTAGTCATCAATGTACAGAACAGATGTAAAGAAACTGGAAAGGATCCAGAGGTGAGTGATAAAGATGATTAAAGGCATGGAATGCAAGCCACATGAGCAAGACTGAAGGAACTCGATATATTCAGTTTCGAAAAGAGGAGATTGAGGGGGGATATAATAGTGGTCTTCAGATACTTGAAAGGCTGCCGTAAAAAAGATGGGGAAAAGTTGTTCTCTCTTGCCACTGAGGGCAGGACAAGAGGCAACGGGTTCAAACTACAGTGTAGAAGATTTAGATTAAATCTCAGGAAAAACTTCCTAACGACAGGAACAGTAGGCAATGGAACAGACTGCTTAGGGAAGTCATGAAAGCTCTTTCACTGGACGTTTTCAGGAGGAGTCTGGATAGTCATCTCTCTTGGATGGTTTAGACCCAACAAATCCTGCTTCTTAGCAGTTAGGGTTAGATTAGATGATCCTTGTGGTCCCGTCTAGCCCTATGGTTCTATTATTCTAATTAATCATTTACTCTTTAATAACTAATGCAAGGTGTAATTTTCCAGGTCTGGATTCACACCATGGGAATAAGGCAGTTTCTGGAAACAGTGAAATCCTGTTCCCTATTGAATTACATGAGTCAGTATTTGGCTATCTATAAAATGCAATAAAAACTAGGAAGGTATTTCAGGGTCCTTATTATACTAACATGACTGAGCCCTGGTCTACCCTGTATATTTATGTTGGTTTAACTATGTCACTCAGGGGTGTGGAAAAATCTACACTCCTGAGCTGCATAGTTATATCAACCTAATCCCCAGTGTAGACAGGGCTATGTCAACAGGAGGGCGTCTCCTGTGGATGTAGCTACTGCGTCTCAGGGAAGTGGAGCACTTATGCCAACAGGAGAAGCTCTCCCGTTGGCCTAGATAGCATCTTCATTAAACTCTACAGTGGTTCATGCACTGGTGCAGTGATGTTAGTATAGGCAAGCCCTAAGAGTGAGAATCTATGGGATGAAACGTGCACTGATGGTGGCAGGAAATGAGTGCTCTCTGTGAGGTTGTAGTGTTCACCTCAGCAGAAGGAGTTCATTAGTAAAATGAATTTGGTGGTCACTGTGCTTGGAGGCCAAAACCCACCTGGAAACCCAGGTCAGGTAAACAGGAACATTAATTTGCATGTCTGTAGAGCCTTCCACCCTAAGATTGTTCTCCATGGCCAATGAGGGTGGGACAAGGAGTAACCATCTTAGTTTGCAGTAAGGGAAATTCAGGTTAGATATTAGGAAAAAGTTTCTGAATCTAAGGATAGTTCAGCACTAGAACAGGTTACATAGGGAGGTGGTGGAATCCCCATCCTTGGAGGTCTTTAAGAACAGGCTAGACAAACACCTATGAAGGGTGGGTTAGATATACTTGATTCTGCCACAGCAGGAGGGAATAGACTAGATGACCTCTTGAGGTTCCTTCCAGGCCTACATTTCTATGATTCTAGGTAGTAATTCATCCTATTGGTATAGATAAGCTAGATCAGGTACTTCCGTCCTGCTCCTTCCTTAACACAAAAACAAGGGTCATCCAATGAAACTGAAAAGCATAAATCCAAACTGCTGAAGGGAAATATATTTTCATACCACGAGCCTCCTCCTACAGGTAATGAAGTCCATGGCAAAGCTTCCTTTGACTCCAGTGACACAAGATCAGGCCTGCAGTGCCACACTGTAACTGATTGCATGGAGGCCAAGAGCTAAGCAGGATTCAAAAAGGGATTGGACATTTATATGAATGAGAATATTCAGAGTTACAACAGTAAGGGTTAAAAATGCCAAGCGGTTTGTAAGGAATCTAAACTCTAATGCTTCAATTTTCAAAAGTTAAGATCGTGGTAGAGATGGCAAAGACCTATTGAATGTTTGAGGCCATCCCAAGAGTTTTGTAAGGGATCTAATCCCTAATGCTTCAAGGCACAAGCCAGTTTTGACTAATGGGGCAAGAGGGGATGGTAGGAAGAAATTTAACATGTAAAGTTATCCTCCAACTGCTTACTGTAGGGTTTCCTTACTCCAAAACTTGTGGTGCTGGCCACCATTGGAGACATGATATTGGACAAGGTCAACCTCTGGTCCTGTCTCACAATTCTTCTGCTCCTATTCCATTACTGGAAACCAAAGAACAATGTTTCCTTTGGAGAAACTCTGAAGGAACTTCTTATAGACCCACTTCCTTCAAAATCTTCTCATAACTATTCCCTGACATACATTCGTAGCTGCTCTTATTTGACAGGCATATTTGACATTTGAATGGCTCCCTGTTTGGTCTGGGAAAAGATGGCTCTAAGTACAAGGCTCATGATACTCTTGGTTGCAGACGTCTTCATGCTACATTTAAGCATTTCCATGTCGTGCACTTTGGGATCACCAGATGCAAAGAGGCCAGGGTCTGAGCCTGTCTGTAATTTGTGAAATATTTTCACTAATACCAATTAAATTAAAGGGCTAATTAAAACATCCCCTGACAATCTGCAGGGCTTGTGTGTGGTGGGGGAACGTATTATGTGGTGCATTTGGAATTTCAGCAACAGCATTTGAGCTGATGTCTTGAACAGATATTTTTAGAATATAATCCCAGCGAATATCAAAATCAGATTGATGGCTATTGACTTGGATCTAGGCTACTACACAGCTCAGTTGGGGATAAATAAAAAAATTGACCACAAACTTCTAAAAGAATGTTCTTTATGTAAAGGTCTCTCTGTATTGACCTGCAGTATTTTACATATTCTTCCTGTGCACTCTTGGTCATCATGACTTTATAAAGCTATTATAACAGCTCAGCCTTGCCTCTAAGAATCAATGTAATGATCTGGAATTGCTTTAAACCATCTTTGCATGGCAATGACCCATCTGTCAGTTGCTGACAGACCTGTAAGTTGTCTGACACTTCCTGCTAACTTGACAAAGAAAGGTAAAACTGAAGTCTTGACTACTCATAATCAGTAAAGATTCCCGAGGACTTTATGTAAGAGTAGGAGTGTTAATCTTGCAGACCTGGGGTAACATTTTCAAAAGTTAAGATCATAGTAGGTATAGGTGGCAAGGACTGATTGAATGGTTGAGGCCATCCCTCTGCCAGTACAGTACCACAAATCCACAACCAGCTTGGACTTCACGTTTGTCACTGTGCTGCAAACCATGGTAATTTCAGCTGGGATAGAACCCAGATCTTGCTGCTTCAGTACCTCGGAGCTCTTGGATTTGAATTGAAGGCGAGCTTTCATTAACTGTGAGCAGTTTAGTGCCTATGACACATACCTGAGCAGCTCTGAATCTGTTTAGCAAAAGGCAGTGACTTGTACGCACGCTAGCCAGTTCATTACAGTAGGATGACATGTCAGATATTAAACTGACACTGCATTTGATCATAGCCAAAGGCCAGGATTTCAAGGGAGGTAAAACTATAATAAATAACAGACGCAGAAAGTGAATTTGCAGCCAGAACATTTTAACACACACAAAAAATATTGAGGAGAAAAATCTGTGCAATCCCGTTGGCTCTCACCGGCTCCTGTAAAGATGATCTTTTTTATAAGATGAGGCTTCGTAGCCACATCAGTAAGCTATGCCCCAGCTATATAAAAAATTAACACTAAGTTCCATTGGAGTGGGGGAAGGTCCAACGAGAAACACAAAATGCATGGCAGGAACAAGAAAGTTTATGAGAGTAGAGATGTTTAGGCACGCTCAGTGCTAGCTATAATTATTGGATGGAACTTAGATGCTGTGATGAGAGGAGGCCACTGCTGGATGGATCGAGGAAGTGGGCAGAGGAGGAGAAGCAATGTCAATGAGATTGGCTGGAGAATATCCCTGGGAGGTTTAACGGACAGTGGCCAAAGTCAGCCCTGATGTAAGTGGCTGAAACTCTGTTGGCTTGGATGGAGTTGCACCCGTTTACCTCGGGGTTGTGGTACAAGGAGGGCAATATTGAACTGTTCCTGAAGTGAGTGGGGAGCCAGTGAAATTAGTTCTTGGTTGCAGGCCTGTCAGCATTGCCGTTTGACCACAGCTGCTCCGTTAGTGATGTTAGAAACTTTGAAAGTTTCAGGGTTTAATTTAGAAAAAATCAGCCAAATGTTTGGATTGCATCTCTGATTCCAAATGTCTTTGGTCAAGGAATTAGGTTTGGAGTCTTGGGAGCACAGACTTTCTTGTAAGTAAAAATAGGCCTGAATTGAAACCTCAGATCCAAATACCCTTGATCTTCATAGGGTCTTTTCTCCAGATGTGAACCCGGTAGGTCAGCCCATCTCTAGTCATAAGATTTCCAGTAGATCCTGGTTTTGGCTGGGCCAGAAACCCAGCAAGAGACTCTGTTGAGCCAATTCCAATGCTGGCTAAAGCAGCAAATGCAGAGGAAGGAGAAAGTCAATGAATCAGCTTTGAACCTCAGAACCACAAGATGTGGAGTTCTGTTGGGTTTGAGTTTCTAAGCAAAGGTTCAGATTAGTTTTTATTTAATCCCAGCCAGTCTGTTCCATCTTTACTGTTCAGTGCATGGCATGCTGATCATTTAAAACTCTCTGAAGCAGTTTTCTGGGTTTTTTTGGCTTTGCCAAGAAAGAGCTGTTGCCTACATCAAAAGCAAACAGGGAAAAATGAGTCATTTCCTCCCTTTGTGTGGCTGAGAAACTAGAGGTGCCACCTCCTATTTCTGCTGCAGCTGGCACACAGCAAGGGCTTTGATCTCATCACTTGCCTTTGAACTGCTCCCTAACCCCAAATCCCTTCCCGTTTCCACTGAGTGGTGTCACTTTCAGAGCTTATACCGATTAGCTGAACACAAGGTCCCTGGGACCTAAAAGAAACACTCTTATGAGCAGTTTACCTGTATCTCATTTCAAAGCTATTGCTCCACACCCAATAGCTCTTCCACTTTCCTATTGCATTTCTGTGGTGGAATGTTAACTGCAGGCAATTTAGGATGTATGGAGCAGGGGGAATATGAGGTTGACATTGATTCAGCGGGTCAGCATTAAGAGCAGAATCCAGCCAGTACTTAATTTGTGCCAGGGCTGAGCTCCAGCACCTCTAAGCTTGGCAATTCTTCATAACCCCCACACCTCTGGGCTTGCTGCATCAGTTATGAATGTAAAAAAATTGCTTGAGCCCAAGCACCTAATTGCTTGAGCCCCAGCATCTCTTTCATTTTTCAAATTAAGCACGGAATCCAAATGTTTTGCAAAGATTTGCAGGCTTTGGTCAGACATCTTCTGCCCCTCAAGACCACAGATGAATCTCAGAGTCCTGGCCAACAATCGGATTTGTCAGTTACCAACAGGTACAGCTCCACCAGCGGTAGCTCTAGTGTCGACACAATTCAGATGGTCTCAGGCATTTTTACCACAATGTTGTCTAACTCCGCAGCACCCGGGAAACGTGATCTGAGATATCTAGCAGAACTTCCAAACCAGGGCTTGACATTCCTGATATAGCTAAGATACAAATCAAGCAGAGAAGAACTTTTCCTTGGGGGAGGGGGAAGGAGACCCTTCTTAGGCCTTCTTTGTCCATCATAAAGATGCAAAATAAAGTACAGTCCCCAGTTAAAAGAAAATCTTTTACAGGCTACATTTAACCTTAGTGTCCTGGCTAAATTCTGGGTTGGGTAATAACATTAGTGTCCCTCAACTCTCCCTCCCTTAAAGATTCAGTTGTATACAGGATTCTTTTTCTCTTTCTGTGTGTGGTGGTGGTGGTGTACTCTGCTAATGGGGAGGGAGGGGCCTACAATGTTTTTTCTTTAAAAATGGGCTCACAATCTTTTTTGTCCTTTTTACGATATATTAATGAGATCTGAAAGGATTTATTTTTTAAAAATCCACCCACCCCCTTTCTTGTTTTTCCTTAGGAATATCAAGATTGTCAAGTCTGTTCTTGCCTGGGTTTTCTGGAGAACATTTGGGAGCTCAGGGTTGTTTATTGTGTGGGGAGTGTGTGTGAGAGTGAGTGAGAGATCTTTAACAAAGGCTTCCTTTCTCCAGATTGTTAATTAGTCATTGAGGTCAAGTAGGGGTTAAGAAACAAAGAGTTTGGAACAGTCTGATTCATATTCCCTTTCCCTTTTTACAATCATTGTTACTCTCTTCCCTCTTGTGATGTCACTTTTTTGCTAGTTTTTCAGCAATCGTTGAATCTTTCAGCCTAGACAGGACCTGTATTTCCAATGTGAAAAACAAGCAGAAATCCCTTTGCAGTTTTAAGCAGTTACTGTGTTTTGTGGTTGCATTTCAGTGTTGGGTGAAGCAATTCCTACATATAGAAAGGACAAAAAAAACATTCTTAACTTTCAGGCCTGCTCTACACACAGTATTTTGTATTGGTATCTATGTTGTTTAGGCATGTGATATTTTTTTTTAACCTAACATGTCCAGCCCACCTAGTATGGGCATAGTATTACCAGTTCAAAGGTGCTTTACACTAGCTTAGATTATTTGCCTTCCCATACAGGCATAAGGTACCCTTATGCAAATATAACTGCGTACACACTAGGGAAAGTTGTATTTCTTTAACTATGCTGGTATAGATTTAGAGTGGTACAACTTCTGTGTGCAGAAAAGCCCTAAGTGAAGAGAGGAAGGATGGCCAAGTGATTAGAGCACTAGCTTAGGCCTTGGGAAACCCATGTTCAATTCCCTACTCCACCACAGATTTCCTGTGTGCCCTGGGGCAAGTCACTGAGCATTTATTGCTCTATATGAAAAATTGTGAATAGCAAGAAAAAGAAGTGAGCACATGACTCCTTCCCTGTAGGGCCCACAATTCAGTATGGCCAATTTTGCATGACTCTGAGGTGAAAGGCAAGCTCTGCTAGGCTTCCGTCTTATAAGTGCCATGGCTTTGTTACAGCAGTCTGGTGGGCAGATGCAAAGAAAGGCAGGTGGAGAATGCTCAGTTCTCTTTCTTCATGCAGTTGGCAGTCTCCAGTCGAGGGGGTGCAAAAACACGTCTTGTCCCATTGAGTGCAGCTCCCTTGGAAAGCAGCAGCCGCCAAAATGACTTTGCATATCAGGTGGCTGCCCATCCCTGCTGGAGTTACCTTCAGTCACCTCGAGGCTCCATATCTGATCTGGCTCAGGTCTTCTGAGCAGCACAGGTTCCAAGCCACCATCTGTCAGTGTTAACACTACTCTGCTTTCCCTTCCTTCAGCCTGTGCTTTGGTGAGTGAGTAAAAGGAATGTTATTTGCTTTGGACTCCATCCCTCCTCCAGGTGGAGGAAATGTGCGCTGACAAGACAGGAAATTCTCCTGAACCACAAGGCCCTGGAACGTGTCTGGTAGCTTCTTCTGGGCCTTGCCCAGATCTCAGTCTGGGTATTTAAAATGTATTACTAGTAATAGGTAAGTTAATAGGGGGGTTTCTGTCACCCAAGTTATTTCTTCAGGCTGGACTGACCAAGTCATCTTAGATGGTTTCATGGTTTTTGTTTAAAGTGCCAGCAGCAGCCCTGAGGATGTTGATAGGTTGAGGCACAACCTCCCTTTCAAACGAACTGGAAGCCAAATGAGGGCTTCATCTTGGGGAAGGCTCTCACACCTGGGGTTGGATGGGCTCCTGTGACCCCTGCGTGAGATACGAAGAGTAACTCCCAGCTGGGACAGGCCGCTCAGCACAGCTAAGCTCATACTAGGGGGAGTTCTCTTGTGGCCTGCCTGTGGGCCATGAGGATCCCAGAATGATCCCAGGACTGGTGGTGAGTGGGATGTACACATATGTGCGTGCACAGAGACAGACACACAGAGCTGGTCCAGCCACTGAATGAAAGGCTGCGCTGTTTGCTGAGCTCTCAGCGGTGGGTGCTGAACTCTTTTGAAAATTCTGGCTGTGGTCAGTGGCCTCAAGCTGTTGATGAAGGCGCCGGTTAAAAGAAAGGCTGGAGTGTGTTGGGTTTCACTTGACTTCTGAAGGAATATAGTTCTTTAAATGTATGTCTCCGCAGCAAAGGAAAACCCGTGGCTGGCCTGTTCTAGCCCACTCGGGCTCACAGAGCTGTTTAATTGCTGTGTGGGCTCAGGCTGGAGCCCAGACGCTAGGACCCTGCATGGCAGAAGGGTCCCAGAGCCCGAGTTGGCCACTGGTTTTTCTTTGCTGGGGGGATGTACCCTAAGAAGGCTTCTCTCATGGCCTTTTGGAAGGGAGGAAGGAGTCTTTAGGGGGATTCTCCCTGCTGGCTTGGAATTGGCAACCTGGTAAGCAGAAGTCTTTCTAGCCAACGTCCAATTTTTCGAGCCATCCCATTCTCCTAATTTTCAATGGCTGTCTCTCACTCAGAAATTAGTGCACTAGTTAGAACCAGGAGTGTGTGTGTGAGAGCGAGAGACTGGGGTGAGGAGAACAACAGATACTCCCCGCTGTGAGACGGGCTCTGGCAACGGTCAGAGACAGGCTATCGTGTGAGTTGCAGCACTGGCCTGTCTGCTGCAGCTGGGTGTTGAGAAACTTGTAAAGGTGCCTTTGTGACATCTTGGAGGCAGCCCAGGTATACCTTCTGCCCCTCTCGTCTCGAGAACGAAGGGCCCGATCCTTTGAAGAGCTGAGTACCTCCTGCAAGATACTGAAGCACTGTCCATTTCCATTGAACCTAGCTGGAGTTGAGAGTGTTCAGCAGCTTGCAATATTGTGCCCTAGCTGACATCTAGATATTAATCCAGAGTGCTTGGGAGAGGGTGGAAGGAGCATTGGGAAAGAGCTAGGATGGGCCGCATAGCTTATTGGAAGATTAAAACCGTAAGCTGAATTGTGTCCTTCCTAAGCGAAGATGAGAGATATGTGGGGCCCTCTCCAAAAGATCTGATATCTTAACCCCATGAAGGTTTAAATGGGGTGTAGGCATTTGGCCGACCCTTTGTTAGAAAGCTGTTCCATAGCAACAGAAACAAGGACCAGTATTCAACTTTGCTTAATAACAGTTTATTTTGAAGTGTGAAATCTGTATACAGAGTAACTTTCTTTCCGTAACAAAGTGTGTATGGAGCCTCTCTTGTTTCTCTTCCTCCACTGTAGTCATTCATACTTAGCCCTTTTTTGGGGGGATTTTTTCCCCTTCCTTTCCCCCAAGTGTTAAAACTAAATATCAGCTTGTCTCCTAACTTTCCTCACCTTAGAATGGGTGTTTGTAATTAGATGGAACAATAACCATGGCTGGGAAGAAGCCTAACATGACCACGCTGGTACGTGCTACTGTTACTTGCATGCAAAAGAGTCAAAGACTTAACCTTTAACCTGAGCAACCTGAACAAATTGAGCGGTACTATCTAGAAAGATCCATGGGTTCCCTTTGTGAGGTGGTTGGGACATGGGCTTCCTTCCTTCATCCTTTGTACTCCATGGTATGGAGCGATGCATCTCTGCTTCACGGGGGAGGCTGGGGACTGGCAGGCCAGGGGCTTCTTTTCTCATGATACGTACGAAGCTCTTTGGCTGCTTTCATGATGCATGGGAGAGCATCTGTGGCTGTCCCCAGAGAGACTGCGCTTGACCCATAACAAAGCTTCCTTTCTGTTAACATCTTAGTGGTCCTTTATTTCGCTATTAACTTGTCCTGTGAAGTTAGCAGCCCCAGAGCGTGCTGTGACCTCGCTGACTGGGAGCTTTGCCAGGGATTGACTCACGAGCAGCACTGTCTGCGACACTTGAATGTTCCTTAGAGGTCAAGTCTTCTCTCCACGTATTGAGATCCCGACCAGCTGGTAAGGTCCGCAGAGGGCCAGCCCAGGTGTGAGACGGTGTAGGGCTATAAAAATGACATAGGGTGCGCCCATGGCTTAGTAGCTCTCTTGCTAAAAAGACTAGGTGAGTGTAATCGGTGGGACATCATGACGCTGGTGTGCAGTCACACAACTGCATCACCTCAAGCTCACTCATACAGGTGGTGGCTCCTCCACCAGCAGGCAAATTTGGGGCTCTCTCTTTCTTGCAGATGAGCATGCAAGGATGTGGGACAGGCCTGTACAAACAGGAACCGTCCCTGCCAGTTTGGGACTGGTGCTTGCAGCGCTCGGCTGTGCTGGCTGTCTGTATACCTGGCCTCAGAACTGGTCTCAAATCAATAAGTTGAAATTCAGGAAAGACGAGTTCAAAGGGCTACACTTAGGAGGAAAAATCAAATGCACAGCTACAAAACGGGGAATAACTGGCTAGGTGGTAGCACTGCTGAAAAGGATCTGGATTATCGTACGTAAGGCTATGTCTACACTACCGCCTGTGTTGGCAAAATTTATATCTCTCGGGGGTGAATATTCCACCCCCCTAAGCGACGTAAGTTACACCAACATAAGCTTTGTGTCCACATCTCTATGTCGGCAGGAGAGTTTCTCCCGCTGACATAGCTTATGCCCCTTCTGGGGGTGGTTTTTTTTTTATGCCGACAGGAGAGCGCTCTCCCATCAGAGTGTCTTAATCACATGCGTTGCAGCAGCATAGCTGTATCAGTGCAGTGCGGTACAGACAGACAGACATGGCTTAAGACATGAGAGGTCACTGTCCCACTCTGCTCAACACTGGTGAGGCCTCAGGTGGAGGGCTGTGTCCAGTGCTGGATGCCAGTCCTCGGGAAAGATGTGAATAAATTGGAGAAAGTCCAGAGGAGAGCAAGAAAAATTATAAAAGGTTCGGGAAACCTGACCTGTGATAAAAATGAAAAAATGAGCATGGTTAGTCTTTAGAAAAGATGGCTGAGAAGGGACTTGGTAACAGCCTTTAAATAGGTGACAGACTGTTATAAAGAAGACGATGATCAATTGTTCGCCATGTGTACTGAAGATAGGACAAGAAGTAATGGGCTTGCAAAACAGACTCTGTCTGTCACGATCCAGTACCCGCTCCTTGCTCACTCTACCCCTTTTCAGCAGCAAGAGCCCACCCACTACTGCTGCAGACTCCTCCTCATTGCTCTAGGCATGGAAAAAGATCCAGGCTTCTGACTTCTGGTGTTAAATGTGCTGGAAGGAGAGGGCATGACGGTTACCTCTTGGTATGGCCTAGTCAAGAACATGCAGCCAGCCGGCAACAAAGCAGAAACTAACTTTCAATCACTGTGAAATCCTTTCGTTAGAAAAGAATATTTTGTGCTTATGTTGCAGTTTTCATATGAGGATCTCAAAGCACGTTATAGGATGGTATTACTTCCATTTTACATAGAGGGGAAACTGAGGCACAGAGCACACCAGGACTTGCCCAGAGCCACCTAACATGTCAGCATCTGAGATGAGAATGGATCCAAAATCTTCTGAACCCCAGTCCGCTGCAGCAGCCAACACTGTCACTCTCAGAGTATGTCTACACTGCAGCTGGACATGTAATTTCCAGCTCAGGTAGATGTACACATGCTAGCTTTGATCACTGCTATTTTTTGCATGCTAGCTTGTAGCTCTGGCAGTGTGGATAGTACGTACTTGGTACACACATGGGTGGCTAGCCCATGCCACCAGCTATGCCTCTGTGGCTACACTGATATTTTTAACTTGCTATCTCGATCAACACTAGCATCAGTATGTTTACCCATGCTGGGAAGTGCATCTTCAGTTGCAGTTCTCTAAGAAAGAAGCCGTTTTATGTTTGAAGCAAGTCACACCAGGAAATACGATAGCACTGAGGCCAAAGGCTGTCATGCAGACAAAAGATATATACAGTTCTTTCCATGTATTTATTTTTTCGTGCCATAAAATTGGAGCTCCATGTAAGATGCATATGGAAGTATATAGAAGATTTCAATGGATGGTTTATGAGAAATGAGGAGGGTGGGTCTCTGCTTAATTTCAAGAGCACGGCTGTTCATGTAAAGACCACCACAATCTAGCATTATTATTAGCCCATGTTGGAAGTCTCCACCAAATCAATTCACACAAGGCACCAGCCAGCCTTTGGGGGTCATGACTGTCAAATACTCCTGACCTGGACTGGATTTGAAATGATGACCTAGAAGTGTAGCGTGTTTGAATTCCTTACCAATGCTCTGAGACATTCAGCCACCTCTGGGTAAGGCATCTCGTACAAAACGTAAATGAAAGGAATGTCTTGACCTAAGTGAAAAGTTTTGGGGCCTTATTCTCCTGTCAGTTATATCAAATTTGGAACAGCCTCATTGAAATCAGTGGAGTTACACAGATGTAAGGGGAAAATCAGCCACCATGAGTTCTCCAGAAACCTGTAGACTGACCCCCTGAGTTTCCTTTGTCAGAGGAAGCAGAAGCTAGTGCCCAGGGCTGTGGGAATGTGCTTGGCTTTCTAATGACGCAGGGAGCAAAGAATTGTTAACAGCAGGGCAGCCAGAAGAGAAAAGAACACCCAAGTGTCACATCCTCTTCCCAGACAGGATGGGAAGCCCCTTTGATTTCCTCCTTGTAATTGTGCTCCTACCTTGTTGATGTCTCTGTGGGTCATGAAAAATAACGGGCGAAGACAAAGGTTGAGAATGGGTGAGCCACAGCTCCCCACATGTACTTGGGATTACTCAGTGCCCCAAAATAGCAGCAGTCAACAAGCTGCCAAATACAGCCTTTCCTCCTGGCCCCTCGCAAGTTTGAAGGAGGCTAGCGAGAAAGCATATGTAATAAATGTGGGTGGTGAAACAAATGGGCTTTGTCTTCAGCCTAGCTTACAGCAGAAGTGTTCCCTGTGTGAGGAAGCTGCTCCTCCCAGTGCTGTACCTACGCCTGATTCTTCTCTCACGTACACTAGTCTAACCCTGGTGTAATTTCACTGGTTTCTGTGGAGTGATTCCTGTTCTAAACCAATGTAAGTACAGGAGAATTGGGTCACCTATTCTGTCGATAAACAAAGGACTTTTTTGCCTTCCTCTGCAGCATGGGGCACGGGTCACTTGCAGGTTGAAACTTGTGAAAATGGTGGATTCTCTGTAACTTGAAGTCTTTAAATCCTGATATGAGGACTTCAGTAACTCAGCCGGAGGTTCAGGGTCCATTACAGGAGTGGGTGGGGGAGGTTCTGTGGCCTGCATTGTGCAGAACGTCAGGCTAGATGATCATATTGGTCCCTTCCGACCTTAATGTCTATGAATCTGTGAGACTTTAGTCTTCAGGGCTGTCAATCCAGCACCTTCACTAGCACTAAGATTCACTTAAAAGTACTTTAAAATGAGCATTATTTCTCCAGTATATAGCCTAGGAGAAATCATGTGACTGGAGTGTGGAGCCAGTCTTGAGTACCCGCCCCTCCAAACTAACAGTGCAAAACCCTTGATCTGAGGCCTGCCCAAATGGCTCCAATATCCCTGGATCTGGACCCCCAACAATCTGTGTTGAAATTCAAACTCACATTCCAGTCTGAACATTGCATGTGGGATCTACCTTTGGGGCATCTGGGACAAACCTGAAAGGCCAGGGGGCGTTACCTGATCTTTTGGGTTTCTGGCAAGAAATCCCACTGCATTCTCATGCAACAAGCTTTGCACACCTGGCAAGGTGCATCTGGGCAGGAGAAAGGAGTTTAACTTCCTTTAATGCATCAGGGCAAGTTACTGCTCGAGACTCATTGGACCAATGGGTCTGATTGGGAACAGCAGTTCCTGTGTTCCACAGATTCAACGTCAAATCTTTTGTCTTATCAGCATCACTTGAAGTGGCTGATGCCAGAGAAGTGGGAGGACTGGCCTCATGCAGAGCCAGGCCTCACCATGCAGCCTGTGTGAGGTGGACGGCCCCCGCTCCATGGCCAAGGATTGTGTGTGTGTGTGTGTCTGGTGAGAAGAGGAGTTCTGGCAAGCTACAAATTAGTCCAAATAAACAGAGGCTGAAAACAGCCTGTCAACAGCCCCCTGAGAAACCGAGACACAGATGTTGGCAATTACTATAGGGCCTTGTTGGGAATCCCATGGATAATCACTGGCAGCAGAGAAACACATGGCATCATATTGCAACACAGAAAGGCCCCTCTTTGTTCACTTAAATCATGAGGAGCCCATCTTGTCAATGTCAAGGAAGAAGCACTGTCTGCTGGCCAAAGCTCAGACCAGGGAGGGAGCAGATCTGCAGTCTATTCTTGGCTTTTTAGCAGACGCTTTGTGTGGCCTCAGGCAGGTCATTGCCACACTCCATTCCTTAGTTTCCCCAGTTGTAGAGTGGGTTAGAGATTCCCACTTCGCCAGGGATTTCTGGCTTAATTCTTAATCTTTGCAAAGTGCCTTGAAATTGGAACATGCCATATACAGTATCAGTAAGAGCTCAATGCTAGTATAATTGTGTCTTATTATTCAAAGGCTGAGAAGATGAGGCTGAAAGGTCATCATGCTATAAGGCAGGAGTTCAGAATCCCTAATGAAACAGTCCAGGTGTCATCTAAAAGAGGAAAAATGAAAAAGAGAGAGAAAGGAATGTGCTGGCCGGGTATGATCAAAGGGGAAGCCATAGAGAGAGGAAGAAGGATGGGCCCATCTTATATCTGATAAAAGCTTTTCATTCTTTTTGCTGCATCATAATTTCATCATCTCGGCATTGTTTGTGGGGTGATCCAGGGGCCGGGGTTGAGGCACAGGGAGAGACAAGAGTAGCAGTGTTGAGATGCTCTGGTGTGTGTGTATCTTGGCAGGGGACTCAGGATTGGATCAGCATGTGAGCATTTCAGGTCAGGACTGTGGCATGCTGGCAGAGCTGTGTGAGGAAACCTCCTGCTGTGTTCGATTCTGAACATTGCTATCGGGCACTAAATCCAAACAGAAAATAAGCGTGCATTCACTTGGATACCTGCCAACCTTTTAAAAAAGACATGAGTGGGAATCTAGAGCATCCAAGGGAACATGGGTCTGGTTGATGCCTTCTTCCCATCTAAAAAGAGGTACAATTTACAGATGCCTCCTTATTAGAAACAGCCAGATGACCGTTAAATGATTTAAGTCAAATTGTTGTATAAAGACCTAAAAACCTTGAGGCAGCTCATTGACACTATCTGAGATACCTGTATGGCCCAATTCACCTCTGAGCATCTCACCCACTTTAATGGATTTATCCTCACGATGCCCCTTGGGGCAGGGCAGAGCAGTTATCCCCAGTGCACTGATGGGGCATGGAGAGGCTGAGTGACTTGCCCAGGGTCACACAGGAGGTCTGTGGCAGAGGAGGGACTTGACTCCAGATCTCCTAAATCCTAGGCTAGTGCCCTTACCCCTGGACCATCCTCACTAAGGCCATTTTATGACACCCTGGCAGTGTAAATGATACTAATAGTGTTTTCTCTTTTCCTTCCTGTCTTCATTCTGTCCCAACACTACCACCACTCCCCTCTTCTCAGCCCTTTCCCTTTCATTTCACTACCCCCCTCATGCTCTTCCTGGGATAGAGGTAGAGAATGGGTCTGCCTCCTCCTTCAAATACAAGGTGGCAGATATGGTTGGAGAGTGATAACAGAATCATAGAATATTAGAGTTGGAAGGGACCTCAGGAGGTATCTAGTCCAACCCCCTGCTCAAAGCAGGACTATCCTCAGCTAAATTATCCTGGTGAGGGTTTTGTCAAGCCGCAGCTTAAAAACCTCTAAAGATGGAGATGCCACCAGCTCCCTAGGTAACCCATTCCAATGCTTCACCACCCTCCTAGTGAAAAGCATTTTCCTAATGTCCAACCTAGACCTCCCCCACTGCAACTTGAGACCATTGCTCCTTGTTCTGTCATCTGCCACCGCTGAAAACAGCCTAGCTCCATCCTCCCTGGAACCCCCCTTCAGGTGGTTAAAGGCTGCTATCAAATCCCCCCTCATTCTTCCCTTCTGCAGACTAAACAGGCCTAGTTCTTTCAGCCTCTCCATATAAGTGTTGTGCTCCAGCCCTCTCATCATTTTTGTTGCCCTCCGCTGGACTCTCTCCAACTTCTCCACATCCTTTTTGTAGTGGGGGGCCCAAAACTGGACACAATACTCCAAATGCGGTCTCACCAATGCCGAATAGAGGGGAACAATCACTTCCCGCGATCTGCTGGCAATGCTCTTACTAATGCAGCCCAATATGCCATTAGCCTTCTTGGCAATCAGGGCACACTGCTGACTCATATCCAGCTTCTTATCCACTGCAACCTCCAGGTCCTTTTCTGCAGAATTTGCAAGTGTCGTTCTCCAGCTGCAGGTGCATTGCAATCTTTGCTTTCCCCTCCAGCACCCCAGCCATGTTGCCCTCCCTACAAACCCGTCATTACCCACATCCTCTCAATGGCTCATTTATCGCATGGTCCATTCATAGCCTGGGGAGGTATTTTTAACCATCAGCTGAAAGCTGTGCATTATGGTTCAGGGGAATTTTAAAGTTCAGGGGCCTAGAATAGGAACTGCAAATGTTTTTTGTTCAGGGTCAGGAGTAAAGCTGTAGTGAATAGCTGTATGCTAGGGAGCTTCCTACAGAGGGGCACCTGTGAAGAAGGATGTGCCTATGACAGGTGTTTATTGTCAGAATATACAGGCTCACATATGGGCCCCAGAATCTCCAACATGCTGGCCTCAGATAGGCAGACTTTTTTCCGTTACTGCTTTTAACCCCTCTTGGGCTTTTCCCCACATCCTTAAGAGAGCCCTGTAGTTCTACTCTCTTTACCCTGCCTTCCCGGGCAGCCACAAGGTACTTTGCAGTAATCAGCATCCTTCTGCTTGATGGGAACTGGATATGGTTCCCGCCAAATCCCCTCACCACTGCTCCTCATTTGCCCAGAGCGGTCACTGCAGACTTGGGCCTTGCAGAAGAAATGGCAATGAAGAAATGTGGTTACACCTGTGTTAAACCACAGCACGTGAGAGGAGAATCAGGCTGCAGGACAGGCTGCTCACCGTGAGATGCCTTAAAGGGATCTGACTTTTCACAAGGTGGATGTCCTGCATTTCCCGAAAATCAGGGCTCTATAAAATACCTCAGCTTGGACACCCCAAAATTGAGGGTCCCAAAATCACTAGTCACCTTTGAAAATGTAGGCCCTGGGTCCTAGCCCATTATTAGAGCTGTCAGTGTCTTGCTGGGTAACCTTGGGCATGTCACTTAACCGCTTTATTTCCCCATCTGTAGAATGGGGATAAATACTCACTTTTGGTTAGTGCTTTGAGATCGTCATATGAAAGGAACATAGCCATCTTCACTATGGATGAAAGACTGGTAGCTCCTACTTGTTAACCTGCTAGTTAGGGTGATGCAGTCCACAGCCATCAATAAAGAGACATATTGCTCAAGTCAGAGGAAACCAGGCACCTGGAGCAGTGAAACAGATTCATAGGCTATGTCTATACTTAGGCAGCTTGTAGAGTACAAGCACTACTTGTATAGCTACACACTGCAGTGAAAGGGTCTGGCAGTGGGGAAGAGTTTCGGCAGCGGAGAGCCTCCGTCGGCCGATGCCTTTCCCCGCTGCGTGCCTGTTGCTGGATCCTTTCTCTGGGGTTAGGAAAGGCTCTGGCAGTGGGAGGCAGCAGGACCTGACACTGCTAAAAATAGTTGTGTAGATGTGAAGGACAGTGGTTGGGTGTGTAGAGAAACATGTCAGTTTTAGACCCTGGGGGTTCAGGTGTGTAGGGCACTCTACCCGCCTACCCAGTGCCACACAGTCTACACTACTGTTTATACCCAAGCTAGCTGGTCATGTGGTGGCTGTACTCTCCATGCTGCTGTAAATGTAGTCGTACCTTGAAGGTACGTCCACATTGCAAACATCTGTAGCTATGAGCCACAGAGGCTAGGTCTACAGACGCAGGCTTGCATGATGGTGCTAAAAATAGCCAGGTAGATGTTCCTGTGCAAGCTGAATCACGGCTCATCTAGCTTGACCTCTTATATATCACAGGTCACCCACACACACTAAACCCACAGGTGTTCTACAGGGAAAGAAAGAAATGTAACCTCCAACACTGGAAAAGCTTCTCAAGAAACCCTATGGTGCTGCAAAACCTCCCACATGAGCTCCTAATAATTACTCATGGTTTTAGTTGATCTTTGGGCCATGAAGATTTTCAACACCTGAGTCTTGAAGAAGTTCAACAAAATATGAAAGTAGCTGGTCTTGTGGAAAAACCATTTTCTTCTCTGAATTGTTCCCAAGTTATTTGCCATGTCTGAATTATTTTAGCAGCAAACTCCAGGATTGTTAAAATTTTCAAAAGCATGTAAGTGACTGGGGCTTCTAAATAACTTAGGTTATGTCTACACTGCAATAATCCCTGGAGATTGGGACTCAGAGCCCAACTCAGCTGATTCAGTCTCAGGGTTCAGGCTACAGGGCTAAAAATTGCCACATAGACTCTCAGGATGGAGGCCAAATATCAGGAGGCAGGAGATTTTATAGCAGCCTGATGTCAGAATCAGGCCCATAAACAGTAAAAATCCATTTTCTGGTTGTTTTCTGAGCAGCGTTGACTATGATTCTGAGTGGAGCATCCAGGAGAGGAGGCATCACTCCTAGAAAAAAAACCCGTTTTGAAAGACGTTGGCTTTCGTTTGCCCAGGAAGGTTATAAACACTGTTTCTGTTCCCAGGACAAATGTTTCCCTGTGTCTGGGAGCTAATGAGCTAAACAGCTGCTCTGAGGTTCTCCACCTGTGACACCAGTAAACACCCAGCCATGTGAGAAAGATTTTAACATGCCTAGACACTCTGGTGTGTGTATGTTTGGTGTGAAATGTAGTTTTCCTGCCAGAGCCATTTTGTACCTTCCAAGGAAAAAATGCTTCACTGTTTGTCTCTAAGACCTGTAGCTGCCAGGACAAGGAGCCGTGGCCTATAATCTTATTTACTAGTGTAAATCTGGTGTAACTCAATTGTCTTTAATGATTTACTCTGCTTTTACAGCAATGAGAGCAGAAATTGGCAAACTTGTCTTTTAGGAAAGTGTTCACATATTTGCTGCAAGAGGGCCAGATTTACTGACATATTTCATCTGCTTTGTACCACCCCACTGATACAAAGCAACAGCAAATTCACTTTAACTGGCTGGCTAAACTGCATTGCTAGAGCAGTGGAAAGCAGCTGGAACATACTGCTGAATCTGGTCCCAAGGTTAAAAGAATTGCAAATGGGCACTGGGGCTCATATGAAGAATTAAATAACTTTTGCACAGAATTTTATACACAGCACAAGAAGTCTGAGGCCAAATTCACAAGTGACATAAGCTGGGGTGAAAGTTACATGTCAAGTGTGAATTGGTAAAAAATGAGTGTAAGTGATAAAGCTGTGTAACTTGCAACTAGTAGGTATTAAGTGAGCATGCAAACCAGGTGTAGCTTACACAGAGGTAGAAGAGGGAATGTGTAGGAAAAGGAATTAACAGGGGCAGTGTAGGATAAAACACAATCTGGGCTGCAGCTGCTATTCCAGCAGGTAGATTATTGTTGCAGCCCTGGCAGAGAGATGGACAAGGGACCTTAGTGGCATTCCTGAATCCTGACCCTAGTTTGCAAGCGTTAGAAGCCTCCTGTTTTAGGGCCCATTTATATTAGCGATACTTCCCAGAAGTTCTAATCGCTGTTAACACTGGTTCAGTCTAACTGATTTAAAATCCATTTGGAGCTACAGTGACGAGCAGGCTCCAAGCAGCCTGAAGAAATATTACTGGACTGGTTTCCAAACCACCTTCAGGGGTTAGATGTTGATCAGTCATACTTGTGTCAGTCTGGAGTAAGTCCATCTGAATTACACTGGAGCGATTTTGGAGAAACAGTAGACTTTGTTCCAGTAAGTGCAACCGAGTCAGAGCAGATAGAGTGTGGGACCTATGTCTTCATTCCCTCATGCTGATGCCTGGCTCATGTTGCATTAAGACCAACTGGCCATTTAGACCAAGTAACACTAGGGCAAAGAGATCAACAGGACCTGTTTATTCATGCTCTCAGCAATTGTATGTTCTTTTTTTTAAAAAAAAAAAAAGGAGAAATAAGAACCATTTAGAACAAATGGTTTTGTTTTTCTTGTATCAGGTTAAAAAGGTCCCAGTTGCACAAGTGCAAATTGCTGTGACTTAGAAAAGTGTGTGTGTGCTGGGGCCCCTCTTTTGCTTGTTTGTCAGTCATCATTTTGAGAGTGTAGGAAATGTATTTATTTACTTTTCTTTAGTAATTTACAGCCAAATTCTGATCTCAGTTATGCTGCCGTGCTTCTGGAGTTAGGCAACAGAGAAAAGGAGTAACTCTGTATTTATACCAGTGTAAATGAGAATAGTGTCTCCCTTAAAATGTACTCATTTCTGCAGTAGCTGGAGAGCACCCCCGACTTATAAATGCCCTCACCCCCAAACATCCACCGATAACTGCCTTTAACATCCCAGTCACAAACTTCTCCCTAGTGGGGAGATTGTGTAAGGTATGGGGAGGGGGGTGGTGAGGAATTAAAAAAATGTGGCCCTTTTAATTGACTGCAGAGGAGTTACTCTTTATTTGCACTGGTTTGAGTGAAGCAACATTGGGTCTCTTTTCTTGAGCAAACCAAATATATATTACTTGGAAAGAAATAAAACCAGAAGAGTCTTGGAACAAGCAGAACAGAAATTCTCAGTGACTCAGGCAGATTTGGGTTGCTGCAGCCTATAAACAAAACAAATGAAACCCTTAGAGGGAGCATGTTGATTAATGCATTTTTTTTCTGAGCTTGAGGGAGGATACAAAGGCTGTTACTGTGCCTGTCTAACCTTCATCCTCACAGATACAGACTGGAATAATCTGGCCATGTTTGCAATAGTTGCATTGCTAACATACAATCCGGTTGGGCTTTGTTGGGGATGGACCAGGAGAGTGGAATAAAGGATCAGAATAAATAAGCATTACATGCAGTCCCATCAAATAAAAGAGGTGACTAAACCAGAACCCTGGATCTGGATTTTTGGGCTAGCTCAGAGCAGGATTCAGATTGGAATTTGTCTGCTGGCCCTGAACCTTATGAACTGAGTCAAACCAAAACCTGGTGCGGGAAGAAATGTAAAAATCTGGCCCTAGATTCAAGCTTGGATTTCAAACTTGGAAAGGGGAGAGTCAAGGTAGATAGGTGCCCAACAGTACAGATGGAAGTGGAGAGGGATTTTCAAAAGCACTTAGGTTGGTAGGTGCCAGAGATGTGGCCTTATCCTCAGCTGGTGTAAATCAGTGTATCTCCACTGAAGCCTGTTTCTTGGTAATGTGTCTTTTCCACCTCCAGATTTCAGGCTTCTGTGGTCTGGTAGAAGCCAGGTGCCTCAGATATTCCATGATCAGCAGTGATGGATGAAGGGAAACAAAAGTAATACCTGGAGTTTCCAGAAGGAGGGGAGGGAATTCTAGCAGAAGATCAATTCCATTGATAAAGGGACATAGAGTTTATGGCCAGAAGGACCCAGCAGATCATCCAATCTGACTGGATGTCTATCACAGGCCAACACCCACACAGTGAACCCAACAACTGAAGTTAGACCAAAATATTACAGCCCACAGGGGACTAGACTTATGTGCTACCACACCTGTACCTGAGGCTCCTCCCCCCCCGCAGTGACAGGGAAATGATGAAGTGAGAATACTCAAATAATCCCCCACGCTGCAGAAGATGACAAAAACCCAAGCTCCCTGCCAATCTGACCTGACAGAAAATTCCTTCCTGATCTCACCTATAGCACTCAATTAGACCCGGCACACGTGAGCAAGAACCAGCCAGCCAAGCCCCTGAGAGAGAGGATTGTCAGTGCTACATCAGAGCGCTGGCCCACCTCACCCAATGTACCATTGCAACAGGGTACGCTCTACTCACAGGTACCGCCTGCTGGTCATCCAGGGAGGAGCTCCAGGCTGATGCCCACATCCATGGTCTGCACACCATCACTGTCACAGCCATTGACATATAGCCCTTCCCACAGCATCCTCTTTGTGGTTCAGCCCTCCAGCTGAGTCACACTCTGCATTCCCCCCTTTCAGTAGTTCAACCACTTGCCCAGTGGCAACTGCAGTCTCTCATCCTACCACTCCCTTGGTACCTTAACCTGCCACATCCCAGTTGCAAGTGGTGGAGGGACCCAGGCCTACCCACTACTCCAGGTCCCAGCCCAGGGACCCTGTGGACCACAGCCTTTTGTTGCACCCCAAGTTCCTCCTCCTGCCATCTCCCTAGGCTGCTTCCCCCCAGTCCTAGTACCTTCTTCACTCACTGTCAGGGCCTACTATCTGCCCTCAGAAGCACCTCTGATTCCCCCCGTAGTAGCATTACTTCAGGTAGTGCATCCCTCTCAACCTGTGGGGGAGACAGTCTTCCCTCCTGGGGCTCCATCCCATGTCTAATCAGTTCTGCCCTGAAGCTCTTCTTATATGGGCATGCTAAGCCCTGATTGGCTGTCGCGTGCAGCCCCTCTCCTATTGGCAGCTTCCCGCACTGCCTCCCCAGGGCTCTGTTAATCCCATCTCTGCCAGCATGAGGCAGTCACCCCATCACAGCCATGGCTATCTCTGATGCTTCAAAAGACAGATAAAAAAAACCCCTACAGAAATACATTGGGGGGGGGAATCCCTTCCTGACCCCTGCAGGTGTCTGGCTGAAACCTTGAAGCATGAGTTTTAGGAACACAAGATATCTTGCACATCATCCCTTCCATGAAATGTTAAAGCAGTGCTGCTTTGAAACATCTACAGAGCCTGAGGGTATGTCTTCACTGAGGGCGGCAAATTTGCCACCATCAGATTGCAGCCGAAGTGCAGGGATGAGGGGCGTGCACGCTGCATGTCTGAAAAGGAGGCTTAGGGGTTGCAGCTGAACTGATGGCTGCCCCGGCCCAGGAGATGCTCTGGTTATCTCAGTCGCCTCCAAGCCAAATGTCTCTGGCCATGCTGCTGCCAGAGCTGTGCACCGTCGCACACCTCTGCAACGCCACAATGGAGCCCAGAGAACAGGAACAAGGTACCTGGGAATAGTCATTACTATGCAGCAGCTTTCTTGCAGCCTACATGACATGAATTAGGCCATGAGTTTCCAGTGCCTACATCACCAAAACCAACACCCAAGTACAACACCCTCCAGTCATCTCAGCAGCGAGGAGAAGGGCTGAATAGGCCATGGAAACAGAATTACCCTTCACTGCTAGAGCTGGCTCACTCAGGGCAAGATACTGAAGCAAAGTTAGGAGCGCTTGCTTTGTAGTGGTTTGTCCTGCCTCTGTTCTGTGGATAAATAGATTCCTCAGGGTTCTCACTCTGATGCCTGTACAAATCCAGATGTATGCTATATTCACTTCCATGATTCCTGAAGCAGCACAATCCTGGCTGCTGCAGAGGTGGGATCCATGAGCCTTGCTCTTGCTAATGTCTCTAAGTGGAATGGTATATCCTGCTGCCTCTAGTCCATGGATGAGGCCTGATTCTGATCTCACACTGGTATAAATCAGGAGTAACTTCCCCAAAGTCAACAGTTACAGCAAGGTAAAAATCAGCACAATTGAGACCAGAATGGAGACCATTTTTCTTCTTCAGATTTATGGTGTGAACCTATAAATCTGGGGCAGACTGTGGGAAAATACTTTTGGCCTTCCCCATCCTTGGCTGAGTGATGTAAGAAGTGTATGATGAATGATTCAAATACAGAGCTGAAGAAGTTGGTAAAGATAATGGGGAGAATGCTGTAAATAAGTTGCAGAAGGTGCCTGACCAGAAGAAGGTCTTGAAGCAGCTTGTGGCTAGAAAAGAGACTTGAGCGGGAGGGTGCCCTGTTACAGGCTCTTTCTTACCACTCTAATTTTTCTTTCTTCTAAAGTATGAAATTTTGCCTGGTATCTCTGCTGTGAGGCCAGGTGACTGGGACTTTTACCTGATTCAGCAAAGTCTAGGAATCCACACAAGAATCTCTCCCAGCCTCCACATCACACATACAGGCTGAGATCTCTAAGACACCCTTCCAGAGTTGTCCATGATCATTTGTCAGGGACTTCTGTCCATGCCTCATTCTGGTAAAAAAGATGAACCCAGTGTGAATGTGGGTGAATAAGTTCTTACATCCTCAGTCTTATTTTTCTAACTTTCTTTGATCTGACACATTATCTCTAGAAGAATTTGAGAAACTAGAAAGAATTCTGTTTGTTTTCTTTGAAGAAGGAAGGGTGTCCTCATCACCTCACCCCCTCCATGTGTTAGGGGGAGAATGAAGAGGCAGCTGGGTCTGGACTTTTGCATCATATCCTGTGACAGAGCTGTAACCTCTGTTTGGCTGCTTCACTCCGGAAACCATGGAAGGTCAGGACAAGACCAAGCATAGTACGGGAGAAGCTTTACTACAGCAGCTGGTCTCATGGAGAAGGATGGGGAATCTCAGACCATCCCAAACACTGCTCAGTGTTTTACTTTAAAGGAAATGACACTGGTGAGTCTATTCAGCTGTTAAGTCCATTCCCCTCTTGGAAGATCAACAATACCTGGACCTTTAAATGTTAATGCCAGAACTGAGAATATTTCTATGGTTTTTGAATTCACCAAAAACCAAGCAACCAATAGGTGCTCTGATAAGAAGAGTTTCTCTTCTTTTTTTTTTTTCTTTCTTCTCTCCTGGAAATGTATCTTGGCTTTTTACTTTCATCCCTTCTTTGGAGGTTTGATCTTCTTGGGCTCTCATATTATTATAATGTTTAGAGTTCTCTAATAAGCAACTTTAATGAAGCCTCCTGACTTTAATAATTAACCTGAGAGTTACACCCTAGAAGCCATTAAGGGTAAAGGCCACAAACTGTCCTAGATTTGCACAGGATGGCTTTAGACAGCTCTAGGGGCTGTGCCCATGCACAAGGAGGAACATTCTGAAGACTCCATAAAGAGGCATTAGAGTTAAGATAACTTGAGTTATTTGCCTAGCCAGGAAGTTGAACCAGTTACAGGTTTTCTTTAATTTGACACATATCTCAGATGGGAAAAAATAAGTGGATAGTGTGCTCACAAACCAAGCTCTGCACACCTGTGATGCCAGAATGACATTGCACTTACCAGTTTGGAGTGATTTAAATCAAGGCAATTAAAATTACTGGTTAAATTACTTGATTTAAAAAAAACAAATCATTGATTTAAAACAGGCTGTATAAAACTAACCTGAAAATTCAAGTTAATATAACGTTAGATTATAATTTATAATGAACTAAATTATAAATGTTGTGGGATAATTTTAAGTGCCACCACTAGTAAGGTATCTAATTTAAATTTTACAAAACTGCTACGGGCGGAAAGTAAATACTGAATATTAAGGCCCTGACACGTAAGCAGGTATATACATTTACTCTAAAAAATAGTCCCATTGATTCTGATGGGAATTCTTGTGCTTAAAGTTAAGAATCTGTAGAAATGTTTGTAGCTATGGCGGCTAATGGGTTTTTATTAAAAACTTTTTTTCTCAGTGGCATAAAAGCTTTGTCACATCAAAGCAAATTTACTTCAGTGTTAAAAGTGAGACGTTATTTAGACTTTTGATACATTGCTGGTGGATTCCCTGCAGCTTGAGGTCTTCAAATCTCATTTTTGAGGATTTCAACAACTCGGTCATGGGTTCGGGGTTGTTATAAATGTGTATGGGTAGGGTTTTGTGGCCTGCCTTGTGCGGGAGGTCAGACTAGATGATCATATTGGTCCCTTCTGACCTATGAGTCTATGAGTGTATTAACAAACGTGGGGTTGTTTTTCTGAGTTTTTTTTTTTTAGATCTACAGGGCAAAATGCTCAAAAACAAGATTCTATTTATATCTAGGGATGTATAAGTAGGTTTTTCAAAAGTAGCTAAGTGAGTTAGGAGCCTAACTCCTGTTGACTTCAAACCCTGGTGAGGATAGCTTGGTTGAAGGATTTCAACTTTCTTGATTTGTGGAAATTCAGTATATTGGAAGGTTGCAAATACAGTGTGGACTATTGGCTTGTCAGTTTTGTGTTCTGAAGTTGTGGTGCTGTCAGAGTAAGGATATCACTGAGGCTCTGGACTTGTCTTTTTCGTCATAGATGGGTATTTTAAGTATGAAACTTCCTAGCAGATAAAAAAAAATCTAAATGTAAAATCTGAAATTCTAAAAATTGGAAAACAAATGAAAAGAAAGAGGTATAAAATATCCACTTCAGACATGTAAGACTATATAATGGAAAAAGTAAAGAACTAGTGATCTGTAAAAAAAATATTTGATTTAAATTTTAAATCAATTTAAATTTAAATCATGTTTTTTTAAATGGAAAAAATCAATTTTTAAATATTTAAACTCATGGTATTTATCTACCCTGTTATGAATGTGTGAAGCCTTCAGAACAAAGATCATCTCTCCCTTTTTTGGTGTGCTTTAACTGGCAGTGAAATAGTTAACAAAGATGACTTTTAAATGGCATCTTTCCACTCCAGAATCAACAATCGTTTTGGCTGGGGGAGAAGTTGTATTTCTTCCAAGCTATCTGTAGATTCAGACCAACAGCACATTATATTGCACTTGGTTCCCATTTTGAACGTTACCTTTCCATCCCTAAGGGCTAGAAATTTAATTTTCTTTCCCATTGAAAGCTGAGATTCTCTTGTGCAAGCTAACAGCCAGCAGGCAAAGGGTGCTGGCTTGCTGAGTTTCTGTATGCAGCGCCAATGCGGAACTCTGCTCTTCTTTCTGCCTCTGAACCCTTCCGTTCCTTTCTCTCTGTCCTCTCCGCATGGTCCAGTGAGGGAAGATGTAGTGGTTCCTTTTAGCCTAGTCTCTGTCTGCCAATCCCACCAGTGCAGAATGAGTGACCTGTGTTTGCACTCGAGCAACTGTTCCCAAAAACGTAAGAGCCTCTCCCCCAGGAGGTGTGAGGGATACAAACCCCAAATATCCAGTGCACCCATTCCCAGCCCTTCGGGGTCAGGTTTCCTCTTTGCTTCTAGCATTAGCTGTTGTGACTTGGCATTCGCTATTTTTAAACCACCCGGTGAGGAAGGGAAGGCGAAAGAGTTGGGTTGACAAAGCAAGCTGCATAGGAAACATCAGTCGATAAGGACACAGGTGTCTCCTTTGTTCCCCTAGTGGTTGCTGTCTTTGGTATGCCATAGCAAGTAATACGCTACTAGTTATTTCTTGAGCTCACCAAAGCTTCTGTGCAAAGCATATAAGTCTGCTCCCTTGTCCACACCACTATCTTTCCCCTCATTAGTCTCCCTATATTTGCTTTGTTGTAGGTACAGTTGGGACCCGTGTCACTCATGGCACCTTTTTTTTAAAGCTACAGGTTACATAAAAAATTAAAGGCGTGTCCAGAGTGCACCTCGGGGTGAATGTTAGAGACACGGAAACAGCATCACACCCACATGTGGTTTTGAAGGGGTGGGATGGGAACAGTGTGTTCCGGTACCTCTTTCTGCCAACCTCCACATGCCGTTTCAGAGTACATGCTTTTGTCCTTTGGCTTTACAAACATAAGCCGCTGCCTAGTGAGCCTGCATTTTCTTCCAGGCCGTGTGTGGCTGGGAAGGGTGTAGGTAACATCCCCATTGCAACCCTGAGTCGCCAGTGAGGCAGCCACCTGAGCCCAGCATGTGCTACCACCTCTGACTGCCCATGTGCCTTGGCAGAGCTCCATGCAGCTGTGTAGCATCTGGTGTACCCCTCAGGCTGATGCTGGCTCTTGGGTCACATCGGTAGCTGGTGTAAATCAAGGCAGTTCCATTGACTTCAATGGGGTGACCCCATGTACATCAGCTGAGGAGCTGGACCCTTGTATTTTCTCCCCTAGTTTACATTCTGTGAAGCCACTGGAGTTTGGGAGTGTGTGCGTGAAGAACCGGACCCTTCGTCTTTCCAGAAACAGCTCTGAGGATAAAGGCATTAAGGAGTGTGAGGTGCTCAGATAACGTGGTGATGGGGGACACATAAATACGTTAGAAGATAGGCTTCTTTAAATTAATCCACACTCGTCTTCCTTTAAAAACACACACTGGATGCCTCCTTTCCTGCAGTTTTCCTTCACAGTCGTTAAACATACAGCAAATTAAGAAGTGGGGGAAACAAAACAGGGCATCATTCATCCTGGGGTGATTGCTGTTGGCTGTTTCCTCCCAGGCCCTGTCCACACTGCCGTTGTAACTGTGCCAGCTAAACAAGCTGAAAGCCTAGGTGCAAATACCCTTGAACTCTGCTGTGATTTGAAATTCACAGCTGAATTTTTCTGTCAGCAGGGCTCAGATTTATTATTATTATTTGTCTTATAGCAGGGGTAAGTCAATTATTTTTTTGGCAAGGTCCAGACTCCAGAGAAAATCCTAATAATAAAAAAATAACAATCATGGTAATAAGTAAATAAAAAGATTTTGATATCTGGTCCCAAGAGTCTGGTGCTCTGGATTTGGCCCACCTATTGACCATCCCTGTACTGCAGTAACTCAGTGTGCTAGCTGTTGTACATACACATAGTACACAGGCTGGGCGGGCCTTAGAGAAAATGGTATCCTGGGCAAACTTGTATTTTGGCGCCTTAAACATTAATTGCCACCCTCCCTCTCACCCAGATCTCTCTCCAGGTCTTCTGGGTTACTAAACTGGGGCAGGGAGATGCATGGGGGCAGGGGCTAGCCTTAATGAGTAGGGAGCAGACTGTGAAGAGGTCTGTCATGAGGGCCAGCAGGACGAGGTGATCCAGTTCCTTCCTGTGGTGCCATGCTCTGCCTGGGAAACACTGCGTCCTCGCCCACTGCCAGGCAGCTCCTGCGGTGCAGCCAGCAGGCCATGAGATAAAGGCTGCGTGCACTGCCTGGGTTGCACAGCGTGATGGCTGGCAGCAGCGCGCCCAGCAGGCTGGCACGGAGCACAGAGTAGCTCTGCACGCTGGCCCCACTGCCAGCCTTGCAGATAGCACCAGGTACTGCACAGGGGTGCCAAAGAGGGCGCAGCGCACAGCAGCAGCCAGGGCCCGCAGTGGCGGTGGATAGAAGTAGGGGTGCCCAGGGAGAGCCAGCACTCCAGGGCCATGGCTAGCAGCAGCAATCCGGGGGCCAGCCTGAAGAAGGCCCTGAGGAAGGCAAAGAGCTGGCACAAGCTGCCTGGTTCTCCCCGTTGCTCCCCGGCTGTGCTAGTGCATGTAAGTGGCCAGCACCATGGGACTGAGCAGGTCGGTGACCGCCAGCCACTCACCAGCAGGAAGAGGGCTTCCATGGGAGGCTGTGTGTGGGGAGAGCCTGGTTCGGCTGTGGGCCCCTGTGGAGGAGGGATGGTGGGAGCAGTTCTGCCTTAGCACTGCCTGGAGGGGATGGAGAAGGCTCCAGGCAGGTGTGACAACTCTGGGTGGCATCGCCTTCCCCTTCCTGGACAGAGGCTCCAGCTCTGGGCTCGCCCACACTAACCCCTGCTCCGGCAGCCCAGGCCCACCAGCTCACGACACTCAGACAGCCATTCCCTCCCGACCATGGTGCCCTGGGTGGTCACCCACCCTGCTTAGAGTATGCATGCACATGGTAGAAGGGATTGACAAATGGGGAACTGAGGCACAGAGAGCAGCTTGCCCAAGGTCACACACAGTCTGTGGTACGGTCAGCGGATGGAACTGCGGCCCCTTGAGTCCTAGTAAAGGCCCTTGCCCACAGGGGCCATCCTTTGTGCCTGGTACACGTCGGAATGTTTTATCTGCTTGCAGCAGTTGCTGACAAAGTTTCAACCTTCCTGTGGCTCGTCTAATTTGAGGAAATATTAATAGCTCTGAAGGTAGCTGCTTCAGGGACAGGGCTGGTAGCACAAAGGCTAGTACCAGAAGGGAGGAGAGAAAGAAAGGGCAGAAACCAGCCTTCAGAACCTGCTCAGATTTGAAAACATGGGGCCGTGTTGACTCAGGCCAGCTTCCCACTGAAGTCAGTGTTGCAAGATCTGGCCCATGGTAGGGGGTGAAATTCTCCAGGCTGTGCTATGCAGGAGATCAGCCCAGGCGATCAACATGGTCCCTTCTGGATTTAAAAACTATGAATCAACTAAAATGCCTTGGATTTGGACGGGCCAAATTTTCACAAGAGCCCAGGGTCAGATTTTCAAGTGCTCAGCAGCCACAACTGGGACCCAATTTTCCAAAGAACCCAAACATCCACCGTGCTGAGGTCCCTTGAAAATCTGGCCCTAAAATGTTTTTGCTCCATATGGTTCTACTGTCTGGAAATAGAAACCAGGGGTGTTCTGAAAACCAGTTTGTGTTATGTCATTGTAGCCCCTGTAACTCCCTACATACACTGTGCCAAGTGGCATTTTACACCATAGGAGCCATTGCTTAGCCTTCTACAAAAAACAGACACCAGGGGGACTACTTCCCCCCCTCTTTTCCCCAAAGCGTGGCATGCTCCTGTTGAAACACTCTGCACATCTGGGCATTGGCATTTTCTGAACTGGTGATGCCAAAAACGCTTTAATTTCTTTATTTCCTTTATAAGGACATAAATAGACACCTGCCCAGCCCATGCCTTACAATAAATGCTCAAATACAATGGACGGCTCCTCCCAGCACCAATATAAATATATCATAACCCCTGAGCCAGGGACATAATCTTGCTGCCCCAAAACCCCAGAGGCCAACAGGTCCTGGCCCTGTTGAAGTCATTAGGAGTTTTCCTGTTGACTTTAGTGGAGACAGGATTCCATCCCTGGGTTCTGGTGGACTGGGATGGGTGGCCTTTCCCACCCTTTCCGTCCTTAGAACTGTGTAGCCTTTCCCACCCACATGCGAGTCAGATAGAAAGCAGTCTTTACCCGCTGCTGTGGTCTGGGCCTGCCTTTGTGTATCACTTTGGCCTGCCCCCTTAAAGCACCGACACAACAGTGCAGTGAATTCATATAGATGGTTTGTTTTTAACTTCCATTTCAATGGGATGAATGTTCTGTTTTAGTTTCACAGCACCAGTTAGAGGGTATGTGTTGCACAGCCACACAGCTTTAGTAACCACAGAAGCATTGCATCTTTCTTGAGGTTTTCTCTCTCCAAGTCTCCACAGTCTCATCTGAGTTTATGATAAAATGGATTTCGTTAATCCTTGGTGGGTAACCATGGGGGACAAGTCAGCTGAGCAGAGACTGTGCAGTAATAGCATGTAGAAGGTCAGATTAGATGGTTGCAGGGATCCTTTCTGGCTTTATAAGCTATGAAAACTTCAATTGGGATTAAGCGGAACTCCCCAAAATGGCTGTAATTGGCACTGAATTTGGACTGAATCCTCAATCTGGGGAAGAAGAAGGCAAAGGAATGAAATCCACTTACTTTCTGGACTCTCTGCTTATGAATTTCATCAAGCTGGATGAAATTCAGAATGTTTTGTTCCTTGGGCCAAATTCATCTTTGGTGTAACTCCATTGTGGTCAATGAAGTTACCACAGGGATGAATTGGACAGTTTGTCAACACAGAAAGTTTACGAGTCCAACATAGGTTCCTTCTAATCATTTCTATTGCCCTTCTTCAGACCTCAACACTGGGGTTTTTTGTTTGTTTGATTTTGCCTGTAAAAAAAAGTGTTATATTGCCAATATATATTTACTAGTTAGGTCTGGTAAAAGTTGACTTGGAGATTGAAATCCTGCTGCACGAATGACTCACCCTTGACCCAGAGGAATCCCTAAGTAGAGCTTGAGGTTTAAATATGGAAAAATACAGGATTCCTTTTGATTTTACCAAGTCTAATCAAAAACATTTTCTTTTTGCAAGACCGTGCTGGTTCCCATTTTTTCTGAGCATTCTGCTGCACGGCTCTGGGTTTGTCCCACTTCTGTTTCGGATAGTGGTGGATAACACCAAAGGTGCTTTTGGTTTGCCTGTCTGGCTGGATTTTGTGTTGCAGCTGGTTCAGATCCAGGTTCTCGCCTACCTAGGGAATGGCCTTCATCACAACACCTAACTCTTCTACAATTTAGGGATGTGCTGAATCCAAACCTGGATGTGGATGCAAATGTCATGGCTTGAGCTCATTTTAGTTTTATTCTCATTCCCATAATTAACTGAGCGGGGAGTCTCTCCTTGGAGACAGCCATCAAGGGGGCCGGTTGTGATGGTAGTTTTTATGCTGTGGACCCCTTCCCATAAGGAAATGTCCTGAGATACAACGACATTTCACACAGGCAACTGAACTCCCTCCAGATAGAGGCATCTTACTGAAATCACTTCAGTAGTTGAGTGCCCCAAGGAATTGTACCATGATGCTCTTCTTCTGGTTTCTGTTTGTGTTTATTTGCATGATTTTCACTCTGAAGCGTTACATAATTTTGTAGCAATTATCCAAACTTTAAAAAAAAAAATTAATAAAAACAAATTCAAAAGAAGCCATTGGCAGGACACAGAGGGTGAAGCACAGAAGAGCATAACAATTAAGTGAATTAAATACCAAGCATTCTGCGCTCCAGGGAGATTTTAAACAGGGTTGACGTCTTTATCTCTTCACCAAAAACAGCTCAGGCAAAAAGAAGAGACATAAATTGCCCCTAACTTGGGAGTTTCCTCGCTTTGAATGTTCTGAGTCACTCAGCCTTAATGTTCTTCTCTTAGCTTTTGGCACTGGAGGTGAATGGTTCAGTTGATATTACCAGGCATGGTTTTAATTTTTCCAGTGGCCCAAGGAAGAACTCAGTCCTTGAGCTACTGACGGCATATACAAGGGATCTCAAACAGTAATTCTTCCAAAACCAGATCTGTATCAATATCTGGCTAGACTGCCTTTTTCTTGTGACTGCTCTTGGGCACTGTGTGTTTATGCCATCTCCAGTTCATTAAGTCCTTTGTGCATAGAGACATAACCCTCTGTGGCGTCAGAACCAGCTGCTATGGAAATGATTGTGAAATCACCGATCTTCAGGTGGGAAAAGAGCAGGAGGAGCAGATAATGCGGTTAGCACTTTACTGGTGCCTTCCATGCCAGGATCCCAAGGGATTTTACACGTATGAATGAAAGGTCACAACATCCAGTCTTACCATGGGCAAAACAGAGGCAAAGAGGGCAAGTGACTTACTCATTTAACTGACTTTGCGACTCTGAACACGGAATAGAATCTAGGGTCCCAATTCACAGTTAATTTAAAAATTTGAGACAGGAAAGGGGATGGGGGAATAGCTGAAGTTGCTGTAGGCCACCTTTGTGCTCCCTGTATTCTGGGGCTGTAGATGGCCCGGTACAGGACCTGGAGTAAGATAGAGCAGCCTTGGAGCTGCTCCTACTTGTGTTCTGGTTTCCCTCGTCCCTTTGTGGATGCTGGGAGGCAGAGAATGGCCATGATTTAGGGCATTCTGTCCACACCCTTCATACTTGGGGTTGGGAGCAGGACTGGGGTAGAGCCAACACTGGCCAGGGAGCCCCCTGCACAGAGTGTATTCTCAAAGGGCTCTTTCCACCTCCTTTAAGACTCTTTTATGCTGCCAGAGCAGCGTAAAAGGGCCTTAGTGTAAATCAGAATCTTGCCCCAGGTCTCCAGACTCTTGATTTAATCACTAGCGCACACTTCCTTTCTGTATGCACGCCAAAGAAACAAAGGTCCCGCTGTCACACAGTTGCCCTGAGTAAATAGAGAAGGCTGGAGAAGAAGCGTAGAACATATGATAATGCGTGGGAAAAACTGTTTGTAATCTGAACAGCACATTTTGCATCAGGCAACAGTGTTAGCAGCAGCCTAATATATTCAATCAGTAGAGATAATGTTGTTGCTTAAATGTTGGCTTAACTATCCCTTTTGAGAATTTACCCTGATGAGATACGGATGCTAAGCAGCTTCATGGAGCAGTAAGGAAAACTTTTGACGGGTGATTGTTAGTTTCCATAACAGTTTCATTTCAGGTTTGCGATGTTAGCTATAAATGGCCTGGTTGAGTCAATTGACCCAGAAACTCCTGAGTTCTAATCCCAGATATTACTAGCTGTGGGACAAGTTATACCCTTTCTGCCTCAGATGCCCCATCTGTACAATGGGGATAATAATATTTGGATAGCCCCCCTGGAGGTGGTGCTAGTCAATGTTGGTGCAATACTTAGAAAATAAATCCCGTCTATATTATTAGGAATCCTGGTTGAGTATGTTTTTCCTATTAGTGTTGTATGTATGTGTAATTTTATTATGGTTTTATTGGATAACAACACTGAATATTTTACCTTTGAAAAACAATGGAGAAATACTAATTTATACATTTAAGCTCACAGCCCCCTTGGCAGGTAATTTCCTTGTTTTACACCTTAGCATATTATGTCTCCATTGTTGTCGTGTGCCTATATTTCAGGGAGAGAAACTCAGGGCGTGTCTCCATGTACAGCGCTGCTGCAGCGTGTCTGGTGAAGGCGCTCTATGCTGACGGGAGAGAGCGCTCCCGTCAGCATAATAAAACCATCTCCGCGAGCGGCAGAAGCTATGTTGGATATAACACTGTCCACACCAGCTTATGTAACTTATGTCGCTCGGGGGGTGGTTTATTGACATCCACGAGTGACATAAATTTTGCCGACATAAGCTGTAGACATAGCCTTAGAGACAGAGGTGAAGGAACTTACCCAAGGATACACAATGAGTCCGTGGCAGAGCCAGAACTACATGTCAGGAGTTCCTAGAAAGTCCTGCTACCTACTCCGCCATTGCCCAACAATCTGAGGCCAGACCAAACAAAAGTACCACCTCGTGCCGCTCTTGGAATGGTTGGAAACCAAGAGACCTGATTGGTGCAAACCACAGTGTGTTGCCCTACACAGTTCCTGGGTCCGTTCCCAGGCCTGGTCTGTCACTTCCCGGGCCAGCATGGACTCGGCTCATCTAATCTAAGCGGGCTATCATATCCTAGCTACCGCATCATAGCTATGCCTCTGTAACCCTGTAATGTATATGCAAACTACAGCTAGGAAGAGTCTTTTCATCATTGTAGGACCGCCACCTCCCTGAGCGACGGTAGCTACATTGATGAAAGCATTCTTCCTTAGACCTAGCAAGATCTAAACCAGGGGTTAGGTCGACAGTTGCAGCACTCGGGGGTGGGAGAGAGATTTTTCACATCCCTGGGCGCCATAGCTATGTTGACCTAAGTTTTCAGTGTAGGTCAGGCTAAGATTGCACTTCTCTGCCATTTAAGTATCCTGAATTCAGTTCCCAGCCTTGCTCTCCTATGCCTCTCATCTCCTGCTGGGTGGCAAGAGCAGGCAAAACAACTGTCCCATATTGTAAAGGTTGTTCCTTTATATGGTCCCACACCCGGTCTGTATAGGAGACGCTAGGTCCTGTATTTCAGCGCTAATCTCACAAAAGATCACATGCTGTGATACCGGTGTGTTGTGCTTTTCCCCTCTGTCCATTCTGGGAGTCAAATAAAAACCTCATGGGAAGCTGTTGAAATGCAAGTAGCCACCCTATGCAGGAGCCTCGGCTTTAGGACCTGTTGTTTTGTAGCTTTTAGCCCCCTGTGCCAGGTGGGTCTGCAGGCTCTGTTGAAGCTCTGTCACTTGTGGTACCCAATGGCTTGTGACAGAGCTAAACTTTCCATCCCTTTCCCCCTTCAAGGGGAAAAGATTAACCCAACAAAGCCTCAGTTATTTAAGAGTACAGCTCTTTGTGGCCAAAAGGAATGAACTTAGGTGGAGAGGGGGAGTGGAGGAAGCTGTTTCAGGCTTCATACTTTTAGAATTAAAGAGGGGGGAATAATAATAATAAATCCTAGTAAAGGTTTTTGCCAGGATTGGATTTCTCCAAGTGGAATGCAGGCAAGTCCCCAGACTCCACCAGCAGCCCGTGACCAGGAATCTGCTAACAGTCTCTGGAATTTGGACACTTTTTGATTCACCCAGTTTGGGCTGCTCTCCAACTTGTCACTCAAACGCAGGGCACACCCCTCGAGGAGGCTATTTAAAGAGAAGCCCGGGTGCAGCATTCTCCAAACAGAGCGAGAGCGAGTTGTCAGTCTGAAACCCCACCCCTCTCACTCAGGATGTGTGACAGCTTTGGGACAATAACCTGGTCTCTGTTCCTTCTCCTTGCGCCTGGCTGGGTATGTACTGTACTGTGGTAGTTTTATTTACTGGTTGAGCTTTGCAGCTTCTTGTTTTAATGCGTGCAAAATGCTTTTGGCAAACTTAACTGTTGCAGCTGACACCTGCCTCTGACAGCTTCTAGGAAAAGTTAGCTATTAACGTGGCTTCCAAATGCACTGTGTGGATAAATAACACACATAACAGCATGCTGCAGACAAAAAGTGACACATACAGTGCCCTCCAACCAGGGATCTCAGAGCACTTCGTAAACATGAGTGGATGAAGCTTCCCCACACTCTCCTGAGGTAGGTTTGATCCTCAATTTATAGCAGGGAAACCTGAGGCAAAAGAGGTCAAACGACTTACCTGCAGCATTACCCATATCTCAGCCTTGTGCCTCCCCCCACCCCACCCCCACCAAGAGAAACAGCTGCTATTGAACCCAGCTGTTTGCTTCTAGAAGCAATAGGCTTGAAATCTAAAAGAGAAACAGGACTGGAAACTCTGTGGGGGGCAGGGACTGTCTCCGCCTGCATTTTGTACAGCACTTAGCACAATCAGGCTCTGATTCTGAGGGGGCCTTTGCACACTACCCCAATACAAAGGGTAGCAGCTGGGGCATTATTAAAGACTATGATGATTTTTTATTATAGGGTCCCCTTGCAGACCGGTAAGGAGATAAGGTCCATGCCTCTAGCGGCTAAGGATCTAACTAGATTTTTGTGGTGTATCACACTGATGTATGCAAAATGCTTTAGATAGATGAACTCTGTATTGATTGTTACTGGTAACACCAAAACTGTGCTTCATGATTTCCAAACAGAAAGAATGCTGGTCTCTGCACTGAGGTGCTTATAGTACAATGGTGTCAAGGGCTGGGCAGCTTCTGTTCTGAGAGGAAATTAGTGAATTCTGTGGGACAGAGACCAACATCTTTTTCTTCGTTGTTTGTACGGCACCTAGTGGAGTGGGGTCCTGGTCTGTGGCAAAATTTGCAGATGATACAAAACTACTCAAGATAGTTAAGTCCAAAGCAGACTGAAAAGTTACAAAGGGATCTCACAAAACTGAGTGACTGGGCATGTTGATAAATGCAAAGTGATGCACACTGGAAAACATAATCCCAGCTATGCATATAAAATAATGGGATCTAAATTAGCTGTTACCACTCAAAAAAGAGATCTTGGGGTCATTGTGGATAGTTCTCTGAACACATGCACTCAATGTGTAGCGGCAGTCAAAAAAGCTAACAGAATGCTGGGAAACATTAGGAAAGGGATAGATAATCAGACCGAAAGTATTATGTTGCCTCTATAAATCCATGGTACGTACCCACATCTGAAATACTGTGTGCAGATCTGGTCACCCCATCTCAAAAAAGATATATCAGAATTGGAAAAGGTACAGAAAAGGGCAACAAAAATGATTAAGGGTATGGAAAAGCTTCCATATGAGGCGAGATTAATAAGACTGGGACTTTTCAGCTGAAGAGGAGATGTGATAGAGGCCTATAAAATCATGACTGGTTTGGAGAAAGTAAATAAGGAAGTGTTATTTACTCCTTTTCATAACACAAGAACTAGGGGTCACCGAATGAAATTAATAGGCAGCAGTTTAAAATGAACATAAAGAAGTATTTCTTCACACAACACACAGTCAACTTGTGGAACTCCTTGCCACAGCGTGTTGTGAAGGCCAAGACTATAATGGGGTTCAAAAAAGAACTAGATCAGCTCATGGAGGATAGGTCCATCAATGGCTCCTGAACTCTTCTCCTAGGTCTTGAGGAGGAGTGTTGTCTAGTGGTTACAGCAGAGCACTTGGATTCAGGACTTCTTGGCTCTGCTCTCAGCTCTGCCACTGACCTGTGATCTTGGGCATGTCACTTCCTCTCTCTGCCTCAGTTTACTTATCTGTGTAAAGGGGATAATTATTCTTCCTATCACAAAGGTGATAGGTTGTTAGGCCTAGTCTGTCCGTGTCTATAAAGTGCCTTGAAATCCTGTAATGGAGGATAAAATAGTAATATCCGGACTAATTCAGAGTTAGTGCTATTCGCATGGCCATGGTTTGCCTCCTTTATCCTGAGCTGTTCTCACTGTCAGATCGTACTCAGAGCATTAACAATACCTGGCTTCTATTTTGCCCCTTTCATCCCAGGCACCCAGGGTGCTTTGTAAACATTTCCTTGAGCCTTACGACACCTTTTCCTCACCTCCTTGAATGGGATCATGGTCCAAAATGCAGGTTTTTCTAAAACAAAGGACCCGTTGACATTGCCTGCGTTTGCTCTTTCCTTGGGGTTAGATCCACTTGGTTCACTGGTCAGTCCCAAGATTTCTCAGCTGTCCATGCTGCAAAATTAGCAGCTGCAGAGATGTGAGCTGGTTTCCCCCACCCCAGCCCAGAGCCTTCACTGGGGCTAAAGGTTATGTGAAGCAGAAAGAACATTACTCACCTCTCTCCTTCCAGATACCTAAGTTCAGCCTACAGTTAGGAAAATCTTGTTTTGACTTGCAAAGCGAGCAGATGGGACCTGGGAGCCAGTGATGGAGAATATATGTGCAGCTCAGAGATGTGGTTCTTCTAGTCAGCTTTTTGCCCACAACTGCAGCTCAGTCAGTGCTCAGGGCTCCTAGGAGTGGCAGCTTTCCAACTCATGTTTGTGATGTGTGCAAGAGCTGCCAGCAAAACCAGAGGCAGGGAAGTCATCTTTTTTGGCTTCTTTCCTCCTCTCCTCCCCTCCCCCCCAATTCCAGTAGCTCTGATCCATAATATTGGCTGAGTTTTGTTTCCACTGAAGTCTGTAGACATTTGCCATCGACTTCAACAGAAGCAGGATCAGGCCTTTAAAGAGAAGTAGGGCCTCATCCACTGAAACGTACAACAGAATGCAACTTCAGAGCCAGAGACTTTTGTGGAGGGGAGGAAGATGAAATGTACATTGTCTGATTGGATGCCTGGGTTCCTTTCTCACCTGCTTTCTGTAGCACAACCTGTTGAAAACATTGTACATTGTATTATGCACAAGTCTGTTGCAAAGCCTTGGATTGTATTATGCACAAGTCTGTTGCAGTTCCTTGGGGAAGTTTGAATCTGGAGCCGAACTTTAGAACATGGGTTCCTCTGCTTTGTATCAAGGCAGTCTAGAAGAAGTATATGGGCAGGGGTGAGGTAGTGTCTTCAGGAGTATTGCAAAACAATACATTTATTATTGTCTTTTAATGTTGCCTGAAAGTGGAATAACTAATGGAAAGTGCTAGCGAGAAGACTCCAAGTAGCCACTCCAACACTGCCCAGTCAGTAGTAGCTATTCCCTACCTTAGATGGGCCTTGTCTCTGCTCACTGTTGATAGTGGATGAACCAGAAAAGATTCCAATGCACTCGCTGCTCTGTTGGACCCATGAGACTAGCAGGAGTTAAAAGGAGCAAAACCAAAACAGATTGGAGTCTGAACGCACAGTGGGGCCAGTGTACTGTGTAACAAAGTGAAGTGCAGAGGTGACATGCATGGTGCAAAGTCACACAGCAGGTCTATGACAGAGCTAGGAACAGAATTCAGATGATCTGGGTCTATGCTATAGCCACTAGGCCATCTTTTCTCTGCCCCCCTTGATTGGAAGGTTAACCTGCCTATAAACAAAAAAGTGAAACAGAGCAGTTTAGTTTCTCTGGGTGAAGTTGGAAAAGGAGGCAAGCAGCAGTGACTTCGACAAGGTCAGGACATGATTCAAATTCTGTTGGGTTTAATCTAAGATTGCTATCATTGGGGATTTTTAAAAAATGTGAGAGACGTTTTGAATGTTCCTTTAAATAGATTGCTGCTGCCATTCTTTTGGAGAATGCCTGCTGCAGATAACTTTCAGTGCATGGGCCACATCTTAATATAGAGATTGTCTGAAATACACCATCCCCATTCATGTTCTCAGGTACCCACCTCCCCTGTATCCACCTCTCCACCTATTCTTGATTTAATTATTCGTTCCTTTGGCAACTACAGCAATTGCATCTATGAAAAATAGAGGAAAGTGCTTAAGTACTGGCAGCTTCTTTTAATGCAGCTTCGCAGCTGGAAACAGATCCTGCCCACTCTTGGAAGTGAGCCTCCGACCGCAGTCTGAGAATGGGTGTGTTACAGGCAGTAGGGGTGGTGTTAGAGGCTTGCTTACCAGAAGATTTTAACCTAGGAGTTTTCAAAGAGAATTAGACTGAATTCCTCTTGAATGGGATGAAACTTGGTGAGGTCTTGTGGGTTCCGATTCAGACAGATTCCTGTCTTATGCTATACTGTGTTGATTGTCGCAAGAGTAGAAAGCAGCTGGAAGCTCCTAACTCCGTGTGATACTAAATTAGAACTGCAGTTGTGAGCAACAGCCAAAGCAACTGGAAAAGTTTTACTGACTACTGTTATATGTCACAAACCAAAATATGTAAGGAAGATGCTTTGCCGGCAGGGGCTGGGTATGATGTAACAACAGCAGCTATGTATGAACTTGGTTGCTTTGTTACTTTACATTGATACCTCAACACTTGTTGCAAGCTTAAACTGACCCATGAAAACAATCACAAAGATCATTTCACCACTGCAACTTCAGCAGCCTCTAGGGTGGAACATAGCAGATGACTCGTGGCGTACAGGGGCACCCCACAGCAGTTAAACTCTGGAAATAAAGTTTCAGATATCTTGTTGAAACTATACAGTGGGAATTTGGTAGGCGGAATGTAGTTACTCACGTGGGAAAGCCAGGATGCTAGGATTAACACAGATTTTTTTTTTTTAATGAAAAGAGGGATCTTTAATGACTTGAAATTTAGTACCTTTAATGACCTTGGTTTTACATCTCCTCCAAACTAGGCTGTGTCCAGCAGCTGGGTCATTGGTTCAGCACTGGCTCTGTGGGAAAGCTGCCACATACTGAATCACCAACCTCACTTGCAGCATACTAGGTTTCCCTAGAGCATACCCATCCTTTGGATCCAGCCCAGCCCCATTTACCATGTGAAATCAAACAGCAGAAATATTGAAGTGTGGGTTTTAATGAGCGGAGGGAAGGACATCTCTGAAGTCCTTTGTGCAGGGAAGGCATTGCTTTTGTAAGGTCCCAAGGAAGGAGGTTACATTAAGCTCAGCAAAACGGGGGGGGACACACACGACGACTCATCTCTCAAGGCCCACTTGAAGAGGTAGTGTGGCCTAGTGAATATAGCACTGCACTTGGAAGACCTGGGTTCCATTCCTGGCTCTGCTGCTGGTTGACGTTGGGCTAAGCCGTTCACAACTCGGAGCCTCAATTTCCCCATCTGTAAAATGGGAATAATGACAGTTCCTTCCTTTGTAAAGTGCTTTGAAATTTGCTGATGAAAGAGCCAGGTCTGACTGTTACTGCCAAAGGGCAGAGGACCGCATCCAAGAGTGGGGTGGAGTCTCCGAGTGTTCACTTGCTCTGTTGGTGTTGCCTCCCGGGGGGATTCCTTTTCCCTGAACTGCACTTGATCTTCGAGTCAGACGGGCAATGCTCATCTGGCGTCTGCTGGAGCTATATGGAAGGGCCTTCACAGCACCTACTCTGGAGGGGGGGGGGAAGAAAGTTGGGTTTATCCTGCTGAGCTGGGGGTAGGGCCAGCAGATTCGTGCACTTTTTAATGTTTCCACATTAAAGGAAAGGTCTTGTTTTCATGGCTTGTCTGTCCTCCAGGCAGAGTCGCAGGCGTGTTCGTACTCGTGCCAGTGTCCCTCCCAGCCGCTGGAGTGCTCTGTCGGCACCAGCCACGTGTGGGATGCCTGCGGATGCTGTAAAGTGTGTGCCCGGCAGCTGGGTGAGCTGTGTTCCCTTCAGAAGCCCTGCGATCACCACAAGGGCCTCTACTGCGACTTCTCCAAAATCCACAGAGACAGTGGGATCTGCTTAGGTGAGCAGCTGCGTATCCCTCTATCATGAAGCTGCCCTGCCCCTGGGCCTCATAGATCACAGGAGGGCCACAGGACATCTGAACTTCCTTAAGGGGGCAAACCACAGCAGCTCAGGCAAGTGTGTAAACTGGCCTCTTTATGTGGCCTGTGTGACCCCTCTGAAACTAGTGGTTGGTCCTATAAGTATGTGACTGACTAAATGGCCCAAATTGTAACCTCCGATACAAACTCCTTGCATGAATTCAGAGGGCAGAGGATTTGGATTGCTGGAGCCAACACTTCTCTCTCTGTCGACATAGATATGTCATGCTTAGCACTGCTGATAATCGTGCTGGACGGGGATTAAAACCAGGGTAAGGTCTACGCGGGCAGTCTGTTCTCCTCCTCTTCTCCCAGCAGGTGTTTCCGGCTCAGATCCCAAATCAAAGGGAGCCCATTCTCTAGTTCTGGTTCCCTGTGGTACAAGTGTTCCCCATAAGAGAGAAACTGATTTTTCTACTACGCTTTAGTGGGGGAGATTTTCAAGGGCCCCTAATTCCAATTTGTGCCAAGCTCCAATCCACTTTCAATGAGAGTTGGTCGCGTTAATGTCCTTTGTGTCTTTTGAAACTCTCCAGCAACAGAGTCAATCTCTGCACTGATTCTACTGCAAATACTGACATTTTTCATAGTTTCACCGAGTGCAAGGCCAGAAGGAGCCATCTGATCTTCTAGTCTGACCTCTTATGTTGCAGACCAGACACTAGTTAGATAAAAACATTTTAGTCTTCAGGCATCTAATCAGTTGTGGGCCATGGGCAGAGAACAGAAGAAGGCCAAAGTGCCTCAAATGCTTGTGGCTATTTTGGACCACTATTGTAAAGTAGTGTTACTTTTGTAATCAGATCAGAATTCTTTACTCCATCCCATTAACAGTAGCATTTTACAACCACTGTGCACACGTGTTCAGAGATTCCAAGGCCGGAAGAGGCCTTTGTGATCATTCAGTCTGATCTCCCGCCCAGCACAGGGCAGAGAACTTCCTCATAATAATTCTTAGAGCATTTGGAAGGACATCCAATTTTAATTTTAAAAATTATCGGTGATGGAGAGTCCACCATGACCTTTAGTAAATTTGTTCTAATGGTTAATTGCTGTCACCATGATAAATTTACATCTTATTTCCAGTCTGTGTTTATAATGTCGTGGCCTTCCTGTGTTCAGAACGTTAATAAAAATAGCCAAAAAAATCATTTGCAAAGTAGTGTGTACGCACCAACTGGCCTTTAAAACCCTGATAACTGCAAATGCAAACCTGTTTTCACCAGACTCCTCATGGAGTCTCTCAGTTCTCAGTTGTGCCAGTAGGACTGTTTAACACCCCCCCCCCCAAAACAAGACTTTTTTTTCCATAATGGAGGAAGTATATTTCCTCCCTCCCCCTTTTCTTTGCTTTCCTCCCTAAAAAACAAAAAAAATTGCCCTTGAACAGACACCAAGGCTGGAAAATTTCTGCCTGAGAGGTACAAAGTGGGTGAGGGAATATCTTTTATTGAACCAACTTCTGTTGGTGAGAGAGAAACAAGCTCAAAAACTGGTCTCTCTCACCAACAGAAATCGGTCCAATAAAAGATGTTACCTGACTCCCCTTGTGCCTGTAATATCCTGGGACCATCACGGCTACCACAACACTGACTGAGAGGTAAGAGTTTTGGAAACTTTTAAACTATTGAAAATGGTGTTTTAATAGAAACCCTCACACAATCTTCTCTGTAGCTATCATTAGTGCTCCGCTATAGTGTTTCAGAATTACTTGGAGGCAATAGAACTGCAGGTTTCTTGTGGTAGCTGCTGATTTTACTGTGCCAATTATGTGCTATGTACAAACTATGTGCTAATTTTTCACTCGCTTCCAAGAATTCAACTGACAAGTTCACCTCGCAAAAACTGGTTGTCCTCTTCTCTGATCAGTCTTACTTTCTTCGATCTGTTACATTTTGTTTGTAGTGTTCTCATAACAGCTGGCTTGGTCACAGTGCATACATAAGCATAGCACAAGCAGAACTAGATTCCGTGGCTGGAAGTCGAAACTAGACAAATTCAGATTGGAAATAAGTTGTACGTGTTTAACAGTGAGGGTAAGTAACCACTGGAACAATTTACCAAGAGCTGAGGTGATGTCTCTTTCGCTTGAAGTCTTTAAATGAAGATTGGATGTCTTTCTCAAGGATGTGCTCAACTCAGCCATAAGATATGGGTTTGATGCAGTTATCCCACGGTGGAGTTCTCTGGCTTGTGTTACTCAGAAGGTCAGACAAGATTTATCACAATGGTCCCTTTTGGCCTTAAAATGGGAAAGTAAAATTATCTGGCAAAACTCCTATTGACTTCAGTGGGGCAAGGATTTCAACCTTGGAATCCGTGAGCACCTGTTTGAAAAATGTGCACCATAGTGGCTTTGACTAACCCTGTGAGAACCATCACACTGATATCTCAGCACGTTAGCATCTGGAGGCACTGAAGGGGATGGAGTGACAAAGGGAGTGGTGGACGTGGAAGATGACGTCAGCCACTGGGTATTGGATAGAGAGAAGACGGGAGGGTTTGAGAGGCTGAAGAAGAAGTGGTTACAGGAGTCCGGATGAGAGATCTAGGGTTTTGGCAGTGGGAACAGGGGAAGAAAAGAAAAATATTAGCGGAAGAACTATCATGATGTGGCACCAGCCGGGGCATGAGGGGAAAAGGAAAGGGGGAGTAATGAGGATAAGGGTTATTAACTGTGTGCAGAGCACTGTTGTGCATGAATCACAACTAGAGGGCGCTCCTTCCCCAAGGAGCTGAAAGCTGAAAACAAAGACACATCCACAGGATGCCCCAGGAAATCCAGAGGTGGGAACAACTCATGGTTGCAGGCTTGTTTGTGTCGTGTATGGGCCTTTAAGTATGTGGTGACTGCACATTTAAAGCCTGTAACATTCTGGGTGGCAGAGTACAAAAGTCTTGTCACCTGGAAGCAGGTGTTTTGAGATGGACATATGGATGGAGTGGGGCTGGAAGGAATGCATAAAAAAGGACCCCTCTCGCTCTGGGAGCTCGATTCATCATCTTACTGTAATTGGACCTGAAGAACAAGAAAATAAAGTCTCTGGAATTAAATGAAAGGGCCTGACTGACTGATTGGATTTTGGAAAACAAAATAAAATCCTGGAGATAAGGATGCAATTCCTTGGGGGGGGGAGGATCCTTTTGAAAGAACAAAGTGACCAGTACAACAGAAGGGACAAGAGGACTTGGGCTGAAAGGAAAGTTTTAAAAGAGATGAAAATGGCCATGTACAGGGGGAAATGGATGGTTTTCTCCCAGATCCGGGTGGGATGGGCTAGGACAACTTGAACAAGGCTCTGAAAAAGCCCAAACACATTTTTTAGCACAGCAAAAATGTTTCCCTTAAGACGCGAGAATGAAAAGTAGCAAATCTATCTTGTTTCCTGGCAAGCTTTAAAAGCTGCCCAGGACCTGTCATTTTGGTAGCCAGCTACCAGAAACATTCAGGGCTCATTTTGTATTTAGGAGCAGGTGTCTTTGGAAAAGGCTGTTGAGCAGAGCTGGCTGAATTTCCATCATACAGGAAATCCTGACACTTTGTCTCATCCCAAACTGGGATGAAAATTGAAATCTCAGAATTTTTCATGAAACATGCAATCGAAATGTTTGGTAGCAGAAGAGCTCCATACCGTATGCTGAAAGGCAGGATTTCAACCTCCAGCCCGTAGAGCTTGCCTGTTATCGTCGCTGGCTTGCCTTCATTATATTTAGTTTTCATTACATTCAGTTGTAATCTAAGAAACCTACAGGACTGTATACTGTAAGACATTAGCTTAAGCATAAGTTAGCAAAGATGTGGTTAAGCAGGCCGTACGTAACCTTTGGCATAGGCAAATGGCCTAACAGTTACCTTTAGATTTTGGGAACTATGGAGAGCTTGCTCAATGGTGCATGTTAGAATGTACCAGTAAATACTATTGCAAGGAACATGGAAGTAATAACCGCAAGTCTACCACAGAGCATGCCAGGCAATAGCCCTGGATTCCTCCAGGGATTCCTTCCTAGCTCTGCATGCAGGAAGCATTCCTCAGCGTCAGCCGGCTTCTTCATTACTCCCTCCAAAGCATTTAGCTGGAATCCTTGCAATGTAGGCTTGGACAAGACCTCAAGGTCACCTGGTCCATCCCCCACACTAAAGCAGGATTTTACCAGCCCGTCTCAGACATGGGGCTAGTGAATGCAGCTAATTACCCCAGTGTGTTCCTGGCTTGCTTGGTGGGTTTATGAACAGAGAGGTCATGCCCGGCCCTCCTCAGTTCTGGATGGGGACTCGATTCGCTGCAGGTGGAGCTGCCCTTGTTCAGCCGTGCAAATTCAGTTAGAAGGGTTTGCTTACCCTGGGGCAGGAGGGTTACAGCTTGGTCCCTGGTGAACTCAGGGTCAACCTCAGTTCAGGCGCCCTCATACCGGCAGTCAAGAAAAGGATTCGAAACTGGCTGCTTCCCTCAGGAGTCCTAGATATCAAGCTGGGGGAGGGTGGGTCTCTCCTTGCTGGCTGAGGTTAACAAGCTTTGATTTCTGGCTAGGGCTAGCATGTAATCCCTGGAGGAAGAGGATCGTTTTGGCTTGAATCACTCCATCAGCCCACTCCCCTTTTCCCGCCCTCCCCCTCCCAATTGTCTCTCCCTACAGCCCAGGAGGGGGCGACCTGTGACCTTCTGGGAAAGATCTATCACAACGGTGAAAGCTTCCAGCCCACCTGCAAGCTGCAATGCATCTGCATGGACGGTGCCATCGGCTGCATCCCCCTATGCTCCAGTGACCTGCGGCTCCCTTCCCCGGACTGCCCGAACCCCCGCCGGGTGCAGCTGCGCAACCAGTGCTGCGAGGAGTGGATTTGTGAAGGTGGCAGCCAGGAAAATCACTTTGAAATGGCCATGGCAGGTGAGCAGAGCAACCAGGTGGATGAGGGAATATCTTTTATCTGATGACTTCTGTTGCTGAGAGAGACGAGAGCTTTCGAGCCACACAGAGCTCAGGTCTGGTAAAGGTACTCATACTGTCCCAGCTAAATACAAGGTGGGACAGATAGTTTAGCATGTTTCAAGGGACCATTCAAGGTAGCGTAGCCTGTTAACACCTCTACAGTCATAGGACAGAAAGGGGGGTTAGTGGGTCATAGACTGTTGTAATAAGCCCTAAATCCAGCGTCTCTGTTCAGCCCAGGATTTTTAGTGTCTAGTAGGGTTATGAATTTAAGCTCCTAGGCTCATCTTCTGAAAGTGCTGTGCAGGTTTTTTTTGAGGCTGGTCAGATATGGATGTGGTGGTTTTGTCTTCTATCATTTTCCTGTCTGAGTTCATTTGAAAGCGCAGTGGTTGTCTGGTTTCACTCACACAGTTTTGTTGGGGCAGCTAGTGCACTGGATGAGGTACCCTACATGTTGTGATAGGCGTGTGTAGGATCCAGGGATCTTGAAAGATGTGTTGGGGGTGGGTGCTGAGGATTGTAGCAGTGAAGATAGGTCTTCAGGTCTTCAATCTGTTTTTCTGCCAGGGTCTGGTGCCCCTTTGAGTTGGTCTGTGGGGAGTTTCAGATGACGAGTTTGGAGAGGTTGGGGGGTTGTTTGAAGGCCAGAACTGGGGGTTCAGGAAAGATTTCTTTCAGGATGGGGTCTCCAGCGAGTATGGGTTGTAGCTGTTTTATGATACCCTGTATAGATTCCAGTGTGGGGTGGTAGGGGACAACTAGGGATGTGCAGTTGGAGGGGGGTTTATTTATTGGCAGGTGTGTGACAGATAGATGGGAGTGCAGCTGATCACATTGTCAGGGAAGAGCTGTTAGCTGGGAAATAGAGGTGGGCCCAAAGCCATGAAGTTAGATCCAAACTTGCCTGTAGTTTGGGATATTCAGATCTGGGGCTTTCTTAGGGGCCTCTCTCTAGAAACCAGTGATTAGCCTGGTAGAGGGAAGAGTCCCCTCCCCTCTATCATCATTGTGGGGTGGTGATGAATTGTGATCAGTTCTGGCTCTGCCACCAGATTGGCAATCAGTTCTGCACCAGGAGCTGGTTTCATGTGGGTTCCTGTAATAACGGGGGAAAGAAGCTACTGCATCCTGCCATGGAGGAAGCTAGAGAGTGCAGAACTGAATTATCCACATTGACTCTGGCCAGTCCACCTAGATTAACAACTAATCACCTCTGGCTGGAGCTAAGGAACGAGGGAAGGCCTTGTGGAAGAGGCTGGTGCTGCTGCTGACTGGGCTGCATACAGCTATGCTGTGGCTACAGAGCATCTGTCCCTAGGGAAGTCGTGGTGGTGCCTTTCGTGACCCCCAAAAAGCAGGGGAAGTTTCAGACGTCACCCAGTTACCAAATGAGAGCTGGGTTTACACTGAGGGCACGTCTACACTACAAACTTAAGGCGACCTGGGTTAGATCGGCTTATAGGCACCGCAGGAATTACTGCAGTGGTTCATGGCCTCCTGTTGGAGGTGCGTATCCAGTGAGTGTAGAGGGGCAGTGTGTGGGGGGCTCTCAGCTCTGCATGGAGTTCTCTGCCAGGAGCTGGGTTCTCAATTCCCTGCTCCCTGCTGGGAGACTGGCAGCTGCCTGGGCTCTGGGCACGGGCACTGACATTATTAGGGCGACGTCAGCTGCCTTATGTCAGCCTAACTCTGTCATGTAGACCAGGCCTCCATGGAGCTGACAGAAGCAGGGAAAAGAGACCAGACTCTGCTGACTCTCATACTGAAAGGGTGAACTGGTCTGGGAGGGCCTCACTTAGTCCCCCCCATTCATCACTGGAGAGCAAGACAGCACCAACTAGCAAACTGCCAAGCAGAGCAAGGCCCCAGCTGGTCCCTTGCTTTGCATCTGGCCATGGCCTTGAATGTGCCAGGTCCCTGAATGCTCTCTTGTGTCTTCCTTGGCCTGGGTCAGTTTACAGGGAGAATCCAGCGTCCAGGCCTGAGCTGAACAACCTCCAGGAGAATTGCCTAGTCCAGACCACCGAATGGAGTGCCTGCTCCAAGAGCTGTGGGATGGGCCTCTCCACCCGCGTCACCAACGACAACCCTCAGTGCCGCCTGGAGAAGGAGAGCCGGCTCTGCATGGTCCAGCCCTGCAACTTCCCCATGGACAAGATCATCAAGGTACTGGCTGCAGGGGGGGAGTTGGGAGTGGGGGTCACCAGCCTCTGCAAGACGACACTGGCCAGGAGCAGGGCTGTGGCGGGTAGGACGAAGCAGGAGGAGGCTGAATACGCAGCAGTTAGTGGCTGATGGCTTTCTCAGCCCTTGACCAGTGAGCACAGGCGGCCTCTAGCACTCCGGCTGGAAAAGGCATGGGGACTCTGTGTACCAGGCTGGCGGTGCCAACGTAGTATGAACATACTGTTCAGTAGCCCTTATGACCGGATCAAACCTTAAGAGAGTTTGAAGGTGTCAGACAGGACACGAGACGGGGGGAACCAGCACTGCGAGGTGATGCGGAGAATCCTCGTTCTTAGGTGCCAGCTGGTGGGTTTTGCGCAGACACTCAGGGTTTAACTGATCTCCAGGTTTAGGGCAGGGAAGGAGTTTTTCCCCAAGTCAGATTGGCAGGGACCTTGGGGGTTTTTCACCTTCTTCTGCACATGGGGTGTGGATCGTTCACAAGGATCATCTGGCTGTGTCTCACCTAACCAATTCCCTGCCCTTTCAGAGGCCTTGGGCATGAGTGGCAGCAGAGTTCTCTGCTAGTGGCACACATCGGTTCAATCCAGGCGGTCGGACTAGATGACCCAATGGCCCCTTCTGGCCTTACAATCCCTGAAACTATGAGTACATGGTCAGGAGGCTACCAGCTCATTGCCTAAGATGCTGGTCATTGCACGCCCCTCCTGGCTAAAATTCAAAAGCCCAGTTCAGCCCTGGTATAGGCAGATGCTGTTCCTATAGATCCCAAGGACCTGGCTGGCGATGCTCTGCAGGTTCATGATGCACACTACTAGATGGAGCCTCGCCAGCCAGCCCTCAAAGCATAGGGGATGTTTGGATGGGGAAGTGAAGGAAAATCAGTCCCCCTATTACTGCTTCATATACTGGGCCCAATCCTGAGAGGCGCTGAGCACTCTCCACTCCCACTGACGTCGGTGGGAACTGAACATCGGCTCCTGGCAGGATCAAGTCCTGTAGCTGGAGCTGGTCAAAAGCTTTATAAACCAAAAACAAATCTCTGGTGACAAATGGCGTTTGGCGTTCAGTTGAAGTGATTTGCCAAAGCGTGTTGATTTCTTTAAAATTCCCCATTTTTTCCTTCATTTTTTTTAAAATGTAGGAAGCACGTTTAAAAAATGTTTTTGTTTCACTTTGATGGGAAAAATCCTACCTGTCACTTTTAAAATCTATTTTCCGCACCGCTATATTTTACTGCTTTACTTTTTCCCCAGTTGAGACGGTGAGAGGGAGACACTTTCCTCACTGTAACAAAACATTTCCATAAATGGGGAGGGGATAATTTTGAAATGTTTTCATAGAACATCAGTGAATTTCAGCCCCAACAAAAACATTTTTATTTCTTTTAGGGGGTTTTCTACCCCACACAGGCACCTTTTTACAGATAGCACGATCCTGTCCTGCTGGGCTAACCCTTTCCTTACGACTGCTCTCTCCCCAGAAAGGAAAGAAGTGTGTGAGGACCCAGAAGCCCCGCCAGGAAATCCGCTTTGAGTTCTCGGGCTGCACCAGTGCCCGCTCCTACCGCCCCAAGTTTTGCGGCAGCTGCACGGACGACCGCTGCTGCACTCCCCACGCTACCAGCACTGTGGAGGTGGAGTTCAGGTGTCCGGAGGGAGACTTCTTCCAGCGTAAGATGATGTTCATCAAGACGTGCACCTGCCACCGTGACTGCCCCAGGGACAACGACGTCTTCCTGGCCACCTACCGCAGACGGATGATTGGTGACCATGTCAAGATAGAGAGGCAGTAGCCCCTCCTCTCCCTGATCTGCAGGCCAATGCATTGAGTGCTCTCAAGTGCCTGCACCCTGAATTCCAGGACGTTTTGGTCTCTCCCCCTGCCCAAGGGGCTTTTCAGAACAGTGGCCCTTGACACAAGGGGGCCAGAGGAGCTTGCTAACAAGCCAAGCAGCGTAGAGGAGCGGCCCCCGGGCGCCCTGTGCTGCAGCTGTCCTCATGGGCTTGTGTGTGTGGATCTGCGCCACTCACACCGAGCTGGCTCCTTTTGAGGATGCTGAGGCAGAACGGAGCTAGGCTGCAAACAGAGATGGGCCTGGACTGAAATCCTGATCCAAATTCCCCAGACTTCGAGGGAGTTTGGATCCGGATCTAACCCGTGTGGCCCTGGCCCATTCCTAGCTGAAAGCGCAATGGGTGAGCAATTCCCTAAAGCCCCTGCCGTGCCAGTATGTGGCAGCAAACCCAGGGCAGGCGGCAAAGGAGAGGTCCAGGAAGTCTGAGTGTGCATCAGCTGCTTCCCATTAAACAACGGAATAGGGCCCTGGTGCATAGTGATCCCTGCAGTGTTTCCCTGTGAATGAAAGTAATCAAAGCCCAGTGACGGGTTAGTGCCATGGCTCTCAGTGACTCTTGACTGATTGACTGACACCCGCCACATCGTGGTCTGTTTGACAAACACACTTCCCCAGGTCAGCACCCTATGGCCCAGAGCAATCAGATCAAGAGCCCTGTGCATCCGCTGCGTGTCTCTGGCAGGAGGCAGTGGATGGCAGCCGTTTTTCAAAGGCCAGATGACCCTATACGTGCCCTGGGAGCTATTGAGGACAGGAGAGAGAGTTACAAGGGAAACAAGGTGTTGGTTGGTCGGTCCCATTGCAGGAGGCCTAACACAGCTGCATGGCTTTCTTGGGAAAATCCAAACCCAGTATGAGACATCTCCGTAGACGAGGGCTGTCTCTCTGCTCACAGTCAATGCTGAAAGGGTGACTTTAGGGCCTGATTCTGATCTCAGTGTAAATGAGGAGTAACTCCAGAGAGCATTGCCACTGTAAAACGGGGATGAGCTAAATGAGAACCAGGCTCCCAGCCTGAAAAAACTCAGCCAACAGATCTACCCCATGTCTTCTCAGTCCCACTTGTAGACTTAATTGCCAGAAAGTGAGGATTTCCTACTTTTCACCTCTGTTACCGCTTCAGAGCCAGATCTGTTGTGGGAGAGGGAGCTGGCTTCTCTTCTGGTTCATGCATCAGCAACAGAATTACAAAGCTTCAGTTGTAGAGTCTTTATTCCTGGTGCTGCGTGAACAGGAGGAACCCAGCTCAGGTCAGATCCCAGGAGAAGTTTGAGGTGCTGGAAGGAAAGATCCATCTTTAACTGTAAACTGAGCAGCTTTAACCTGGAGCTACTGAGAGAACAACATGGCAAGCTCTGACTGGGGCCCTACATCTCAGCCATGGGATGCACCTCTTGCTGGAGAATTTGCTTCGTAATCTCAGCGCCCATTAGAGAAAATTGTTTCTAGTCCTCACGATTGCAGACAAAATCTTAAAATTGTGACCCAAGTGTAACCAAGGCAGGGGTGTCTACCTGAGTGTGCAACCAGCCTGAAGCAATAGCTCTCAGAGGTGTGAACTGCCTCGTTCACTTCTGTGGGATATTCACACTGAAGACTGAATGTCCAAATGTCAACATTACCATTTAATGCCGGCTCATTTTAGCGGAAACATCCAGCTAAGGGGCTGATCCCACAGTTGCTAAGTGCCTTTTGTGTCTCCATTCTTTAATTCATCTGAAGCTGGGACAGAATTTCCACCAGAATGATGCAGAGTCAAGGGGCCTCGCTGCAGAACTGAGGTCCAGCCAGCTGCAGAGGATGGGATCTGGCTTATGCTGCCCTCCATAGTTGTATGTCAGAGCAGAGCTTCCTTTCAAATAACATCCCCAGGCAGTTTGTAAATGTCATCCTTTGCTTACAGGCTTCCAAGTCTCATCCGTGACTTGGCCGCTGAAATGCCAGCGGTGTAAAACATCTCCCCTTCTCCCCCATCCCAGCAGCATCACTCCCATCACAGCGGCTTGTGGAGCTGTAGCCTTCAGTTTTTTGCATCGGGATTCAAACTGTAAGTACTGTTTGTACCGTTTCTGGATCATTCTCTGTCAGATAGCTGCAGCTGGGACCTTTCCACGCTGTAAAATCTCCCTGCCCCCACCTCTTTTGTGCCGTTCTTCTGGGTTGGTGGCTGCTCTTCCTCTTGGCTGCCTGGCCTTGGAGTGTAAAACTAAAATGAGGGTTGTGCTTTATCTGAGAACAATGAATGTCTCTTTATTTTGTATGGACTCTTCTGTGGATGAATGGTCCCTGGCGTGCCACTGGCAGCGTAGAGAATGGGGGATGCGTCAAAACAGGGAGCAGAGAGGAGCTCCCTGTGGGAACAGGGGTACAGCTCAGCTGTTTCACCAGCCACATTCAAAGCCCCAGGATCTCTGCCACTTGTACATGCAGGAGTCCTCTAATCAGATTCATTCCTCCCCCCAAAAGAATGCTGCCAATAAGTAGTGTCCATTCAACATCTCACTGACCCTAAATGAGAGGCAGGGAGACCCAGGCCGCATAGCTGAGTGAATCCACCTCTGGATCTGGGGGTCAGGAGACAAGGTTCTGGTCCCAGTGCTGCGACTCATTGGGTACGTGACTGGGCAAATCACTTCATCTCACTGGGCCTCTGGTCCTGCCTTTTCCAGAGCCTCTCGCTATGCATTCGCACAGGGAAGGCATGATCTCGGCTGATGCAGATACCACAGTGCATGTGCAGAGAGGTGCTGGCTTGTGTGGTTCCCCAAGGTGATGCCTCGGCTATGCTGGCATCCCATCCTGCACTTGTGTGTTAGCCAGGAGTCAGTTCTGGGTACCAGCCCTGCGGCACACACAGAGGCAGCTGTTTGCCAGATAGCAGTCTTTAATACTCGGATAAAAATAAACCCAGGAGCAGATGTGGCTAGAAGTCAGTATGAATAGGTGGGAGCTTTATGGAGGCTTTACAGTTTATGGACAATATTCACTATGGTATCGTATTATCCAAGGGGTGCCCCCCACGCTCCAAGTTAATTTTATAGGAATAATTTCCCAGAGGTCGTGTGGGTGAATCTCGCATGACGCCAGCTGGGACGGAGGAAAGCTCTTCTCCTGTCCTCTAAGCTGTGACCCTTCCCTGTCTCTTTTGGTTGAAGGCTCTGAGGGCTATGGCCCCTGTGGAGATAGGAAAAGTAAGGAAGCAGCAGGGACAAATTCCCCACCACTCCTGATTTACTGTGTATAACCAGGCCTGATTCCCTTCTCGCCCCAGCTGGTTTTACACCAGCCACCTCTATTGAGTCCCATGGAGCCACTCCTCATTCACACTAGCTGAAGGGAGGGCAGACTCATAATGTTTTCTCTCAAGGTGGGGCAAACTGGCTCCAGACACCCCAGACGACAGGGAAGTTTCGAGCTGGAGCTGAACCGAGTGGCTGACCATGTGAATCGCTCCATGCGGAGCAGATCATCCATGCTGAAATCTGGCCAGGGCGCTGGGCTAACACCCTTACTCTCGTCGGAAGTGCCCAGGGATCTTTAATGGCCGTGAGTAGTTGCAGCCGGTGCCACTGCAGAGCTGGAGTGGAGGAGCGAGACGCTGGGGTGCGTCGGGCATGTGGCTGCTGGTGACACGGTGGTAGCTGAGGGGCGAGTCTCTGCCCTCCGTGGGCACCAATATGTGAAACGACCGAGAGAGAAATGGGCACGGTCTGCTCGTTGCGATGTGGGTCTCCAGCAGATAAGCCCCTCGCCCCAGCAAGGGGAAGAGAGAGGAGGAGGCTGGAGGAAGAAGACATGCATGGAGAGGGCGAAGACACTTTGGGAAAGGGATGAGTGGCCCACTTTTGAGTGTTGGTCCCCTAGGAACCCTCTGGCGCCGTGCCCCTGCCATGCCCATTAGTTCTTGTTCCCTAGCGCGTATAGCAATGGCCACCAGGTGGCAGAAGACACCGCACTCAGTGGTACTCAGGTTCTCCTGGTGGGTGGGGGAGCGAGGCAGGGACATGCCGTCCCTTTGCCTCGCTGCCACCTAAGAAGAATTCCCCATTGGAAAGGAGCCTCGTGGATTTCAGATGAGATGCCCCCTGGGAATGCCCTGCAATGGGGGGATGCAGCAGGACCCATGCTAGGGCCTGGACCAGTCAGGGTCCCCCGTCGCCATGGCGGAACCAGGGAGGCCCCAGCGCCCGAGGCGAGGTGCCAGCCCTGCAAAGAATCGGGCCGCTGAGATCCTTTCAGGGCTCAATGGCTTCCATTTTGCTGAGCTGCCGTGAGCTAATCTGGGGCTAGGCACGCGTGTTCCCCAGGCTGCGGTCAGCAGGTCTGCACATCTGTACCACACAGACTCCGTGTCCTTTCTGGTGAGCCTAGTGCGGTTGGAGCGTGCTGGACTGACAGCCCTGCCATCCCCTATTACCACAGGGCAGGTACAGCACAGAAGCAAAGCAAGCGTTCCCCATGGTGCCCTGCTGCTGTGCCCCCGGTCCTGAGCCATGGGCATTGGCCAGAGGGTGACGCTCTCCAGACTAGAGCTGGCCAGAACGTCTCTGACTAACAGTATCTGTGTCAGAACCTGATCGTTCTTTGCTTTTACGGCTGCAGTGCCAGGGAGCTACGGTTGTTCCACTGAAGTGGGAGTGTTTTGTGGAGATGGACCCGTTTTGACCAGGTGCCTGCGGACCAAGGCGGACCATTCTGTCACTTCTGACCAGAAAGAGAGGAGTCGAAAACCTCCTTTTGGAGCTGGAAATGGCCGATTCGACATAGCTCCGTTGCGCGGACGTTTGTGGCTTGTTCCAATCGCAAACCCTCAACAGCCTTTGCGGAATGGAGTTATCCTTTTCCAGCCAGGCCACTCCAGCCCCAGCGAAACCATGCCAGCTCTGCAGTCAGGATTGCCAGTAGGCTCAAACCTGATTGTTTCCTGTAGTACCCTGAGCCCAGGAGAGTTCTGGTGGACTGGCGCGGGGTAGCAGGTTCCTCATCATGGTGTCGGCTTCTTCCACAACAGATACAGGCACAACAGCTAAGATGACTTTACTGTGGAGCCAAGTGGAATCTGTTATATCTTTGCATGCTCACAATGTAAGATTGCCATCTGCTGGCCATCCAGGGGCTCTCCCCACCATGCAGACGTCTCTACGCGAGCGAGTTATTCTGGAATACAGCAGAGTGCGCATTTAAAATGCTGGAGCTATTCTGTAATACGAGTCCACTCTGGGGACTGTCCTGCTATAGCTATTCTGGTCAATGTCCCCAGGTAGAGAAGGCCCTGGCGCCCTCCCACAGGTTTTACCGTGGGGAGCTGAGTTGCTCAGCGGTCTGGTTTGGACCTTAGTGGAACATGCACAAGGGATGTGTTCCTGGGGCTAGCTGTGAACTGAGCACACTCAGCGACCTTATCGCTTTAGCCCAGACCACGTCCTTGCTGCGTGTGTGGGGTGATATCCTGGGCGTATCGCCGGGGCCCTGGCTGGCTTGGCTGGGGATAAGGGTGGTGGCAGAGTGGTGAGGTATTCTCCACTGCGCGCTTCGCCTCACAGAGCTGGCCCCTTATCAGCCTGCCACACTCTTCCCCTGGCCTGGTTTTACTGTCAGGTGCAGTCTGCAGCTCAGGGGAATGGAAAACAGGCTCTGGGCTCTTTCCTTGTCCTCCCGCCTGATGCTCGGGGTACGGAGCTGTACAAACACTCTTAAAGGCTCCTGCCCCTTCCACCCTTTCTGTCAGCCTGGCCAAAGGTGGGGCTGAATGTTTGCATCCCCCATAGAGGAGGGACATACGGTATATTCAGAGGGACATAGCCTGACTCTACTGGCTCCGAACCCTTTAATGATCATAATTAGTGCATGTGCATAGAGTTCTGCATGCACAACAAACTAACTAGCAACCCTTCTGTTCCTTGGACTCTAGGGAAATATTATACCCAATTTACAGACCAGGCACCTGTAATGATGTATAATAAGCACTGCTGTACAGTGTCTGTGCACTCGCTGAACTCTGCTGGATGGAATCTGAACAGCTCAATAGTGTGCCATAGACCCTATACTGCTGGTAGCTCGAGGAGAGTCCCTGTTAGCCCCAATGGTAGGGGCCTGAGCCAGCTGAGTTCTAGTCATGCTGCCGTTGTGAAGTCCTAAGTAGCTGTGAAAGCAACGAGAGTCCTGTGGCACTTTAAAGACTGACAAATTTAATTTCTGCAGGCATAAGCTTTTGTGGGCTGCAACCCACTTCGAAAGTAGCTGTGGTGTGCAGCGCATTGACAGCTGTGGAGACTTAGCTGGTGATTATAACAGTCTTTTGCAAAGAGAACAAGGCCTCCCTCGGCAGGAATACACGGTGAAATGAGGACAGATACTTAGATAGTCGTCTCCTGTGCTATTTCTAAGCCTGCAGCTGGAGTTGCTCATGTGGCCGGAACGTGGTGTCATCTGTGACATTGACTTCTTGGGATCCCAGTGGCAGAGACTAAACTGGCTCTTATATTAGTGATTTTAACTGAAGATAATCTGACATTTCTACAGTGCCTTTCAGCCCATCTGGCTTGACAAGCTATGGAGGTCAGAATCATTGCCCCAGGCCCCTGAAATGCAGCCACCTCTGGAGCAGAGCGCAGACATTTAGGCCAGGAACTGAGGAATACTGTATCCAGTTAAAACTATCGGGGATTTCAGAGAGACAATGCAATTACCCAGTTAGAATTTGGTCCGGACGCCACAGCTGATGTCTGTTGGACCTCTCATCCAACAAGGCCTTCCGCAGCACGGCACCCCCTTCTGGTGGTACCAATTCTGCCCTGATGCAGAGGGAAGCAGGCTATCTATGGAATCACCGAAGCCACTTCCTGATGATTCCTCGGCTTCCTTGGAAACTTTTTTTTATTTAGATGGAATATATGGGCCAACGTAACCCAGTCATTACCCACCATTAAACAGTGTTCAACAAGGTTTGGGACCTCAGCCTGCGTAGCCCCATGGCAAACACACCATTAAAAACCCTTTTAACCTTTTATTAAAGTTAAAGAAAAGAAGGAAAAACCGTCAATGCATTTGAAATGTAAAGTGTTTAAATAAGGCTTCCATTTGGACAATGTCCCTTGTTCGCTTTTCCTTTAGCTTTAGCTTGCCTTGTTCTGAGATGAGACAGTCTCTGAGATGGTGTCAAAGATGGCACCTCTGGGGGAAAAGAGAAGACGTTAGTTGAGGTGGCTGGAACTGTGGTTGTTGCTGCTTTTGTTCATCTGATCCTGTTTCATCCCAGATGGTATTCGGGATTTAGCTGGAGCCAGGGGAGGTGGTGACATTGTCTGCGTCCCTCTTTCTGGCTTGTGGTGGTCAGGACGTCTCTAAGGATTACACTGAAGAAGGACCAGGGTGCCAGGAGATTGTGGGTGGACTAGCCAGGATGGTGAAACTTACTCCACTACCCAATTTTTCTCCCCCAGGTCTCTTTCTCTAAGGACCCACAAACCCAGTGATGGGTGGACTAGCCCAGCTCCTCATTCTTTTGTCCCCCAATTAGGCCTAGTTTCTGAGACACCAATTTTGATTCACTGTTATCTGGTTCCACACTGTTCTTGTTTACCGGGCATGATCTTAACACCATCCTTGAGTTATAGCAGTTGGCCTTTTTGTTTGGACTAATTCAGTCTTTCTGTCTCCCTTTTGTACCCTTTCCCATCAACATTGGTAATTATAGGATTTTTGTGACATCTTGTGAACTTTCACTCGCTTCCTACAGTTAAACTCACAGTTAGGATAAATCTGTAGGCTGTTATCGCAACAAGACCACCCAGACCCGACTTTTCTGTAATCTGTCACTGCAAACTGGATTGTGTCTCTCTGCCCCATGTCTCTTTACTCCCGAATTGCTGGTGAACAGTTTTCAGTTTATTTATTCAGGTTCCAAGGCAAATGGGACTGTGAGGGAATCAGTGATTCTCTGAGAGCACTGGCCAAACATCCAGCTGAGATCTTAAGAGCCAGATGTTGGCCCAATAAGCAAATATTATCACTGGGTGGGGACAGGTAGGGATTTTTATTTTCAGTGGTGTTTTTTCTGAGAGAAAGAAAGAAAGATACGAGGGTAAATTAAGGACGGTTTGTAAAGTGCTTTAAGATGCTTGACTGGAAAAGGCTATAGACTAGACATTATTATTGCTTCATACCTTTTGGAGCAATAGTAACATACTGTAGCTGTGTTCTCTTATAGCAGTGATGTTCTGAGTCATCACCCATTTATCCCTCTTTATGTCTAGCATCTGTAGGGTTTAACACTCCCTCTGAGGTGTCAGCATTGCATCTAGTAGCATATCTGCTATCTGTCAGCATTGCATTGCATCTAGCAATATGGTTGAGCCAGCCTCTGTGTGGCTGATTGCCTGTGGCTGGAGGCAGCTTTAAAACGCTGCCGCTCACAGAGGGTTAAATGCTCTGCCAGCCTAGCTCGATGCCCCGGCTTGCAGCTGCACCCTCATTTGTTTGATTTCCCAAGTGACTGCTTTGTGCCGGAGTGGCAAAACAGCAGGAGCTCGCTGTGCTCCTCCAGCCAGACAGTCCCCCCTCAACATTCAGGCAGCGTTGCAGAGGCCAAAGGGACAAGCCTCTCTCCTATTCCCTTCCAGATGCTCCATTTGCGGAGACGCCCAGGGGGATTGGGGGTCACTTTGCTGTGAGAGATGGAATACCATCTGGGCAAGATAGCTCTGGGGCTCTCAGCAAAGAGATTGAACCCCCCAGCATTTCCACTCCATGTGCTGTTCCCTCTATGACATCTGCCAGGGAGTTCCCCTTTTACTGGCTGCATGGCCCGCTTGGGAGGACTCATCTGGGAGTGATAATTCACGGCTGCAAATGGTGATGAGCTGGGAATAGAGGTCTTTCAAATGCTGCGGGTGAATTAAGTGCGTATCGAATGGAGACACCAGTGGTACAGGCAGGTGCTGTGAAAGCAGCCTCAGTCCTGATCTGCAGCCCGCCCCCAAATCCCAAGCTCCCTACACAGCTCTGCCAGGGCCTTTCAATCCTGACCCACAGCCCCCTGCTATTCCAGTCCTGGGCTCCCCCTAAACAGCTCAGCCACTGCATCCCGCTCCTGGCTGCCAGCTCCCAGGTTATTCCACTTCCGGAAACTCTCCTGGGTAGACTGGTAGCCCCACAGCAATTCTCACAGACAAATACGATGCTCACTCATCTCTAGGACTCAAGCCAAGTTTCTCTTGCCCCGTCTTATTCTCCAGGCCGCACGCCAAGTCGTGATGCAGCTTTTCTCTCAGCCAGACAGACTAGCTCGGCTTGTAATGTTGACTGCAAAGGGAGTAGCTCTGGTGCAGGGATCTGCACCTTTGTCTCTGGACCCTTTGGTTCTTGTCAGACTGGGTGAGTGTGTATGAAACAGAGGTGGCATCAGGTCACCCCATCACTCATGGCAAAGCAGGTAAAGGAAGGAGGCAGTTTCCACATCTTGGAAAGCTTCCAGGGGCAGAAACAGGCTCCTAAGGGGTTTCCCACCTCTCACCTGCTCCCACGAACAGGAGCAAAAGGGGACTGGGATGAAGGGGACGGGCTGTTATGGGCGTCAGAGTGTGTGTTGTGAGCAGCAGATCCTCCTCACACCAGGAGTGAAACGCACAGGGGCTGATTCTCATCTCTATTATACCGGTACATAGCCAAAGTAACTCCACTGACTTCAAGGTGGTTATTCTGCATTAACACTGGTGTGCGGACAGAGGCCCGGATTCAGTCCTGGTGTCCAGCAGATGCAGCCCCATTGATTTGAACAGGAGCCACACCTGATTACACCTGGGTGAAATTTGGCCCGCAGTGTTGGAGTGGATCTCTCTCATTCTCTCTTCCTTCACTTGTGCCCCCACCCACGTGCAGCTCCAGCTACGACTCCATGCAAACAACGGTTTCTGCAAGCAAACACGTACCCATGGCCGTTTAATCTTCCTTAGGGGGTGAAAAGACCTCCTGGTGCCTGCTGTGGCCCGTGGGCCCCTCTTCCGTGTGGGCAGACTGCATGCATCTAGCCAGCTGCCCACACCTTGGGCTGTACAAGGGGGGTCCATGACATGTGCCCAGGCATCAAAGGGGCTACTCTGCCCACCCCACAGAGCTAAATGTTCTATAATTAACAGAGGCTCCTAAGACTGGTACAGGAGCTGGTGCCAAAAATCGCACCAGGGTCCTGCTGTCACACTAACAACATCTGCTGCATTGATGACAGCCCTCTGCCAACAGCTCCCCTCCCCCCGGATCTTCCCTTCCCCTCGCCACCGGGAGCCTCACGTTCTCCGTGAACGTGCGCTCCAGAACTAGGGCACTGCCACCGCTCTCAGCTCAGCTGCCATTCCGCTCACACCAGGGCCAGCATCAAGATCCAGCCTCCGGGACTGCGCTGACAGGCCCCGCCCACTGGGTAGCACACAGCTCGCCACCCTCCTGGTGGCTTTATAAATCACACAGCCTCCTCGCCAGCCAGTTGGAGTTCAGGATCGCCCAGGTGCTTAGGCACTCTGTTTTGCTCAGCATCACCTTGGGAGTTCCTTGCAATGAGGGGGAACCTGACTGGCTGCTGAGGGAGTCATGCCCTCCAAGCAGATTACCATGAGATGCAAGAAAAATAGTGATGAGAATATTAACTGTTAAAATGAGAGAGAGACTGAACACGAAGTTACTGATTACCAGGAGTGCACCTCTCTGCTATGCGTGTCTCTGGCCCCCACCGCTCATGAGATGACTTGGCTTCCTTCAGAGTTCCCACTAGAGCGAGATGTTCATTCATCCAGTCAAACAGGACGTGCTGGCTTCCAGTGCTATGGCGTTTCAGCTTTATTTCTGGTGTGCACAGGACTCCGTTTTTTTAACCCATCTATAAAGATTTTCAGGACACGCCTGCAATGAACAATGCCACCCAGAAAAAAACAAACAAACTTTCTCCTGCTGTAATGCCTTTCCGCTAGGGACCTTTAAGTGCTATGGCATGCTGGCACCTGTCTCTAAGTGCCCCCTTCTTGTCCAGAATCATAGAATCATAGGACTGGAAAGGACCTCGCGAGGTTATCTAGTCCAGTGCCCTGCGCCTATGGCAGGACCAGGCATTATCTAGACTAGCAATCGTCAGTCTTTTTCAAGCGGGGGCCACTTTGGCAAAACACCTTCAATGTGAGAGCCACATCAACTACTGAATTAACACATTGCTCACTACTCCTTAATGATGTAATGTTACAAAGTGACTCGTGTAACTAAAACTTTTGTTTGTTCATTTCATTAATAGCCACAGTTACGTTCTTATCTGCTTTTTCTCCTGTTTCACTTTCTGATTTTCTCTTCAGCGGAATTAAGAATCTATCCATTCTTTTCAGACACTCATTGGGGCCAAAAAATAACATACAACACAAACGGTTGAACACTCTGAGTTCGACGATGGTTGCTATGGTAATATTACGGTTATTATACAATGGATATATTTAGATGTACTTACTGGCACACATCGTACCATGTGGTCAATGTGATGTATAAAGAAAGTGGACTTTGATAGGCTCAGTACATATTCTCATGTTAAAAATAAAATAAATTGGAATATAAACAGTTCGTCAGGGAGCTGCACTTAGGGTCGATCGAAGCCGTCACTGGCGCCCAGGCCTTGCAACGAAGAACACTGATCTATACCATCCCTGACAGATATTTTTTCAAACCTGCTCTTAAAAATCTCCAGCGATGGAGATTCCACAAGCTCCCTAGGCAATTTATTCCAGTTCTTAACAACCCTGACAGCTAGGAAGTTTTTCCTAATGTCCAACCTAAACGATCCTTGCTGCAATTTAAGCTCATTGCTTCTTGTCCTATCCTCAGTGGTAATGAGAACAATTTACCTCCCTCCTCCTTGTAACAACCTTTTATGTACTTGCAAACCATTATGATGTCCTCTCTCAGTCTTCTCTTCTCCAGACTAAACAAACCCAATTTTTTCAATCTTCCCTTATAGGTCTTTTTTGTTGCTCTTCTCGGGACTTTCTCCAGTTTGTCCACATCTTTCCTGAAATGTAGCGCCCAGAACTAGACACAATACTCCAGGTGAGGCCTAATCAATGTAGAGTAGAGTGGAAGAATTGCTTCTTGTGTCTTGCCTACAAGATTCCTGCTAATACATCCAAGAATAATGTTTGCTTTTTTTTGCAACAGTGTTACACTGTTGACTCATATATTAGCTTGTGGTCGACTCTGGCCCCCAGACCCCTTTCTGCAGTACTCCTTCCTAGGCAGTCATTTCCCATTTTGTATGTGTGCAGCTGATTTTTCCTTCCCAAGTAGAGTACTTTGCATTTGTCCATATTGAATTTCACCCTGTTTACTTCAGACCATTTCTCCAGTTTGTCCAGATCATTTTGAATTTTAATCCTATTCTCCAAAACACTTGCACCCCTCTCCCAGCTTTCATCCACAAACATTATAAGTGTACTCTCTATGCCATTATCTAAATCACTAATGAAGATATTGAACAGAACTGGATCCAGAACTGATTCTGCAGTACCCCACTCGATATGCCCTTCCAGCTTGACTGTGAACCACTGACAACTGCTCTCTGGGACAGTTTTACAACCAGTTTTGCACCCACCTTATAGTAGCTCCGTTTAGGTTGTATTTTCCTAGGCCGGTTCTACATTAGCACTTATGCCAGCAAAACTTTTCTCACTTAGGTGTGTGAAAAAAATACATCCCAAGCAACGTAAGTTTTGCCAGCATAAGCACTTGTGTGGACAGTGGGAGACGCTCTCCCAATGATATAGCTACCACTCACTGCCTATTTAGGTGGTTTTATTATATCAGTGGGAGAGCTCTCTCCCGTTGACATAATGCAGCTACACAACCGCTCTTACAGCTGTGCCACTGTAAGCTTTAAGTGTAGACTAGCCCTAGTTTGTTTATAAGGAGATGGTATCAAAAACCTTACTAAAGTCAAGATATACCACATCTACCACTTCTCCCCATCCACAAGGCTTGATATCCTGTCAAAGACAGCTGTCAGGTTGATTTGATATGATTTGTTCTTGAGAAATCCATGCTAAGTATTACGTATCTTATTATCTTCTAGGTGTTTGCAGATTGATTGCTTAATTATTTGCTTCATTTTCTTTCTGGGTCCTGAAGTTCAGCTGACAGGTCTGTAATTCCCCACGTTGTTCTTATTCCCCTGTTTATAAATGGGCACTATACTTGCCCTTTTACAGTCCTCTGGAATCTCTCCCGTCTTCCATGTCTTTTCAAAGATAATCGCTAATGGCTCAGATATCTCTTTAATCAGCTCCTTGAATATTCTAGGATGTATTTCATCAGGCCCTGGTGACATGAAGATATCTATCTTCTCTAAGTAATTTTTAACTTGTTCTTTCCCTGTTCCGGCTTCTGATCCTGCCACATTTTCATTGGCACTCACTATGTTTGACGTCCAAGCGCTACTAATCTTTTCGGTGAAACCTGAAACAAAGTCATTTATTACTTCTGCCATTTCCATGTTTTTTGTTATTGTTTTCCCCCGTCTTATTTAGTAACAGGCCCAACCTGTCCTTGGTCTTTCTCTGGCTTCTAATGTATTTGTAGAATGTTTTCTTGTTACCTTTTATGTCTCTAGCTCATTTACTCTCATTTTGTGCCTTTCTAAATGAATCTCAGCTTTCATTTAAAAAAAAAAAAAGTCTGTAGTTCATATGGTTGCAAAGAAAACAAAAAATGTGACCCAGTATTTCTAAGAATCATTCGTCCTTCTACAGCACTTTCTAGCTAAGGTCTCAGCCTTACCGACAGGAATGAATTACACCTCGGAGCCTCCCTGTGAAGTAGATAACGATATTTATCTCCCTCTTGCAGGCAGCGAAATGAGGCCCAGAGATGTGAAGTGACTTGTCTGTGGTGACACAAAAGAGTTAATGGCCGAGTTTGAGAAAGAACTCAGGAGGCCTTACTCCCAGGGAAAGTTTATGTGAAGAAAATATAGGTCGTAGCACAATGACTTGGGAAATTGAAATGCAGGAGAATGGAAATTAAACTGGTTCCTGGGGGAAAATAGGATTTGATGCCAGTGGCCAAGATTTTGAGAAATGGGAGCCGACAGCTAGGCTCTGAAACACATGCAGTGACGTAGCCTGCTTTTCCAAAGTGCTGAGTGCCCGGCAGCAGGTATGGGAGGCAGTGGAGTTACAAAACCAGCATAGATGAAAGGACAACCAAGCCCTTCATCAGCAAATATAGCAGCTGTTCTGCACACGACAACAATTTACACATTGCGGGGGCCATTGGAACAAGTCTGATTGAGAGAGGATTGCAATGGTCAATGAGTAGGAGCGAACAACGGGTCTGCTCCCGCTCTCGCTTACCCCACTGATTCTCCATTTCCCTGAAATGAGAGCAAAGCAGGTGGGCACCCATTCTACACAGATATAAAACTCCTTAAGGTGCAAGGCCAGGGAGAACCTGGCCACAGATTTACACTGCTGTAACTCTACTGCCTTCAATCATATTACTCCTGGTTTACACCAGTCTGAGATCACAATCAGATGCACTAGGCTTAGGGGGCTGCAGGAACCCCACAAGGGCCAAATTCAGTGGTGAGGCAAATGGTGATATAAGTTATACACCTCCACCTTGTTGGTGTAAAACGTTACATCAAAATTCACCATTCATTTATACTGAGGGTAGCATCTTATGCTTTATCACAAGTTTATGGCGCTGGAAAATCAAGCCCCTTGGGTGTAAGTGGTAACTGGTCTTCTGCCAGGTGGTACCAGATTTCAGGGCCTTGCAGGTCAGTTTTCCTTAGGAGAAATCAGTGCTGCAGAGTCAGCACATTTTCTTTGTGAGTATTGTTAATTTACACCATGCACGCCAGTCTCGGAACAAAGGTGATTCCAGAAAGCATGCAGGCCATCCCTCCCCCGCTTTCAGAAATCTCAGCCAACGTGGCAATGCCTGATTCCCAGGAAGCAATGGTTTTTGAGAGATTAAAGCTGAGCTGCCTCTTGCTGTTTGCAGCAGCTCCCTGCAAAGATGGTCTCCACCAAACCAAAATCGGTGCAGCATTTCTTAGAAGATTGTGCGCTGCTCGCATGCTAGGCATAATAAGAAGTAAGACTGTTCTGCATTTTATGTTATGAGTGTAATCTGCACGGTGAGGTGACGAGCTAGCACGTGCAGCAAGGAGTGTTGACATGAGGGGGTGACGTAAGGGGTGTGTGCATATGTATAGAGGAGAAGCGAATTTATTTGCCCTTTAACTGCCCTCCTGTTAGTTCCTACCATGGGAGTTGCACTCATTTGCACCAGTTCTTAATTTGGCCTGCTTTGTCCATGATATCTGGATAGATGTTGCCCGAATCTTCCTTATGGCAAGGACTCTGTATCCACATAGCTGAAACCATCATACAAGAAAACTTCATCAATGACTGCAGCCAAGCAGTATTTGGCTCTCCTTTTGCCAGACCTCATTAGACTTACCTTTGGTTGATTTCAAGAAGGGGGCTGTGGGCCTTTAACTTTCACCTAGGCCATTGGAGACTGGCAACATGAAGCTCGATTTAAACTCCCTTCTGAAGAAAGACACATATAAGGTTCTGTCCACACATAAGAGGGAGCGCACAAGGGCTTGTCTACAGGTGAAAACGATTTCAAGCCCTAAGAAACAATTCAAGAGTGGCACCTGCTGTGCTGTCTTCCCTTTTGGCTGATTGGTGTGGAGAGGTGCCTGTTCAAGCCACGTGAGAACTAGAGCCGAGCAAAATTTGGAATTTCCGTCCTGTGAGAAATGCCAACATTGGTTTTCTTCCCAAGTCAGGAGGAAAAGCTGAAATGGTGAAGACTTTTGCCCAACGAAATGTTCTGAACCATTTACATTCAGGAATGTAGAAGTGTTTTGTTTCAACCTTTCTGATCATGAGAGGTCTCATGTGCATAATGACTGCTAATATTGTAACAAATCTGTGGCCACCTAGGATAGTTCCTACACTGCACGTGAAATTTAATGCAACAACAGGGATAGAATCAGGGGGCAGATTGGGAAAAAATAAGCATGGGCTTTTATCCCAGGCTCCAACCACAATTCAGGCTCCACCCACTTGTGATATCAAAATCATAGATGTAGACGTAAGGTTAGAAGGGACCGCAGGGGTCATCTAGTGTAACCCCCTGCCAAGAAGCAGACTTTGTTGTGGCTAAACCATCCAAGACAGACGATTATCCAAACTCCTTTTGAAAGCCTTCACTGAAGAAGCTTCTGACTGTGCTACTCACAGTAAATGGTGCAGAACTGTTAACAACGCCGGCATTTCAATTGTCACCATTGGACTTCAGAGTCCGCTCCCTCTTGAAATTAATAGAGGCAGGTCACTCTTTTCTTACAGCCATTGTGCTAATCCGTCTGCAAACTCTGGCAGACCTTACTGTTCGGTTTACGCTTGTTTCACAGGGCTAGAGATGTAGGTCCTGATTCATCACTTCCTTGCACCAGCATATACTGCTGTAAAGCCATCATAACAGAGTGGTGAATCAGGCCGTGTAGATATAAATGAAAGTTTAGATTCTGGAGCACGTGAGGCAGCCAGCAGAAGAAAGGGCAGTTCAGCCCCTGAGCAAGGCTCAGATATTTCCGCTCCAAAAGCACATGCCCCGCATTCTACTTGAGCTAGCAAAAAATCTGTTATCAGTTAACGGTTTAGGATCATCATTTAGATGAGATCAGCTGCCATTTAGGCATAAAAATAAGAAGACAGATTTTTCCAGAGAGGTCAGCATATGGGTACCTGTTGGGTGTGGAGGTTTTTTAAAATCTGGGAGCAATTATGGGTGTTGAGAATTTAACAAACTAGCCCTGAGCTCTTCTGAAAATCCAACACTTAGAACCTCAGAGCAGTTCTGATTCCATCTTGTTGAGAAGCGTGCTGCAGATACAAACTGGTAAGTACATCACAGTATCTTATATTTCTATATTGCCTTTTCTTCTGAAGATTCCAAGACACTTTGTAAACAATATTAAATTCACAAATGTAAGTCAGTTATCTATAGTCTCCTAAATGGTACCACAACTGTTAACTTAGTACAGAGGATGTGCTAAACAGACTTCTCCATCACTTATTAACAGAAGGGTTTTTTTGCAATATGGAAAGTTACAACTTAATTTGTTATAGGTCTAGGATTTTTTAAAAAGTTTTTGCAGCAGAAAGATACATTTTGTACCCTTGCATAATTCAAATGCAAGTGAATGGATTTTGCTGAATTTTAAAAAATGTAATAATCTTTTATCTGAAAATAGACATGGAAAATTTCAGGCAAAATATGAAACTTTTCAAAAAGTTCGGAGTAACTGGAAACAGGGGCGGTTACAATGAAAGTTCCCCTGTAAGCTCACCTACAGCATCTACTACACAGTACAAAGTAATAATATAAGAGCACAGAAATGCAGCCACTTCTGAGGAGAAATGTAGCAACAAACATCACAACAGCTGGCTGGGGTGGTGGGAACAGGATATTTTTGCAAAGAACAGGGTGGCAGTTTTCGTATGAAGAGGCTCATGAAATCTTTAGTAGTCACACAGAACAGAGGGAAGCTCCGCAGAAGGTCTCATGTGAATGACACACGGAAACGCTCAGATTCTACGGAAGAGGGAAGGGTAACTGCCTGGGAAATGACCCTTTGCTTCCAAGAAGTGTCAGTGTTTTAAAATCTGCATCTTAGCCCACTATACCACCCCGTCTAACAAGTGTGTGATATCACAATGCTCTGGAAGGGGTGTCCTATTTAATCAATTAGTCCTGACCTGGGACATCTCTTATGAACAATTAACCACAGTATCATGCAGAAAATGTCTAAACATAACTTAAATCAGTGCTATGGCAGCAACAATTCTGTAGAGCTGTGGTATCATTTTATTACGTAAGGATGGCCACCGAAACATATTTCCAAGTTGCAGTGATTCTACTCAAAGGACAGTCCCTTAAAGTATATGTTTAATTACGTGTTCAGGGATGATACCATGTGGTGGCCTGGCATCTTGATTTTACAATGTGAGAATCTTAACGGGTGGGAAAAGAGATTCCACACATGGCCTGTTTCCATTAAGAGCAAATCCTGCATCCCCCTAGCCTGGAGGTGCAGCCAGTCTCCTTTGGCTGGGTACACATCCACAATTGTCAGTTGAGTCCATAGTTTAGGGGTGCGTTTGGATTCCTCACCAACGTTGAGCTCTCACAGTCTGCGAGTAATGCTTTCTACCATTTCCAGCTGGCTATGAGACACTATACCATCCTGTCAGATGATGACCTGGCCTTGGTTCTACAAAACTAGGGTGACCAGATGTCCCGATTTTATAGGGACAGTCGTGATTTTTGGAGCTTTGTCTTATATAGAAACCTTTTACCCCCCACCCCTTGTCCCGATTTTTCACACTTGCTATCTGGTTACCCTATACAAACCTTCATCACCTTCTAGACTAAAGCAATGTAATACGGATAGATATGCAGCTATTGGCCCTTAAAGGACTACACTAGTACAGAAGGTTGCATTACATATCCTCGGCAACGCAGGCTACCATGAATACATCAGACCTGTTGTCCACTTTGCATTGGCTTCCCATAGAACACTGAGTCAAGTTTAGGGTTTTGGGGCTTATTATCAAGGAGCTCAATGGCTTGGTCCCAGCAAACTTAAAAGAACCTAAAGTTGTGGGATGAGAATCATGGCGGACTGCTCCTCTCCTCAAGCGCAAGGGAACATCCTACCCTAAAGGTAAAACACATCTGTGCAGGAGACAGAACTGTGGAGGAGGCTGGTCCGAGGCTGCGCAGTGAAATCCCATAGGACCTAAGGACCATCCCAAACCTCCATGCCTTCAGTTCCAAGGGCCAGGCCCGCTTCTCCGATTTGCCTTCTCTAACACACCCAGAGCAGCACAGACTTGCGTTAAAAAAAAAAAAAAAAACATCAAAGAACAAAGCACTCCACTGCACACACGTTTCTCCTCTTGGGGAGAGGAGGAGCGAGAATGAACCATCGGCGCGAGGTGTTCCCCACGTCGCTTAACGCGTGGCTGGAAGGTGCTGAGATCCTACGGTGATGAGGGACGGTAAGAGTCTAGCTGTCTAGAACGGAATAGAATGGACAGGTAGCGTGGGGGTAGCCCTCCACACCATCCTCCCAGGACGCTGCCTCGGGACGGCATCCGTGATACCCTTGTTGGGCCGGGGCCGGACTCTTGCTGCCCAGTCGGACGGCGACGTTGCTCCCCCTGGGCATTGAGTTGGGGGCTGGTGCAATAATCAGGCTGGGCGAGGAAACTTTGGGGCCCCAGAACATCATGCGCCCTGGGGTCCTGCCCCCCATTTCACGCCCTGACCCAGCAATTGCCCCTCCCCCGGCCCGGGGGACAACGCCCCCCCCCAGCTGGGGTGGAAACTCTGCCCCTTGCCTGGCTGGGCACGTGCCCAGAGCAAAGTGCCTTGGCCCCGCCCCTGCACCCTGACGTCACACCTCCACCTGCCCGCCCCGCCCACTGCAGCGGCTTCTTCGAGGCCCCGCCCTCCCGCGGCTGATCGGCGGCGCCGGGCGCCAATGGCGGGGCCCGGGGGCGGGGCCAGGGCCGTGTCGCCGCCCGGAGGGGCGGGGTTCCAGTCCAGCCGGGGCTGGCAGGTGGAGCGGCGCGCGGAGCCGCCGGGCAGGAGCGGGGCCGCCGGGGGGAGGGGCCGACGGCGGGTGCCCCGCGCTCAGGTACGGGGGGGTGTGTGACTGGGACCCGGGGGGGCTGAGGGAGTGCGGGGGGCCATGGGGTATGGGGAGTGGTGG
>ML675715.1:6330264-6368925 GCA_007922155.1 Mesoclemmys tuberculata | reverse complement strand
TGGGGTATGGGGAGTGGTGGGGCGGGACCCCTGGGGGGCTGAGGGAGGACAAGGGGGGCTGGGGGGAGCACCAGGGGGCAGGGACCCATGGCTTTTCAGAGGGGCGGCGGTTAGGGGGCTCACTCTGGTCCGAAAACTCCCTGAGGGCTTGGGGCACCGACCCCTTGCATTCCCCGGGGACGGGCGGGGTGACTCAGTGGGGAGGGTCCTGGGGTCTGGGGAGGAGATTTAGGGGGTGCAGGGGAGAGAGGGAGACCCAAGGAGGGAGGTGGGATGGACTAGAGGGCACCCGGGGGGAACGAGAGGCGGACTGGGCGCAGGATGACCCAGGGAATTGCCAAGGGGCGATCGCCCAGGGGAGGTGGAGAGGCCCAGGGCTGGGCTGTGTTTGCCATGTCTACAGAGGCAGAATTTGCAGCAAGCTGCTCCCTTTCTCCTGCCTGTCTGCTCTCCTTGTTCCCCTAGCTATGTGGGGGGATTGGCAGGGCGGGGGAGAAGCGATATGCCACCAGTGACACTTGTTGTCCTCGCTGGGGTATCCCAAACATGCTGGCGATTCTGGGAAGGCTTCAGGGCTCGAATGACTTTGCATCTCTGGTATTTTGGCTATGTGACATTTGCCATTACTCAGCAGTCGCTGGGAATCGCTGTGCCTTGTAAGTGATGCACTTAGTTTTTAACTCGCAGACAGGATCCTGTCTGTATTTGTTCAGCTTATTCAGGACGTTTCCTACTTTTTCTAACTTTATGGACAGGACAGGGGTCTGGAAAGTTCCTGCTTGATCTGCAATGTGGCATCCAGTATTCTAGCAGATTGTGCCATCTCCTGCTTTCTTTTTCCCATCCTTCTGCACCTTTTCCCTTCCCCCCAGATATAATTCTCTTTGCCTGATGGCTGATGTTAAAATGCAGTGTGAGTTTGCAGACAGTCCTAGCAGGGCAGGTTAGGAGAGGGGGGCTGAGCATTCAGGGTGTGCGGGAGACCAGGTTGTTGTGTTCGGGAGGTATGCTCCTGCCAGGGCAGCACTGCGGAATTTCTCTCTGTCTGTCTCCCTTTCTGGGAGAACAAACACTCCTCCTTCTGGCTGCTCACAGACCTAAACCAACCAAACTGCATAATGCACTGAAATCCAACAACCTCTGTAGAGGTTAAAAGAAAGGCAACACAGGTTGCAAAGCAAACTCTCCTAAGAATGCAATCATACTTTTATCTTCAGCTCTGGGTAAATTCAGAAAGGCTGACCAATAACTTGTGGTGTAGATAGCTCCTATGGCAGAGCTGTTGATAAACAGGTCTGAAAAAACTTAACATGCGGCCAGAAGTGTGGCAGAATCATTGTGTGTGTAATGTATTCTAGTTATCGGTCAAGGAGAGCAGGGGTTTTCAGTTTTTATGAAGTGTAAATAATCTCTTAAAGGAGACCTTGGCTAATACCTTCCTTGTCACAGTGTACCTGTGACAAGTGCAGCAATTGCTTGCCCGGGAAAGTAAAATTTAAAATACCTTCCTATGTATTCTTAGTGTCACTTAATGTGATTGATCTGCTGGGCATGTGGAGGAGGCGGAGCCCACACTATGTAATTAGCCATCATTCCATGACCACCAGCGAGGGCTCCATGCACTGTGGTTTGGGAACTTCTGCTAGGCTGTGTTGGTATTTGCACCTAGATGCCACAATGACTGGGTGTGATTTAAATACCTATGAATTTTTTTAATGGCCTATTGAACTTTATTTAGGTTCTGAGGGAGATTTCAAAGGGTTGGTATATTTCACACACTTGTCTCCACCTAAAGACCCACACTGCATATTTAATGCTATATTAAGACCTCTGCTGACCAACTTCCAAACATACGGCCTGACTTTTTTTCCCCAGCAGTATTGACTGCCTGCTCATTTTACGTGAGTTTTGGCTGTGAATACATGAAATCAGGTCCAAAGGTTTTTTTCAGCTTCCCCATTATCTCTCCTTTTGCCCTTAGAATGAATACAGGCAGGCAAGGATGGAAAGGGCCTATGTAGGTTTCCTTTCTCAACTGTTAAAAAACATGTTTAAAAAAACCCATTGCGACTTTCAGGAGAGAAATGCATGGCCCATGTGATTTAAATAGGCTGTTTAACCCAGCAGTTTTGTCCTCCTGTTAATTGCTGTTCAGAGAGGTCTGGAAGGATGAATTCTGTTGCCACAAAGCAGCAGTAAGGAAAACAAACACCTGGCCTTCCCCAGCCACCAGTCCTTGCCTGTGCATGGAATGTACAGCTCAGTCCTGCACCACTAAAGTCAGTCTTGTCTTTGACTTCAGTGAAAGTCACAGAGAGGATCTGTGGCATTCATTCTTCTGCACTAATGCCAAGCTACCGTGGAGCTGGGTCATAGGTTCCTGTGGGGAAACTTAACTTGGAATGTATGGTGGGGGAGGAGTGGACCTGTGATAGCATGTTGAAATTGCACTGCCACTCTCACTGCCTTTGACACCTACGCCTTCACTTATAAACCCTTAAATGGGGTGCAGCACGGTGTGCAAAGTTGCTGCGCTCCAGCATGGGAAATGCCTCGTGGGAGAAAATCATGTTTAGCGCTACCTGGAATGCTTCAAACTGATCAGTCGGGCGTTTTGAGCCCCTTATTGTCTGCTCCGGGGCTGGTGAGGGTGCAAGGTAAAAGGAGGCTGAGGGGCTGTTTAATTGCGGTGTACATTTGGGCTCGGGCTGGAGGCTGGGCTCTAGGACCCTGTGAGGTGGGAGGGCCTCAGAGCTCTAGCCTGTCTGCACCGCAATTAAACAACTCTGCAACTCCAATGCCCATGGCATGGGCCAGCTGCAGGTGTCTAATTGCAATGTAGACATACCCTCTGTTACACGATCCCCTCCTAGTCCTCATTTCTACTATCAGGGAGGAGAAAATTGGCAAGCATACAGCTGTGTCTCTAATGCAGGACTGAGGTTCCTTATGTTCCCTGCTCTGCTCAACATTATTTACCTTGCCTTCCCTTTATACAGTGCTCTGTATGTGCCCTGGGCAGGATCAAGCCCATGGTGTGTGTTCATGAAGGTGAGAATATTGAGACTTGAAACCTGTGTGTGGGTTGAGAGAAGGGGAGTCTCACTCCGTTTATTTCAGTGTTTGGCTGTCTAAACAGCCACATTTTGATAAGTCCTTGAACTGATAACAAAAATGCAGGGCTGCCCTGGTGGACGATAATTGAACTCAATTATAGTTCTTCCTGAACAAGTTTCTTTCAAGCTTGGCAGCTCCCTGGCATTCTTCACAAAGGGCTAGGCACATGTCAATTGTAAACTGAAATGCTGAGTTACCCAGAGAATCTGGATTCCTCAAAGCACGAAATGACTCTTGTGTTTTGATGATTTGTTCATGTTTTGAATTGCTGCTTTCTGTCTCTGTCTCTCACCTACGTCGTTTAAGTGAAACTACAGCTCAAAGGCCAACTTTTCAAGCAAATGTAAGTACTTTCTGATCCATGGCCTTTACTGCTAGCATGCTGTTACCATAACTGCTGCCTCTTGGATTTTAGCCAGACAGATACGGCAGTTGTCTAGAAGCAGTCTCTAGTCTCATTTTACGTTAGCCAAAGCTCAAAGTGTGCCTTGGGTCAGTATGTTCAGTTTAAGTTGATGGCTGATCTGTGAGGTCACTTGGAACATAACTGAGACCGTGGTGATCATGTTCTAGTTAGTACAAGGCAAGTTTTAAGATATGTAATTAAACAGTTGTTCTTTGACGCTCCTGATGGCCTGATTTATAGGTACTACCTGACTTGCTATTCACCAGAAGAAGGAGGTGCAGGTGTGTGAAACTGTTGTTTTCCCTTTTCTGGTACCAAGCCAGCCATGTTCTGCAGATCTACAACTCTCGCGTTACATTTAAAGTAACAATTTAACTCTGGCTATGCAATGCCAATTAGCTGTGGGAGAAAAAAGCTAAAAGATTTGGTCACAAAACGTTCAGGAACTGAAAGGGTTATTAAACCTCCCATTTAAGGCTCTGAAAAGTGACTCTGAAAAGAGAGCATGGGGTTCCATGTCTGTTTCTCTGTGGCCCACCTATAAAATGTGCTCTGTTTAAAGTAAAACTAACTTCTGTCAGAAAACTCACTCAGGTTTTGAAGAGGAGTCAGCTGTGCCACTGTAGATAGCAGTTTACCCTTTTTACACTAGGAGTTAGTTGGTGGGTCTGTGCTGGAGACTGGCTCATGATGGTTGGGTTCAGGGCAAATCTTTGGTGTACACAAGGCCATAAAACCACTTGAACGAGAAGCTGTGGCTATGTTGGCGGGAGAGCATTTTCCCTCCACATAGCACTGTCCACAAAAGTGCTGATGCCAGCAAAATTTATGCTGCTCAGGGGTAGTGTTTATTTTTTTCAAACCCCTGAGAGACAAAAGCTTTGCCGGCATAAGTGCTAGTGTAGACAAGGCCTAAATAAATAATTCTGTTGATGATGCATGGGAAGGAATAGAATCCAACTGCGTTGGCTCTGCAGGGACTGAACTGTTACTTAAGTCAGCTGATCTGTTCTATGTATGCATTGTCACGCCTGCTGAGTGAAAAGGTGCCATTCTCGCAAAGCCATTCCTGGGAGTTAGCACTTCTAAAAGTAATTGTAAATCAGCTGACAGCGTCTGACACCAGTGCTGAAAAACTGTCAAAGGGTGCATGGGGCCCTGTGAGCCCCTCTGCTGCCCATACACCTGAAATCAAATACCAGTGCTCTTCATGAGACTATTCTTCCCATCACCCTTTTGCCATGCAGGCAGAATCTGACTTTTTTAACCTTGTGCCTGGCTCCCCAGGTTCAGTTTTCCTCCTGACCCTGTGCCCCAGGGTGTGGATGACTTGCTCACAGTTCCTTCGTGCACCAAGGCCAGCTGGTTCAACACTTCTGACTGGCTCGCTGTGAGCAGACGGGGTGACAAGCGTGTTAATTCCCTGCCGCTTTTGATGGGTGTCATGAGTGGAGCATTATCCACCCCTCTACTTGTAGAGAAGACATGCTATACTGGCAGCCATCTAATTTTTGTCTGCAAGGAAGGCACATAGGTGGTGGGAGGGACTAGGGTGTGGTAGAGTATGGTTTGGGTTTTGCCCCACCTCAAAGTGGCAGTCCTACCATGCTCTCTCTTCTCCCACAGAGCTAGAAAAACGATGTGGGGCTGTCTGCCTTCTTTGCCCACTAGAGGCTGCTGATGGGACAGGCTGAATGAACTACTTGCTTCTAGCTTGGACTGTGAACAGCACAGTCTCCAGACCCCTATGCTGTGAACAGGAATTGCTCACGTAGAACTCGTGGGCGCTTATTCCCCAGGATTTCTTCCCTCTTGATAACCATTGAGACAGCGGAGGAGTGCCCCAAACAGCAGAGCTGCAGATAATGAGGGTGCATGGGGCATGTCTAGTCTCTTTTCAGGATTGCAGTAGAATTCTGCACCTCATTACATCTCAATTAGAAAAATGTGGGAGACTTGAACTTCTGCAAAAACATACTGCTTGGAGGTTTGGTAATGGGATATGGAGTCTCTCAACTTGGATGTTAGTTCAAATCCAGTTCAGGTCAGCAGTGACTGAAAGACATTGCCATCTGATGGCTTTTTGGAGGTATATGTGATATAAGTTCATAGGCATCTCCTTAAATTTCCTAGAGGACAGATGTGTGGATAACAATTGGCTGGCAATAACTGGGAACTCAGTGGCAATCATGGCAGAAAAGCCAAGGATTGAAGATGCTGTGGTGACAGAATAGATGTTTAACGCCATGGGGGTGGTCTCCATGTAGGCTAGAGGGTGTAACACGCTCTCTTGGAAGGTGGAGGAAGCTGCTGTTCCTTGTGTTCTGTGTGTTTTGTGGATACATAAGAGACCTCACTTTGCAGGGCTGTCATTTTGGCGCCTATTATAGTGTAAAATTCTCACCTAGTTTATAGTTTAAAAAAAAAATTACTATTAAAATAATCTGGTAAGCTAATTAAATAGCAATAAAGGTAAATACCTATTCCACTGCTGCTTGGTAGTGATTGCAATTTTTAGTCACTGACTATATTTTCAAACAGCAGCTCATCATACAAAACAGCAACGATGCACCTCTTTTGCACTGAAAATACGTATACTTTGTTTAAAAAGAGTTGTATTGCATACGTTCCAGCCATTGGCGTAATGGTAGCATGAACTCTGCCAGCTGGCTTTGGGATGGAAACAGGCAACACTGCTTCTGGGAAGGCCAGTGTTTTACACAATCTGGGACTTGCAAAACAAGCTCAGAGGCTTGGCACATCCTGTTTGCTATTATCACTACTCAAACTTTACTACACTTCCTGGGTTCGTTTCCAGCTCTCATTTCTGGGCTGTACCGAGAAAGGTTCAAAGAGGCCAGTCAGAAGAGTCGGGTGTATGTGATATTTAGTCCATCTCCAGATGAAACTATTTGAGTGCTTCACGAGAGGCTTTGAGCAGCTTCATGCAGCTTTATAGGGCTTGGCTTCTTGTTTCAGGACTCTTCCTCTATCCAATTAGTGGTGTTTGTCTTTAGTTGCTCTAATACCCAGGAGAAAATCCTGAAATGTCACTCCTGAGTGTGTTGAGGACGGGCAATCATATGAGCGCTTGTCCCAACTATGTGATCAAATTCAGAAAGTGCCAAGTAAAAACTGGCTCCGGTTCTCAGACCCTTCTACCGTGTTCTGAAGCCAGGAAAGGAGAGGTGACAGTGGCATTAAGCCAGTTTTGTGCTCCTTGTAATGTGGTCGCTGCATGGCACAGGCCGGTCCCTGCTCTAAGTTATAGCAGTTATAGAACCAGTGGGGATGGTTCTAAAAGGTTGTGCTAACTGGCACTGGCTTTGGATGATTGTCTGCTCCTGACATGTCCCCTACTCTGGGCAGTGGTGGTGGGCAGCATAGATCCGATCTGTTATCTGTAAACCAGTTTGGAATCCCTTTTCACACCCGGCTATTCCCTGAGAGACCATTTCTGCGGCTCAGAGTGGCAGAAAGAGGCTGAGGAGTGAGCATATTAGACTTCTTCAATGTATAAACATCTGAGTGGAGCAAATTTCTGGGGTGCAAATTCCTTGGCTACCAGACACCTTTGATTCCTAATTGGTTAAGTTTCTGAGCTCCCACATTTATTTCAAATTCTAATAATTAACATTTGCACATGTAACATTTTTCATCTGAGGATCTCCGATGCTTTACAAACACCAATTAAGCCATGCAACATCCTGCACAGTATTCAATTGAATAAATGAACCTTATTAAAATGTTCTTTGCTCTTGCTTGGCCTTTTAAATAGGTAATTAGGAAATCGTTCCCTTCTCTCTTTTTAATTTATGAGCTTATTCCTTGTTAAATATAACCCTCTCGCATTGTTCTCAAACAAGACCAGTTCTGGGTACCAGCAAACTTTTTGCTCATCTTAATGTGTGACTCTCCTAGTCTTCCCTGGTATACAGCAAAATTAAATTGGGAACCCAGGCATCCTGGACACATGAATAAACCCTCTTCTTAAATCCAAAGATGATTTGGAACTCATTTCACATAGGCTACTAGATGGTAATTACTTTTTGGCCCCAATTGATTTGAGCCAGATTTGAACAAGATATCTAGAGCTGTGTATTCATTACCAATCCTCTGAGCCATCTAGTCCTGTCAACTACATTGTTATCCAAGTGCTTTGTGAAGGATGTTAGGCTAGTTCAGGATCTTGCGTTAAATGTTTACAGGTGCAGAAGAATCTCAAAGGTATAGAAGAAGACCACTGCAGAAGCTGTGAACTCACTGCAGCCCAGCCATGAGTCTGATATCTATACTGGCCTTTGCAGAACACCAGATCTGCCTGGTATAGGAAATGGCAGGGTGAATTGATGAGCTGAAGCACCACTACGTGCATTCGTTTAATTTATTAATGTACTAATGCATTTCCATACTGGCAAAAACTACCGACCACATGTAGCAACCAAAAACTGGGCAATAATGGCTCTATACATTGAGACAGCTGATAAAACGAGGGAAAAGGATGACTTTAGGGAGGCAAAATTGCCTAATGAAGCCGGGACTCCTGGGTTCTATTCCTACCTTGCTGAGTGGTGTCACTTAATTGCTCTTGCCTCTGTTTTCTCCTCTGTCAAATGGTGCCTCACAGGGGTCTGTGTGAGGACCAGTGAATTGCATTTCTATAGCCTCTTTTAACCAAGAATCTTAAAGTGGAGTTACTTTTTTTTAGTTAGCATTTAAAAGGTCAGCAAAAGAACCCTTCAGAAATTAGGCTTCTTTAATTAGCGATGATAAATATCTCATAGGACCAAGTTCTATCCTAAATTGCACCCATGCAACCCATTTCAGTTTTCAGCATGGGGATAAATGAAGGCAGAAGTTGACCCACTCTTCAGCCACGTTGTACTGCAACGTGACTTTGTCTAGCACTGTTGATATTGTGCTAGATGCACGTGTCTGTGATGTGGAGGTAAACCTCTCCTGGATGGTACAGATTGTCCTTGTCCAATCTGCAGGCTTGTGAGTAGCCTAATTCCAGGCTGGCAGATGGGATCAGCGCTGCTTGGGAATTTCCTCTGATGTAGGGTGGAGGCTTTAAATAAAAGATTGCATTGTATGTAGCGAGTTGCATTATTTGAAACCAGCTCCTTGCAAACACTGACAGGTTTGGGCTGAGCAAAAGACACTTCTTTTCAAAAGAGGTTTATTAAAAATCACCAGAGCTACAAAATAGGATCTTAAAAATCATGTTGTAATGATGTCACAGTGACTTTATATGTGTTTTGGGTAAGATTCTTTCTGAAGTGACTACTAGTGATTTTGGGTTCCTACCATGAGACACTTTTAAAAGCCCTGATTTTTCTGAGGAAGGGTGTTTAGCATTCTCACGATCGGATCTTAGAATCAAGCCGCACTTTTGCTCAGATACCTTCCCCTAGCATCACTATTTTTCCTGCAACTAATGACCTGCTAATATCTTGCTTCTGTAGGGCAGGCAGCAATGAGAACTCATGTAACTGACACAGGTTCCTGGCAAGTCTGCTTTCCAATCAGCCATCGTTCTGTGACACATTGGAAAAGATTATTTTAGGAATGAGCCTTTTTATTGTTAAGTTAGTGTAGCACGCACAGCAACAAAGAGTATAGATCAAGCAATATTGGAGGAGAAAATCCAGTGTGTTTTCCCCAGCACAGTCAGCACTGACTTTACTTTCTCTCACATATGCTACTGCATATTTCTGCCTTCCAAATGCTAAATGTCTTTAAGTGATTACTGAAAACACTAAAGAAATGAGAAAACAAATGCCATGTACAGTAGCCAATGCTCCCTTGTGGCTTCCACACTGCCTTATTTTTCTATGCATCTCCTTAAACTCCTTGTGTTCTGTAGTTCATGTTGGTTACAGCCCTGAGCACAACAAACGATCATATTTTAGCACTATTCTTCAGACACGCTTGGCAATGCTGGGATTGAATGAAGAAGCTCATTTGCACAAGGCAGTTAATTCCCTTGTTTTAATGTTTTAATCTCTAAGACCATCTGTGTCCCTGCCTAGGCTGGGGACATGATGGAACTCTTGGGATTTATTCCAGGAGGTGAAGATGAAGAATACTGCCTGCAGATAACTTCCCTGGGTCAGAGGAGGACAGCCTCATTAGCATTTGAAATAGCTGCTCACATTTTGGTCAGGCAGGGAGCTTTGTAGCTAGGAAGTGCCACTAGGATCCAGGATGTGGGCTTTCAGAGAGCCATTATACTGAAAATGAGGGAGCAGGGGAGAAACATATACTGACATTAAAGGCCTTGTCTAGGACCTTCCATCCAAGGATCTCAAAGGGCTTGGCTGACCAGTGAAAGAAACCTTATGACATCCTCGAGAGATAGGTAAGAATTAGCATTCCCCTCTTATAAATGGGGAAACTGAGGCAAAATGACGTGTCTGAAGTTGAAGAGCAAGTGTGTGGCAGAGCCAGGATTAGAACCCAGGGGGCCTGTCTTTCAGTCCCATGCTCTATCTGCTAGAAGCACTGCTCCCTGACTTTTAGTATGCCATGATTTACTGGAGAGAGGGGGAGAACAGATGGCCTTAGCAACTGTATATGTGGGACCAGCCCTTCAACAGTGAAACATCTGTCCTTGATTGTGCTGCCTCTGCCAGGGAGCAAAGGGCTAGGATTGCCATGGTCTCACTTAAACACCTCCTGGTAGCTGATGCTTGGGTGATGACAGACCCAGAGAAGGCCATGCCCGGCCTTTGTGCTGCTGGAGGGAGGGGGTGTAAATTGTGGAGGACTCCTCCTCCAGTCACAAACCAGAGAAACACTCTAAATACACATGGCCTATTGCAGTATAGGCGAGGCTACTGCTCTTTGGGGATCTGTTCCTGGGTTTCCCTGTTACATCTGTTCAATTAGTCTAATTGGTAGAAATGTGCTTTTCAGTGGTAACGTGCCCAAATCCTACTCTGTGTCAGATCACTGTGCAAACAGCCTGTTAATCTGTAAAGCACCAGGGTTGTGTAGGGTTTAGGCCTTTACTGGGGGGGCGCGGGGATGGCACCTAGCAGAATGAAGCTGGCACCTCAGGGTGCTACCACCATACAGATAATGAGAATGGGTTTTTCAGAAGAGAGTTGAAGACCTGTCTGATGTGTGCAGTGACTAATGGAAGGTTCATTTGGACCTTCCCGCTTTTATTTCTGGATTGTGATGCACGTAACAAGGAAATATATCAAGTTCTGCCTTTTTAGGTAGAGGCTCTTGCAAAAGAAGGTCAAGGTTCCACAGCTTATTACAGTAGTTGTGAACAGGATCCAGGTTACATGCCGCATTAGCGGACTTCCCATGCAGAACAGATAGAAGCCTCTCTTGGCTGCAGGCTGGTTCTGCGCCTGACTGTTAGCTACTCATGTCACCCCTGTCACTAGAGGCTGAGTTCTCTGTGCTAAAAGACTCTCCCCCCCCCCAAACAAAAAAAAAGCTGTGCAAGCCAAAGGGAATGTTCAAACCACACATGGACTTTTTAAAATTAGGTTTAAAAGTGAGCTGCAAAGGGAAAAATAAATGAATGTGTCCTTTTGGACTTCTTTATGATGTATAACAAAGAACTAGAATTCTTTTATTTTAAAGGGTTTCTTCCTGGTTGTTTCCCATCTTTGGAATATAGGGCCATCTCTTCACCAGGTGTAAATCTGTATGTCACTGTCAATTTACACTGGGTTAGAGTCTGGCCCGTCAAGTTTTGTCTTCCCTTGTTTATGTTGGCAGAGCCAGAGAACCAGAGTAGGAGCTTTCTCGGCTCTCAGTTGAAAAAACAGGGAGGTTTAATCTTTCACAAGGAGAGCTCTTCTTTTAAGTGTTTCCCAGGCTCTTGAACTCAAAAGATGTTAATAAATATATATATAGTAGTATTTGGACAGCCTGGTTGTAAATCTCTCCTTCTCTCAATTGTTCAGGTTTCTCTCTCGGGACCACCAGTTCTCTAGTGGTCCATAGTTTGGTTTTTTTGTTTTTGTTTTTTTTTAAAGCTAGACAGGATCTAATTTTCTAATGTACAATAACAAAGCAGGATTAGAACATAAGAACAGCCATACTGGGTCAGGTCAATGGTCCATCTAGCCCAGAATCCTGTCTTCTGATAGTGGCTAGTGCTAGAGGCTTCAGGGGGAATGAACAGAACAGGGCAATTACTGAGTGGCTCATCCCATCATCCGTTCCCACTTTCTGGCAGTCAGAGGCTTAAGGACACCCAGAGAATGGGGTTCTGTCCTTAGCCATCTTGGCTAGTAGCTGTAGATGGACCTAGCCTCCATGAATTTATCAATTTTTTTTTTTTAAACCCAGTTATACTTTTGGCCTTCACAGCATTCGCTGGCAAGGACTTCCACAGGTTAACTGTGCATAGGGTGAAGAAAGACTTCCTTTTGCTTGTTTTAAAGCTGCTGCTTATTAATTTAATTGGATGACCCCTAATTCTAGTGTTCCTTATTCATTTTCTCCATACCATTCATGATTTTATAGACCTCTCTCATATCCCCTTTTAGTGGTCTCTTTTCCAAGCTAAACAGCCCCAGTCTTTTAAATCTCTTCTCATATGGAAGCTGTTCCATCCACCTAATCATTCTTGTTGCCCTCCTCTGTATTTTTTCCAGTTCTTTTTTGAGAAAAGGGGTGACCAGAATTGCACACAGTACTCAAGGTGTGGACATACCATGGATTTCTATAATGGCATTATGATATCTTCTGTCTTATTATCTATCCCTTTCCCAACTGTTCCTAACGTTCTGTTTAGCTTTTTTGACTGCCATAGCACATTGAGCGAATGTTTTCAGAGAACTATCCACAATGACTCCAAAATCTTTCTTGAGTGGTAATTGCTAATTTAGACCCCATCATTTTGTATGTACAGCTGAGATGATTCTCCAACGTGCATTATTTAATTTGCATTTATCAACATTGAATTTCATCTGCCGTTTTGTTGTCCAGTCACCCAATTTTATGAGATCCCTCTGTAACCCTTTGCAGTCAGTTTTGGACTTTTAATTGTATGTCCTTGTTGAGTGGTGGTTGATTAATTTCGAGAAATCAAAGTGAGGCAGTGGAAAATTAGGTCCTTACCGCTGATGACCTCTTAAATCTGTGCAAAGTTGGTATCACTTGCTATCATCTTCATTCAGTGTGGGTTTTTTGCTCTTGTTGTACTAGATGTAACTGAAGGAAAGAATCAGGCCCCTTGTTTCACAATATCCTAAAGTGGTATGTGAACAATACCACAAAATCTCCACACAGCAGAGGTGGAATGTGACAAACCAGCTTCTAGGGCAATGATTCTCAGCTTACAGGTATTTACTTGTGGGCCGCATCCACACGCTATATATGCTACCTGCGTGGCCCTGAGGATGTCACCTGGGCTGCCGCTGTGTGCTGACTGGGCTGCAAGTAGCCCACAGGGTGATAACCACTGTTCTAGGGCTATGTTTACGCTAGGAGCTTTTTCTAGCACAGGGCAGGGTGTGAAGAGGTGTGATCCTTGACTAACAGCTGTGTTGGCAAAAGCCCCAAGTACAGATGCTGCTTACCCTGGCAAAATGGCACTCTTAGATATAGCTTGTCTTGCTTTGGGGGTATGTGTATGCAACTGGAATAAGCGACTGGACAGTAAAAGCACATTTTGCTGGTATAATCTGCGTTCACACTCTGAGTCCTTTGCCAGTATAGCATGGCTCCTAATAGAGCCATGGAGAACCAAATAAAAGGCAAGTGGAGCTGTTAAAACAAACAGAGGCATCTTTAACTATTGCTTGATTGTCCAGATAAATGTGCATAGACTCTGGTGGCCTAAATGACAAACTGTGGCTGTATCAGTATTTATGTAGTCGGAATGGTGTACTAAGCCCTGGGCATCCGGAGTCCCTGCCCTGGAGAGCATACAGACAAAAGATGGAGGAAGGCGAGCCAGTAGCATTGCGCCTTATAGGGCAACCGTTGTTTTGTTTTTAATCCCTTTGTTTCACTAATGTTCTGTGTGCAGAAGTTTAGGATTTAGAGGTTTTTGGAAGAAGTGTTAATTTATTTAAAAGGAAGTTTAAAAAAAAAAAAAGCCCACTAGAGGGCTCAGTTAAAACCCATTTGAATTTGGATTGGAGACTCAGTCCCCCACCCCCATGCCTGATGGCGTTTGCCTTTACATAACTGATCTTTTTTTCAGGCTTATCCAGACCTAGCATGAAGAGAAATGAAGTATGCCCTATTTTTCAGTCTCCAAATTAATCTCGACATTTCTCTAGCTTAGTCAGGCTCTCAGCATTTTGGTCTTTTTAGTGTTCATATTTGTGACCTGAAATCTGTGCTCTGTGCATGTGTGTGAGATTATCATACGAGGCGGACTTATGATAACACACAGGACTCTGTGGCACTATATGTTCTATTATGTGCATTAATAAACATGACTAATTTTTTCCTAGATCTTTGCACACTAACAAGAAATAATCCAATATGAACTTTTGGTTCAGCCGTCTGTTCCACTCCTTTTGGAAAGTCTCCCTCTTGGAGGGTGTATGTAAAAACATGTAGGTATAAGTACTTGGCCAAGTGGGTTAAGGCATAGTTTCTCAACCTGTGGTATGTGTACCCCAGGGGGTATGTAAGACACAGGCAGGGGATATGCGGCGAAAAATCCAGTGCAGGGAGGCAGGCGGCAGCTGCCTGCTTCCTGCCCGGTCCCAGCTCCCAGAATGGAAATTTGAGTGTTGGGGTACTTATTAACATTTTCAAAAGTTGGGGGGTGCTTGCTACTTAAAAAGTGGAGGTTTGGTTAGTTTTTAAAAGATGGAATCCTTATTAACTGATGTCTTTTCTCTTCCCTCCCCCACCCTTGCTTTCATGTTCGGTCCTCCATTGGATTGCGGCACCTCACCTGTGGGCTTCCTCTGATTGGCTCATCTCTGGGTGAGTACATGCTTTGCTAGATTGTAGTGAGTGGAAATCAATTATGCATATGCCCTTTCTAAAAATTGTGAACTGTTTCAGTTAAAAGAAACTTGATTGGCTCCCCTAACTTATCCGTTGGCGCATTGTTTGTTATGCGATTGCAGTCTTTTCACCAGGATTGTGTGTGGCAGTGGTGGTGGGGAAATAGGAATTGAATTTCGGTAATGGGAATGAGTTTATGTAGCTATTTCTGCATGGATTTTTATTAAAGCATCTTTATCAGTAGGCAGTTCTTGCCAGCCAGGACTGCTTTGTATTCTGGCCATTGAGATAAAACGTGTCCTTTCAATTCAGCTTATAATTCACTTGTTAGTGAGAGCTATTTGGCACTCGAAAGAAAATCACTTTCTCCCCATGCCTCTCCCTCTGGAACTTCCCCTGAAAATGGCAGTGCTGTGATTATGTGGGAGATCCCCGTACAAGGGGACAAGTAGGGCTGGAAGGGAAGCCATCCCAGGATCCACAGTCTCAGATCTGCAGACAGGTGAGCAGCACTTGATCATAAATGCAACAAATGAGTATGCAAACCATGGGAAGAGAGATGGTGAAGGAGGGAATAGTGCCAATACGGTGCCTTCCATTCTCTGCTTCATATTGAACAGCAGAGTCTCTCCCTAATATTGTACTGTACCATAACCATTTTTATGGGCCTTTCTAACCCCTCCCAGTATAACTCCACTGGCTTCAGCAGTTAGTTACTGAAATCAGACCCTTTGTTTTTCAAGAGTGCCTGTAGAGCAGAGTCTGGGACTTTTAATGTTAACTTGTGAAAGCCTCTTGTAACGAGCCTCTCTCTTTGGCATAGCTGTCTTTCTGTACGCCAGGGCATCTTACAGATGTAGGACTGTAGTGCTTAAATGATGTTTTTATCTGATTATTTTAAATTCTATTCTTCTGAAGCTTTAAACAAGATTCACCACTAGTAATGTTTGCTTGCTTTCACAAGGAAGAGGGATAAAAGGCTGCAGAATTCCGGAGCCAATCTGCTGCATGCCTAGGTGCTTGCTGATGCAGAAGCGTCAGTCACTGAAGAAGCATTTGAGGGGAATGCAAAGGGAACACAGGTGTAGACTGGGTTTAATAACTGGGCAAGTGTTGTTACAGGCTCGCTTTCAAAATGACACTCAAGGTCAAAAGGGTTCATGACTTCAGGTAAGGTGTAAAGGGCATTTTCTAGTGGATAAAATACAAGCACTAAATACCAGATTCCTTGGGGAAACAGTGAAAGCAAAATGCTATATCAAAGATATAATTTTTTTGATTGTTGGAATTGGTGGGAGCTAAGCGCCTTGGAAGTCAGCGCCACAGCCAACTGATTAGTGGCTCCGAACTTGTTTTAAATAGTTAGTCTCTCTCTCTGTCTTGCGCACGTGTGCACACAACCCTAGTGCATTCACAATGGAGTTGACTCCCTTAGTGTGTCAGATACAATTGCAGGAAAAGGGCCTTTGCTGTTGTGGGTGCTAGAGGGGGAATTGGCATGTGTAGCAGAATGAAACTGCTCACTTACATAATATTGAGTGACATGCATGCTTCTACTGAAGTTAGCAGGCCAGCTTCCTGCACAGGATATGTCTAAAAGACTAGCTACTTAAAGTCAGTGTGTGACCTGAATACCTAAGAGGGGCCTCTTCTCTTTGTATTGGGTCGCTGCCCTTAAAATCTGCTTTTGCTTCTGGGATTTGCTGTCCAGGAATGGTGGCAGGACTCCCTTGTGTGAAGGACCTCCATATTTGTGACTCTTCTGTTGACCTCATCAGACCTTGGGTTTAGTTGCCTCCAAGTCTGGAGGGAGGAAGTTCTCATCTGATTTATCAGTGGGTTAATTTTGTGTCGTGCGGGTGGAGGTGGGAGGGGGTTGCTATATTTTTGGCTTACAGCTGTACTTATGCTACCCATTTTGTGTGACTTGTGGATTGTTTTATATCTCTATTGTATCATAACACTGGTGTATACAGTACAGTGTGCCAGACAGGCCCCAGCCCAGGTAGTGCATCGGATACGACACAGAGCAAAACCAACACGAAAAGGCATGAGAGAACATGGCTTAGAAGAGGTTTTAAATAAATGTCTACAAAACTGTGAGGCTGATACTGTTGCTTACATTGCTGCATGCTTATGGATGTAAATGAAGGAGAAGCCTTCTGTTGGCCCTCTGCACTGGAGGGAATTTCACTTCAAAAGAATTTAGAGTCTGAACAAGATCACTGGTCCCTCTTCCTTTATAGGCACGTGTATTAGTCACTTCCACTCACTAGCATGGCTAAGCTATCGGGCGATATTTACATGTCCCATAGGCCACTATGGGTAGCAGCCTGAATGTTGTTTGCCACAAATTTCTCAAGGGGTGATGCATGGAAACAAGCAACTTAGCAGGCTTTGCTGGTAACAGAAATTATTTCACTGAATGCTGTGGGTCTTAATCTTGGTCAACATGCAAGAAGCTTAGAAGGCTAAAAGGTATCTTGTTGATGGCAAAGATAAAAACGTGTGTGGTATAGTTTCACTGGAACAGGGACAGGACTGATCTTCACCCAGTAGAGAAATTGGAGAGCTCATGTTATCTTTCCATCTTTAAACCTTGCTTATTTAGATCTCAAGCTAGATGTAAAATGAAATAGGAAAATGAATAGGAACTGCAATAAACTAATCTCCACTTCTTACTTGCTAAAGAGAAAGGGAAGGCAATGCCACGCTTCTGGTTAAACAGCCTCTAAAATCTTTCAGAAAATGTGCTTCATTGTTGTTTGTATTTCCAGGGTGCCTAGAAACCCTAGTCATTGAGTAGGACCTCATTATGCTATGCGCTGTACAGACAGACCAAAAAGATGGTTCCTGCCACAAGGAGCTTACAAAGATAAGATACAACAGATGGATACAAACAGATAAGGGAGTACCAAGAAACGAAACAGAATTGGCCACCATGATGCGTAGCAGTCTACGCATGCTAGCACCCTAACACTTGACACTTTTTTTTTTGTAGGCATCACAGCACAGGAGAATTTTGAGGAGGGCTGTGAAGGAGGACAATGAGGTGGCTTTGTAGATGTGTACAGGGAGCCCCTCCCAAGCATGGGAGAAAGCATGAGGGTGGTGGTTTGAAAATTTAACAAGTAGGTGATGGAGGCTGGTGTCATGGGCTGATTGAAGGTTGTGCCAACAGCTCCATACTGAACGAGATAGGGGACTGGTCTGATGGAATGCTAGGTTCCCCAGGTTACGTAGAAATGGGGGGAGGGAAGAGGCATAAGTTGACTCCTGAGGAGGAAGATGACAAAGCTTCAACATTTGAGTGTTGCCTTCCTATTCCCAAGCTCACCCAGTTAATGGTGCACAGAGGGCTCAGAAAAAGGAGCGTTCAGTTGAGTGAGGGATTACAGAAGAGGTCACTACGTGCTGACCTGTCAGAGAAGCTGAAGAATCTCTTCCAGAAAATTTCCTCCCTATGTGAACGTAGTCCTGTGGTATATTGAAAGCTTTGCTGGAATTGCAAGCCATTGCTTTGAGTGTGTGCATAGGGGGGTCTGGGTCCTGGTCCTGCTCGCAGGCTAAGGGGCTGTGTAGCAAAGCATGTGATCAAAGTTAGCCTGAAAAGAACCATTTTAAAGCGAGGGGGAGAGAGTTCTGCCTCTCTGCCTTCGGCTGACAGTTTTTCCCCCACTCTATTTTTGGTTCTTGTGTGTTGACGTTCGGGAGTTGAATAAACAAAGTGGCGTTAGGTTGCAGACTTCCAGAAAGATAAAAATGTAAAGTACGCTAACTTCTTTCTGCGTGTGCTGTGAATGTCGCATGGTGCCACGCTTTTCTCTGCTGGCTCCAAGCTTTTCCCACCTCACTGATGTTTCACTTCCCAGCAGCTGTTACATGCTTATAAATATCCTGTCAAGGGTGTGCGCAGGAGTAGTGTCCCTTTTCCCCCATTCAGTGCCCTGGCAGGAGTTCACTCTGCCCCGTGGACATTGGACTGGAGGAGTTCTGTGCCTCCCATGGTTACAGGGGGGGCCTGCGTGCCCATCCTCTTGTGCACGCCTCTAAATCCTATGATAGTAGGATTCTGTGGTCTGGTGTGGTCTTCTCTATGGCATGTGAATGAAAATTTAGGTCAACTTCATTGAAATCAGTGTTACTCTAGATATAATAAGGTGACTGAGAGTAGAACTTGGCTCAAACTAGAGCTGGCCAGAAACAGAAATTTCCAGGGGGAAGGAGGAGGAATAAAACCCCCAAACATTCTGAAATTGAAGGGGGAAAATTCAACTTTGAAATTTCCTGTGGAATAGGACTTTAAAGTTTTGGTTTGATAAAGTTAAAACCTGTCTTGCAAACTGGGTTCCATTAGAAAGCTGCTGGGTTTTCTGTTGGAGTTGCATCAAAAGCAACACATTCCTGTGGAAGATTTCAATGAATCAGCATTTTGGGGTTGGGAAACTTCCAACTGGTGCTGTCTTGTACCTTACTTATGGATACATCTTGTGTACTGCCTTGGAGGAGCCACCGTGGGGAGATATAGTCATTCCTATCAAAAAACTTGCCTGAAGAATACAAGAACGGGAAGTGCTACCACCATATGTATAAATATATACCACTTGGGAAGCAGCAAGGGTTACCCTGCAGTAGTCATTATCTAGGATGTGTTTTGGGTTTTTTTGGTTTTTGTTTAAATTCCACAATGACAGACTAGTACAGTGTTTTTTCCCCAAAGTTTTAAAATGTGGTTTCTCTATTTTCTCACCTCTGACCTAGCCAAGTGTTTGTTTTGCTTTGTTTTTTTAAAAGGTCTATGAATCTTAATTTTATACATCTTCTGTATCTTACAGGCTTTGGTAAACCGTGGAGAAAAAAATTAATAATGTTGTCAACACATCATTGCTGGCATCTGAGTTAGAATCCATATAAAGAAATGGGGCAGCTCACACTTTGGCGTTATTGTTTTAGGGTGTCTGCAAAACTTAGGCAGACTCTGCTTCACTGGTTAAATTCACCATATCCTGAAAGCTGATTTTTATTGAGCACCGTAACAAACTTCATTTTTATTTTGGTTTTTTCTCTTTTAAAATAAAAGTAGAGGTTCTGGAGAGAAGTCTGTTTGCATCTCCTATACTTTAGGAAACACTGCATTAGTGGATCTAGTTGACCTAAATGTCACTCTGTTTTAGAGTGGGGAAAACTAAATAGTAAAAATAGTTAGCCTAAACAGAGAAATATTCTAGTCATAAAGCTGACTCAATAGAGAGCTGGGGTAGTTGCTAGAGTTCTAAGGAGCCATTTACTATAGATTGACAGCTGAAGGCCATCTCTTTAAAATAGGAAATAGTCTAATCCTCATATGAGATTTGCCTTTCAGGAACCTGTTGTGGAGACAAATAGATAAAAATAAAAGATAGCAACTTAATGAATGATGAGAAATGCACCAGAAAAGGCTAATAGTAAAACAAAACAAAAAGCTGTAGTGTATCGAATGTCAGTGAAAGCAGTGATAGCTTTTTGAAAAACAGAGACTATCTTGGGAAGTTGTATGTGTACATCATAGCACACTGCAGCTAAGCTTGTGTGGGCCTGTGGAGCCTGTTTCATCCTGCTAAATCAACTTATTATGGTCTTTCCAAAAGACGTAAACTGTGCACAGAGGAGTATCTTAGCAATTGTTCAGTAGCAACTGCAATCATTAAGGTTGAAGTGCAGTTTTTTTTACCACACCTTCTCATTTTTATGTACCCATAACTTTCCTCAACAATTTACCTTTGGGGCTGAAATTGTCTATGCTTGGTCTCTGCCTGCAAATAATTTTGAAATACTTTTGGCTCCTCATGTATAAAGTAGAGGTGAAAAATACACTAAAAATCAAAACAACTCTACGCACCACCTCAGTAGGTGTTATGGAAGTAAGAAACTTACCATGGCTATAGCCCTCCGGGTTTTGTTCTAGTGATATTGTTTGTCTGTTTCAAGCTGGTGTCCATGATGCCAGGTTTTGAAGATCCAATACACAGCATTTAAACCAAGCTGGAATCCTTTTCTGTCCTGATGTACAGAGATTGAGTCACAGCCTTCCATATCTGCCACGCTGTCTCTCTGCAAACTGTGGCAGTGCTGTGGCAGGCTGCACAAACCCTTTGCAGGAATGACTCTAAGCACAAAAAAGGGGAAAATGTGATCCAGTGGCTTTCCTCAAATACAGCGAAGGTCCAAGTGGACAGTCTATTCAGTGGTATTAGTTCAGGGGTTTTCTCTCTCCTTCTGCGGTATTTCCCTGACAGGAGTGAAAGTTTGGGTGTAAGAGTGGGAACTTCTTCTGTTCTTCATGAAGGAGGTGAAGCTGTTCGTATCTGTGCGTCTTCTAAAAGTTGTACCTGTACCCTGAGCCTTGTGGAAGTGTGGTCTCTAAATCTAGCAAATATCCCAAATCATGGAGTACATCTTCTTCCAATGTGGTGTACTGGCTTAGCTACCATGTATGAAAGAACATGCCTCAAATCTCACGTCTCTGCTTGTCTGTTCCCAGATTCTCAGCTGGTGTAAATCTGCATAGCTCCTGAAGTCAATGGATTTACTTGGATTTACACCAGTGGAGAGTCTGACTCTAGGTATGCACCTTAATTGATAGCATCAGACATCTGCATATCTTGGAGCAAGGTTAGTCCATAGGTGGACATCGGGTCAAACCTGGATTGCCAGATGCTTTTGAATGGACTGCAAAAACTTACCATTTTTTTATTTTTATCTTCTCATGCTCTCTGTGTGATCTCCAATACATTGTAGTGTGAATTAATGATTGGTTCACTTTAATTCCATATTTGCTTAATTTGAGCTATTATCTTTCCTTGAAGGTTATACAGTGGTTTGATTTATTTTTCATTTCATGCGCTAAAAATATAAGCATTGGGGTGTAGTACTAATGCACAGCATTGTGTACATGTGTTGAACAGGGGCATTTAGTGTGAAAAATGTTTCTCTGGAGTCTGGACCTTGACTATACCTTGCCCAGGAAGTTTGGACTTTGACAAAAAATGATTGACTGCCCGTTTTAGGGCAGTGTTTCCCAAACTTTTCTAGTCTAAGGTACACTTACTTCCATAAAAGATTTGTGTGGCACACCGTCTCTCCAGAGTAAAATTATTAAAACAAAACTTAGTTTTAATGAAACATTTGAGCTTCCTTGATGTGCAGCGTGGTCTAATCCTGGCAGGAAATGCTGACAGGGCAACCTGGAGCTCTTGTTCTGCCAAGCTCAGACGCTCTCCTGGTTTGTTTTTTGATGCAAGCCAGGCTTGAAAAACAACTTGCACGAGTACATTGTTGAGAATAGAGACAGCACAGTCTGAGACTACTGGGTATTCATCTGCCACCATCAACCAGAATGAGTCCAGGGGCATGTGGCCAAACTTCGCTGTAAAAGTGCAGTCCATCCTGAATTCGGTGAGTTGCTCTTGAGCCATTATTGTAAGCTTCTTAGCGCTTTCTATTGCAGAGGAACTCCAATGATCTCTGACTCAGTTGAAATCCTGTATATGAGTTGAAGGAAAATGTGTTGAATTCTTTTCCTCGGACTTTTCAAATACTCTGTACTGCCAGCAGAATCTGCCACGTTTGCTGCAGGAACATTTTTTTTGTGCTCTTTGCTACCTTTTAATGCCAGCGGGCTAACTTAAGTTTCAATCTATGCAGTTTATCCATGCAGGAGAGAAGATTCCCCTCTTTACTTTGCATTTGCCCACTCAGTTCATTGAGGCGGTGGAATATATCAGCCAAGTAGGCAAGTTTTGTGCACCATGTCATATCAGCAATCAAATCCATGTATGTGGTTTCCTCCACAGTTTAAGAACATTTTTAATTTCTCTCTCTCAGCTCATACAAATGTGATAAAACTTTTCTATGGGAAGCCAGCGTATTTTTGTGTCCAAGGTAAACTCTGATGTTTTGTTCCCATTTGCTTACACAACAACAAGAAAAGGCGACTTTTTAAGGACTGTGATTTTTATTAAGTTCACTATCTTTACTGCTCCATCCAATGTTAAAGGAAGTTCTGGCAGTGTTTTGTCCACAAGAGCTTCATGGTGCAGGAAACATTAGGTCAGTAGCACATCAGATTTTGTTCTTTGACTTTGCTTACAAACCGCTTTGCTTTGCCAGTCGTGGAGGCAGCTCCATCCATGCAAACACGAAGACAATTTTTCAAGTGTGGTTCTCCCCTCATCAAGTTAAGCTGTTGTCACCCTGAAGATTTCCTCTCCAGTCCTCCTCTCCTGGAGGTGGTTTGCAAAATAAACATATTTTGTTTATACTACCTCTGTCGTCATACCCGGTGTTAGTAAAGAGTTGAGCATGATTACTGATACCTGTTGTTGATTCATCAAGCTGCAATGCAAATTTTTCCCTTGATTTTATTTTTTTTCTTGGCGCACAGTCTGTGTCAGGTGACAAGCCATCAGTGCGGTGACTTAATGTACTATCTGAAAGGGGAACTTCTGTGATTTCATTGACTGCATTTGCACCTCTCATGACTCTCACCATTTCTTTGCATGCTGGTAAAATTAACGTCACTCCAATTGTATGTGGCTTTTTTTGCCTTCACTACAAGCTCAGCGACCAACTAGCTTGCTTCCAGCACTTCATCACAAATAGTTAGTCTTTCATCGTTTGCAGCTGTTTTTCCTTCTGGTCTTTTGGCTGCTGGAAAAATATCCATCCTTGTTGGTAAGGGATGGATGTTTGCTTGTAGGGTGTCATTTTTAACATATTTGGCACCAGTACATAGTTTGAGTTTCTCCCCTCATATGAGACATTGTAGCAGACGGTAAGATCGTTCACCTGTAAATAAAAATCCAGATGGCATCAGCTCATCTTGTTGATTTTTGGTATGTTCTTGTTCAGCTTCACCACAGGAAGTAGAGGTGGAGGAACCAGAATTTCTCTTCTTCAAATATTTGTCCATTTTTTCAGCTCTTCAATTCAAAATTCACTACTATCACTTAACAGTTGATTTAAAAAAAATACAGCTACCATGTGAAAGGCAAGTTCATTTGAACGTAGCATGATATAACATCTGTCTCACACACGTACACCTGAAGAGCAACAGGACAAAATGCAAATTGGTTCTGACCCTAATTAAAATAAATTAGAATCTTGTTTCCTCACAAGTGACTCTTCCAAAATTTTGTGACACACCTATTTATGGCTGACAGCACACCAGTGCCACAGCACGTTGGTAGGGAAACGTATTTAGAGGTCTGTGTAACGATTCCTGAGACACAGGCATTTTATAAGTGTAGCAATTCTACCATGTGGATGGAAGTAACGTTTAGTTTCTCTCCAGAATAACTGCATTTTATTGAGGGATAAATTAATAAAGCAGCCATGTTGATTGCTTGTAATACAGTTCTTTCGTCTCTGTTATTGCTGGTCCCCTAAGTAGCACCAAAAGATATTTTCAGGTTTATTTCAACAAATCTTGCAAGTTTGGGGCCATTTATGCTAGCTACTTCACTGATGTAATTTCTTGGAGAAGTGGGACTGTTGCTGAAATGTACAGATTTAAGCTGATTATTGCATGTTTTTTTCTGGTGGGCCGGGGGGGGTCAACATTTGGTGCCATGTGACAGTTGGCTTTACTGTGGTATAAGCAGCCCTACAGACCATGATAAATGGTATGCTTTTAGTGATATCCATTTGTAAATGTTAATACTTTCAAGCTGTACTGTAAGAGGGGAAAAAACGTTCTATTTTTCAGAGGGTTGATAATTTATCCATAGACAGTTTAACTTTGTGATGGTTTGGCTCTGTAATCAATCAGTATTTTAATAGGTTATCGCTTTAAATGATATCAGGCCGGGAATATGCTTTAATACGAATCAAGTTTTTCAAACCTTAATTTTGGAGGTTTAATTATTGAATGCTTATTCTTTTCTAGTTTTTGTTGCTACTGCCCTTTTTGATTGCTGTCTCCTATCACTTATGGAACCAATTGATGAAATTAAAAGTGATTTTACGCAAAATGAGAAGCATATGATGACTGACTTACTTGCTCAAAAGCCAACTAAATTCATAAATAGGGACTTAAATGTAATTACTCAGAGGTATATGAACAAAAGAAAACATAGGCTGAATATCAGGGTACACTTAATACAGCAAGATCCATTAGGCTGTGAAAAAATTTCCCAAGGGAAGTGGTGGAAACCTTACTATCCATCATCTCTCTCCCCCCCCCACCCCCCCGCCTGGCATTCACAACTAATTTAGATTCCCAGACAAACTGCTACTTAAATAGAATTAAGATGTTTGTGTATCTAAAAAGGGATTAGCCATTTTTATTTATTGTAGGGTGGATAAAAATCAGTGATTTTATTTTTAAACCCTCAATAGGATTTTTAATTTTTTTAAAATCATCAATAAAATACTTTTTAAATGAGAGAGAAATTTAGTAACAGTTACAATTAAATCTCATCACAAACCTATACTTAGTTTCATAAAAATTAATTAATGGCTCTCATCTGTCCAGCCTAACTACCAGCTCTTGCTTCTTGAAAGCTCTGGGCTTTCAGTTTCTGTTTTTGTTTCTTAGGAGACTAAAGTTACATGTGCAAAGAAAGACAGACTGGATAGTGTTGTAACATTGTTTCATTTTATAATCGGAGTGACCCAACTCCATTTTAAATTAACAGGAATATAAACTCATTGAACCAAATGCTAACTGCCTTGCATCAACCCCGGCTGGCCAGGTATTGTAACAGAATCTCTGTGAAACTTACCAGCCCCGGGAGGAGTCTGCAGGCGCTAAGTACTGAAGGCAATGTAATCAAAATGTAGCCTTTGGAAAACCTGTTACTTCAAACCCAGTAAATTTCATCCAAATAGTATCAATCTCTGTGAAGCTCTTTTTTAATATAGTATCCATTCATGTATCACAGCAAAACCTCCCTGAAACTTACCAGTGGCCGGGAAACACCCCAGCAGGCATTAAGTGTTAAAGGCAATGCAATCAGGATGTAGCCTGTGGGTTTTGATAAACCTGTTACTTGAAACTCAGTAAATTTCAGTTAAATAGCACCCATTCATGTATTATAACAAAATCTCTGTGACTCGAAACCCAGAAAACTGCATTTGAATAGTGTTTAGATATGTATTGCAATGGGTGATTCTTTGTCAGCTGCAAACAACAGCTGGACAATTTAGAAGAATAAAATCTGGTTTCACTCTGTCAGTTTCGCTGTTTTGGGGTGCAGTCCCCAATTACCTCATTGCTCTTGGAAACTTTGTAATTGGCTAAAAGAGTGGGCATATTGTTGTGAGGAAGAGGATAAAGGTGATCAAAAAACAGGAAGTAAACCAGAGATGTCCCGTATCTTTGGAAGGGCACCAGAATAGCCCTACGTGCAGGCTTTGATCTACCTACCGTCTCTCCCCAGCTTGCCGCTCAAAACCTAAGTATAGAGTGTGTGGCTGCGAAACCTGAGTGCAACATTGTATCCCACTCAGATGCAGACCCGGGAACCCTACTAGAAAACTTGAAGTGCTGTTTTTACTGCTGACAAACCTCACCATTGCAGTGTAAGTATAATAGCATAAGTTTAACCCTTTAGTATAAGATAGCTTTGTAAGTATAATTGTATAATTGTAACTGTGATTGTGTTTTATATAGTTAAGTTGCTGTATCTTTTAAATTGTAATTGTTAGTGTATAGATTGTTGTTAGTAAAACAAAGTTGTATCCAAAGCAACCCTTGTCACTCTTTATTTGAGGGATCCATATTAATCGAACCTGACAGTAAGCTGGTTCTTGTTGTCACCTCAGATAGGATTGTTGTTCTGTGCTTATGAGGTGGTGGAGCTGGGCCAAGCAAGGCAGAGAAGTTAGTTAAGACACTGTCTTAAAGACAGTAAAAACAATGAGAGTCCTGTAGCACTGTAAAGGCTAACAAATTTAATTTCTACAGGCATGAGCTTTCGTGGGCTGTAACCCACTTCGTCAGATGCAATGAATAGAAATCAGATAGGGGGTTTATATATATACATCCAAGGGTAAGGAACCACAATGGGGAGGGTAGGTGTTAGCAAAATCCATTCAGTTAGAGTAGATGAGGCCTATTCACAACCATTGATTAGAAGGTGAGAATGTGTGAACAGTGACAATTACTTCTTGTAATGAGAGAACCATTTCAAGCCCCTATTCAGACCCAGTTGGATAGTGTCAAATTTGCATATAAATTCCAACTCTGCAGTTTCTCCCTGAAGTCTGTTTTTGAAGCTTTTTCGAAGAAGTATGGGAGCGTTCAAGTCAGCTACAGAGTGTCCTGGGAGATTGAAGTGCTCTCCGATTGGTTTATGAATATTACCATTTTTATAGCTGATTTGTGTCCATTTGTTCTTTTGCGTAGTGACAGTCCAGTTTGGCCAATGTACATGGCAGAGGGGCATTGCTGGCACATGATGGCATGTATTACATTGGTAGATGTGCAGGTGAATGAGCTCCTTATGGTGTGGCTGATGTGGCTACGACCTGTGATGGTGTCACGAGAGTTGGTGTGCGGGCAGAGTTGGCAACAGGGTTTTTTGCAGGTATAGGTTCCTGGGTTAGTGTTCTTGTTGCATATTGTACGGTTGCTGGTGAGTATCTGCTTCAGGTTGGGGGGCTATCTGTAAGCAAGGATAGGTCTGCCTCCACGATTTGAGTGAGTGAGGGATCATCTGATAGAATAGGCTGTAGATCCTTAATGATGTGTTGGAGAGATTTTAGTTGGGGGCAGTAATTGATGGCCAGTGGTGTTCTGTTTTCTTTGTTAGGTCTGTCCTGTAGTAGGTGACTTCTGGATACCTATCTGGCTCTGTCAATTTATTTCTTCACTTCTCCAGGTGGATATTGTAGTTTTAAGAATGTATTATGGAGATCCTGTAGGTGTTTGCTTCTGTCTTTAAGACAGAAAGACAAAGGACGGAGGCAGAGTAGAAAGGAACAGTGGAGTGGACTGGAAAGAAAAAGGGAAGATGTTATTCAATACACACACAGCTTCCTATATTCCCCCACACTTTTGCCACAGAAAAGCTGTCATGGCTTCTGGGTGTAAGAGAGACCCTATCTGGGAATATTTTGAAGAAATTCCTTACCTGGGTAAAAAAGGAAAACATGTCAAATGTAAGCAGTGCAAGAAGGAGATGCAGAGCTTAGCTGCAAGAATGAAACATGATGATGAAAACTGGTTATTGGGAGAGAATGATGTGGATGAAGATGTGGATCTGTCTGAAGAACAACATGGAGCAACTGATTAGTAACTTAAATAATTCACTTGGCAAAGCATCATTCTTCAAGACTCTTTCTATGCCTTTTAGTGTAAGTGTGACTTAACAAGTAAATTCCCAACCCATTTGCCATGTTGGACATTGCTAGAAAACAAAGTTTAGCTTAGCTAATCCTTATGGCTTGTTCAATTAGTTAACTAGGTTTAGAATCTATCACCCAAGTATACAGTACAGAAAGCTGCAGGAAGAGAAATCTAGTGTTGCCAGTTTCCCCTAGGTGTCATTTTCTTATTTTATATTACATAATACATGCCCCTTATTTTGAACATCATGGCCACAGACCATAATAGTGATGCCCTAAGTCTATTCCCTATTTTACTTCTGCATAACTCAGCTTTCCCAAGGGAACATCATCCTATACTTGTTTTCTCAAAAAACAGAACTGCCAGTGAGTTCTGTGGGGCTTTCTACAAAATTAAGTGCAGTCTAGGGCTTGGTCTATACTTACCTTCCGGTTTCGGCGGCAGTCGACAGGAGATACACAAATGACGTAAAAAACTTGCATATCTCCTGTCAGCTTCGCTGCGTCTATTTCGTGTGCCGTCCACACTGCGCTGTGCCACTTACAGAGGTGGTTTTCCTCTGTTAATTTCGGGATCGACTGAGCAGGTCTACACAGACCGCTCAGTTGATCCAGAGACATCAATCTGATGGTGGCCAATTTGCCGCCTGCAGTATAGACATAACCAGAGTGCAGTCAATCTTAGCTTTTTTGGTAATTTGGAATCGGATCTGCATCCTTGCTGAAAAAAATGTAAATGGCTAACTGAAAAATAGAGTGAGAAGAACCACTATTCAAAATCATTTTTGACTTTTGTTTTAGGATTCCATTTCAGCATAAGAGGCTTTGACTGTGACTGTCTGCAACAACCTCAGAGTCATCCACTGGTACTTTTAGCAGCAGTGCTGCAACTGAACGTAAATTCAGACAACAAAGTATCAGTAGCAAGCAAAAGATTTTAATCATCCAGTAAAACCTTGGATGGGTTTGTAGTGAGGACCAGCAAATACCAACAAGACTCCATAGATGAAAACATTGCTCAGTTCATTTGTGCCACAAATTCTCCTTTTCACATTGTTAACAATAAACACTTCATTGACTTGGTTGAGTCCTTACAACGAGGCTATGCTCCACCTGGTAGAGCAGACATTGGTGGAAGTTTGTTAGATACGGTGTCTGAGAAGGAACTTGAACAGTGTGCAAGAAATATTAAGGGGAAATTTGCCAGTTTAAGCCTTGATGGGTGGAGCAATGTACACAATGATCCCATAATATGTGCCTGTGTGACAACAGAAGATGGGGTTGCATATCTTTTAGAAACAATAGATGTATCGGGAAATGCCCACACAACAGAATATTTAAAAGAATTGGCAGTGAAAGCTGCAATAAACTGAACAAAAATTCAACTGTCATGTGCGCAGTTTTGTCGCAGACAATGCTGCAAACATGGCAAAGAAGAAGAAATGGAAGTATGCTCCTTAATAACATGTGGCTGCAGTGCCCATTTAATGTTTCTTTTAGCCAAAGACTTAAGTACGTTTTCTCCAGGAATAAAACAAAATGTTGTTGAAATTGCAAAATACTGCCATAATAACCATTTTGCTTCTGCTTCATTGAAGAGAGCAGGAGGAACCTAACTAATTCTCCTTCTAGATGTTTGATGGAATTCTATGGTTGATTTGTTTTGAACAACTTATTAAAAACTGGCCTATTCTCATAAAACTTTGTGATAAAATAGATGGAAGTATCTCATCCAAAGTATCGAACATTGGATTAAAGAGGAAAATAGAGGACATGCTCAGTATACTGAAGCCTATATCCGTAACCTTAAACGAACTTCAGAGAAATTGTTGCTGCATTGCTGATGCTGTTGAAATTTGGAAGGCACTTCAAGAGACATTGAAGAAGGAAATACCGCACCAGAAAGTTAAACTGCAGGCAATAGAGAAGCAAATGGACCAAGCACTAACACCACCTCATTTTCTTGCGAACATTCTCGACCCCGGATATAAAGTTAGATGCCTAACTTCTGAAGAAAATGGTGCCATGGCAAGGGCATATCAAAATCACTCCTCAGTTATGCCAGTCATAATACATTTCAGGGCTAAAGTGGAACTATTTAAACAGTACATGTTTACTGATGATGATTTGAACAAAGTCACTCCCCTGAATTGGTGAAAGTCATTAGCCAGGCACCAAACAGAGTTCCTTCAGTTGCCAAGCCAACTTTTCACAGCAGTAGCTTCCTCTGCAGGCACAGAGAGAATAATATCATCATTTGGTATTATTCACTCAAAACTAAGAAATAGAGTGGGAGTTGAATAAGCAGGAAAACTCATATTTCTGTTTGTCTACGAATAAAAATGACAGAGCTAAGTAACTGATATCTCTTCCTCTGTGACTTGGGCCCTACGCTCAGAGACACTTGATATTGCCATCCCCAAGCATTCAAAAATCACGAGTCAAGCTCAAAAAAAATCATCATCTTAGTATGAATTTTGCTGTTTGAATGGTCAATTTGTGATTTTCAATCTTTTCTTTACAACAATGAGGGCTAGAAATTTAATTTTTATTTTTAAAAGTAGTAATGGGACTTCAGGAGCATGAGCTTTTAAAAAAATAACCCATCAACTATTGTGAGATTTGTGATTTAAAATTGTAAGAGTTGACAACACTGACGTTCTCTACCTCAGTATTATTGCAGCTTCAGAAACAAAATTTCCATACTTGCTAAGAGTCCCTAGATTTGAATATCTGGAGGTGGCGCACTTTCACTCGTGGGCGTTGAACTAAAAATTCACTTCTTTCCACTGATTCAACAGACCTGATTTTTTGCAAACTTTCAGGGCATTGTACAAAATCTTTTTACATCCCTCAAGCAAAAGCCAGAGGAAATACTAAAAATTAAATTCATTCATACAGATACCATTATGGTAGGGGCATGTTTAAAAACTGAAAAAATATATAAAATACCAGGTCAGGTTAATCCTGTATTGAATCTCTACAGGCATCAGAGTGTTCACTTACGCCTTCTGCACTAGCACTTATGCTGGCAAAACTTTTGTTACTCAGGGTGGAAAAAAACACACACTTAGATCACTAAGTTTTGCTGGCATAAGCTGCATTACATTGGTGGGAGAGAACTACCATACAAGTGCTTGTGCTGGCAAAATTGATGTTGCTCAGCAGTCTGGGTTATTTTTTTTTTCCCCCATCCTCCTGAGTGACAAAAGCTTTGCTGACGTAAGTGCTACTTACTGTAGACGAGGCCTTAGGGTTTGATTTGTCCTACTCCCTGAGTGGCGGTAGCTCTCCTGTTGACATGGTACTGTCTACATTGGGAGTTAGGCCAGTATAATTGTTGTTCAGGGATGTGAATTTTTCACACCCCTGAACAATGTAGTTACACTGACATAACTTGTAGTGTAGACCAAGCCTTAGTTCTCATAGGTGCAAAGCTGAAATTAACCCTTTGACCTTTTGGAAAATACTCAAATGACTCTTTGAGAACACTAGGATAAAACAAATGTGGAGTTTCTGGGCCATACTGCCTTTTGAGAGATTATGTTCCAAAAAGGGAACATGCTTATGAAAAAAAAAAAGCAGTATCATGGATTTGTTGAAATTTGATCACGCTTAAAAAGGCTAAATCAGTGTTTCCCAACCACTGGTGTGCCGTCAAGCCTGAGCAGATGTGCCACGGAATTTCTTGAAAAACTACCTGAAGAGTTGATTTGGCTCATGAATATCCATGAGTTCATTTGGAAACTATATGGTGGTGTGTCTCAAAATAATTAAAAGGTATCAAGGTATGCCATGGCAGAGAAAAGTTTGGGAACAACTGGTCTAAATGATATAAAATGGGCGGAGAGGAGTCTTCTCTGGTAGAGAACCATTTTTCTGGAGTTTTCATTGGGTGATCTGGCTTCGACAAAAATTGATGCAGTGTGCTAAAACTGGGATTATAATGGCAAGTTATTTTTAACATTAAGTATAGGGTTGCTAAGTATGTGGCTCCTTATTAAACACTGGGGAGTGAATACACTGTAGAGACCTATCCTAAACTAACAATGAGCTGGACTGGATGATCTAATAAATCTCTTCCACTTCTTCATTTCTGACAGCATCATGTGATAGGTTTTTAAAAGCAATCATCCCAAAAGGTTGCTCTGTGTCACAATGAGGAAATATTTTCTACATATTTGTAACTTTACCTTTATGGCAGATTATTAGACTTTGTCAACAGTAGTTTTCTGCCTCCTAATGATTCTTAATTTGTACACTTCTAAATGGAGGGGGAAAATATACTGAGAATCTGGATTTTAACTGACTTGCTCAGAAACGAGAGAGGTCATGTACTCTGTTTATTGACAGAAATGTATCAGAATTAGACCAAACTGGTTTTCTCTTACTGTGCAGTGCCAAGATGAAATGAGATTTCCTTCAGACCTCTTTATAACCTTCTGATAGCAATTGAATCATGATTTGTGATTATAACAGTGAATGTGAACCTAGAGAGACAGGGCTGGAAAGGCAGTGGTTGACAAGACAATCACTCACTCCCCCCAGATTATTTGCTTGCACTACTTAATGTTACTACTGATGTTGGACCTAATTTGTGCACCAGTGTAGAAAAGAAAAGTTGACATTTTCAATTTCTTCTAGCCAGTTCAGAAGAAATACTGATTGTGTGGCTCTGATTTTTCTTTTAAAATGTAGTTATCATTCAGCTTCAAGTCTCTTCATTTTGCTTTTTTTTGTATGTCTGTTTTGTTCCTCTACCCCCACCCTGCCACAGATTCTCTTGTTTTCACATTAAAAAACCCTAAGTGTTGCGTCCACACACACAATTTGTTTTTTAGATGGTAAGCTCCTTGTTTAGATCAGCAGGGTGAGTTTTATTCAGAGCTGAGCACGTTGTTGATGTTTTTGTTAAATTTTTAACATAAAGCTAACAGGCATTGAAATGAAAAAGGACCCTGGATCTCTAACTGCACACTTCAGTGTGGGAATCCTGCTATATTGTACATTCTGTGATGTCCTAACAGAACATCAGGAGTCATTCTCAAAGATTTTTATATAGCAACTTTTTTTATATGCGCTTTTATTTGTCTAGGGAAAGAGTTCCTCCATCATAACATACATTCTAAAAAGCTTCTAAATCCACTATTTAAATGCACCATATTTAAACTGCTAGCAGGGCTCATTTTTAAAAACAGCACAATGGCTTACTTGCCGTCCCTTTTCTTTTACCTTTTCCCCTTCCTTCTCTTGCTCTTCCCTTGTCCCACAAGATCCAGTTGATCTACACTAACCAAGGCTGCAGGAGTCCTGAGTTTGCTGCTGGCTTAGAACTACCTTGTGGTTTTCCAGTAAAATAGTTTGCTGCCTTAGCAATCCCCACCTTCCCCCACGACACATGCTAAAAGGAAATATGATTCCTATGCCTATAGCCCAACTGCTGAGGTTTCATGACTCATTAAAATCACTGAGTTTCTTTAATCCGATTGTATAATGTGATTTTTTTTTAAAACTTGCATTTTAAAAAAAAAGCAATGAATGGGGAAGTTCTTTAAATATTTACAGTCCTGTCTTGGCATGGATCAAACTGTTTATAGCTAAGAATTTAAGAAATTTCCATTACTTCCTATGGGATTTCAAAGGTCAGTTTGGGGATTTGTAGGAAGAAGGTTACAAAATGAGCCAAAACCTTATAGTGAAAGTATTTAAAAAAAAAATTAGGTAAATGTAACTGCAAATTACTCTGGTATGAGCTCAAATTCCCCCCCCTTTTTTTTTACATGGGCGGGAACTAATATTAGGTAGTGTCATGTTAAATGCTCATGTAGGATTTTTTAATGTTATGTAATATGCCTGTCTCATGAAACTTTATAGTATATGATGTAACAGGTAACTTTTAAATAAAAATTCTGTCTAATGCTAGTGCTTTCCATTATGAAAGAACAGGTTTAAACAGAGTCCACCAATCTGGGTTAATATATAGCATAAATCAATTCCATGTATAGACAGTCTTTGATATAAACTGTTTCCTAACACATGTAGATTTAAATACCAGTTTAAATTGTTTTGGATGTCTTCCCCCAACGCCCCCTAGTTTGAAATATGTAGAACTACTAAAAAAAAAATCAGGTTTAACGTTCATTTTTCTCTATTAAGAACATAAGAATGGCCAACCTTGGTTATACAAATGCTCCATCTAGTCAGTGTCCTGTCTTCAATCGGTGGCTGGTACCAGATGCTTCAGAGACAGTGAACAGAACAGGGCAATTATTGAGTGAATGATTCCCTATCATCTAGTCACAGGTTCTGGTAGTCAGAAGTTTAGGGACACCCAGAGCATAGGTTTGTCTTCCTGACCATGGCTAATTGCCATGGATGGACATGTCCTCCATGAACTTATTATTTTTTGAACCCAGTAATACTAATGTCCTTCACGACATCCCTTGGCAATGAGTTCTTCAGGTTGACTGTTGTGCGCTGGCAATGAGTTCTTCAGGTTGACTGTGTTGTGTGAAGAAATACTTCCTTATATTAATTTTACTGGGTGATGCCTGGTTTTTGTGTTATGTGACAGAGTAAACACATCCTTATTTGCTTTCTCCCTACTATTTATGATTTTATAGCCCTCTATCACATCCCCCTTTTAGTAATTTCTTTTCCAAGCTGAATAGACCCAGTCTTTTAGTCTGTTTTTATATGGAAGCTGCTCCATAATCCTAATTTGTTGCCCTTCTTTGAACTTTTTCCAATTCTAATGTATATTTTTTGAGATGGGGTGACCAGAACTGCATGCAGCATTCAAGGTGTATCTGTACCGTGAATTTATATAGTGACATATTTTCTGCCCAACTTTCTATCACTTTCCTAATGGTTTCTAATATTATTAGCTTTTAAAAAAAAATTTTACTTCTACTGCACATTGAGTTTTTGGATAACTATCCATGTTGACTCCCAAGATCATGCTTGAGTGGTAACAGATAATTTAAACCCCATCATTTTGTGTGCATAGGTGGAATTCTGTTTTCTAGTGGGCACTACTTTGCATTTATCAACAGTGAATTTTATCTGTCATTTTGATGCCCAGTGTTGATGCCTTCGTAAGCTTTTGCAGTTTGTCTTGGACTTACCTGCAGATACAGTAGTATTGCCAACCCCCAGTATTAAAAAATCGAGTCAGGACCCAAAATATCATGAGATTGGTTTAAAAATTAGACTTTTAAAAACTGAGATCTGTGTTTTTGAGTCTTTAGTGCTCACCTTTTCAAGTACTTCACTGTGAGCATGAAGGCTAGAATCTGTTTTAATTAAACTGAGATTCGTACGTAATCACGAGTCCTGAAGCTGGGGCTTTATGAAAACCATAAAATATGAGACTTACTATTAAAATTGGAAAAGATGGCAACATTGACTGTGAGTAATGAAAAGCTATGAAATATGTGTATGTCTCCCAGTAGTGTGAACCAATAATGGAAGGTGGCTGCAAGCTTTACCAGAGAGAGGGGCTTTGCCATAGGACAGCTTACTATCAGGGTGGGCTTCTTTCAGTTGGAGGTGAATTATTATTGATTAAATGAAAGTACCTTGGATTGTTTAGAAAGTATCTGGTACCAGAGGGAAAACAGAAGTTTGAAATTGGCCCTTGCTTAGCATATTGTTGAAATAAACTTCAGGTGCGTGGGGGAGGGTCTGTGCAATACTAAGAGGTCCCAAACCAGGAAGTGCCTCAGAACTGTATATTAATAGGGTAGGACAAATAGGTGGGACAGTGTTGCTCTTAATGCAAACAGAAAACTGATTCATACTATAAATCTCTGTGCATTTTGCTCCAAAGGTTTTTGTTGCCATGAGGTCTGTAGCAGATTATGTAAATTTGCGAGACAAAGCAGTTGCTTTCTCTTTGTTGTTGGTACGTTTACATGCAAGGAAATCCATCTTAATGAGGACTTGCTGGAGTTGACCTGATAAACAAATAAAATTGTGTAGTACACCTATTTTCTACTCACAAATTCAAATAGAGAAGATTTAATAGTTCCACGGTTAGTACAATAGAAAACAGTATGTCCCCTACATGTCTCCTGCTGACCATGGTATGGAAACCTTTTCATCCTAGTGTAGAAGTGCTTTTCAAAAGAGACTAACACAATTATCTTGTCTTTTTTTTAAAGACAAAAACCCAAATGTACCTCATTTGAAAATGTTTGCTTGTTTCATCAGTACTCCTTTTTTTTTTTTTTTTTTTGGGCAGAGGTTTTATTGAGTTAGTAACACTATATTGAAAGTGAAGTTTGAACTGGGGACATAGTAACTGTTCCACTTTTTACTTAATGGCCTCTGCATCTCTAAAAAGGGTTTTGCTTTCATAAATAGATTATTACAGGAAATTAACTCTGTGCTTTTATACTATACTGAATGTTTGTTTATCAAGAAAGTCGTTTCTAAAATCCGGGACACTGTAGAAAATGGTTTGTTCTGATTTAAGACATCCATCGGAAGGGTGTCTAAATCTGTGTATTTCTTTCCTGTATTGTTTCCATTTATTTGTAACTTTCTAAAGCTGTTCTTTTGCTTACTCCTCCCTGACCTCATAATCACTTCGCTCTTTATCCTCTTAGCTGTAGCAGTGGGAGTAATCATGTCATTTCAACCTCATCTTAATGGACTGTTTATTTTGTGTTAGAGCAGAGATTTAAAGAGGCTGGGATTCAGTACATGTTATCAGTTGAAGCACTCACAGGGCATTAATTCCTATAGCATTGGCAGTCTATATAGTCTGTATAATATGGTCTAATAGCTCACTTCAAGAAGTTCTTTTTTGTGAGACCTAGCTATTTATGAGCATAGACAGGAGCACATTTTTCATGAAGGGCTTTACTATGTGGGGACTTCATCTGTGACTTCTTCAGGGACATGAAACAGTCTGTCAGTAACTTGCATGCCATGCAGTGTGCTATGCCACAGAACCTAAGAGAGGAAAAGACTGCTTCTGATTATCCTCAACATGGATTTGTATCGAGCTGGTTCTGTCTCTTAAATGGAGGCTTGTCTACAACCAAACTGAAATAACTAAATCAGTTGTTGTTACCCACTTGCACTGAAATAACTACCGGCATTGTCCTAATTTTTAAATTTAAGCCTGGTCTAAACATAAAAGTTTTACAGGTATAATCATGTTCTCTGTCCCCATCCTGCATCCATTTATACATTCTAGTTTATTGCAGTCTAACTGCATCCATACTAGAGGGGTTGTACTGCTTAACTATACTAGTATATTTAAAGCAGTAAACTTTCCACTGTAGGTAAGTCTATGCTAGAAATACTTTAGCGTTACTGCTTTACTAGTATGCTATATGGCCAAAGCTATGCTTTATAAGAGGATAGTAGCTCCCCACCCTCTCCAATCAAGCTATACATGTCAAAGCGCAGTTGGGCCTGTATTGTATCCCTGCTAGTGCTACAGGCTTTTGCTGGCATGGCTGCACCAGGCAGGGATGAGAAGAGGGGTGATTCCTGACTGACATAGCTGTGCTGTCACTCATCTGCAGCGTATTCAGTTTTTGTGGAGGCAAGCCCAAAGAATTTCTCATTCTACCTAAGGCCTGTCGTCCTTCAAGGCTTGTCTCCTGCTTGGGTAGCGTCCAAGGAGAACTGACTGTGCGCGTGCAGGGTTGTGGGTCTTCTCTCCACCTCCGTCCTACAGCGCAAAGATGGATGTGAAGACTTGATTAAAAAGGCGCAGGCGCAATGTTACAAATGGAGTCACCCTCTGTTAAAGGCAATGGCAGATCTCTCTTGAATTCTAAGTGTACAGGGTTAGGTCGTGAATGCACCTGTGTGGGGGCGGGTGGGCGCCTGGAGGTGGAAATGGACCCACTCCTGGTGGAAGGGCTGGGCTGGATGTTGTGGGTCAGGCTCCCTATCCTGCCATGCTGCCTGGGGATGCCTACAGGTCCCTGCCCCTGGCTGCTTCGCGTGGTCCCTTGTGCCCTGGCAGGGGGAGGAGGGCAGGGGTGTAATAGGGGGGAGCTTGTTCATTATCAGCTTGGGGCTGGGGTGGGCTGGCCCTTCTACCCATTTCTCAGTAGGGAAAGAGTCCCCCTCCACCCCCCCCGTTCGGTGTGGGCACGGCAGGCTCCCCCCCCCGTTCGGTGTGGGCACGGCAGGCTCTCCCCCCCCCCCGTTCGGTGTGGGGAAGGGGGGGGCGCGCTCCCCCGGCTCCCGTCAGGGCGCCCCACCGCGCGCGGCGCGCGCTGCAGCCGGCCGCCCCTCCGGGCCCGGGAGCCGCGGGTTCCCAGCAGCCAATGACGGCGCTGGCGGCGGCCCCGCCCTCCCCGCGCGGCCAATAGAAACTTACTACTATGTTGTGGGGGGGGAGGGGCGGGCTCGGGGGTCTGGGGCCGCGGGCGCCGAGCGAGGAGACCGCGGGAGGTGGCGGAGCCGGCGGGATCCCCCTCCCCCACCCCGCCGGCCTGTGAGCGGGGCGCCCGGCCGGGCACGGTGCGTCGGGGGCTGGTGGGGGCAGCGGGCTCGGAACCATGGGGGAGGGGCAGCGGGGGTGCAGGGTCTGGCCTGGGGGAGGGGCACGTGTGAGGGGGGCTGGGGTTAGGGTATGTGTGTGGGAGGCGTGGCGGGTATGTGGGGGGGGTGTGGGAGAGGGGCTGAGGCGGGGTGTGGGAGGCATGTGGGGGGGCCTGGGGTTAGGGTATGTGTGGGGGGAGTGTGGGGGCTATGTGTGGGGGGCCTGAGGCGGGGTATGTGGGGGGGGCTGGGGTTAGGGTATGTGTGGGGGGCGCTGAGGCGGGGTATGTGTGTGGGAGGGGGGCTGAGGCGGGGTGTGGGTGTGTGGGAGGCATGTGGGGGGG
>ML675715.1:6055680-6330164 GCA_007922155.1 Mesoclemmys tuberculata | reverse complement strand
CTGAGGCGGGGTATGTGTGGGGGGCTGGGGCAGTGGCGGGGCAGGTAAGCGCGGGCGGGGGCCTGGGGCCCGCTTGGGCGGTGTTGAGCGAAGGGGGGCGCCTTCCATGGCAGGGTCTGTCTCTGTCTCTGTCTCCGCCTGGCCGGGTTTCGAGCTGGAAGATCCGTGGCTCGGCCGCAGGCAGGAACTGGCGGAGCCCGGAGATGGGGGGACGCGAGGTTTGCGGGAGGTGGAGGTGCTGAGGATCATGTGTCGTGTCCGTTCAGTGCCAGCCCCGTGCTTGAGCAACGAGAGGCTTCCCTGCGCTTGCAGGAGGGATGGATGCCCTGCATCAGTAGGTGTTTCCTATCGCTAAGCTCAGTGAGCCTATTGTGTGGGAGGGAGGTGGGTCGGGAGATGCAGGAGAGGGATGGTGGGAAAGGAGACATGGCGGTGAAGGGTTTGGGGGAGAAAAAAAATCGCAAAACACAATCCAGGCTCCGTCTCAGATCGGAGAGGAATGGATTTAAAAAACGGCAGCCCTGGTAGATTGTCTGAATTGAATGTTGTGGTGGTGATGGAGCAAGTACTGTTGTTACTGAAGCTGTTTTGCATCAACCGTGCCTACAGAAAAAATAGCTACTGCTTTAAAAAAAAAAGACAAAAGCTTAAACATGGAATTAATTTTTGAATGCTGTAGTGATCAAAGTGTTACACCATGCTCTCCCTGTGTTGTATCCTGCTTTTAGTCATGGGATTGATTGCTCTGAAATATTTCTTCCTTTGCTTCTGTTGTGTTAAAGGGACACTGGGCAATTAAGAGTTTTTTTTTAAAGTGACATTTAGCATTTAAAACAAAAACAATTTCAAAGGGACACCAGCCATTTAAAAATCACATCTTTCTGAAAATTTTCTCCCTACTGTTGTTTCAAGCAGCACTGGAAGAGATTAAAAGTAACACTTTGGTGGTTTTCCCCCCTTCAGTTTGTGCAATTGATAGCACTATGTGTTTAGTCCTGTGTGTTCATTTTTCCTACAGTATGGGTAGCCTTCTGGTGAAAGCAACAGGTGAGAGTATATTTTTTAAAATTAGAAAATGTCTGATTGTACAATTTATAGACATTCCCAGAAGCACTCAGGGGCATGATAGTGTCAGAAATTGCTTTTAACTATTTTAAATTGACTAAGATTTAAAAGGAACAGCATTTACTTGAAATCTAATTTACTTTGCACTAGTTTACAAATGTTATGATTAAAAATAATGTTATTAATAATAAAAAAGCCAAATAAAATTCTCATTACTTTCTGTGCTGACATTTAAATAACAAATTTGTTTGTACAATTTCATACTGCCAAAAAATACCAAAGATGTATTAAAATAGTGTCTCCATGCATATGATCAACTAAGTGTATTTAATTGAAAATAAGCCAGTTAGGTTTATAAATCACTCAGACATCTTGTTTCTGAAAAATTTGTGTTCATAAGAGATTTTTTTTGTAAGCCCTGTGGGGCAGGGACTGTTACTCTTTCTACAGTGCACAGTGGGGCTCTGACCTGGTTGAAACCTTTTAGGTGCTTCTCTGATATAAAGATGATATGCATATCATATACAAATTATTGCATTTTTATCTTGATAGAATATTCAAAGTCATTATTGTGAAAATGCCACCAAAATGTATGCCATGTGAAGTTAGGAAAGTGCACAAGATGGCCTACATTTGGAGAGAGAATGCTTTTTATAGAAAGGATACTTTTTATAAACCTAGTTTTACAGAGGTTGTGAAATCCACTTTATCTTGATGTCACTGGTGGCTTTATCAGTTGTGCCAGCTTTCCGAGTTTTCTTTAATGATATAATCTTAAATTAATAAGAAAACTCCAGCTGCTCAGTGTGTTGGACTTGAGTGTTGCCTCTGAATTGGGAGAACCATTAGCAGACTAAAGGGACATGTGAATCCATTATTTTATTTCATACATGGATTACATGAGCCTATAATCTCTCTCACTGGGAACTTTAAGATGTGTAACAGATCCTCAAAAAGCACTGAAGTCTTCTTACAGGTTTCTTCTGTTGTGGCATGCCTTCAATAAGAAAGAAGGCTTGGATTCTTTAGTGTCTCATGACTAAATGTTATGTTATGGTACATTTTATAAACTTCAAGATAAATAAATGTCTTACTACAATTAGATGTGGATAAAACGCTCCTCATTCTCTTTGCTTCCCTCTGAAAACAGTAGTTAAGAAATATACCTAAATAGGTTTATTAACCAATCAAATTTAATCAAAGGCAAATCTGCCTGTTTTTTATTGCTGCTTGCATTAACTTCCAAATTGGAAAAACAGGAATTACCTGTTTTATTTATCTAATCTTCATGATTGTGGTTTGAAAACAAACATCTATCAGAAACATTCCATTTAATTGTTGGACCTCTGGTAAAATTTTCAAAAAAGTGCCTGCAACGTATGTTCCTAAATCTAATTTTCAAAAGTAATTTCAGCTCCTAAATCATTTGTGATTTTGAAAATTCCCCCAAGTCCCAGCTCATGTATACTACTGCAACTATTGAGCATTAAGATGGCACTTGTATGAGTTGATGTAATATTTTCAGTTGACTGCATTTGAATTTACAAGGCTGAAGAACCCATCTGTTATGTCGTCACCTTATTCTTAGTTATTGCCTTATTGAGTAAATTCAAATTTATAGGAGATGTGTGCCTGAGATTCTATGCCACTTCTCTGGTAAGCAACCACACTTAAAAAAAGTGTCATTAGTGATCGAAGAATAACTGTGTGGTAAAAGGTTTCAAATCACAGGACATTTGAACGCTTAGGTGCTCTGATATAACAGGCAGATTCTCATATGAAATCAGATTCTGTACTTGTGCACAGAAGTATCAGTGATCTTTTAAAAGTTAAGTGTGGTGCTGATATTTTAGCTCACAAGTGAGTCATGAAATAGAGCTGTCTTTCAGGGAACTGTATTTACTTGTAAGCCAAGAAATCCAAACAGTGAAAACTTAATTCCTTATGCTTCCTGGCAATATGATAAATATGCTAGCAATGTGTCAAGATAGTGTCTATTTAGAAGATTATCAAGCACAGCTTTTGTCTGATGCATATTCAAATATAGGATAATTTGTCTACAGCCTTTGCATTAAATGGCTTTGCTTTGAAGAGACTGTGAACACACATTTGTGTTATACCTTTGTTTTCTACAAAGCACTTTGTTCTGTCAATCTTTTACTATGACATTATTTACATCCTTGTTTCTTGGAAAGAGTCCCAGAAGTTGGAGTCTCGATTATGTTTGCAAAGAATGTACTAGAGATGATGGACAGTCAGAAATGATCCTTTTTGGAACACGATCATGCAAAAAAACTCCGCTGTTGAAATACTGGCAAGACCATTGATTCACCTTGACTAGCAAAATCTAGTCAGAGTCAGAGTGAGGACAGAGGAGTATGATTCTGTTTTTGCTGTTCATCTGTGTGTGCTGATATGCCCTTGAAATTTGCCATTAGGTTTTGAGAATTTAGCCCCAATTTGTATCAACTAAAATACTAATAAACCTGTATGTGTAAACATGGGTTGGGTTAGTTCTGTGTTTTGGATGTGCTCTACTGGGAATTGTCTAATGTTTGTTGAAATTGCTTTTCAGTTTTATGGTGAAAAGCAACGATAAGAAAATCTGAGATGTTGTGGAACTCTTTATTTTAAAGAGCGTGAGGTTCATTTGGGGGGGCATACTAGTTCTGCCATAGATTAACAATGAAACTAGCTTCCCATTATAACCTGCCTCAGACTTCATTAGAGACATCCTGGCTCCCCTGAAATTTCCCAGGCCATGTTTCATCCCAGCATAACTTTTCAAAGATGTTAGAAAAATACCAAGTACAAGAGAAGACGTTCAAACTTGTAAAATTTTTTTTGGTGTGAAATCAAAGGCTCTTTAGGGAAATCTTTATGTGAAGCCTATTTTGTTTGCTCCATTGTTTTTGTTGTGCTGTCTGCATGCTTTGCTTCTCCTTAGTTTTATGCCACAGGCTGAATGTGTGGATAAAGATGAGCTCTTTGTGATTGTTTATAGCTGTTGTCCATTGTAATGTGGTATACTTCTCACTTATCACACTGCTTTGATGAATAGGAAGATAACTTAAAACTGCGAAGAGCCATGGGATGCAGTGTAGACAGGAGTTATCTTTGTCCGTCAAGTGGATTAGATAGGAATGTTTGTGGCTTGTAAATTAATCCGGATAATACAGTTTGTCTTTATAGTCAGTCAGAGTTGTTTATGCTTGTGTTATGTTTACTATGAACTGTTACGTGCATAACACAACTATTTGGTATGTGTGAAAATTAAATATTAACTTTCATATGCAGACATACATTTGTTCATTTTATGAAACAGTTCTAGATGGGAGCAAGATTCTGTTTTTAAGTTGATGTGCTCTTGCAGGATACACTCATACAGGACTTTGCTGGGATTCTGATATATCGCTTTTATGGTAAATCCCTGTGTAGTCCTGTTATAGTCATTTTACCTGTAAAACACATTTTACACAGAGCAAACATCATCCAACATGATAACTTTGTGTAATTTGCATTGTCCTATATTGCACAATGATTTGTTTAACTTTTATATCTGCTGAGATGGATATCAAACATTTTGCTTATTTTGAGTTTCTCTCCTTTCTGTCTTCAGTCATGTGTAGTGAAAGCATAATTACAGCAAATTTACAACCTGCAGGGCGCTTCTGATATTAGAGTTCAGTGACATTAGGCACTAATCTCACTGTATCACGTGATGTTGTGTACTGTTCCTCCGACATGTGTGTATTTGCAGTGATTTCTCCCATCTGTTGTTGGGGATGAGCGCCTTATGATGTCACTTTTGTAAATCTCCCAAGCTTTCTGGCAGATTCAACACAACATTCCTTCTTCTGAATGGAAGAAAATCTGCCTCAGTGTGTGTGGACGTTTCAGTGGATATTTAGGAAGGAGGTAGTGTCAAAATTGTACTGTGTAGGCATCTTATATCTAATAAGTTTTTCATGAATTCAACCCCAAAAGTGTTAAGGACGTTATTGCAAAGTCAATGGCTCTCAAGTAGGATATGCCATAATTGCAAATGTCTGTCCAACCTTGATTCGGCCCTCCTGTGTGTATGCGTTATGATATGTTCTTAATTACATGATAACATGCTGTTTTTCCCACAAGACATCTGCCTCATTCAGTGCAAAGAAATGACCTGTTCTGGGGATGAATCAGAGTTGTATAGTGAAGGAGACTTGTCTGTACAACGTCTGCTTTATTGGTTCCAGAAGTTCAAATGTGTGTAGCGAATGAGGCAGGGGACTGCAGAACGTGAAAGGATGGTGTTGTGGCTAAGACAGTTGAATGGTGCCCTGCAGAACTGGATGCTATCACTTCCTGCCTCTGGGTTCCTATATGATGATGAGCAAGTAGAGGTGACGCTGGGGGTCGGCAGAGGGAGGTGGCACATGGGATCACATGACACCCCAGAGTTGTTGCTTGCCTTGTACAGAGCATGCTCACACAGACTGAGCATGTTCAGTAACATCTGGGAAGCTCTGCCCTCGCTCTGCGCCCCCTTCCCCTCCAATGGCAGGTACAGGTTGTCTCTGTGGCAAGACACTTAAACCAAACTGTTCAGAGGTGGTCACTGTTTGCATGTTCCTCATTTTCTGGGTGCCTGTCTTGAGGCTTTGTGGTGTGATTTTTCAGAAATGCATAGAACTTGTGGCTGCAGCTGAAGTCAGTGCAAGCTGTGTTTTGAACATGTGAAGTGCCATATAATGCTACGTACTCTGAAAAATCAAGTCATAAGTATCTCAAACTGGGCACCCCAAATAAGTGAATGCTTTTGTTGTTAATCTCTCTGTGTTTCAGTTCCCTGTCTGTAAAAAGGGGATAATATTCATTTCACAGGAGTATTGTGAAGACTGTTTGAAGTATTTAGATACTATATTGATGAGTGCCATAAAAAGCCCATGAGGAAACTTAATAATTTTGTCATCAGAATAGGTTTGAATCAGGGTGGATTGATTTTAAATCAAGGTGATTTAAATCACCAAGAGAAAATCATTGATTTAAATCAAGTTTCCCACTGATACTACTTCACATATTTCTTAAGCAATGGTGCAAATCTGATTGCTAAAACAGGTTAATTTACAACTCAGTACAGCATTTTACAACATCTAGCAGGGTATAGGTTGGGTAAATTTTTAGATAACTTGATTTTTATTAATGTAGGAAATAGTACATAATACATATAACCTGTGTCAAGCTGCAGATGCAGCAGTACATTAGGAATGGAAAGAACTAGATCACACACACAAACACAAGAGCACTTATATTTTATTCAACTAAATCTTAAACATTACATAAATGTTTCACATTTACAATTGCAGCAGTCTCCTGAGTTGCCAGCTGACAGCTGTCCTTAAACTTTTTTTTTTAATTTTCAAATTTAAAATGGAATCCTGAAACACAATTCAAAAATGATTTTGAATAGTCATGCTCATTTCTTCTTGCTGTATTATTCAGTTAGTCATTTACATTTTTTTCCAGCAAGGATGCGGATCTGATTCCAAATGACCAAAAAAGTAAGATTGTCTGCACTTAAAGGGCACTTAACTTTGTAGTAAGCCCCATAGAACTCACTGGCAGTTCTGTTTTTTGTGAAAACAAGTATAGGATGGGGTTCCCTTGGGAAAGCTGAGTTATGCAGAAGTAAAATAGGGAATAGACTTAGGGCATCACCATTATGGTCTGTGGCTATGATGTTCCAAAATAAGGGACATGTATTATGTAATATAAAAGAAAATGGCACCCAGTGGCAACTGGCAACTCTAGATTTATCTTCCTGCAGCTTTCTGTACTGTATACTTGGGTGATAGATTCTAAACCTAGTTAACTAATTGAACAAGCCATGAGGGTTAGCTAAGCTAAACTTTGTTTTCTTGCATCATCTAACATAGCAAACAGCTTGGGAATTTACTTGTTAAATCATACTTTTACTAAAAGGCATAGGGAGAGTCTAGATGAATGATGCATTGCAAAGTGAATTATTTAAGTTACTAACCAGTTGATCCTCATGCTTCTTCAGACACATCCATATCTTCATCAACATCATTTTCTCCCAATAAGCAGTTTTCATTGTGATGTTTCATTTTTGCATCTAAGCCCTACATCTCCTTGCACTGCTTACACTTGACATGTTTTCCTTTTTTATCAGGTAAGGAATTTCTTCAAAATATTTTCAGATAGGATCTCTCTTATGCCCAGAAGTCATGAGCTTTTCTGTGGCAAAAGTGTGGGGGAATATAGGAAGCTGTGTGTGTACTAAATAATGTCTTCCCTTTTTCTTTCCAGTTCACTCCACTGTTCCTTTCTACTCTGCCTCCGTCCTTTGTCTTTCTGTCTTTAAGACAGTGTCTTAACTAACTCCTCTACCTAGCTTGGCCTAGCCCCATCACCACATACGCACAGAATAACAAGAATCCTATCCAGCCTGTGTCTTTCTTTGCACATATGACTTTAGTCTGCTGAGAAACAGAAACTGAAAGCCCAGAACTTTCAAGAAGCAAGAGCTGGTAGTTAAACTGGATGTACTAGAGCCATTAATTTAATTTTATGTGACTGTAAGTATAGGTTTAGCATGTTTGTGATGAGATTTAATTGTAACTATTATTTTTTAAATGAGAGAGAAATTTATTTTAATGATTTAAAAAAAAATAAAAAATATCCGATTTTTTAATTTTTATTTTTAATAAACAAATAATTGATTTTTATCCACTCTGGTAAACTTTGAATAGTAGGCAGTAAATAAGACATGGGGCAGTGTGCTGAACAATGGCATAAAACAAAGTATGTAATAGCTGCTTACTCAGGTACCCTGTCCATGCTGTGCACTGAATGAGACAGGGTTCCAGTGGGGAAAAACTAGAATGTGATCATATCCCATATCTCCCCACCCCTTGGGGCGCCAATCTCTGTCTTTTCTCTCCTTAGGTCCCAATTTCTTTGCCTAACTAGTCTCAATCTCCTTTGCCTCTGGCTTCCAGTTCAGTTTCCCTTTTGCTCTACTGAAGCCCCCAGCTTCCAGTCTGTTTTCTTTATCTCCTTTCCATCTCTAACTCCTCACTATCAGTTCTTGTTGTCTCTGCATTAAACTCAAGTGCCCTCCTCTGTCCCTGGTGTGGATGTTTGGACTTGGGCTGGAGCCTGGTCTCTGGACTCTGCAAGGTGGGAGGGTCCCAGAGCCTGGACTGCAGCCCGAGTCTGAACATGTAAACCACAGTTAAACAGCCCCTTAGCGTGAGACCTGTTAGCCCAAGTCATCTGGCACGGTTCAGCCTCGGGTTTTTAATTGCAGTGTAGGCATACCGTGTGTGTGTGTGTGTGTGTGTGTGAGGGGGGGGGGGTGTCACTGAGTGCACAAAACATTCTTCTCAGCCTTAGGCTAGAGCATTGCTCAGTGCAGACAGAATTTTGGGGGAATTAAAGCTGCAAGCTTTTTTATAACTTTGTGAAATTTGAGTGGATTTTTACCGGGATGGCAAAAGGCATATCCCTGACACATGACACTCCCAGCTTTTTCCCCTCCATTCAGGATAAAATTGAAATTCAAGCTCTGACTTTGGAGTGCTTCCAGTGTTTGCCAGGGGTATGCTAGAAATGGCTATGTTTCTGCATGTGGTCTTTATTTCCTTCTCTTCTTACTTGCAGCATATATTTTTACATTTGTTGATTGGAAGGTGGAAAAAAGTACAGTACATAATATCAGCAGGCTCCCCTTCATTCCTAATCTCTTTCTTTCTAGGTTGGTAGAATTAAGGCAGGTGGTTAATGTTTCTTGTTTGTGTGTTGCTTTTATCTTTTACCTGCCACTTTGAAAGTAGAGAGACAAGGTGGGTGAGGTAATTTCTATTGGACCAACTTCTGTTGGTGAGAGTCACAAGATTTTGGGTTTACACAGAGTCCTTCAGGTATGCGTAAGTCCGAAAGCTGCTTTCTCTCAACCAACAGAAATTAGTCTAATAAAAGATACTACCTCACTTCCTTGTTTCTCTCATATCCTGGGACAGACATGCTACAACAACACTACATACAATAATTTGAAAGTAAACATACGTAGCAAGAAACTAGGAAGGGATTTAGCAAATAAACTGCTCGATATTCTACTGAGACTACATAAAATGAAAATGTGCATTTCCTATATTAGGGCTTGAGATATTTTTCAATACATGTTGATATGACATTTTGAGGAGGAAAGAGGAGCCTAACTCTTATGAACATTGCTGAGATTTTTTACCTGGCTGCTGCTGTTGGGTGTCTCCATCTTTCATATATAAGCCTTTGGCTAGTAAACGTAAAAGGCCTCAGCATTCTGCTGGAGAGGACTCATGAGGAAAGATTAAGGCTAACTGTGTGTAGCACATCTAAAAAATGATTAAATTGGAGACATGGCCCTACAGCTTTTCACAGGTGCTGAGATGTCAGGCATTGACACTTTTGAGCCAGCTCTAGGTCTTAAATTCCCAGATTTCTAAGTACTTTTTGGTGTCAGTAGGGTTTTAAAAACAGTCTTGTGGTCTAGCAGTGTTATATATATATCAGTGCTTTTGCTTCCTCCCGCTTCCAACTATAGCTGGAGAAAGATTCCATCCCTTCCAAGCTCGACACTGCCTCTTCTATTGCTGCTGCCTAACAGGTCCAACTGGAGGGGGTGTCCCTTCATAATTGGCAGCATAATTTCTTTGGGACAAATATTCCATGTTCTGACTGTAGGCTTTTATGTCCTTTCGTACCTGAGAAGGAGCTTGTCAATGAAATTATTTCATTCAAGCATGACTGTGAAGATCAGAGTTACTGATGCTATAGTGATCACAACTGATTGATTAGCTAACTTGATTCTTTGCAGCCATTTTTGGAACACACCAATCTTGTAGTTGAGCCCCTTGTCAGGCAAAGAGAGTATGGGATACATCAGATGAGAACATCAGAAGGTGGGGAATTATTTAGTGTGGAGCAAGGAGGTTTAACTAGAAGTAGTAGGATGAAATTAAGAAAGGAGAATATTCTTGACAGGCTGTAGAATGGTTCACTTGTGGTAGGAATGGAAGCTGTAGTTTAGGCTAGATTGTATAACACTAGGAAAATATACTGTAGGGAGTATTGTGTATGGGCTGGGTAACTTAAATGTCTTTTTCAGTCTTCTAACGTCAAGAGTCTTTTTGACACCATCTTCAGAAGTGTTTAAAAACAAACAAAAACTCCAGGTGGATACCTTATTACTTTGGCTCTTCCTCCTCCCATTCCCCCTCCCCCTGAGCTCTTGTTACTTGTATTGCTGTTTATATTGTTTCCTCTCTTTTATGTAAAAAGTCTCGTGTGTGTGTGTGTGGGGGGGGGGGTAACGGCTTCCTTCCTGTCTAGTAGTTTCATACTTTTTTCTTCTCATAATTTCCCTTCTCTCTTCCCCTCCCTCTTCCAGAAAAAAAAAAAATCAGCATTTTTCTCAACAGCTTTCAGTCCTTTGAGTGTACATTGTTTTGTTTTTTGTGCGTGTGCAAATTCAGCCTCATCTATATAAACTTCTTCTAATGTAGTCTTAATATAACTAATGACTGGTTTTTTGAATTTTATTCTCAGGCTAGATAGTGGTAGATTAGCAATTTCTCTGATCCTGAATATAGTGAAAATGATACTGCATGCTTTAGCTGAATGTCAGTTTCAAATCCCAAATGTTCAGTAAGTTAATTGACATTTGACATCCCCCAGAACTTTTTCAATATAATTTTCAATTATATGTGTTATCTGAGCAGCTGGATATGTTCTGACATGATATATGGTTTTGTCATGATACATGGTAACATGATACATGTAACATATTAAAGCAGGGTAAAGAGACATCAGTAAAAATCTGTCATAACATTTTTTTATGGTAAGATCAGTCTCCTTACCTTGAGTTGACACAGAGTTTCAACAGCAGTGTGAGTTTGTATATGAAGTAGGTACAATAACAGAGGACAGAACTTCAGTGTATTGGGTGGCTTTATCCTTTTTATGTTGGCTCTCTGTTTCTAATTTGATGGCAGTTTGTTATTTACCCACTCTCTCATTCCCCTGAACAGGGTTAATACAGGATTTTTCCCCCCTTGTGTTTTCATGAAAAGTTTGAGATGACCTGAATAAGTATCCTTCACATGCCCTTTCAGCTTTTGGATAGCAGAGCAAAAAATGCTTCATATTTCTCCAAGACATTATGGTGATAAGAATAGTAAATAATAATTAGTTTCTCTCTCAGTTTATGAAGTGCTGTATGTTACGCAGCTTTTGAGAGTGACTATGAATATGGGATAGATTTAAAGTTAAAATCAGTAAACCAACAAAGCTAACCTAAATAAAACTGTATGTATTCCACCTCTGCTATGTAGTTTTCCTTTATATTGACCATCCGTTCTCCTCTAATCTCTCTTGATGGTGGTAGCTAAATGACTATTCTTATTTTTGGGGATTTACTCTATTACATTTAAAGAATGGTCCTACCTTCATCATTAGCAGTAATGACTTGGAAATCTTGAATTGACTGATTTTTTGTATGTGTTTTGTGGCTTTTGAAGCACTCAGCCAGTGAGTGTGACTGCATAATGAATTTGGTTAGTATCTTGGGCAAAGCAAAGAGACACTCAGTTAAAGTTAAATTCTTAGTATTTATTTCATTGTTGTATTGCAAGATAAATTTTACTTCTACAAAATCTGCAATTGTACTGGTTTTTGGCAAGAATATTTTTAACAACATTAATTTGGTGGGTGGAGAATGGATTTGACTGTTGTAAAAATACTCATCAGCTGTCTCTGATTTACTAAAATGAATGCCATCTCACTAATAGGTGTGATTGGAATTTTTTCTAAATCTGTCTGGATGAAACAAAACCTGCATTTCTACATCTAAAGACATGCTCACAGAAGTTCAATTCTAGATCAGTTTCATTCTTGAATCTTAATCTTCTCTTTGGAGCATGAATTTAAATCAGGTTTAAAGAACTGATAAAGCAGTTGGCTTTTCTTAGCACCCAGCAATGCAAGTGTTGAGTAACTCAGTAGCTTTCATACAAAGATAATTGGATGCAACTGAACTTCCTGAGGTGCAGACCTGTTGAACAGTCAGCTTCAGAAGTATTTGACTGCTGAGCTGCTGCTCAGGGGTGGAGCCTGGGGTTAACTGCTCTTGCTGCATCTCCAGAAATGGGTGTGGATTGTTTATGCTGTTAGAAAGGTCAAGGCTGCATTTGCACCCTGTTCTCATATATAATTGAAAAACATGGAGGAACTTGCATTTTATTACTGTATCTTTTAAAAATTAAAAAGGAAACTAAATTGTGAAGAAACTTAAAGGTCTATGCCTCTTCTGTGTGGGTCTTCTCTTGTTTTGAGTCATAAAACAGGTAAGTTTAGAAGATGAAGCTAGATTTCATTAATTTGATTCAATAATATATTAATTTTATAATTTACTTACTGAAAAAAACACAATTGAAAACCGTGCTGTCTCTGGTTTAACCTTATGAAACTTTTAACTTTGGCAAAAACAAGTAGTGAGGAGTCATATTGAAACTAAGATTTGTGGCTTGAATGTAAATGGATCTTCACTGTAAATTAATTTATCTTTGCAGCAAGTATATTCTGTACTTGGTTTTATTTCATCATTAAAAATGGTCTTGGAAATGGCAAAGGCTTTGTTTAAATACTTTAAAAAGCAGCTGGTAATTCATGGAATATAAATATGGTGCTACCGTGTTCTAGGGCAAATTTTGTTTTTAGGTTTCTCTATTTTTATGTATGTTATGGCCTTTATATGAACTTAGAGGAAATTTAAGATCGGAACCTAAGAGAATTGGAAAAAATGCAAATTTTTGTGGTAAAAATAATTAAAGTTTATAGTCCCAAACTGGAGATGGTAAGTAGATAGACGTAAATTGCAAGCAGTATTTCTCTAAAACACAATATTTTAAAGAACAGTCATTTGTTTACCTTAAGAGTCTAAGCTCTTTGCATTGGGTAACATATAATCCATTTAAGTGAAACATACACAGTGGGAAAATGTTTTGAGATATTCCTTTTTTAAAAAAAAATAATAATAAAGGAAAGCACTTACACCATCTTTTGCAGTGAGATTTTCAAACTATAAGACAACTTTTCTGATTGGGCTACAGTTTCTGAATTAGTTCAGAACTCATTCTTTTTTCCTCCCAACATTTATGCAGGATATATGGTTTCCAGTGTTGCCAGTGTGCTAACAGCATATGGTTGAATGCTAAATTTTGCAGTTCTTACTCATGTAAAACTCCCATTGCCTGAAGCAATTCTGATGAACTGCAGGATTTATTTTAGCATGGTTCCCATGCCTCAGTAATAAAGCCATCTGCATTTCATCCAGGGATTAAGTGCAGCCCAACAATGCAGTTATTTCTTCCTTCCTTCCTGCCAGAGTCACTTAAAAAATTAACTGGAGGCTGATTCTCTTCAGGAGGGAGGTCAGGTGTTCCAGATAATCAGGGAATGCACAGTTTTAGGATCCTATTGGATTCATCACTGCTCCTGATTAAGCAGGCCGAGGAATGCCTTCTTCCACATCTTTGGCTAGTCAAAGGACTATGCTTAATCTTCGTAGATGGTGAGCTAACCATATGAAACTATTCTTCTAACCTCGATTTTGGACTTTGTCAACATGCTGCCATGTTTATGTAGAGTAAGGGTTTCTTGAAAGCTCCAGCTGATATAAAATGCCCCATCTTGCCAGAGTTTATGGCACTCCACTAGCTCTCTCCATTCAACTCTGGGTCTACTTGAATGTCCTCGTTCTTATCTTCACTTAATGGCCTGAGGATTAGTTATTTTAAGAACTCACTGTTTGCATTCACAATCCACCAAGACAGTTGAGTTTATGGGAATGGGACAGATGCTGGAGCTCATGATGAAACTTACAACAGAGGGGACCAAGCATTGTCTTTGGAAGCCCTTTGACTGTGGAACTTCTGCTATCAGAGGTGAGGGTGTGACTGAGTATGTTTTGTGAGTGAGCTATAAGACTCATCTTTGCACAAGACTTTCTCAGCAACAGATGCTGAAAAATGACAGGGTATCATAGGTGAAGAACGAAGGTGATGGATTCTCCCATTAAATAACAGTTAACTAATTCCAGGAAGGATGCAAGAGCAGAACTTTTTTGGCAGACAGAAAGAGATTCATAAATTTGTATTTGGCCTCTAGGAGCTAATGTGCTGGAGGTATAGACATACTTTTAATTTCAGTTTCTCCTTTTAGAATTTGTCCCTGGTGCTCCAACCAAAAGACTTTTGAATCTTTCCCTTAACTTTTGCGTATGCCTGTCAAAAAGTGACCTTCCTTTGCACATTTATAGTGATTATAAATTAACCTGAGAAGATGCATGTGATATTTGGTTTTAATAGCTACATTATCATAATGGAAATGCTTACTCTTCAAAGCCCATTAATGTTTTAGAGCTGCTTATTCATACTCTTGTTAGATCTATGTATCCAACTGTATGTTTGTACAAATTTATACATAACAGATCTCTTATCTGACAATACAGACAAGAACATATTTTAACAAGGATATATAAAGAGAAGTGGCGGGCAGTGTCTGCTGCCTAGGGGCCACTATTTGTATTTGTGCCCCTCCCTATCCTGTTGGTGGCATGCCGCCAGGTGCTGGCCTGGGGTGGGGGAAAGGGAGGGGACGACTGGCCAGGCCCTCCTCTGAGGAACCGCCCTCTGCTGACATCTCTGGCAGGGAACCAGAGTGAGAGAGGCAGATGCCACAGGCCACCAGGTGGTGGCGGGGGAGGTTGCCTGTCCCATGCACGCCCGGGGTCCCATGCACGCCCGGGGTCCCTAGATGCGTCTAGCGCAGGGGCAGAGGAGGGGCCAGGAGTGCGAGAGGCTATGGGTCCAGATGCCACGTGGCAGCTGCTCCCCCACCTCCACCTGCTTTGCGTCGGGAAGGGCGCGACTCCGGCCAGGGCGCTGCTAGGAGGGACGAGGCTGGAAGGCGCTGTTCTGTTTGGGGGCTCAGTCATCGCCTGTGCCCCTTTTGGCACACGTGCCACCGGTTGCTGACCCCTGGCTTATTACCAAGCTGGACACCTCTATGCTTTTCCTGAAGCTGTTTTTATATTAAAGGGTTTTCCCAACTAAGGGTTTGTCTCTGAATACAGTCGTTTAACAGTTTAATTTTTAAACGCATTTTAATTAATTGCTAAAGGCTGTGCACAGACACTCGTATTTCAGTTTAGACCAGGCTTATTTTGGTTTAGTTTAAGTCTGTTAGGAATCTGTTTGATGTTAAACCGAAATAAGTGTCCATACATGGTTTGCACCAGTTTAACCAAATGGGTTTAAAATTTCACCTTTAGTTAAAATTGGTGCCACTTTCTCATATAGCCACAACCTAAGTAAGACTAGTATCCTCCTTTACCCCAAATGGTGGTGGTTGAATATTAAATTCTAGTCTAGTTGCTAACACAGTGGTTTTAACTAACAAGTCCCTCCCCCTACCACTCCACCCACAGAAGTAGAGGGTGTGTGTGTGGGTGAGAGAGAGAGAAGGAACTTCTTACTGCTATTTTGGTAACTGTCTTTAAGTTTACTAAGAATGCTAATAGATTTAATTCTATAATTGAGATTCATATCTTACTGGGGATACTTCATATTTGGAATGACTTAATGTTGGAACTGTGCAGGATTTGGAGGTGAGGCAAAGCTATGCCAGGCTACACTTAATTAGCCTACTTAGTCTTTTCTTTAATAAACATGGCTTTATCTCCCAGAAAGGAGTGCTGGTAATTGAAATACAGTAATAGTTTAAGCTTTTTGGTGGCTTGTCTTTCTGTAAAACATGGTGGTTTCTTGCAGCAGGGTGTATTTTTAGTTTTGTACTATCTCTAGATTCTGAATTCTCTTCACATTAATTTGGTGGAATTGTGCTGTATATCTTCTCCTATTGGGTCAAAAACTAAAGTCTTGTGTATTTTCCTACATATGTTTCCAGTGTTAAGATGAATCCTTCTTTTAAACTGGCATCAACCTGAAAGCAATTTAGTACATTTTACATGAAAGGAAAATCTCTCGAGTTTCTGTTGTGATTCTTGTACTGATTCTTCATGACCTTGGGCAAATGACTTACCTTCTCTGCCTCAGTTTCTCCATATGTAAAATGAGATTTATAATACTCACCTGCGTAACAAGAGTGGTGAGGATTAATCAGTTAATGTTTTGAAGTGCTTTGAAGATTAAATGGTTCTATATTATAACTGTTAAGTCTAATGTTTTGTATAACATAACTAAGCTCCTGTGTGCATGTAATATGGAACAACCTTTTGATTTGGGTTGTAATTCTCTGACCAGTTGATATTTCTTGTAGTCAAAGTATTAATTGAAGCACTCAGTATAAACTATGCAAATAAAATGTAATGAAAAAACTAATCCACTCTAAACTTCTAGCAGTCTTAAGCGCATGTTTGTTGCCTTTGAGTAATCATTATATGTGAGGAGAAGGAGTTGCGGAATAAATTGGCATTAATAGTTGAAGTCAGAGGCATTTTCATTAAGATTTTATAAGTTGCAAAAGGATGTTCTACGGTGTTTCTAAGGATTGCCTTTTATCACTTTCACACCATAGTAGTGAATTGTTTAAGCATCTTAATCCTGAAACATTTGCTTGTCAGTGGGAATATTGCAACCAGAGAGGTGGAGGATAATGAACATGGCACACAAATCTAGTTCTGAGGGACATGACTTTTAAGTGTTGCTAAATTATAGGCTCACAAAGTTTACAGAGAGGAGACCAACTCTCTCTCTGCTTGTTAGATATTGAAATGTTCCTGCAATTCATCTGGAATGAATAATGAATTATTAGCCACTGTGTGTTTACATGGCATCTGTTAGAGTAATGTGTGTTCCTCCTTAGGATATGGTTGTAATTGAGTTCCCAATTCTAAGGCCACAGTACCAAGTTCCTTCTGTGAACTTCAGTTAGTGCCCTAAAACCTCATTGAAGCAAGTGGGAATTGGGCATTCAGGGCTGAGCAGATTTGGGCCCCAGGTAATTAAGGAATTGATCCCAAACTACTGAAGTCAGTGGAAGTCTTTTAACTGACAACATCAGCGAGCTTTAGATCATGTATTTTGGTGTTTTGTTTTTTTTTAAATCTCCAGTTGGGATTCACAGACTTCTCCTGCTGTCAGTTTCAGATCAGGTGATAGAGGCTTTTATTTTTTTGAACTGCATGCTGCTATATCCACTCTTTCAGACTTATCTGTTCAAGGATGCTTTTTAAAATCTGTCATCAGCCACTAGATCCAGGTGTATTTTAAATTGCACCTCATGTTCTGTTATCACTTTTGTTGTTTTGGGGAGTGTGTGGAGATGTATGGATTTTTTTTCTTCATTGCAGCAGTAGTCCACCCTCTTGACTTGAATATTTTGAGAGCTGTGTCAGTGTCAAACTGCAGAGTGCTCTAGAACTGAGTAATTAAGAGCCGAAGTTGAATTAATATTTCTAAATCACCGTTAAACATATTTAATAAAACACACATCATAAGATTCCAGATAAGGAAACTTAAAATGATAAAATCCAACTGTTTTTATGTACTGATGCTGATAGTAAGAACAATTACCAGGTCAAAACAAAGTGCCTTATTACATGCAATACACATGTTTAAACATTTGCATGCAGTGTTTTTTTTCCTACACAAAACCCAAGTTCTTTTAATAGTTCCTGTTCAAGGTTTAAAGGACACTGACAGATCAAGTCATTTTTAAAGAAACCTACTGCCTTAGCTGTGTTACCAAGATAACTTTAGAATATTAAAAGTAAAATAAATTTAAAATGTGCTTTTTACTGTTCGTTTACTTTCTGCATCCTACTTAGCTTGGACAATGAAAATGGACCCATACCCTTTTTTTGGCTCCTTTGTGGCTTTTTTTGTTGTGTTCGAAATAAGAAGATAAAACTGCATTAATTAAAACTTTGGAACCAAAATTTAAAGGGATCATTTTTCTTGGATTGTAAAAATTTTTGTTTATTTGCACAATCTAGGGCTTACACCACTAGGTAAGATATCCTTTTTAATTTTTAAATTAAAAAGGATAAGAGCTGATTTACAGTAAGCAAATGTGAATGAGGGTAGGTTTTTTTTTTAATTTAATTTAATTTTTTTAAAATCAGATAAATGCTGTCCTGCGTACATTGTCAAAGGTGTGCCTTATAAGCCAGGTGCACTTTCAGTCAGATGCAATAATTTGTGTGAATTGTTTTCGGTTTTTCATTCTGTAATACTGAGCTACTAGCCAGAAATACTTGTGACCATTTACTTAAGCTCTTGTAATAGTTTACAAAAGGAAATTGTTTCAATTTGCCTCTGAGGAAATCCAGAGGAGGTGGGTTTTAAGAATGTTTTCATTACGTGGACAGAAAGCTGGTTTTGCATAAGCCATCTGTCTGACTGGGAGTTGGTGAGATCACAGCTGCTTTTTGCCCCCTCTCTGGTTTTTCATTATGGATTCAGTTGGATGGGCTTCTCGCTGTGGTTTTAGACTTAACAATGATATCAACAGAGCTTGCAGAAAAGAGGATTTGTGGGGTATTTTATTCCCTTGTGCTCCATGAATGCGGATTTCAACAACATTGTTTTGTTAGTTCTGTTGTCAGCAACACATTTAAAATAATAGGTCATTTGTCTGGTATTAAGGCTGTGACATTCAGGGCACTCTTGGATTAAGAAGAAGAATTTATCTGCAAAACTCAGTTGAGTTTTTAATATTGTTTTTTCTAAATTACATAAAGTGAACAAGACAAACGGTAGCTTTGAGTCCAGAGTGGTGATACTTATCAGATATGTCCTGGGTTTATCATAAAAATATGTTGCCATATTGTTCAAATAGTACTTTTATTTGTATAGCACCTGAAAGTGTTAGGTGCCTGATAAAGTGAATGACACATTCTCTGTCCCCAAGAGCTTGAAGTCCACAACCCTCATCTTCCAATTGGATGGAGTACTTTTAACTTCAATGGGTCTTTCGTTGGTGCAGAGATCCAAATTAGCAGATCAGATTACATGATTGAGGTTTAAATATAAGAGATGGAAAATGCAAGCAACAAACATCAGGACTATGGTAACAAAATTAGGGCCGTGCAGTTACTAATGTTGGCTGTGTGTTCTCTGATAGCTTATATCAGGGGTTCTCAAACTTTTTTTACTCGGACCCCCTTTGAAAATATTTCAGGCTGTGATAACGCCCCCATGCCATGCCATGCTATGCTATCCTTACTGGCAGGAATGGGGCTGACAGCTTGCGACCCTCCCCCCCCCAAAAAATAACTTCACGACCCCCAGTTTGAGAATCCCTGGCTTATTTGTACACCTTTTTAAAAACAAAGCAACAAACCTATTTTTGTTACCAAATAATATTTATTGTATCTCTTACTAATATATAAAGTCACTATTTTATAACATAACATGATGTATTTAGAAGTACTTTTAAAAATACATTTATTCTTATTTGTTAATACTTGGTTTTTGTAAATGTGAAACCTTAGTTTAAAATTGGCTGCTTTATAAATACGTTTTCCCTCTTTTCTTCAATGTTTGCCCATCTCTTTTTTCTTTGCTTAGATATGACATCAGCTTTCCTGAGTGCGTCCTCTTCAGTTTCATGTAGTATTAAAAAAAACTTGTGAGCTGCTTAGTTTTCCTAGTTGGGTTTAATCCAAACTGAAATTGCATGCTGGTGGTATTCTGGGTGGAGTGGTGAGAGAACCCATGGCTATCACACAGATGTGGGAGGAGGGAAAGCTGATATAAAACTTCAAAGCCCTGCCCCAGGTTTCCCCAGCATTACCCACTGTGCCTGCTTCTGGCTAGTCTTTCTCTTTAATGCAGTGGCGGACATTAAGCTTTTCCCAGTTCAGTATTTTACTACAAAATGAAACAAAAGCTTAATAAGGCTGCTCGTGGAGATCAGGGACTAATATCTGCAGCTGTGTCTAGGCTGGAAGGAAAGATCTTGGGCAGTAGGGGGAGAGAAAATACACAGAATGAGCAGAGGGAACAAAGGGAGAGAGGCATGTGATTATACAAGATTAAAAACAGAGCAGCTGTAGTTGTAAAGGAGGGAGGCCTAGACTAATGGACAAGTGCAAGTTGAGCATAAAGGTATAATTTATAAATGAAATGGGGTGTGTCTGTGTATAGCCTGTAGAATAATGTCACAGTGTTAATTCCTTGCATTAATATAATGCCTTTCATCTCAATGGACTGTATAAGTTGGAATACATTAGAAGTTCTAGTGACCCATTCCCTGCAGACTTCCATTTACAAATACAAGGCCATTTGGCATTGGTATGTTAGTTTTGGGGGGGGGTTGGCTTACATTTCCTCTGTATGATAGTGTTCCATCCATACTAGTCTCATTTAATGAATGATAATGCAAAGGATATTTTGGCTATTGAACATTGCAGTTGCTAAACTGAGACTTCTGCTTTTTGTTAAGTCATTAAAAAGAAAATGGCATAAATAGGGCAACATTAATCTTGTATAGCAATGTCAAATACTCAGTGCCTTTTGTAGTAATCTAGTTTCTCAGTTCAGTACTGGAGTTAAATCCATTGGTTTAAGTACAGAGAGATTTGATGCTAATATTGAGCGTTATAGAGGTAGAAATAGCTAGAAAATATATCAGACAAATGAAATGGAAATTCACTCAACCAGCAACTCTAAACATGGTTGTGCTTGAAGTTGGTCCAGAAACATGTGTGAAACTTTTTTCATTATCTCTGGTAAAGACAAATGTTAAATGCACACATCAGCATGTAACACTTCTCCTGACTTTTTATTTCTTTCAAGAACAAAGTATAGTGAAACAAAGGTCCTACAAATAGCTGTCTATGCACCTCCCTGATGGTGTAACACCTTGATTGAGGCCTGATTTCAATAGAAACAATTTTAAATAGTGGGGTGGCTCTCTGAAGTGGGCAGATGAAGTCAGTTAAGAACCTAAATGAGATTACAGAACTCTCTTTGCTTGTGATATAAGTGAGAATTGAAACCCAGAATTCCAGAGGTGAGAGGCATGGAGACTTTCGTCCAGCTGCTGCCTGAGGGCTGGATCCAGTCTGCAGTATTATTCTATCTGTCTCCCTTCAATGATTTTCAGTTGTATGAGCCTTGTGGGCTCTTTGCACCCCATCTCCCAGTGGTGGCTATGAGGCTGCTGCCAGAGTTTCCTTCCTGAGTCAGGATTAGGATGACCAGATAGCAAATGTGAAAAATCAGGATAGGAGGTGAGGGGTGATAGGCGCCCATAGAAGAAAAAGCCCTGCATATTGGGACACCTGGTCAACCTAGTCAGGAAGTAGCTGCTTTTGAGTTTCTGCTGTGAATGTATCTGGATATTGTGTGTGGTGTGGTGTGTGTTTTATGGATTTGAAACTTGGCATGTGTAAACATGCTGCAATAGTAATCAGAGTAAAAGGGTGCAAGTAACCACAATGGCTGCAATAAGAAAAGAATAGTATATGCAGAGAATAGAGCATTTTAAACTAAGTGGTCAGCATCACCTATGGAGAGACAGTGCACAGAGGCTCAGAAAACTTAACTTCCTTCAGGAGCTGAATTCAGAATATGAGGATTTGCTCCTGTCATCAAGTTTGGTAGCTGTATGTGGAGAAGTGCCTTCTACACCTTTCTTCACTTAGAAAGGCAATCCTTTCATTTCTGAAAGAGGAGAAAATAAACACCTCCACCCAGTTTCAAAAGCAGTTGGATGACTCAGCACTTTTCTGTTCACTGGCCTTCCTAACAGATATAATAGCTTATCTTAATACGCTCAGTCTCTAGCTGCAAGGTAGAGATCAGAATATTTCTACTTTTGAGTCATGTCAATGCATTCCACAGAAAACTTAGACTCTGCAGCATGCCCCTTCAGAAGAATATCGCCCATTTTCCATTGTTCAAGGAACTCTGAGATGGATGATGTTCATTTTTGCAGGTTCTTGGAAATTATATTAAATATCTTAGCTGAGTTTCTGGCTGATTTGAGTTGGAGATTGAACATTCAACTGTTCAACAATCCAGTGGAGGCTAGAGGTATGTGAACTGCAGACTGCTCCTTACTGTTTTCCCAAGAAGAATTAATTGCATGAAAACTTTCGGAAACTTGCCCCTAAGAATCAATTTCTCAGCTTAAAAGACTTTTGCACTGAAACTGTTCAGAGTTGGGAAGGACATACATCTGCAAAAGCACATTCTCAGTTTATAAAATACATGAAGTCAAAATATCATCATAAACTAGAGACCAATACCCTTGGCTGCTGTCCCTGATTAGCCTCTGTGAACAATGATGTGCACATCACGACTCTAGCGTGAGGAAAAACCTTTTCTTCAGGGTTCTTACTAGGAAGGAATCTATTCTCTTAATTTAATTTTTTTTCTTCTTAAGACCATTAATGTCTTAATGCATAAATCATCCTAAAAATGATCTATTTCTAGAATCTGGAATTACATTTCTGAATGTGGCCCCTGAAGGTGCCTCAAAACTACCATCTGGGCTACAGCATAGAAAAGGGTGGACCATATGTTATCTATACAAGTCTGGCTTTCCTATTCCTGTCACTGACCTTACAGACTTCATAGTGGAACTCCGCTGTGTTGGCCTAATGATCTATTACCATATTAGGGTAGGAGTTTGATATAGTGTTTCAAAGGCAAGAGTGAATGCAAATACCCCCTCCCAGTAATAGTATAACAGCTCCACAGGCAGGCAGAAGGTTTCAGCGTAATTATGTGGTTCAGGAGCAGACTTGGGGATAATAAAGTGCTTGCCATGTATTCATTCTCCCAGTGGATCAAAGGGACTCCTGACAGCTGAGCGATTCAAATGAAGAGGCGAGAACCATCTCCCAGCCAGAAGTGCACTACTAAAATGAGAACCAAAAATGGGGCAAGAAAAAAAGTAATGTCTGCTCTCTTTTCCCTGGTCATAGCCTGAAGAATATACTTTGGGGAAATTGCTTTTTTTTTTAAAAAAAAAAAAGCTGTGAAATCCCTAAAACACTTTCTCCATAGCTTGTAATTGTATTTAAACAGTGAAAAAACAAGCAGACTGATTGACTTCTTTCCCTATTCAGTCAACTAGTCCTTTTGAAAAAGTTATTCCACAAATGGAACAGAAGTAAGAATTGATTAGATGGCATAAGCTATTTTTTTCATTACGCTAGTGGTGTGAAGGTTTGTGTTATTACATCATATTTAAGCACTTGATGGGATGCTGGCTCATGATGGTTCTGTTAGTTGTACTGTTGTTGTAGAAGATCAGTGACTGGTAACATGGAAATACTGACTTCTGGGAAGTGAACAGCAGTTTTGATTCAAAGCCATCTTGAGTGAGTTTACAAATATGTTGCATCATCTGCATCAGCTGTTTGTTGATATAATTAAGGAACGAAAACTCCATTCACATCCCTGTTCATAAAGATTAAAAACTAAAGCTGCCTTGTTTCACTGTCTGATGCAAAAAATGTGCTCTCATAATTGGTGAAGTAGGCTATAGTACTCTTTCATATAGTAGTAGCTTTTTTTCATGTGGTGATGGGTGCTGTAGAAAAACTGAAAAGTTTCATGGGGATGAGCAGGACTGAATTAACATTAACGTTTTAATTTTGTATAATTTGGCTGTTTAACAAAGAAGAATTGTTCTTATTTAATCGCTTTCTTTTTAATCCTAATTTGGAGTCCTCAGCCAACCAGTTTCCACGTCCTGCTCATGCTGTTGTTTTTTGGAGTGGTTCCGTTCCGTCTTTTCTCTGTTCTTGGTGGAGAGGAGAAATTCTTATTCAATGCCAAATTGCATTTCTTAGATATTTCCTCAGTTTTCTAGATCACTTCAGTAGCATACAGAACCTTAGATCTCTCATCCTCGTAAGCATCATAGCAGCCGTTGTAAATATGCTGCAGAACTTTTCCTCCGTCTTTCTGATCTGTCTTGCTTCCTGCTCGTTCTTTATTAACTCATTTCTTTTTCGGTCTTCAGTTTTATAGTCAACGTTGCAACTAAAGTAAGGAAAAACATCAGAAGTGGATTAATCTCTGTGCTAGTGCTTGTCACTCAGGGGAAGTAGGTAGTTTCCACTTTTCTGATCTCTAGGCAATGGGGTCCCTGGCACATGCCTTGTCAGCCCTAACTTGCGCACTCCATTGCCTTAGTAGTCTTTATGGCGCTTGTAGCATTGGGGAGTCACCACTAGCACAAAGGGGCAATAGGACAGCTATGAATCTGGCCTTTCTCTAATAACCTATTAGTGAACACTAATCTTTCTCGAGGAACTTTAGTTTATTTCCTATTGATGATCTGTATGGTACAGGGACCATGTAGCAAATTTTAAAATATAGAAACTCTTATGGCATACAAAGTGGTGATGAGGATTCTGACTGCATTGTATATAATACATAGCTTGAAGATATTCGTTCATGGGAACAGATTTTTTTCTTTCCTTGAGATTTTCTCTGTGCTACTGCTTTTGTAGTACATGGTGCTGGACATTGAAAGGGAAGGGAAATTAAAATGTGACAGAACATTAACATAGAGTGGTGGCAGTAAATTGAGGGATGTCTAAGGAGAATATAAAGGGAAAGAATTTTCTACTGAGAATAAGATGCAGATGTATATTTCTGAGAAGCATGATAGCAGTGATTTTTGCAATATCCTTTTGGGTCTTTAATGTGAATATATAAAGTTGAACCACTGTAAATTTCCCACTGGACAACATGCTACTACATGGCCATATCAAATCTGTGCTTTGTCCTCTTCTTGGGCTGTTAAAAGTTACCTTGCTTTGTAGCAGTCCTTCTCAGTCAACTCTATCTTAAGATGACATCTCCAGTAGGATCTTTTTCCAGGCCCAGTGTATGGTGATCACTCTGAATGAGTGCTTTGAGAATGACTGCATGTCCCATGACTTCTTCCTTCCAAAATTTTGAAAATCTGAGCTTCTTTTTCTCTTTCTCCCATTTCACCTTTTCTCAGTCTTTGACTCCATTATCCTTCCTGTTGCCGAAACTCACAATCTTGAGGCCCACTAACTCTTACTTTTCCTTCTTTCCTCACATATCGTGTCATGCCCTGCTCTCTTCAATATCTGCTTCTACTTCTCCCTTCCCATTGGTAAAACCTCTGTATACTTCTTTCTGAGCTTCCTCCTAGAATGATTATGGTAAACTTCTGTCTCTCACCATCCAACTCTTGCCTCTCCATCTAGTAATGTAATGCTCTTCTTTGCTCCTCATGTAGATAGATATCTGTTATCTGATACTCTGGTTCCTCTGGTTTCCAGTCTCCTTCTGCATAAACCTCAAACTCCTGGACCTCAGTTACATCTTTGTCCTCATTGTCTGTTTCCCCCCTGTTAATATTTTGCTGTGTGTATCGGTCTTGCTGAACCTTTCTTTCATTCACATATCTGTGTGGTTTTTGTTCCCCACACTGCCACTTTTGGAAGAACCAAAAGTGATAAAGAGAAACGTTTTCATACACAACACATCATTGGGCTATGGAACTCATTGCCAGAGGATGGTAGTTGAGGCCAAGAACTTAGCACGATTCAGAGAGGACTTGACATTTATGTGGGCAATACGAGTATACAGAGTTGTTCTAATTAATGCTAATAAAATAGTATTGGAAAGAGGAGAGAAACTCATGTTTCAGGGTTTGTCAATATCTCATAATGAGACTTTCATGCAGGGCAGATGACCCCACAGCTACCTTTTGATGGGATTTCTTGCATTTTTCTGTGAAATATCAGGTTCTGGCCACTGCCAGAGGCAGGATGTTGGACTAGATTGACCATAGGTTTGATAGTTTGTCAGTATGTTTCTAAAGTGCTATGTACACTATGGTATTGTATCAATAATAATGAAGAGATGGGGATTCTTGAGGCTCTAACTCTTCTCTCCTTTGTTTGCTTCCTGATGGTTGTAAGGAACAAATTAGACACTAACGTTTTGTTTTAATATAACTAATTCATAACTATTCTGTGCTTCTCCCTGCCCTTCTCTCCCTGCCCTCCTCTCCCTGTCCCCCTCAAAAGTGAAGTATTGATGTCTTTCAAATAATTTAAAATGTTATTCAAAGACTGAACCAGGCATCACTGCTTTGGAAACGTGTCATGTTACTACCCTTCCCGTGGGAGGACTGAAATATTTTATACTCCACTGTCCTCTCTTCAAAATGTCAAACAATAGAAAAGGGGAGAAGGAAAGAGAACCTTCCGTTTTTTTTGTTCTAGGCTGAATATCCTTTCTTATCTTGGTAGTTAAGTCAATGTTGTAATAATAATAGTATTAAAAAGTGACTGGCTTACAGAAAGCTTGTTGACAAAACTTGTAACTAGACTCTTTATGATTTATTTATTTATTTTCCCCTCTCCCCTTTTCCCCCAAGCTCTTAACAGCTAGTGACTGAAGGTAAAAAACAAAACTATTTCTACAAGGGAAGAGATCTTGGAATAAGTTCAGAGCTGAATCAGTATTTAGTTATCTGCTGAAACTTAATACATTTTTGGAGTGAACAGCAATTTTGAGATGTTAATTATTGACTTAAGGCCTGATCCTGCACGCCCTATTCCCCAACTGAAGTCAGTAGGAGTACTTGTGTGAGCAAGGGATTGTGGGATCTGTCTGTGGCTTATTAAGATAGTTATGCTTGATACTCATTTTAAAGAGACTTTGTTTGGGACTATAAACCCAGAATTTTGGATTGTGTGGGTATTTTTTGGTTTTTGCTTTTAAAGAGTCTTAATCCTCTTGAGTATTTACTTCTAATGCAGGTAAGCAATTGGTTTTGAATAATTATTTCAAGCCTGACATTGTCCCTTTAATGCAATTTGTATTGGGGTGAGGGGTACGAAGCTGGGGGGAGGAAAACTCCATAGAGCACCCACACCTTGTTGCCATACAGTTGCTTCTGTAAGTATTTAAACATAATGTAATGAGTGCATAGAGGAGAGGGAGAGTCACAGTCCAAGTGTGTCAGCTAGCTGTGGCCAGGCATGCTTAATGCAGCCGTTTGGAATCTGCTACAGAAAAGCCGTAAACGACTAAAATCTTTGAAATCTTTTGGTGTCAAATATCTTCTCTCATTTCTCTACTAATACGTGTGTGTGTGTACACATGCTATTATTTAGCAGGCTGCCCTTTATCAGAGGAGTACATAGGTCCCTCTTGGATCCTAATTATAGCCTCGGTTTGGAAACAACCAAAGGAAAAATAACAAAAGCAAAAACCATTTCACTCACTGCCTGAAAAACTGTTAAAGGAGACCAAGCTCTGTTGCTATACCTCCAGCATAAATGAGGCATAGTGTGAGTAAACACATCTGTGCCCAGGAAAAAAATCTTTTGTGAAGAGTTGAGGGTAAATCTGTTCCAGTTCACTCAGCTGAAATAAACTGCCTCTGTCTCTGACCATAAGAAACTATTCCTTTAGAAGCTATATAATACTGGTAGAGTGAGAGTTTTGAATGCAATTTTCTGAGTCTGTGTCTGCTGTTTGCAGCTTATTGTATTAAAGACATGAGTGAAATGACTCCTATAAAAAAGCACCATTGACTCTGACCTTTCGATAATGCCAATTGGAAAGATTGGGTTTTGACCCACTGTCATGGTCATCTACTATGGTTAACCCATGAGTCTTCAGCTATATTCAAGTTTGCATTGTTTAGTATAAGGAACCCTGTACATCCTCTTGTATCTGAGGCTAAAATTCCATTGAGTACGTTCTAGTGGTGACAGATGGAATACTGTTCTGTTATCATGGCCCCTTGATGAGACTGCTCTTATTTACTCAGATTTTGGTGTTTTCTTTGTTTTGTTCGTTCTAGTCCGCCTTGTTGTTCTGAGCTTTGAAGCAGACTTGTGACAGGAGCAGGAAATCCATTGCTGACACTAATGTCTGGTCAGCATATTACATTGACCTATCTGTGCATTTGTCTACACTCAAATTTGTCTCCCCCTGATGTAAGTGCCCTGTTATGGCAATGCAATAAAGCCACCTCCCCAAATGGTATTGCACCATGATTGATCTACTCAGGTCAATGCAGTGTGTGTGTGAAACTAAGCGAGCTGTGTCGACCCAGCAGTCCTCCAGGACATGTCCCACAATGCCCCATGCCCTGCCACAGCGACTGCTAGGTAACTCTCTTGTAAACTTCACTGCCCACGAATCACAGAGCCTGGAAAATTGCTCTGTTTCTCTTCCTCTTCCCTTTAAAAACATCCACATGTTTTTAAAATGCCTTTTCCTGATTGCCCGGCTTGGCAAGCACACCTAGTAGTTGTCCCTTTGTTGTGTAAAACTTCCCAATCAACCACACTGTCTCTACATACAAGATGTGCTTCTGCCTGGAGTAGGCAGGAGGTATTGAGTCTTCTGGGTCTGTGGGGAAAAGAGTCTGTGAAAGCACAGCTGTGGACCAGCCATAGAAATGTGGATATATCTGAAAAGATTGCATGGGGGATGCAGGCAAAGGGGTAAAATGGTTCAGCGGCAGTGCCAGGTGAAAGTGAAGGAACTGCATCCAGCGTACCACAAGGCCAGGGAGGCAACAATTAATCTGGTCCCGAGCTGCAGATGCATATATATATATATATAACAAGCTGCATGCCATACTTGGCAGAGACCCCACCAGGATCTCACAGACCATCCTAGATACCTTGGAGGAGACAGACCGCCTGCCATGAATAGTGAGGAGGAGGTGGGGAAGATGTGGCGTGGCTGGAGCTACCCACCACGAGCCAAGACCTGCTCCATACTTTTCCACAGTTTCTCTAGCCAGTCTGCCAGCTGAGCATGGATGAGCCCAATGACGGGGGACAGGGTAAAAGTAAATGTGCCTGCATGCATGCTTTTTTTTTCTTTACAATGTCTAAATTTTAAAGATGGCATCATCCTGGTCCATCACCAAGTTAACAAGACACAGCTATCAATTTTTAATTATTTTACTCATATGAGTGGAGGTGGAGGTACAACAGTGTTAGAGTTGACATCTGCTTTTCATTCCCTGTTGGGTTAGATTGGGTAGGAGAGAGGGCACACAGAGCTGTTTGTTATGTACGTAGGGATGTCCCTTCTATCCTCGTGAGAGATCTCAGTGAAACTTCTATGGAGCTACTCTTCAGTCTGCTCCCAATGGTTTCTAGGGTGACAGCCTTATTTCTTCTGTGGTAAGACACTTTCCCATACCACTCTGCTGAATTTAAATGACTTCATTGCAGTAAACAGGCTAGTGGCATATGGGACAGGATGACTTTGCGACTCAAGTAGTAGTTGTGGTCTCTGAGCTTTTCTTACCCTCAGGAATGAAATGATCAGTTAAAACCACCACCGCCTGTGGAAAAGAGTGCCACTTTTCAGTGTCATTGCCCTGTGTCTATACCTGTGGAATTGGGACTAAAATTTTATTGTTTCATGCAACTGAAATTCGTTTTCCCCTAGTGGACCATGCTCATCATGGCATAGGCTGGTGACTGGTGCTGTGCAGAGATTCTCCAAAGCTGAAGTGTCAATAAGCATGTCCTATTAAAAGTTTCTGTGGGCATAAGGGAAGGGATCTTTCCCTTTCTCTTTTGTTTTTTTTTTTATCAGCAATTGTTGCCATTGCTGCCTGGAGGTGTGCCCCCTCTACGGCAGCAGAATGCCTGATTCTGGTGAGAAGGACAAAGAACAGGACTAGGGAAGACCAGTGCAGTGAGATTAGTGCAACAGACTGACTGACTTGTACAGACTGTGAACCAATGGCCTGAAGGGCTGACATAGCAGATAGCATTGAGAAAGGAGAAGAGACAGTCTCAGGAAGAAAGCAAGAGGGAGATGCACCAAAGCATAATGGATCTTCTCAGACAGCAAACCCAAATGCTGATCCACAGGTCCAAAATGGTTGATCTACAGATCCAAAAATCCTAGACTCCCCACCCTTTGCAGTCCTTTAGGGAACATCAAGGTAGCAGTTCTCTACACCTCGCAGCATGCCATGTGGCATGCTGGGCCTCATCCTTACCCCCATTGCTCCATGCCATGGGACAGCAAGGAAAACAATAGCTTCACATACATGGACCTGTGAGAACCATGGTTAGCATATGTGCAGGCAAAAGGCACTGCATTTGTGCACTGAAATGGACAGAAATGTTTGCCGCCTTTCCAATGTTAAAGTTCCATTCTGTTAATTTATTATGTTTATATTGCGTTCCCTGTTTTCTTGCATAGTGTCTTTCTGCACTGTGTTTGATGCAATGAATTTCTATTTTAAAAAAAATAATTTTATTAGTTCACAACACAGAATACTTAGCGGTATTCAAAGCACCCACTACTTGTAAACGTACAGCATCACAGAAGTCATAGATTAACAAGACACTTAGTACTATTTATAAATGTAGAGCAAGCAAGCATGATTCCTAAGAGCACCCATAGCCAGGATCAGAGAACAGTCCAGCACAGAAAACTACTGTGGCTGACCATTAAAGTGCTCTTTCAAAGTGCCCTCTTCCCCCCCACCCCACACACACCTGCATAGCTCCACGTTAAGCTCTTGTAATGGCCTTTATGTCTGGTTGTTTGAACTTAACAGGCAGCTGCTTCGCCACCCTGGTGGCAGCTTTTTTACCCTCGCCTCATTGATACCATGCAGTACACACCATGCAACTATAACTATTGGGATGTTTTTCTCATTGAGATCCAGTCTAGTGAGTAAACACCGCCAGCATCCCTTCAGTCTACCAAATGTGCATTCAAGTGTCATTCTGCACCCACTGAGTTGGAGTTGAATCTTTCCTTGGTGCAGTCAAGGTGTCTGGTGTATAGCTTTATGAGCAAGAGGTAGGCTTGGTCTCCTGGAACCACTATTGGTATTTCAGTATCACCAATGGTAATCTGCTGGCTTGGAAAGAATGCCCCTTTCAGCTTTTTGTTCAGTCCTGTGTTCTTCAAGATGCAAGCATCATGTACTTTCCCTCACCAGCCCACATTGACATTGGTGAAGTATCCCCAGTGATCCATCAATGCTTGCATAACCATAGAAAATTAACCCTTTTTTTTTATTATTCACTCTGTGGCATAATGGGCTTGTGCCAAAATAAGGATATGCTAGCTGTCTCTTGGCCCATCACGGTGCAGGTGCCCCGTTGCTGCAAATCCAAATGTTGCATGTTGCCGATAATTGTTTCACATATCAGGAGATGATTAATGGCCCTACGTCCTTGCATGACGACAGCCCTCACTATGGATTTTCCGACGCCAAAATCCTTCCTCAGTGGTTGGTAGTAATCCATCATTATAAACTTCCAGAGTGCTATCACCACATACTTCTCCACTGTCAATGGAACTCTCCTTCTGGTGTCCCTGCAAAGAAGGGCTGGGTTGAGCTTGGACCACAGATCCAGAAATGTGACCTTTTGCATCTGATAGTTCTGTAGCCACTGTTGATTGTCCCAAACGTGCATTACAGGACAATCCCATCAGTCAATGCTCTTTTCTCTGGCCTTGAAGTGGGATTCCACCATATGCAACCGCTTTGTGAATGCCACCAACAACCTTGAATTGTTTTTTTGCTCAGCAAACTGTCCTTTGAGAAATTGTGGCATCCCCTGTTGTTGTGGTACTTGCTGTGGATCGCAAATACAGGAGGGTCATGTGCCCTGTATTTACAATGTTTATGAGAACAGCAGCTCTCTGCAGGCTCCATGCTCTTGTTAAAGATGGTTGTGGACACTGAAAAGTCCTGGGCAGGTTTGTGGGAATTAAAAAAAAAAAAAAAAAAAAAGTGTGTGTGTGAAAATTATGAGGTATAGATGGCATTATGCAGTGGAGAAAGTTACATATTGGGAACTTGACCCCAACATCCCACAGATCCCTGACCAACTCATTTCTACCCCATTGCGTGTTCTGAACCTTTTCCAAAAGGCATTTCATGGACTGTGGCATACTGGGATACCTACCTGTGGTGCACCTCACTCGGCATCAAAACAAGCACTCCTGATATGTATGTGCAGTACTGATGCAAGGAGCCACGTATGCACGTGCAAGAGCGATACTAACTTTGGTGACTGCATGCTGATGTAACTTGTGTTACCCAAACTTTGTAGCGTAGACATGGCCTAAGAGTCATATTCTAGGCGTGACAGCTCTCCTAACAGTTCCTCCCTGTCTCAGTACAGTTGGATGGATCATCACCTCAAGCCGTGTCTTTCTAGACTTCGAGCTAAGCTGACAGCTGTGGACTTGTGCCTGTTGCTTCTTTTACTGTTTCTGTAGCATCACTGCTATTGATTTAGAAGCTAACTTTAGCAGCTATATCCTCTCTTTATGTTAACTTTTGCAGTTCTATTCTGATGTCTGTAATGAATGGTAATAAAGAAAAAGTCTAGCCATAAGGATTACCTTCTGTCATATAGTAAAAAAGAAAAAATTGCTTTCATGGATAGACTTTTTGAAGTATATATTTTAAGCTAAAGAAAATACATCGTGTCCCTATATATGGTCAGAAGGAGATTAAAACTATGGGACTGCTGCTGTTATCAGTGAGCTTGGAAGAGGTAATAATATAAGTCTGAGTGAGCTCATTCCATTAATAACCTAAAAGAATAGTTTGTATGAACTCTGCTTGATCCATGCATTGAGCCTATCGATTCCAATTTTGAATAAGTTTACTTGGCACATTGTGAATTTGTAGGCATTTCCAGCTGTATTACTGTTGAGCTGACATAAGTGAAATGTAAACCTTCTGGAGGCTATAGTCCTTGTCAGTTAGTGAGATCTTAAAACAGCTGCATTATCACAAAATGTTTTTAAAATCTTGGTTATTTTCAGGAAAGCATTTTCTGGGACACTTTACAGAGAACTTTATCTGAATTCTTGCACCCCGTTAACGTACAATAAATTTTATCCCTCTAATTAATGTCATATCCTTCTATAAATCCAGTCCTCAGTTTGACATAAATGATCTGCTGAAGGCAGATGGTAAGCTAATGTTTTGCTCCCTCGTTTAGATAGAAAAGCGGTACCATGATAGGAAGATGAAGGAAGGGGTATGATGCTGCTGACATACAGTAGATTATGGGAGTGGTCTAGTGAGAATTAAATCCAGGCAGTTACAATGTGCCATCTGTGTTTTAACACGAGGAGGCTTATTTTTCCTCTGTTACTGAGGCAAAATTTTCAGTTGTTTTGATGATGTTTTGATCATATTTTTTTCTGGTAATTGAACCTCACCATTGAGTTAAAGGGACACAGTCAGTCTGTTCTAAACTTAATGGCTTATAAAGGACCAAATAACATTTTAAAAGTAACCTGCAAGGGATTTACTTTCCTAATTTGGGGGGCTCTGAGCAGGATTAGTATGTTTTTAACTAGAGAGCACACACACTAGATACTTCTATCAAGGACAAATGGAGTAAATATAAAATCTTCACTGGGCTCTTCATGTCATCCGAAGCTTTAAAATGCGATGTATGCAGAGGTGATTTGAAAACTAAGACATTAATTTACAGTTTAGGACACTGAACACCATTATAAAATGCCCAAAGCCTTGAAAAAATGAGTACTTTAAAATTAAACTCTAAATTTTTTACTTTATAGCTATTCTTCCATCTCGTGGAATAAATTCATTAACATTTCTAGTGTATTTTATATATCTGGTAATGCCGTACTTGGTTGTTCCTATTTGTTGTATAACCAAATAAATGATTGTTTTCCATAATGCTTATAAAATGCATTATAAAATATGATGCTGAGCTCCAGCCTGCCCATATTTTGATTGTAATGGAATTGCTAGAGTTTCTGTTGAGTTTGCAGTGGGTTTCTCTGTAAAAAATTTTCAGCAAAGTTCTTTGTTGTGTTTTCTTAATCCTTGTCAGAACCTTTCTGAGATATATACCTGGAGGTTATTTGTTTGGTTGTTCATCATTAATAACATACTTTCTGAAGGAAAATGTAAGTATCTGCTGTTGTTACAAGTAGTACTAAAGATTGCTGTAAGCCGAAGATGCTTGAGAGAGAGTTTTTTCAGTTTGTTTACTTTGTTCACTTGACAGTACTTCTCATAGAGTTGTATTCTGTAATGGTTTGAGTGGACCTTTCACAAACCAAGATGGGGGGCAGAAGCATGTTAGTAAGAGAAACAAGAAAATGTAATTGTAAAACCAGAAAAATTGACAAGGGGCTTTTAGATGCAGGCGTAGTACCTGAAACTACCTTTAATTTGCTCTTTAAAAACTGACAAGATTTAAAGTTGATTGTGTTCTTTAATTGAAATCTCCCTCCTTCGTCCCTTGCTGCAGTAGCAGTAGTGTTTATGTTACATTTTGTCTTTCAGTAAGGCCATATGTTGGTTTATTAGGTAACTAGGTCAACAGCAGTATGTTGTAATACCTATGACTTTATAAAATAAACTGTTACATTATGTATTTAGGCATTAATATCTACTGTGCCATTAAAGTATTGTACTGGTACATATCATAAAAACTGAAGGCTTCTTAACTAAAAAAGACCACTTTTTTCTTTTAAAAGAACAAAGCCCTTTTCGTTTAAATGGTCATTATCATAACTTTATGTTGAAATGATCAGGGGATTTGCTTTCTGCGTTGGAGGCAAGAATAAGTTAGTGTCTTAACCCTGTTTGAATAATAAATGTACTTGCTTCTGAATTAATTGTGATTAATGGACATTGAAGCCCTTTAATGATGTTAGACTCGCTGTGCTAGCTGTATATCCCACTACTAGTCTTTCTCTGAGCCATGAGGACGAATGAGCTCCGCTGTATTTGGTTTTGGTGTGACATCTTTATTAGTACTTTAATACATTTTAATCACTTTTGCTAATCAAGATCTCTTGAAGACAAATATACAGCGATCACTTAATGTTATCCATGGTAAGGCTTGAAATGTCTAGACTTCCTGGAACCAAGACAGCCAGCACAATTAATTCAATCTTTCTAGATTTTCCAGTTAGCTACATTCTGAGTTACCACAGTTTTAGTGTAGGTATATTGGAAGAAATGGAAGTTGGCAAGACTCCAGAACCCAAAGTCCTGTCTCATTTGCTGTGACTCTGTTTGAATTGGGTGTTTGCACTAGTGTCCTTCACTAACAATTCCCCTTTCCTAATTGTGGTGCAGCTCCTAAGTGAAATGATTTCTCTTTTGTCAGATGTTTGTCAAAGGAGTTTCTTGATGCATAGAATTAAATTGGTCATTGTTATTTGAAAACTTGTTACTGAAATCATTCAGATGGTGTTAAAAACATGAAAATTTACTGCCTTAAAAAGTTTACAATGTAAATAATGCATGGTAGCCATATTTGAAGTCAGTTGCAGTAGCACTTTTGTAAATGAGGGCAGAACTGATGGTAGAAATCTAGAACACCCAGTGTGTTTGGAACAGCACGAGCTCCCTATCTTTGGAATCAATAAAATAGAAAAACCAATTAGTTTATTCAAACTCTGAACGTTTGAAACAGAAAATAGGATGGAAAATCTTCTAGTTACTTATTAGATTCTAATTTTATTTTTTTAGAGTCTGGTTTTGCTCATAATCTCTCTCTTGTTGAAAAAAGGCTGTCTAGAAAGATGTAACTATAGTGTGTCAGCTACAGATCAGAGGAGGATGCTCTCCTTGTGGACAAGGAGGGTGTGGTTTGAGTTTCAGGAGAGGTAACATAAGTTAATTGGTAGTTTGAAGGTGAGGATGTAGTCTGTGCAGAGGATGGTGAGGATTCCTTGGATCATTAACAGCAGTTCTTTTTAGGCAGTAGAGTATTTCAAGCTTGGTTTTACACTTCTATTGTCTGTTATATTAAAAACCACTTTGTTGTAGGCTGATAGTGAGACCTAGTGACTTTTGTCCTAGGTACTGCTGTCTGGTAGCCTAGCTTCTGAAATATTTGTCATTAGTGTAATAGACCTAGGCCTAAAGTTATCAGTCCTGTGAAATTCCATCTATTACAGAATGCTGTAGCATGACTCCTCAGCAATACAGGCTACCATGAGCACATTAAACCTGTTCTCCGCTCTCTACGTTAACTTGCCATAGACTATGGAGGCAAGTTCAGAGTCTTGGTCCTTATTTGCAAGGTGCTCAATGGCCTGGATCCAGCATATCTTAAAAAATCACTAAAGCTTTGGGATGCTGATCGCTCAATTCTGCACGTAGGGCACCATGGAACTTTTTACGGTAAGGATAAAGCTTGTTTGTGCAGGAGACAGTGTGTTCTGGGGTGCTGACCGAAGACTGTGGAACAAACACCTACAGGAGCTAAGGACCATAACAAATCTTACGCCTTTCGTTCCAACTGCAAGGCATGCTTTGTTGATCTTAATTTCCAACAGACACACAGCAGCATACCTTTTAATAAGTAATCTAAGCACCAATCAACCAAAACAAAATGTTATACCTTATGCATACTTCTACCCCTGGAGAGAGGATGAGAGAAGATGCTAACCACATGTCACAGACATGAGTCATGTTGCTTAATGCACTGACTGCTGGAAGGTGCTCTGATGCTATAGTGGTGAGAACAGGATAAAAACTTGAATAGAATAGAACTTTAAAAGTAAATTGTTGGAGGACAAATCCCCCTTCATCTCCAGAACTATGAGCCAAAATTTCATCAGTACAGCAGGTGCATCCATGTCCCAGAAGTTATAAATAATAAGATCACTTCTAAATGACCTGCAGGATCTGAGACAGTCTGTTTGGAGGTGGAGGGGATCTGAATGAAAGCTTTGTCTGCATTTCAAAATGTCTTCCCCCCCATCTCCAAATTGAGGGAGTATGGAAGTATCTTACTAATAGTATCTTCCCTAAGTGTTTAACAAAATAGCTGTGTGAAAAAAACAAAAAAAATGTTACTCTTTCTGTGAGCTGTGCTATGAAGGTTCAACTGGAAGACAAAATACTATTTAGAAACACCTCCTGATAGTGAAGGTTTTAAGAAATGTATTTTAAATAAGACATGTTCAATCTTAATTTTGTTGTGCTTTATAAGATAGGGTCTTGTGTTCTTATGCTTTCAGTTGAAACCATAAAAATGATTTTGAATGTAAAACTTTAGAGGGAACATAAGAACAGCCATGCTGGGTCAGAACAATGGTCCATCTAGCCCAGTATCCTGTCTTCCCACAGTGGCCAATGACAGATGCTTAGAGGGAATGAACAGAACAGGTAATCGTCAAGCGACCCATTCCCAGGGAGAACATAATTAGTGAGTCCAAGCAGAGTGACAGAGGGTGAAATGCATCAGGGACTTTGTCACAAAATATTTGACAGCCCTCTAGTGAATAATTGTTGGCGGCTAACTGACTCTGTTTAATCTTTATTGGGAAGAGCAGGAGGAGGAAGTACTTGTATGTGCCGATCTCCACAATCCCTAGGGTTGTGATGTACATTTGGATCAGATCACTGGACTATTCCTGAGAAAAGCAGAGATGTGATGTAATTCCTGAAAGACCAAGGAAAGACTTGGAGATGTTTGCTCATCTAAAGAAAACCATCTTTCAAAGGAGGAAAAAACATGGTTTGCAACTACACAAGGACTGTTCCTTGTTTGAATCAACCAAGCAAACAGACTTTGTTCTGGGTCCAGAGATTTTAATATTAGTTTGTTCAGAGAGGAAGTTTCTATTATTGGGGAATTATCCTGTTTACTTCGCTTAATAACAAAAGCTTCTGTTGCAGGCCCACCATCCCTATTCTTAACATCCAGAGGCTTGCACTTAGATAGAGAGGAGGAAATTTTGAATGGATGTTTTGATAGTGATTCTTGCCAATTTATTTTTTCTAAATGAAATCAATAGGAAGCAATTACAAAACACATGGTTTTGGCAGCCTGACCATAACATGACTCACAATTAACCCCTTCACTACTAAATATGGATTCATCTGTGCCGTATAGTCATTCTGTATTATAGAGGAGTGTCAGCAGTGCAGCTAAACACCAACTCTTTGGGTGATGTAGCCAGTAAGTTGGCCATTGTTGGAAGTTTGGATGTTGTCCAATGTATCGAGCAACACTGAAATAGTTAAACACTAGTTATTGCCTGACAACTCCTCTCATAATACCTAGTTTTGTAACTGGGCTAACAGCATCAACTCTGATTTTCTTCACCTCTGTTAGTGTTGCTTCCATTGTGCATTTGTGGGTGGAATTTTGTACTGATTTGATGAGACAACTGTTGTTCTAGGCAGATATCATTACAAAAAATGTAGAGGAATAGAGGCTTGACTCAGTTGGGGTCCAAGAGCCCAGGCTGGTTATCTTAGTCCCCCGTGTATTTGCTTTTTCCTTTCTCTCGTGCATTATGCCTTGCTTGTTTTGCTGTACATAGAGGCCGCAAAATGAAGTAACTGATACACAAGATTTGCTGCTTCCCCAGAATAGAGTAGGAGTATCTATGTGAAGCTGACAAGCATTGCCAGTTTTATGTTGCTTCTGAGATTTCATTGTCCGTTTTCCCCGCCCAAATCCCCTATCTAGCTACAGCATACAATATATATATATTTTTAAAAATATCCTACCAAGCGTATGTATAACCTCTTCTCCTTCTTTATAGAGAATGAATATTAAAATTCGTCCTCTGATCTACATTATTCAGTACCTCACTTCACATGCTCTCTTGCAAGTAGGTTATGCCATCTGGCGCTAACTTACTTTATTGGATTTTTACTGCTTGAAGAGGGTCCATTGTGTGCTATCTGGACCCTTAACAATCTTTTAACAACACATTAATTCAACAGACCTGTCAGTTACCTAAGATGAGATAACTTAGCAACAAAATAAATATTACAAATTAATCTCTCCATGGAATTCCTATCAGAGTGTCTCACCACCTCTGACTGGCCGAACCAAATCACCTTACATGAGAGAGGGGGAAATGGGTTTTGTAGTGCACTCTGGAAGCTGACAAAAATGTCTCCTGAGCAAATGAGTTCCAAAGGCTAGGGTAGTGGGAGCTAGCTAATGTCCTGTCTCATGCCACTGTGCCTTTATTGACAACAACTGTGTTAGTATCTCACAGGGACATAGGGCCCACTAACACACACTTAAGCTCTGTAAGGAAATAACAGTAGGTTATATCTGCACAGTATTTATTTCCGGTGGTGAAATAACCCACATTTGACTTTCAGATCCCAGGCTTTTCGCAGGGCTGAAGAAATCTGAGCTGTGATAGAAGGCGTTTGAGTCAATAAATATGAAACTCCAATGTCACTTTCACTTTCCATAATATAACCACACTTTTTAGAAACGGTCTTATGCTGTATTTACCCTGCTGGTTTGTGAGAACAAGGAGAAGAGTGCAGATGGAAATTAAATTAAATGTCATATTGTGAAGATTTTTAAAACCTGTCTAAAACGATAGTGAAAGGTTAATGCTTGTCTAGTTTGCTGTTTGTTGGGGGCACTCCCTTGATGTAGACTTATGGGTGAGTGGGGAGAAGTGTTCTGATTCCTGGAGCCTGCTGCAAAGCAAAATAAACCTAAACTGCATTGTATAGACTAGATGGCTCAGTGCAGCCATTCCCAAATCTGATTCCTTCAACCAAGCACTTTCTGGTGGTCCATGGATAGTTGGCTCCTCCTGTGTTCCTGTCTCTCCTTGTTTCCAGCTACTGAATCACATTAAAGGAAGCTTAAAAATACATTAAATACTTTACTTCCCCACATAAGCAACTGCCATAATGGTGGTGGTAGATCACTGGTATGTGTGTGCGGGGTGCAGGTGAGGGGGGGTGGAGGAATGGTCTATCACTGGCAAATGGGAGAGAAGGATAGGTATTCACAAGACACGATTTAAAATGGGATCCACTTCATGAAATCGTTTGAGAGCACCTGACTCCAGGTTGCAATAGGATAAGCCTGTCACTTATGCATTGCTGGTTCAAATTCATCTCAGGTGAGCAGTGACTGAAAGCTTTTTTTCGTGTGATGGAAGCTCACTGGTCAATGTAAAATGAGTTGGGTGGGGATTTTGGAGCATTTCAGTCCAGCTGTTATTCCCCAAGTGTTCACATCACAGAATACTCCAGTACCACTTAGCCCTTGATTTGCAACCTTAGCTAAAAGGACAAGGACTGTGGAACTATACTCCCACCTGACTCCCCAGAGAGAGAGTCCTTTCAGATCAGGGCTGAGGTATCTTGTATTGGAGGAGTGATAATGGAAAACTTGACAAGGGCACCTTTCATGAGCAATACATTCTCAGAGAAAAAGAACCCGCAACATACCAGTGTTTAAATAATGGTGAAAATGACCTTTGGGGGGGGGGGGAGAGAAAAAGTAGGCTTTGTATAAGAGATTTGCCGTTCTTACAGTATTCTATCTTGGCTGTTGGGAGTAATAGATATGTATTGTGTAGAAATGCAATATTTTTAGGACAATCAGTGTTCAGTTGTGTTTGTATCTATGGCTGAAAAGTGCAAAAACATTTTTAAATCTGAAGCATTTTGATTACTGTGGAAAACGGATGTTCACATGTTTTTAATTTGGAAAAAAGTTTTGAATGTTAAATGCGGTAACGCCTAAAGGGGTAACATCTTGAATGTTTCTTAATTCTAAATGAGAAAGTTAGATAAATGTTTCTACTTAAGGTTTGGGCTGGAGGGGATTGAAACAGACATGTTTGTCCCTATGTAAGCAATGGTAACTTGTTACTGAAGATGCATGTGATGCAACTCTCAAAGATTTGTTCTATCCGCTCTAACGCATGATTATTTCAGGTCCTCTTTATACTTTAAATAGATCTGCTTCTCATGTGATTTTCATCTTTTTGTGTCAACAGCCAGGATCAAGTTGAAATAAACATGGCATCAGATTAGTAAAATGGAATCCCAAAAAACCTGCTGTCCATTAGCAGAATAAATGCATCTCAGAAAGCCTCTGCAGTTTAAATATGAGATTTTTTTTGCCCATGCAGTGCAAGAATCATTTTGCAAATCCTAAAATCTGTGACCTGCTAGATTTCAGCAGCTCACTTTACTAAAATCAAATTGCTTAAAGGCAAGGTTATTTAGTTGACATAGGGATGTTTTAAACTTGGCCTCAATAACTGTATAGTAGTGTAGTAATCAATCTAGACTGGCAGAGGAAATGAAGGGGATTATTTTACTGTTTATCTATTCTCACTTCTTAAATTTAATATTTAGCTTCTTTAGTCTGTTACAGGGATACTTATTTTTGGTAGAATCTGAAATTTGTAATAGTAAAACTTTTGATCTTTTGAAGAGTATTGTTGCCTGTAGGTGGTTATTTTTGGGTGATTTTCTTCTGAAACTTTAATTGGAAAAAATGGTGTAATATATCTCAGGAAGTGAGATATGGCTGCCACAGAATTTTTGTATAGGATGTTAGTAAGAGGCTTGTCTAGTTACATGTCTAGTTCTCCCCCACTTATTTGCCACAAAATGGCACTGGCACAGAGTTTTACTGGAGGGTGAAGAAGAGGACTCAAGAAAAAGTATAAAACTAGAAATGCTAAGAGGAGTGCACTTTTATTTCTACAAACCTCATTATTTGCTTTTATTTGTCTTCTGCAGTTGTCACACTAGAAATCTCTCATAGACTATTTTGATTAGGCAAGAAGGCTGCAATTATAACTGATGCATTCTAAGAACTGTGGGAAGGAAGTGCTAAGGAAAACTTGCAGTACCAGAGTTAAGCAGAATCACTCATGTATCTGAAACGTGTTTGTTAGAATAATCCACACTATAAAAGGTGTGTGAGCAGACATGGAGGAAGAGGTCTCTATTTTTGAAAAAACTAAACAAAGTCTAGTTTTACATATGAATGTGATTTGTCAGTGATAGATCACTTTATATATAAAGCTCAGCAGGCAGAGACTAGAGAGAGCAGCTGTCAGGAAGTGGTGCTCGGAGTGTTTGCTCTTTGATTTACAATGGTTAAATGCATGTGTGTAAACTGAAGAAATATTGTTGTTTACTTTTTAAAATCTCTGTTACAGTTTCATCATGACAACAGAGAAGAGTCTACTGGCTGAGGCTGAGAATCCTAAACAACAGCAGCAAAAAGAGGAGGAGGTAGCTGCTGAAACACAGAAGCAAGAGGCTTCTTTGGAGGAGGCTTCCCAACAGGCATCTGAGGGGCATAATCAAACTGGACAGAGGCAGAAAGCATCCAACGGTGATACCCCCACACACGAAGACCCGAGCAAGAACAAAGAACGTTGTACTTCTGAGAGTCGGGGCCTGTCGCGCCTATTTTCATCATTTCTCAAAAGGCCCAAGTCTCAGGTGTCTGAAGAAGAAGGCAAAGAAGTGGAGACTCCAAAGGAGGGAACTGAAGGACGTCAGAAAGAGACAGATTTAGGAGCCAATCCCGATGAAGAAATCCTACTGAAGGCCCCAATAGCAGCTCCTGAACCTGAGCTCAGGACTGACCCGTCTTTAGATCTTCATTCACTGAGCAGTGCAGAAACACAGGTAAACGAAACGAAAGTTAACTTGGATTTAGTTTGGCTTCCTAGCCAGCTAGCTCATGTAATCAGGATTATTTGTCAAATTAGGTAAGGAGCAGAGGTTTGTAATCCTCCTCTGCTAGGTTTGATCAATGAGAAATCAAAAGTTTCTGAAAAAAACTTGGTCAACTTCTAGTCTTTGGCAGATACGGTACATCTGACACTTCCTGCTGTTATGTTTTTGTGTTCTGCAGTGTGATGATCTGCTGTCTAATACTTATTCCTACCATTTAAATCATAATATGTTTAATCTTCAAAGCATTATAAAAACACTAACCAACATTCACAACTCTTCTCTGAGGCAAGGAAGTTTGCCAGTTGGGATTAGAACACTGATTACATCATATGAAAGTTACTTTTAATGTTCATTTTAAACTATTCTGACATACATTATGGGTAGAAGAAAAGTTAATAGAAAACACTTCATGGAAATTTCAGCTGTGTTCAGCAGAAAACAAACAGCCTTAAGTACAAGCAACACAAGTGACAGTTCAGGGCCTCATAGTCATCAGTTCAGTTTATAGCCTTCTCCCATCAGTGTGTTATGCCCTGTTTTTTCTGTGGCCTCACAAATAGTAATAGTCAGTACTTAGAGAATATAGACTGGGGATTTAAAAGCAGCCTAAGGAATTTCTGTGCCCATTTTCTGGTTCTCTTAGACCCCTTAAAAATCCTAGCCTTAAACGCATAGACCTCAGAGCTTTAGAAGGTGGATATTATCCCTATTTTATTGATGGGAAACTGAAGCACAGAATATTAATAGCCAAATGTTCAAAAGTGGCCTGTGATTTTTAGGTACATCAGCTTTTGGCTACTGGACTTAAAATACAATGGGCTTCTTTCTTTTTCTTTCCTACTAGAGGTGGTGAATACCTGCAACTTTTGACTTTAACTGGAGGTGTTGTGGTTGCTCAGCATTTGAGAAAGTGAGGCCCAGGTTGTTTCGAGTTGAACACCTAAAGTTGGTGACTGTTTCTGAATAATTTACCATGGGTGTCTTGCCCATGCTAGTCTGGAGGCAGTGTGATCTAGTGAACAGACTAGTGCTGCTTGTCAGTGATGTAAATAGGAAGTTTACAGCTAGTTTCTTTTGTCTTATGGACCTGAAGAAATTTCCACTTTAAATAGTATAGTATTGCCAAACTAGACATGCAGAAATCGTAAGTCTGGCTCCCAAAAATCATGAGATTAAAAAATAGCAATTAAGTTCTCATTTGCCCTCTGGTTTCTGAGTCTTTACAATACATTCAGCTTTAGTTTTTATAAGTTTCTAGACTTCATGTTCGCAGAGAGAAGCTTGAAAATGTGAATTAAGATTTTTTTATGTAATCCCTGGACTCCAAGGGTTGGGCCTTTAAGCAAAATAACAAATACTATAATCAAGACTCGCAGTAAAAGTGTATTGTGTAAAGTGTGGAGTATATATGAACTTCTGTAAAAACAAAACCTTCAGAATGTACCAAGTTAATTTAGACTATAATGTTTATAATTAGTGTCCTTTAAAATCCTGACTTTTGGCGAACAGCTCTGCTAAGAACACATTTGTGTGACATGCACTGTTGTACAGCCTCTGGGTCAGCATTTATGTCTAAACTTGTCCGATTATCTGCCATCTGATTATTTTGTCTTTGTCATAGCCAAAAGCGTCAGTTTGTGGACATTGGTCAAATGTAAATAATTGCAAATACTTAAGTATGTGTTGCCTTCATGACGGTGTGCCAGTCTTCCATTTTTACTATCACTCATAGCACAGGAAGACTGATTGCCACTTTGGATTCCAAAATTAAATTCCACATTATGTTGGTAGATTTATTGTGATGAAAACAGACAGATTCTGAGTTCCAGTGGACATGTGGGAAGGACTGTTTTACAATGAAACAATTCTAGGAAGTCACTTGTTTTTAATGGATTAGCTGAGTATTTTGCCTGCAAGATTGAGGGGTCAGATTGGAAAAATAAGTCTCCAATCCAAAATGAGATGCCCCTAGCAGGAGATTGAACACATCTTCATAATATAATCAACCCTGTCCCTTCTGGCATGCTTTGATAAATTAATAGTTAGAGACTGACTTAAATTTTCGTTAGACTTCAGAATTAACACCCACTTGAACTGAATAAAGATCAGTTGATATCTGAGCTATTGTTTCAAATTTTTTGCAGACATGGGCAGGCATTACTGCACTGATTTACATTTAAATTCTCTTCAATGAGAAGGACTAGGTATTTTAGTTTAGAAAAAGAAATTGTGGACTTTAGAACCCAAGATACACAGCCCCAGATAAAAGCTCTAGATTGCTGAGCCACTGTGAGGTGGCCCAATTTGATCTGTAATGGGATTTAATCATCTACAGTACATTTATAGTATGTATGAAACCTCTAAGTAATAAATTTGATGATGTGGGATTTCAGCCTGCTCAGGAGGACAGGAGAGAAGATCAAGATCCCGAGAGCAGAGACCTTGAGATTAAGGAAGGAGGCGACGTGCAGGAAGAGTGTTCCAGGGCAGAGTTGAAAAGAGAGAACCCCGAGACAAAATCAGACCAAGAATTAAAGGCCACCCAGAGATCAGTAAGAAGACATAGAAATATGAACTGCAAGGTTTCCTTGCTGGATGACACTGTTTACGAGTGTACTTTGGACGTAAGTACATTCAGTCTCTTAAGATGGGTGCGGGGAAGGGGGTATGGAATTGGGTAATGCTGCCAGTGAAGTAAATGGCAAAATTCCATTGGAGTAGAACTGTGCCTTAAACCGTTACAATTATTTAAAGTCTGAGAAAAATGTGGGGCACTTTGGATGCTGCCAAAAAAAAAAAAAAAATCCAACATCTCTAGTTGGGGGATTTTTTCAGAATGTTGTCATCTCACTTGCTGCTGCTTTCTCCTTCACGTGCCCCCAATTCTTGATCCTCCAGGCTTGAGTTTGATTTCTTTTTTTTAACTTCCCTTTAAGATTGGATTATAACTCTAAATAATCAGATCAGAGCCAGAAGATGTTTCTTGTCAGCTGGATTTGTATGCTTTCCTGGCTTTTCACCCAGAACACCTTGGAAATCTAAGATCACGTGTTGTTGACTAAAAGCAGGAAAACAGTTTCAGCAAATAACCACAGGAAAAATTAGATTATCGCCACTTAAACTGGATCAGAATACTTATTGCTGCTTTGTTCTTTCAAATTCTTCCTTCTCATATGAGCTATGCCTTGGAAGAGTTAGCAGGAGTGCTTATAACTATCAGTTGTATTTCATCAGTTGTATTTCTTAATCATTTATCTAAGCCCCAGTCCTGACATCGGTGTTTATAGTTTTTACACAAGGGTGATGGTAGCACTGACACCGGGTCAAAGCCCTGGTTCTGAACTCTTAATCATCAAATTTTGGGCTTTAGTGGTTGTGAAAGGGTTGCTTTTATTCCTATCATCAGGCTGTTGCACTTGCCTTAGTTTTCCATTAGGGGTATTTGCATGCACAGTGACAAATTCTGAAACTCTCTCTCCTTGGGTTGTAGTTCAGTGAAGTCTTGTATCCCACCACAAGAAGCCTCTCCTTTCTGCATCCCCTCCTCAGGCTTAATTCACCTTTCTGTTTCAGATTTTGTAAACTGTCTCTTCAGCCTTTACAGCCCTCTCACTATGGTCTGGGTAACCTTCTGTTCTTATATCAGAGGTTCATGGATCCAAGGCAGTCTTCTCCTCTTCCATGCCCTTGTCTGGAGAGACCTAGCAGCTGCTAGTGTTCTGCTTCAAGTTTCCCAGTGGAGATCTCTGTCTCATCTCAGACTGAAAGTGGCTTAGCTTTTATTCCACTTTCTCTCCTAGAAGGAGTTGCTCTCATCTTACAATGCTTGATGGGCGGAGGTGGGCCTACAAGTCCCAGAATCTGTCCTTAAACGACCAAGATCCAGTAACAGAACTGGTGAACTGGGCCAGAAAATTTGCTAGTAGAGTGACAATATTCAGCAATATTGTTCAGAATATAAATAGCAGTAAACAAATAATGCTTTTAGTCTCCCCATTAAAACAATTTCAGACGCTCTTCTCAGACCTTATGGCTGAAGTTTTTTGGTTGTACATGCTTTTTATATATAGCTCGTAGGATGATTCCAGTGTCATAGCAATAAGAAGTCAACAGAAATCTAATTCAACATCTGAATACTAGCCCAACACATAAATAATCTGGTGCTTAGTCTTTGAGACATAATGAGCTCATTAATACCCTGAACCCACTGGGAGTTCTAGTTGCTCATTTGTGACCTGTTTAGGTTTCTAGGACTTCTTGTGCAAAGCAATTACCTTAGGTAACCCTGTACAATTAGGTCAGTGCTTCAGGGTCTGTAGAACAGTCTTGCTGCTGTTGCTGTCCCATGTGATTAGCCGCTACTCTAAATGCTGATCCAGTGCTGCTGTAGTATGTATAGGTAGCAGTGATAAAAATACCTTTAAAAAAGACTCTAAGCGGTGAGGACCTACATTTTTAGGTCTTATTCAAAAGATAACACTTCCAGCGGGAAGGAGACTTTTAGCACGATGGTTGAGCATTGATTCATTAGTGACTTGTAGGGCAGAATATTGCCTTGTAAATCTCCCATATCACTTCCTGCAGAACATGACTTTTGTTTTTGATGGTTTCCATCCAAGTACTGACCAAACACAGCAACCCTGTGTAGCTTATGTTATCTGATGTGATCACAGCATGAGATGGTATGGCGGCAGCTGCTACCTCATACTGCATTGTCAGATAAGACTTTTTAACTGTATAACCCAGAAAGTTGAGATAAATATTAAATATCAGGTTGTATAACCCTTACTCATATTGATGAGCATTTACTGACATGACTAGTCCTGTTGGCTTTAACTGCAATATTATTCTTAGTCAAGCAGTTTGTGAGATTCAGCTCTTGAAATTGTATGGGAAAGAGAGAGTTGCAGAGTGTAGACTATAAATATAAACCAGTACAAATGGCTGTGGGACCAGATAAAATTCCAGATGTTCATCCTGCACTATTGATCAAAAAGGAGCATAGTTTGATCCGTTTTTCAACATCCCTTTATTTACAGTTGTTTACTTAATTCTGATTCTTTGGAAATCTCTGGGCTAGTATATAACAGGGGTGGCCAGAGAATGGGGGGAGGGGGCATAGGAGGGCTCTGCTATGCACACTTTAACTGTAAAAGACCCACATGTGGCTCATGAGCCCCAGTTTGTGACCACCCCGGTATATAATTCCAAATGAGTTGTCATCTCTAATGCCCATGAAATAGAGCTCTTATTTTGAGGGAGAGATGTGACATACGGCCATCAGGCTCTCTGAGTGCTCCTTATACATAAAAAAGCAAACTTGCAAGAAAAATAAATAGAAAAAACAAGCACAAATTGCACGTCAACAAAACTTTTTTTGCATCAGTGTGGTATAGAGCTCTTCAGTTTCTATAGGTCTTTCCTTTAGGAGGTCCTCTACTATTTGAAGATGCTTCTGATAACATAGTTTTATGTCCTAGAGATGGTTTCCATTGAGCCTTGCTCTAAAGGGGATACTTATTCCTACCCAGAATTCATCCATTTTTCTCTCTGCCCGAAATGTGGCACAGGACTTAAATAACACTTCAAAACATTTTGAAAGCCTAAATTTACCTTAAAGATATATAAATATTATTCTCATTTTATAAATAGAAATACTGCGACAGGGAGGCTGTGACTTGTTCAAGTCAGCAGCCGAGCTAGGATTGGAACCCAAGTTCCAAGCTCCCAGTTCTATGCTTAGTCCACTAGAACATGCTGCCTCCCAAAATGCAGTGTCAGAATAATAGGTGCTATTTCTAGTCACAGATCTCAGTCTGCTCAATACTTGATAGACCTATCTAATTTAGCATTTTGCACTGACACCTCTTACTGTCGCATAAAGCATTTTACAATCACTTAACCCGCACAAAACCTCTCTTGGGTAGGGAAGAATTACGTACACATTTTTGAGATTTATAAACGGAGGCACCAATAAAGTGGCCCTCAGGACATTGTCACTATGGTCAGGAACAGAGTTTACTTCACTTTTAAACACATCCCCAGTAACTGTGGTTTGCTATATTTGAATTTCCTGTCTGAAGTTTTTGCCTGTAAAGTGAAATACTTGGTCAAAAATTGCTGATAGGATCTGAACTGGACTGTTGGAACCAGCCAGGACCCTTTTCTTTTGTTCAAAAATCCAGTCCTCTTCACTGATTGTGTAGAGTGAAAGAGTTATTTGGGGAAAGGTGGAGGAGAGGCTAAAAGCAATGTGTAATATAGAATCCCTGCTATTTGTTTGCAGAAACATGCCAAGGGGCAGGATCTGCTTAGAAAAGTATGTGAGCACCTCAATCTTCTGGAAGAAGACTACTTTGGACTGGCCACATGGGACACTCAAACTTCCAAGGTAAGAAGGTGCTTGTGGAACTAGTCTGCAATAACAAAAAAAAGATAACTTTTGATAGGTTATTGTGTTCAAAATGGGAAAAAGTGTGTAGTGTCCTAAAAAATTATGCTTAACCTAGCTATATTTTGATTTCCGCCCCATATATCAGAAAGACCTTTTCTAAAGAACTGGCAAAGTATGTGAATTGAAAAAGTAATGATATTGTGAATAAAATAGAAGCTACTATAAAATAGGAGAGCATGGGCTTTGCTAATGGCGGGGAGCAAAACAAACTGGAAAAATCTATTCTAGAGGGAAATAGATTAGGCCTCTGTGTGTTGTTTGGTTTTGTTTTTTTAAGGCTATTGAATTATGAAGATACCACAGAAGAACTCAAGGATTTGAGTTATTCAGAAGTGTTGGAAAGATTAGGGTTTTTCCTTTTTTAAAAAAAGTTGGGCCTCACAAAATCATGGTGGATAGGATAGGATAGAGGAGTAGATACCTCAGATGTGGAAGAATCTGGCACAAAAGGAGTTCAAGGAGATTTTCTTCATAGTCATAAATTATTCCATGTAACTATTAAAGGCAATAGGAAGAGCAATCCATATCTGGTATTGTGTGGATAAATAAGCATATTTGATTTAGCTGTTAATTTGAGTTAAGTGTATGTAGACTGGCATCTCTCATCTCAATATCTGAAGGTTCCTGTATTTTTCTTCCTCTTCTGAACTGACTTTTCTATCACTGTTATGGCTAGCTCTTTGATTTAGCGTTAGGTTTGTTATAGTTTACTGGTCTGATGGGTGAATGAAAGCATCCTTCTTCACTGTCATGGGTATATTTTTAAAATTAATGAACTAGTCAATCAATATAATGAATGGAAACAACTTGTTCCCTGCACTCTAGTACTCTGCTGCACAATACTGGCTGTTCCAACTTTATAAAAAAGGAAAAGAAATGTAAAGGGTGCAGAATTTAAGAGCGTGTTCTCCTGTGCGCACACAAGGTCCGTGGCATTGCATATGTAAATTCCACTCCTGTCATGTATGTAAATGAGGAAATAGTTTAGAAAATTTTCAGTGGCATTGCTAAACTTAGTGTTGCATTTGATTTTTAACAGGAAAAAAGTGAGGTGGAAACTGTCAGTTTTCATTCACACTTATTCATGATTTGTTGAACCAACCAAATAAGCATTTAGCCTTTTTTGGAGCACTTTTCCCTTTAGTGTGGAAAAATATCAAAGGAGAATGGCTCCAGCTGGCCTGACAGTCATTGCAAAAAGTCTCTTGAGCTCTTGTCAGCATTTACAAGATTTGGTGGTGGGAGGCTATTCTGGATTAATGCTTCAAATTGAGGTTTGTCAGTGACAGAAGGGAAGGAAAATATTAAATGTGTAAATATTTAGTGAGGCAGTGTAATTTTTTAATATATTTGCTGAATATAAGTTACATTCTTCATACTGAAACGCAAATTGGTCAGTTTTACTTTGATTTTGGTTAGATTCATGCAGTGTCATTGTCTTGCATTGTTGTTTTAACCCCCTTGTGTGTTCTTTAACAAATTAGACTGCCTTAGGTAAAAACTAAGTGAGGCCTTGTTTAGTAAAAAGTAAGCCTAAGGGGGATTGATTTCAAATAATTGGTTGACTTAGTGTCTTTAGAGACCTTTCATAGCTTATGATTGGTATTCTGCCTACGTCCTTGTTTCATGTATTGGAATTATTTATGATAAACTGGTTTACTATGGGGGGATGAAAGAATTAAGCCATTAAAAGATTTAATAAATACAAGTAAAGATTCTTCTTGTGGACAGTTAACAGAATGGTAGCTATTCATGTCAGCTGAAGCCTCAGCTTTGTTTTTATTTTTTATATTTGGAATTGGATTTCACTCCTGCAGTAAGAGGTTGTTTATCCATACTTAGTTCAATCGACTATATGTAAAGATTTTGTTAGATGTTTATAAGAGCAAAAATGTCAAGCTGTTCAAGCTAAGTTTTTTCACCAATGTGGTTTGTGTTGTGGGAAGAAAATTGCCAGATCATCATTCTTTAGTAACCTCCCAGTCTGTCTGTCTGTCTCTCTTTGTATTCATCACATTTGAATCAAGCAGGCTTCCTTTGGTTTGGGACAGGAGGAGTAGAAGAACATTTATTGCATTGCCTTTTTTGAAAACAGAATTATACTCATGGTTTTTTTACTCTCTCGGTGTCTGATTGGGAGTTTGCTGCTTTAATTTCTTACAGAGGTGAGGGAACACTGTCAGTAGCAGGATTGTTTGGTGCCAGAGATTTATTGTAATTTAAAACCAAGAATGAGGGAGTTAAACAGCTCTTTGATACAGGTTTTAATTCCGGTTTGGAATAAACTATTCATGTTTGCACCCACTCTTTGCTCTTTTGGGATAATTGCTTTATATATATACATCTTTCTGTTTTAATAGAGTGTAAACTACCAACTCTGACGTTCTCTCCAGTCCTACAGTGTTCTCTAAATAGAACTCCCACCTAGTAATTCAGTTTACCAGTGAACGTGATCTTAAGAAGTGACCTCAACAAACCAACTTCTGAACCTCCTCCAAACACACACACACACACCCAAATATTTCTATCTTCAGATATAACCATGTCCCCAAGGAAGGACACTTTCACCCTCTGTTTTTCCAGTGTGGGAAAGTGAATAGACGGACTGCTTAGCACTGAAGGAGTTTATATTGGAGTTTATAGTAGGCTGAAAGGGAGAATTGTTTTCCACTGATTCATGACACAGCATTGGATAAAAGTATAATTAATTACCAAACCCCCCCATTGTCTGTTGGATTAGGCAGACAGGATGAGTTCCATAAATGCATGACTGCACTTACAGCTGTCCCATTCTCATTGGAGAAAACTAACTTTTGTAGCATCAGCACATACATTTAAAAATTGCTACCCTGACAAAATTGTAGACCTAAAAAAATGCTATATTGGTGGCCTGTGAGCCTTTTTTTTCATGGGTTTCATAGCACTAGTTTTATAAGGTGGAAGACTAGAAGAGAGCATATTTTTAACAATGAATTTAAATTAAACTTACTTACATTTGTATCTGTAACATGTAAAGTAAAATGTCCTTTACGTTAAGAATGATGAGCTTAGAGGGCTGAATGGGGTTAGGTGTGCTACTTTTTCACCTCAAAGGACCTAGATTTACAAATACTGGTTAGGTCACATGAAAATGAATTTGATGGTTTAATTCTAGCTCTTAGAGTACATACAGCGTGACAATAGCTTCTGCTAAGAAGAGGCTCAAGACAGATGTTTTGAGTTATGACTGAAGAAGTATCCTTGGAAGGACAGAGATTATGTCACTGGAATAAATTTTGCATAACTTTCTTGCTCCCAAAAACACTTTAAATAAATAAATAAATAAATAAATAAATAAAAGGGGGACGGCGGAGGGGAGATGAATTACAGACAACTGAGGAAACAGGATAAGAATTTCTAAATATATTACCTCCTTAAGCCAATTGTCAGAAAGTTGTGCCTTTTATTTTTAAGATTATTCCCTCCCTCCCCTGACCAGTCATGATAGGTGCTAAAAGTTTCTGCTGTCATTGGTTATCTTCACTTACTCCAGTGATTGATATGACCTAAAACTTGTCTTTAATAAAGACTATACATAGAGGAGCTTAATTTACTACCTAAAATCTGAATTAGTTTGAGCAATACATCTTAGAATGCATTTGTGTGTGTGATATATAATTCAAAGCTAATAATTTCCAGTTTCAAAGGGTTTTGTGAGAAAATGGCAGTGTTAAAACCTTTATGGATCTGTGCCTTTATCTTCCTAATGGCTAGCTCTGACTTGATCTATCAAGCTGGAATTTGAGAGAAACAAGTGTAGGTTGCAGTATTTCATCAGAGGGTTTATTTTAATGGGGGAAAACTGCAGAGTGTTCTGCACCTTTAGATCCACAGAGATATGGGTTTTCTTGGAGGTTAGCACTTTCTTGTTTAAGGCCATTGTAGGAGCTCAAATAAATGAAGCTTTGTATATAGAGCTTTCATGTCCTTTGGAATTTTAGTTGATCATATATGCAGTGTATATGTACTAGCTAGCCCCTGGGGAACAAAAGTCATGGACATGAATTCTGCTGTTGTCCTTCATCTCATCCTTTCCCCCTCTCTAATTTGAACTGCTTGTAGATGAGTGATGTGATTGGAACTTCAAACCCAGATGGATGAGATTGTAGGCTGGAGTAAGCATGCTGAAAAATGGGGAAACTGAGGATATTGTACATGTTATGAGCACAGTAGAACCTCAGTGTTATGAACACTATAGTTACAAACTGATGGGTCAACCACACACCTTATTTGGAACCAGAAGTATGCAATTAGGCATGTTAAATGTAAACTGCAAAAAAAAAAAAAAAAAGGGGGGGGTAAAAAAATTGATAAGGTAAAGAAACTGTTCATTTTTTGTTTCATTTAAATTAAGATGGTTAAAAGCAGCATTTTTCTTCCACATAGTAAAGTTTGAAAGCTATACTAAGTCGGTGTTCAGTTGTAAACTTTTGAAAGAACAACCATAACATTTTGTTCAGAGTTATGAACATTTCAGAGTTACGAATAGCCTCCATTCCTGAGGTTTTTGTAATATTATAGAGTAACAAGGGGTGGAGGTGGATAGTGTAATGTGTGTATACTTTCTGTATTGTACAACAGCTGATCAGTTCACATTTGATACCTGCCTTTTTAGCTGGTTGGCAGTGCTGTTTCTGGCAGTGTTTCTTGGAATACTTGTCAAACTCTGTGTGAATTTTACTCTTTTCTCTTCTTACAGACATGGCTGGATTCTGCCAAAGAAATAAAAAAACAGGTTCATGGTAAGTGGATTGAGTTCATCTTGATCTATTTTTTTTACTAGTAGATATTTATAATTTTGATGTGCAATTCAGAGAACCCCTAAAGACTCGTTAGAGATCATATAAGGGTGTTTGGCAGGGATCAGCACAAGTTCAAACAGCATGCACTCCCTCTTCTTTTACGCTTAATAACGTGCTGGGCTTAAGAAAACAGTGGCACTTCTTTACAATGGAGAATATCCTGCAGTACATTGTCAGGAGGCAGACAAATGCTGTACCTCCTCCATAGTGCAATCTGGAATTAGTTAAGTCTTTCAGCCTGCCAGTGTGGGGGGGCATGGAAGAGATTAATGTCATGAAGAGACTCTTAAAGGTAAATAACGAGATGGGAAAGGGGAAAAGAAAACATGTGTTGTAGCAAACTTCTGTGGATTCTTCACAGCTGCTCAGGCATCGGAGTAGGGTAGCTGAGTTGAACAAGTAGCTTGAACAGTGTCAGGATACATCTCTCACAGTATAAGCAAAAATGGACTGTGACTTCTTTTGGTATAGCATCAGTTCAATGCAGGAACCAATGTCCATGTAGATCCATTTTCAGACACCATTTGTCTTCAAAAAATATGCACCCTGAAGACTTCTCCCTGCAGTGAAAATGAAATTCTGTGTAGGTTTACAGGGAGAAAAAGGAGAGAAATAGAGGTGTTTCAATAAAGCTATGAAAACTGAATTGGTTCGCTATGTAGCATAGTAGAGACAAAACTCCATTGGAGTTAATAAATGAACAACACTAGGAAAGCTTCATTCCAGTCTTTTTTTTTTTTAAATAATCTACAAAAGCAATTGTTTGTGTACAAGGCTTGAACTGCATTTTATCTTTTGAGATAGTAGTGGTAAAAGTATAATATTGTGAGACTGGTGCAAAAACCGATAGCAAAATATTTAAAGAAATCCTTTGTTTATCTCGGCTGATGGAGATAAACGTAATTTGTCTTACTGGAAAATGACATGATTAAAATACAGACCTAAAAAAGGAACACTGTTTTTCAGCAAACAAGCCCAGAATGTTTAAATAGATAGAAAAGTTGCTTATAGTTACCTTTTAAACTTATTCTTTAATAGTTTGAATGTTTCTGGCACGACACAATGAAAATGGCAGGATTTGTCTCTAACTCAGTTATGGTGTGGCACAAGAGACAAATCCATAAATGGAGTCTATTCTGTTTCTCCTCTCCTGCCTTGTCTCCCTGGCCTCATTTGGGACTTATTAAATCTCTTAGGAAACCAAATCACGAAGACTTGCCTTCCTGAATTAAATACCATTTTAAATTATTGAATTAGAAGGTAACGAATGAAGTGGTTTTATTTGAATCAGGTTTTTGCTGCGATTTTAGAAATTCACTCCTGAAGCAAATAACCCTTGCTGAACCTTGAAAAAATAAATCTTAAAGCTACTACCTTGTTGGTACCTGAACTCTCTGAAGTAAGGAGGGGATGGGTGAGTTTTAATGTCCACACAGTGTAATTATGATTGTAAGGTGCTATATTGGAAAATTATATCTTTTTAATTATTTCAGTTTCAGTTTAAAAATACTTTCAATTACAGTATGCTCCCTGAGATATTAAGAAAGGTTGCATTTTTGTATAAATTGAAAAATAAGCAAACAGCTTTGCATCTTTGCTTGTGTGATGTGATTTATTTGAACAGTGTCTGAGTGTGCATTTTAATATAATTGTAGTGCTCATAGAAGTAAGACTGATGACACTAATTAGGACTAAGTACTGTCTCTAAAGGTGCTACATAAGCCCAGTAATTCAGCTGTAATAAAGCATTTCAGTCTTGACCTGCACTTACTGTTTTAGCCCTCAGTGTTTCTTGCCTGTAAATTGACATTTGTTCTGAATGTATATGGTGGCTGTGTGGCATGGGCCATTGTTTAAAAACTGAACGCCTCTTACTTATTACCTAAGGGAGATTTAAAACCTGAGTTTTTGTTGGTGAATGCTAATTCATTTACCGGCACAACAGTTTGACCTCTATTCATACTTTATCACTTCTATAAAAATCAAAGTGAGGTATGAAGTATTTTATGAGCAGAAGATTCCAAAACAAGTGAATTCCTCGTTTCTTATATTAGCTGTGATGTTTTTCACGCGAATATGTCTGCCTTCACTTAGTCCACTTACACGTTCCATACAAAAAGCGTAGATGTGTTTTAAGCTAAGTAAATGAAAACAGAACACTTCTCTTTAAACTGCATTCTATAATCAATCATTCAGATGGCATTAAAATATAAAATATCATTTGAATGCTTTATTTTTAAAATCAGATTTGATATTTATAAATTTTATAACTGTGTCGTGAACATTTTTTGTTGTAAATGTTTAGAACTTGTATGTTTCTAATTACAGGAGGCCCCTGGGACTTTACATTCAATGTGAAGTTTTATCCCCCAGATCCAGCACAGCTGACAGAGGATATAACAAGGTAAAACCATAGATTATTACCTATTAACTTTGCTAATCAAGCAGTAGGCTCAGTTAGGCCCGGTCTACACTTATCTTCGGGATTCGGCAGCAGTCAGCGGGAGATACGCAAGTGACGTAAATCACTTGTGTATCTCCCGTCGACTTCGCAGCGTCTCCTCTGCATGCCATCCACACTGCGCTGCGTCGAAGCAGCGCTACGCCATTTACCGGGGTGGTTTTCCTGCGTCGCTTGCTGGATCAACTGAGCGGGTCCACACAGACCTGCTCAGTTGATCCAGAGCAATCAATCTGATGGCGGCAAATTTACCGCTCAGTGTAGACCCAGCCTTAGTAAAGTACTGAGAGACGAAAAGTACAAATAGAAGTGCATAAGTGCTTTTCAGGCAAAAGCTCAAAAGCTATTTATAAATTTTTGTTTTCAAATATATTTTAGAGTTAATACTTTATGATATACATACTCAGTCAATCAGAGCAACTATAGCACAGGAGTCTATCTTAATACGTCTTCTGATGTCTGGAAGATATGTGGAAATATGTTGCATGTCTTACTGGGAACACATGACTGATTTTCATTATTCGGTTAATATGGAGAACTTTTCCTATGCAAGGTTTTCCCTTATTGTTGATGTGTGGTTTGCCTTTGCATTGAAAGCTACATAGATAAGATTTTTTTTATGTAGACCTTGGGAGTGTGTGTATACCTACACATACTTTTAAATGCCTTGAACAAAGTCTGATTTCAGTTATTAAGAGCATCTCCTGCCCCATTTTGAAGGGGGTGAATTTTTTTTTTTAAATCCTCTGTTCGTCCTTCTTTCTGATTACTGCAGGTATGGCCCTTACCCTTTGAATTAAGAGGGCGCACTAACTCTTTTTTACTTATAAGCCAGTATGAACGCCACTCCACTCCATTTAGCAGCATAAAAAGTGGCCTTCATTCTGTCCTCAGGATCTTGAGCTCAGAATAAAGTTATCAGGCTTTTGTCTTCTATTGCACTTTCTGTTAAAATCACATTTTCTGCTTTTTCCCTGTAGGTATTATTTGTGTCTTCAACTTAGACACGACATTGTTACAGGGCGTCTGCCTTGTTCCTTTGCAACACTGGCCCTGCTGAGTTCTTACACAGTCCAGTCTGAACTGGGAGATTATGACCCAGAGTTACATAGCGCAGATTATGTCAGTGAGTTTAAACTCGCCCCAAATCAGACAAAGGAACTTGAAGAGAAAGTCATGGAACTACATAAAACATACAGGTGGGTGTTGGTATTAAAGGGAACTTGTCTGTGCACCACAAAGTAAAAGGAGTAATTAGAATAATAGCGATTTTAATATTTTCCCCAAATTTTGTGATTTCAGTGTTCTCTTCAGGGCCATCAACATCTTTTGTGAGCTACAGACCTACAGCGAAAGTTAGTTTCATAGATGAGTTTTCAGTTCACAAAGAAAATTCATCTACTTTAAATAAATAAACCCCAACAAGTTATACAGTAAATATTTCCAGAGTTTATAACCCACTTGCTTTGCATAAACTGTCCTGCTACTGCTATGAAGGAATCAGATACTGAGAAAGTCCAGAGTTGGTCTTATAATATTAATTGCCTATTGAGACATTTACAAAATGTAGCCTTTATTGCTTCCTTCCCCTCTCTCCCTCCGCACACTCCCATTTTTGTCCATTTGTCCACTTTTTTGTATCTTGTCATAATTCTAGACTCTTTGGGGCAGGGGTTGTCTTTGTCTTCTCATTTTTTATTTGTATGGTGTCTAGCACAATGGGACCTCTAGGAATTACTGCTTAACAGTAACAAAAGAATTGCTGAAAACATTGTTGGGTCCAAAACCAATGAGAATATTCTGAGACTATTCTGCAGCTGTTGGTTAGTAAAAAGATTTTCTTCCTTCCTATTAGAAAAAACAAACAACTTTTAGAAGAGTTCTGTGAAAATTTATTAAATACATCTTTAAGAACTCCACTTTGGCCCGGTGTACACTTACCTTCAGGATTCGGCAGCAGTCGACAGGAGATACACAAGTGATGTAAATCACTTGCGTATCTCCCATTGACTTCACTGCATCTGCTCTGCGCGCTGTCCACACTGCGCTGTGCCGAAGGGAACAGCATTCCCTTCAACGCAGCGCTACGCCACTTACCGGGGTGGTTTTCCTGTGTCGATTGCTGGATCTGCTGAGCGGGTCAACACAGACTGCTCAGTCGATCCAGAGCAATCGATCTGACGGCGGCGAATTTGCCGCCGTCAGTATGGACCCAGCCTTTGTAAGTCTCTATAGTCCTCACACTTACGACAGTTGGGGATGGCTCTGATTCCACTTAGAACTAGGTGGTGTGCACACTGTTAACCTTGTCCTATGTTCTCCCTTCTCATCGTCGCTTGTTTGTTATTCAGTTGTTCTGTGAGCTGTTTGTGAGAGGGGCCTTGTCTTCCTTTGTGTATGTTCAGCACTCTGCTTGGTATGGTCTACATCCTGTTTGGGGTCTTCTGACATTACTGCAATATTAATAATAGATAACCTTGTACAACACTGAACGCATTGCAAGCGTGAGTGAGAGGAGGTCTCGGTACTCATAACTTTGTTTTTAGTGCAGAACTCTCATCATTATTATAGGCAGCATTGTTTTTGTTTACTAAGAACCAATAGCGTGCTTGTCACCACGTAAAACACACAGAAATGTGGCCTCCACACTATGGGGTTCGTGATCTCAGTGGGCAGAAAGAGCTGATACAGTTGCATCCTGCCCCAGAGGAAGGATTTCAGAGTGTAGCAATTTTTCAGATTTTGTTACTGGATATGTAGCTGCACTTTTAACTTTGTTGGATGAGAATATTAAAGGGAATGAACTTTTCCTATAGCCTAATATTTATCCTTCTGTGACTATCTTTTCATGCTGGTGGGTCTCTCTTGAGCAGTACTTGCACCAGGCTAGAGGATCACAATAACAAAGCTAAGCTTTTTTTTTTTTAACTTTCTGAAAAAGAAATTTTATTCTGTATTGTGCATATTTATACTAATATACTGACATGTTCAATTACAGAGACCACATTGAACTGTGTCGTTACTACCTAGCTCTCTTAGCCCCTTGGTAAACAAGTGCTGTACAATCCAAAAGAGGTGGTGCAAATGTGGGTGGTTTTAAGGAGAAAAAGAAAACTCTGTAAAACACAGAGAATGAGCCCAAGCCCTTGTGTTGGATTTGAACCTACATTAATGCTTTTAGAAAACTAAAAGCAAAGACGAAGCCTTTTCCAGGGCAGATGCAAATTAATAACATAAGTATAATCTGTAATAGTGGACTTCAGTCCAATATAATAAATACCTCAAAATCACACTGTCAGATCAGTATTTTAAATTGATTTCCCTCTGTTTATACTGAGGAGGAGAGGAACTGAGGAAGATAAACGTCAGTTGTTCAGTATCCACCTTTGATTTCAGGTTATGAAGTACTATCTGTGATAAAACAGGCCACTAATATTGCTGAATTATTTTTTTTGGCTATTTTATTCTGTTAAAACAAAAGAGCCAATGAACAACATGAAGAAATTCTTATAAAACAAAAATATTAAAAACTGACCAGAATAACATGGCTATATCTAAATGTATAGCATTATATGCTATGAATACCTCTTTTGTAGTTGAATTCATTAATGTTTGATGTTCTAAGAACTTTAAATGTGCTGAGTGCTATTGCCGTATTATTTGAATGATACAGGGTTTATGTTTAGGAGATGAATGTTGACCTTCTTGTTCCATTTAAAATGGGTTATTGTTGCTGTATTAGTCCTTCTTTTCCTGTCGGTCTGCGCTGTATCATGCCAGCATAAAACACAACACTTGGGTTTTCGGTTCACGTAAAATAGAATGTGTTTTGTAAGTAAGACATCAAAGCAGCAAACAAAACTAAATGTATACAAGTGAGGAGTAACCCAGTATAGCATTTGGAGACTTGTTGCTCAATAGAAGCCTATTAAGAGGCACTTCAGTGACACTGAAAATAGCCCCATTATCAGGACGTTTGTTATCCAGAGTTGCATTGTATTGCCTCTCCTATGGACAGAACTCCATCTGTTCTCTTAAAAACCTTTCTTTCATTTTGCCTGCTCCTAGGAGCATTTAATTCTCAGAACAATAGCTGGATTCTGAAAAGTATTGAGGTAAAGCGCTTAAGAAGGAACTGCAGTTTGCTGTTTTGCCTTCAGTAGATGTAATTTGCTCACGTTTTTTGTAAATGAAGTTGGCTGTTTAGAGAATCAGTGCCATGATTGGCACAATGTGATTGCTTCTTTCAGTCTTTGTGTCCCTCAGAGGCATACGGTCTTGAGGCATTATGATAAAATGAATACAAAGTAATACCTTTTGTAAACACCTCCATTTTCTGAATGCAGATTCCTCCGTGTTGAATTCAGCAAAACAAGGCCCAGCAATTAATTTGCTAAATGAAAGATCACTGCCTGTTCCTTTAAAACAAATCATTATTATAGATATTAGTAAGTCCATTGTATTTTAATTTTTTTAAACATTTTTTTAGATCCATGACTCCAGCCCAAGCAGACCTGGAATTTCTTGAGAATGCAAAAAAGCTGTCTATGTATGGTGTTGACCTTCACCAAGCCAAGGTCAGAATTTTTGTTGTTGTTGAAGTAGGTTGGGGCCACAGGTTCCTTATTTAAAGAACCCTGTTCAAAGATGTAGACAGGCAGCCAGCCATCCTTGCAGAATTGCAAGCATATAATACATACGCTGTATGCATTAGTGCAAAATTTTTAGAAAGGAAGTTACACTTCCTGATTTGCTTCCCCCTCTCTTATCGAGAGCTCTTTCTAAACCTACCAATGTAGACATGATTTAAACTGTTTGATCCTGCAGGGTAACCCAGTCTCTGAATTCTGATCAATACAATATAAATGCTAAAAGATCAGGTGCAACACTTTGAGCAGATGGGGTTGGAGAAGAGATTGATGGAAGGAAGGAGGTTTAAGGAGAGAACTGAAGGAAAGTAAGATTGGCCCTTGGCACATGGGAAGTTGGAAGCTGTTCAAGAATGGGGGGAAAAATACTAATTTAGTAGCTGTTTAGGAAAAGACGAAATGTATAGAGAAAATGTTGTTGGGTGATCAATTGTTGGAACTTGTAACTCCAACACTGCTGTATATATAAATATGTGTTAACTTCCTTAGGACTTGGAGGGAGTTGACATCACTCTGGGAGTCTGTTCCAGTGGCCTTCTCATCTATAAAGATAAGCTGAGAATCAACCGCTTTCCTTGGCCCAAAGTGCTGAAAATTTCCTACAAACGCAGCAGCTTCTTTGTTAAGATCCGGCCAGGGGAGGTACGTTGCTGGTTTATTTTCTATTTTTGTCCTGTATTGTAACAAAACATTTTCTAATTAGTGTCCAGTTTAGTCTTAAGTTTGCATAAAGAGAAGAAAAGTGCTATAGAGATATGAAGTTGTTCCCATAATTGCAGTAGAACAACTGGCTTTTATTTTAAATTATACCTTATTTCCTGTCTTATTTTGCTTTGTGGTAAATTCAATTTATAATATATAATATCTGTCTGAGCATATAAAATTGCGTTTGAATGATAAATTACATAGTATTTAGTTCCACCTACTTGTTCCAGCTACTTGTAGAGTATGGTATTCTGCAGTTTAACATATTCTAATTGAAACAAGAAAAGTGCATAACAGATCTTTGTTACAGAAGTACAAATATAAACAAAATCTTCAAATATTTCACCATAACCAAAATGAAGCAAGATGTTTGATCTTTCTGATAGTACTTGGAAACATAACTTGAGGACAGCAAAAGATTCTGTGGAAAACAGATGCATTTTTTTTTCTTGATGAGGAAAACAAGGAGCTGGTCATTTCATAAGACCTTAGATGACCATTGATATTCAGAAAGTTGTACTTTATCTGTTGTAACAGTATGTAGTAAGTCACAATATTGATTATGATGGGCTGGATCATGCTATTTTGACTTGCATATGTATCTCCTTCCCATGCGGAAAGAGGAATGGAGTGGCCTCTGCTGCATTGGTTTACTCCCACCTTGCTGGGTCTAGCATGAATGGAAGTAGACAGTGAGTAGGGAGACCATGGGACATACATTGTCCCCCTCCATCCCCACCCATGTTAAATTCCCCTAGAAATGTAATAGTCGTAGGCCACGTTTCGCTTTTAAAGGGGTCCCAGAGCTGCTGCAGAGAATTATAGGCTCTATATAGAAGGGCCTATGTCTTCTTGCAGATCCCTGCGTATCTTAGGGTATGTCTACATTGCTGCGGCATCAGGCATCGATGCAGCAGCATTGATTGAGCATGTCTGTGTAGATCCACTCAGTTGATGGGAGAGCGCGCTCTGGTCGACTCAATTAATCCACCTCCCCGAAAGGTGGAAGACAGCGTTGATGGGAGGGCATCTTCCGTGTCATGCAGACACTGCCTTACGTCAACATAAGTATGTTGAGAGTAAATATGCAAGCTATGTTAAGTACTTTGCATGTCTCCTGTTGACTGCTGCTGCCAGTGTAGACCAGCCCTTAGCATATCTACAAGATCTGTGGACCCAAACCCTCATTTTTTTCCTTGGTGGGGCAAGCCCCTTGTCCCCCTAGTGGACAACTGCAGAAGAAGCTTAATTGCCTGCCTGGGTTTTACCTGGTATGTTCCATGTAGGTGATACTGTTTTGCATATGTCACCTGTACCTATAATAAAATATTCTGTGTTGCAATTTTCCATAGCATGAACAATATGAAAGTACCATTGGATTCAAACTACCTAGTTATCGGGCAGCTAAAAAACTGTGGAAAGTCTGTGTTGAACATCACACTTTTTTCAGGTATGCGTTGCTTAAAACTGTAAAAAATCGGTTGGGTAAAAAATATAGTTGGGTTTTTAAAAGTGATACTAATTAAAGTCTCAACTTTTGTAATTCCTCTACTGATAGATATGTCTGACTCTCCTCCATCATGATTTAAAGTAATAAGGCCTGTAAAAGTTTGTGTGGAGACAGTTTTATCTTGAGCTTCCTAAAGTAAATCAAGTTAGCAATGAATGATTAACCATTGAGAACATAACATAGGAAATCCATCAAAAAACAGAGATTTGAAATAAGGCACTGAAAGCATAACATCTGCATCTAAATGTCACAGGAGAATGAGAATACAAAACAATCTTTGCCAAATACTTACCTGGTAGAGAGAACTGCGATATTGGATTATTTGATCATGTATTGTTCTATTTTTACTCCTAAATGGTTTCTTTTTAATAACAAATTGAGTTAAAATAGAGACTGAAGTTGATAAAACTGTGACAGAGTTTTATGAGAGCTAGGGATGTTGAGGTTTGTACAAAGATGCTGATTGTTTTGCTGTCGTGCACCTTGTTGGTATCTACTTTGAAGTGTTATACTTTTGGAAAGTGCCTGTCAGCCAGGAGAGTTTGAGATGCAGGTACTGATATGAGAAAGATGAAGTATAAATTCTTGATAATGGGACCTTTTTGTAAATGAATACATCTTCAGGTGAACAATTATGCCAAAGAAATAACATGAGATGGTTCACACAAGTCCTTTGGTCTGAAAAATGGTTGCTGAATAGAAAATGTGTAGGAATCTCCCATGTTAATACTCTAAGGGCCATTCCTTACTCCCTAAAGCTTTTTCTTACAGAAAAATCCAAATGTTACATTTTTGGTTAATATAGAAGCCTTGCAAGTATGTTTTAAAACAAAAGTGTGTATGTGGAAGAGGAAGAGAGAGAGCAGTTGTATATCATTTTGAATTATTACTGGTATATTATTTTAAATGTGCCCCTAGAAACTGACATGATTGTCACCATTGATAGGGATTGGCAAAATCAGGGAGTGAAAATGAGTAAAGGAAAAGTAAACGATTAATTGCAATAACTTTCTAGACTGAAGAGGGATATGCTAAAACAGTCTGAACTAACATGGTAATGCTATTAGTGCATGCTATTATGTTAAGAGATCATTTACAAAAATATATTCAGTGTGTGTCCCCACTCCCTTTCTTTAATTCCTTTCTATGTAGTATGAGTGATTTGAAGATATAAAACTGAAGTGCATGTGTGCCTTTTAGGCTAACTTCCACTGAAGCAATTCCCAAGAGCAGGTTCCTGGCACTGGGCTCTAAATTCCGTTATAGTGGACGGACTCAGGCCCAGACGAGACAAGCTAGTGCCTTGATTGACAGACCTGCTCCACAGTTTGAACGAACAGCAAGTAAACGGGCATCTAGAAGCCTGGATGGAGGTGAGTGAAGTTTCATCACCTTATTGTAAAGTTTGAAATCCATCCAATATTTTTTCTATAGAAAATCACCCTGTAGGTTTAGGCTTCATAACTTTTATTGCTATTGTTATTTATTAATAATTTATTTTAGCTAAGGAAGAAGCCTGATGTAAAGAGCCTGAAATTGAGACAGTGCCTGGAATGTATTTCTAGACACTCAGTTATTGTAAGGCAATGCATTTTGTTCATTTTAATATATTAAAAAATAGTCAATTCTGATAAAAAGTTTATGGGCAGAAAAAAATAGATTTTATTATAAAGCTCTTAAATGACAGTGAGGCAACACTGTGTAGAACTGTCAGATAAGACCAGCAAAAAAGAATGTTGTGAATTTAAATGCGTGCTGACGACTGACCCTATTCCTAAAGTCTGTTGAAACATCTTTTTATCTGAGTGTGAATTATTATATGCTGAAGCACCGCCCGTTCTCCCAGGACTGCTTTTTTAGTTTTGAAAGTAATAACTCAAATCATAAGAAAATAGCATAAAACATTGCATAACAAAAAAACAACAACAAAAAGTCTGTTCCTGCTTGTCCCGTTGCCACACAAAGCCAAAAGAAAAATAGTACATTTTAACTTTATAGTTTCTGAAAATTACTAACAGAGATCTAGCTTTGGATCCCCACACGATATCAGGGATCCAAATGGTGGCACTTGTTTTGTACCGCTAGTAACTTTTGCAATTTCATCAGTGGGTGTTGGAATGACAGTTCATTTCAGATTCTGTGGGCAAGTACCATAGGAAAAGGCAAAGCTCCCCTTGTACTGATTTTGTACTTCAAAATAAAAACAGCAAATGATTCTTTTGTCTGAATTGAAATCTGCAGCCTTTTCCTATGTGCTACATGAGTAGCTTGTTAACATGTGCACAATTTCTTCAGCTAAACGTACCTCTCAAAAAGTTGAGATCAGACCCGTAGTGGAGGAGAAGCAGGAGGATGTGGTGATGGTTGAGATTCCAGAATCAAAAGCTGTGGAACAATTCGGAGAGAAGCCAGGTATAGCTGTGGTGGCTATGATTGTCTGCAGTGCCTTTTCTGTCCTTTCCTCTGATACACTTGTTTTTGACGACTCTGAAATGTTTCACAAATTTTGGTGTTTTTTTTCCCTTCATTTCTTTGCAAGATATAGTCAGGCAGCCAAAAGGCTGGGATGGGTTTATGCCCTTAAAGTGTGGAGAGTTGTTGGAGTAGAATTGCCAGGTTACACTCTTTAGACACGTATGCAGTATAGTTGTAGCTGTGTCAGTCCCAGGATATTAGAGAGACGACGTGAGTGAGATAATATCTTTTATTGAACCAAGGGTTGGTGAGAGACATGGTTTCAAGCCACACACAGCTTTTCTTCAGATCTGGGAAAAGTACTTCAAGTATCACAGCTAAATGCAAGATGGAAAAGATTTTGTTTTTTAAAGGGACTGTTCAAATAAACTGTTAATTCAACAGACTTTCAAACAGAACCTCTAGGTTCAGATGGAGAGATTTTTAATTACATTTCAAATATTTTATTTTAAATTTATGTACTTTATAAATGCTAGGTTAGAAAATGTCAAATACTGTTTTTGTGATCTTAAAACCACAGTTTTAAAACTCTCAGTAGACTTCATCTGAAAGGTTGCTTACTTTTTTTAAGCCTTGTTAAATATGTTTTGCAATTCATGACATGTTGGGAGCAATCATTTGCAGAGTATAGATTTCCTTTAGAACTTGTTTTATTATTTATTACAACAGTATCTTGTTGACTTCTTGGCAAAGAAGTTGATATGCTTACAAATTGTGTATATTGTTAGGACTAATGTGTGTGTTATACCAGTGTTATCAAAGGTTTGCTACTTATCTAGTAATGAAAGGAAACTTATGATGAATTCTTACTGGTGCATAATACTTTCTACCCAGCATCCTCCATTTCTGTGTTTTGGCTAGAGTTTCATCCTGCTACCCCACCCCAATTCACTAAAGAGACCTTGTTTTGTAGCCATAATTTTTCTGTCCAAAAAGATCTAGATGAGACCCATCAATACCTTTCCTAAGCTGGAGACTGACACAGTCAGTCAGTCCCATCTTCTTCCACACCTACTACCTAGGAGTCGGACATCTGTCTACCCAAGTGTTGCCAGCTCCTGCTGGCTTGAGAAGTACTAATGTAAATCAACCCAGCCTCCCACAAAGCACCACAGAGGGCTAGCAACTAAGACTCAAACAGTCAGTACACAGTTCTGATTGTACTTTAGATCTGTGAACTTTCAGGGGGTGGGAGGACCTCAAATTCACTTGGCCCTGGCTCCAGGCTGTAACTCAGAATTTTTTTGTACAGATGAAGTTAGATCATTACTGTACGCACTCTTCTGCTTGACCTCCTATTTTTTCCTTCTCTCTCATAGCAGCACCTTCCTCTCATCAAAATCCCATAATTGAGCAGCACTTTCTGATGCAATAACATTATAAAGTGGATGTCAACAGGGTTCTCAAGAGCATAGCAATCGTCCTCTTTCTAGAAACCTCACCAATATTTCCTAGCTCCTTCACACCTTTTCTCCCTGTCCCAAATTACTCATTCTATCACAGTATGTTGGTAGGACTCATGTGAGTATAGTGACTTTGGTATGCAGTTACAGTGCGGGATTAGCTCTTTGGTAGTGGCTTAAAATAGGCAGTTGTAATGTGTTGGCTCTTTTCAGAGGTAGACACACAGCCCTTAAGAGATGTGTCCCCATTCCCCTTAACCTCACTGTTAGTGACTGTTACGTTTCCCTGCACTCTTCCACTTGGTATATTAATACATGCATAACTTCTTCTAGCTAAACATACTTTTGAAAAGATTGAGATGAAACCAATAACAGAAGAAGAGGAGAAGGTGGAGGTGTTTAAGGTTACTGTTCCAGAATCAGAATTAATGGAACCATTCCATAAACAGCCAGGTACAGCTGTGATGGCTTCTCACATCAGTGTTGCTAACATCACCTCCTACAGTACTTACACCTGCTTTTACATAGCTTGTTTATTATATACAAGCAGCATTATGGATTGCCAGTGTTAAAGGTGTTGAAATACTGTAGAATGTGTCTAGGATTTTTGCTGTGGTACTAACTCAATTAAAACCAGAGTAAACATGGCAAGTACCTTGGACGAGAATGCTGCAACATCAAATGTAGTTATGAACCAGACGACGTTAGTATAAAAGCAGTATTTTACAGCAGTGGTTCAGCAGTTCTATTGATCTATGCACTTGTGTCAGAGAACAGATGGCTACCTCCAACGGTATAGTGCCTTGCTAGAAGTGCTGCAGTGCTGTCACTTTCATAGGCATAAGTCTCATGAATCCTATTAAGAATATACAAAGCCTAGAATGTTTCAAGTTGTGCTCTCTCTGACCTGCGGCAGCTGTCATGCAAGCAACATAGTTTGAGGAGTTAGATTGCAACTCCTTTTTTTATCATATTGTACTTGACTGCTATTCACTGCTGATTCAGCCTCCCCTGAAGTTAGTTGCTCTTTCTAAGCCATTCCATTGCTTCAAATAAACTTCCAAACCTCCATTTGTCTTAAATAAAGGCACATTTTATTGGCAAATTATAGAAGTTGGAGACTAAAATAATGAAATAAAAGCTAACTAGAAATATCACCTACTTGGATACTTGCTCTGTGCTTAAATTACAGAACATCCAAATATTACCTGCTGCAGCATGGCAGGCAAAACTGGTTTCTCAGAGCCTTGCACTTTCAGCCTGACAGCTGTGTCCAGATCACGTGGTCCACAGTTCTGTGTGTCAGAGCTGTTCCTTCCCTTTGGAGGGAAATCATCCCTTTGTTTTCCTATCAGCCAGTCTTTGTTTACAAGGTACCCATTCCCTCCACTCTTTGGTCCCATCACATACACCTCTCTGAGCCAGAATAGTGGGTTTCTACACCTCCGAAATCATGTACGTTTGTAATGATTTGTAATGATATCTTCACCCAGCTGTATTGGGATGGACCTTAGTGAACATATTGCTTCCCAGGCACTGAATTCGGACATGCACGTGAGTCAGTTAATTATTTCCTTTCTGAGCCTGACCACTCTCACTTTAAGTGGTTCTTCATTATTTTGTGTAACAGGTTATGTCTCTATATCCAGTGTTATGCTGTACAAAAATACATTCTAAGTATAACATACTAAACAAAGTAATTAGTATTTTATACAGCAGATACATAATTATAGGCTGCCAAAGGAAACTATTAATTTTGTTCTCTATCCCCATCCTATTGCCCTAAAGCATCATAAAATTAGTTGCATAATTCTGTGTGCTGATATTCCTGAAGAGAGGTGGTTCTTGCAAGTTTGCTCTTGGTAACTTCTATTCCATACAGTCTTTGAGGTGGCTTTTTTTTTTTAGCCAAACATGTCCTTGAAAATATAAGCCTAATAGAGGAAGAGGAGGAGGACAAGAAAGTGGTGGCCATGAAAGATCTAGAACTGGAGTCCAAATTTCTGGAACCAGTTCAAAAGGATCCAGGTACATTTTGTGATGGCTTCTCTCACACATGTGGTTTACATTTCCATCTGCTAAGCCTGACTCTGCTTGCTATTTCACAACCACCGCATAGAACTTTTCCAGTATTTATTGTAATTTCTACAGTATAAGCATCAAGGCAGGGGGCTAGATGAGATTGTGTCAAAAGGATGCCAGCTCATCTTATTGATGTATAGGAGAAACTTTTAGAAAAGTGTCGTCATATTTTGGGTTAATATGTAACAGTGTGATAATTCAGTGAGCTTCAGTGTTAATAAGTTTGTGCTCTTGATTACCGGTAAAATTGTGTTTGCAGTTTTCTTGCATTTTTCTCTTGAGCTACTATTTATATTGGTCAAATACATACAGTATTTTTGTATATTTTATTTTATTCACAAAGACAAAACTCATTTAAAACCTTTTTGAGTGGGGAGACAAAACAGGGATTAGAGGATATCTAAACTCTCAGACTATGATCCAGAAATTTTCCAATTTAAGTTGTCTTGGGTCTAAGCTGAATGAACTGTAGTAAATTAGTATTAACTTGGCCAAAGTACCAAGTGTACATTTTCCTGTTTAAACCCGTAGTTAACTTCATGAATATGAGCTCCTGTTAAACTGAAATTATTATTTCAGCTAATGGGAAGAAGTTTAATTGGGTAGCCATAAAAATTAATGTCTGAAATCAAATAGATTATTGTGGGTATAGAAATTGCTTAGTGAATTGATCTGGGTTTGTTTTGACGCAAAGGATCAGTTTGGCGACCTATTCCTAAATATAAGGATTTTTAGAAACTTTGTAGCTCAGAAACTATAATTGGAATGGTGAATTTAAAAACTAGGAAGAGGGATGGTGGATTTTGTATGTACCTCATGCTTAATTGTGAGTCTTGTCATCCTGCTGAAAGACACATTTTTAAGCCTATTTGTTCACTGCTGCAATTTTCACCAATTTGGAAAATGATGGGTGTTGTCCCTCAACAGTGACTCTTGCTGTGGCAGGGGAGATCATCTGACAAAAAAGTGGAAGGTGGCTTTGAAAGCCAACTGGAGCTTATTGCTTCTCTGTAAAGCTTTATAGGGAAATACCTATTGCTTTTGAATTGGCAAAAAGAAAATGCATAAATCTGATCCACAGATGGTGAAGGGTTAGAGAATCCAAATGTCTATGATACAAAAACTCCTGAAGTTTCTGTTTGGGGACTTCCTTGTGTGGTTAATACAAGTGCTTACAGTTATAATGGTTTGTAATTTAGTGGTTCCATTGCGATACATTTGTATCACTGATGTTTGTGTTTGATTTTGGTGTTTGATTCAGAAACTCCTTGCACAGTGTCACAAGTAAATTAGCATTTCTGGTTTGGCTTCTTTGCAGAGTGCAAGCTTGCTTTTTTACTTTCTCTACAATACCTATTATTAGAACGATAAAGAAAATAACCTCAGCCTTTCTGTACTAAATGCACAAGCTGCTTTACTCATCTATTTTTTTACTACAGAGCTCTAATTTGGGAAGAGTTTCCTAGGGTTCTAGAAACATTATGCATTTTGAACCTTGCCTTGATTCTCTTTTTTCTTGTCCAGCAGTAGTGGTGGTTACACCTGACCGAAGCCCACGGCCAACTTCTGCACCAGCCATTGCTCAGAGACATGTTGTTGAGCCTCCCCCATCAGCTGCATCCGACACCAAGGAAATAGTAGTAGTTTCTAAAGTGGAGAAGGAAGCTGGGGAAACTGAAGGGAAGCGTGAAGAAATGCCACCCGAGAAGGCCAAGATGGAGCCATCTGAAGTGTCCAAGGTACAATAGCCCCAGAGAGACACCATAAAGTGTTTATTTTGAGGACTGGAAGTGATTTTTGCTTTATATGGAATAATAGCTCTAAAGTGGCTGCAGATGGTGGTGTTGAATTAGAAGGGAAGGGGGAGAGAGGTATATCCTCCCTGTGTGGTCAGTGGACTGGGAATGGGATCTTCTCGAGCTAGTTGGTTGTGATTCCAGGAGAGTACCTTTTCTGAACTTCAAGATACCACAAAAAAAAAAATGCTACAGTCCATGGTAGAGTTTTCATTTCTTAAAACTGTACGTATGGCAGTTTTGTTCTGGGATGGTCCCAAATAAATTACGTTACCTGTTGGTCACCGTAAAACGGGATGTTCCACTGAGAATTAACCAATTGTACAGCTGTATTTGTTCCTGTTGACTAGTGATGCCCTTGAGTTCAGTGGAATTGCCCGAGTTACACAATGTGAGAGAAGAATCAGACTCAGAGTCTTCCAGCATTTATAGCGTGAAGTGTTGTTTTAATTGATTTGTTTTCCCTGGAGAGCTGTTAATGGACTTCTGACAGGCTGGCAGCTAGACTAAAATGTTGATTTATAAATGTTCAAACACTCTTTAGACTGTTAGATTCAATATTAAGTGGGACTACTTTAAAAAAATACTGCAAAGTGCAAATACCTGTTTCTTCTGAGTGTATTTGCTGTAAAATATAATTTAAGGCGGAGTAGTGTATGATGAAGTATTCCTCTTGTTTCAGCACTAATATTTTAAGGTTCATTTTGGGTGAGGGTATGGGTAGTGGAAGAGTTAAAGAAAGGGTGAAGATTGACCAGATTACTAAAACTTGTTTCCTGTCACTCTGATTATTGTACATTCTGTTTTCCCCATTTTTTTTATTTGGGTCAAACTATAATTGCATTGCATCATATAGAAAGCAAATCTTTGTGGTAGATGCAGTTATATTCCATAGAAGATCTATATGTATGAAATAAAGCACTTGAGGCACAAGGGAGGAGACAGTGCAATATCCTCACCAACTTCCAAGCAAGCCAAGAAATTATTTTCAGTCTTCAAGGAGTATCTGTAGAGTTAATAAGAATTCCAGTTGGTTGTAGAAAACTAGTGGCAATCAGGAAACATAGGGCCAAATTTGGACTTGGTTACATCAGGTCACCTCTGACTCTAATGAAATTGCACCCACTTAAAATGGGCGAATTTGGCCCTTCAAAACCATAATTCCCTAACATAATCACAGGGCTACATTTTCTTTGTGTTTCTTTATAGCTTCCTTAACATACTAAGCATATTACTCAGCGTCAAACACACATAAGAGGTGATCCGATCAGTTAATCATATAGTGGATCCAGCTGACTAATGAAACACAGCTTTTGGTAACCCACACTTGGACTGATGATGCTCCTGATTTTAAAATTGTCAATGGCTGTACACCATAGTAAAATAGCTAAGAGCTCTGAGCTGCTTTTAGTCATAAAGGCACAGGGCGGGAGCACTGAGTCACTGAGGATGAGTGCAAAAGACTAATGGAATCCTGCAAGTAATTGAAACATTGTAAAGCGGCACAAGGGTTAAATTAAGAATAATTCTGCTTCCATGTATCTAGCCCTTCATTTAACAGACAGGTTTTTCAAGGAGTTATAGTATTAGATTTATTTTGAATGGTGCTTAGTGTAGAAAGAATTCTTGTAAAAAATCCTGTAGACTCTATAAAATGCTGAGGTTCTCCAAGACCTAATGTAGTCTTGGGTACCCACCTGTTTCTTTATCCTTGCTTATATAACTTTTTTTGCCTTGTGGCAACCAATCTTTGTGGTGATTCCTGGATTTGTACTTTATCCCATTTCAACATTTTTCCTCCGTTGTGGTGACATTCCTATTTCAACAGGACCATCAAGGTAACCTTTCCAGAGCTAGCAGGAGGTGCAGTTTTATTTGAATGATTCTTGACCTTTATTCTGCCCATCAAATGTAAGCATGTCACCTCTGTTACATGGCTAGGCTACCTAGGTAAATTGGATGCCCAATTCCTATTAACTTTAAAAAGCTTTGAAACTATGGGTTCTTAGCTCTACAGGTATGGGGAACAAAAGAATCGAGGTTACTCTTGTACTGTCCGATCTAGTGCTAGTGGTAGGTCAATTGGCTGACTCATGTAAATACATACTTTTAGACATGCATATATGGCCGGTTATACAGGGGCCCAGAGTAGGTTGTCACTATGGTCCTTTCTGGCTTTATAATCTATGAAAAAACATCTTTATTTTTTGTCTTTGAAAAGTTGTATATCCATTAATTTGAACATGTCACTTTTGACAGTGATCTCATTGGGGTATCGCATTATAGATAACTTTCAGAAACATAAGCTTTTTGTTTTAGGGATATTTGTAAGTCAGTCTTTGTTAGAACTATTAAGTAAATGCTCTTTGGGGTCTTTTAAAACTTTTGTGTCAAAATTATACTTTCAGTTTTAGAAACATGATGCTGAACTAACAAATTGTCACTGTAAGTTACGTTAACCCTTGTTAACTCTGTTCAAAAGACTGCATGTTGAGTACTGCATGTTCACACATTTCAAAACCAACTTAATGTTTCAGCTGTGTTTTTGAAACTAAGTGGTTTCCAAAAATCTACTAACAAGAAATGTTTTTACCACTTTATTTCTTAAAATGTAGGTGGGGAAAATGCACATAGAGGTCACATTGCCTTCAACAAATGGTGACCAGTCCAAGGTTTGTGCTGATAATTATCAGTTAGGTTGTTCACATTTTTTTTAAAAGATTGTAAAATGAAGGTTCAACATACCAAATGAACCAACATTTTTTGTCTTTTATCACTGCAAAACAGCAGCCTTCAGAAAAAAAAGAGGAAGAGCCGATAAGAATGAGGAAGGTTAGCCATTTTTTACACTTTCATCAAGCAAAATTGCCATATCACTCATGCATACTTAATATATTTAAAAAGACAGTGCTCCAATTTCTTCATGTGCTTTGATTTTTAATCTGCTAGTATCTCTTGATATTTGTTTTCAAAACAATTAATCTTTTTGTCTCATTGACAATCTGAGATTATTAAATGAATCTCTGTTAAAGAACGCCTTAGTGAGAAACATATTCTATTTTGAATATGAGTTACATTTCACAGTTCTGGACAAAATAAATGGAGTAGCAAGCCCAAGAAAAATATACATTGAGGATTGCAAAAAATGGAAAAATGTAAGCATTTATTGTTCTATGGGTCACTTGGGTTATAAAACGCTGAAGGTATTTCAAGTATATTAATTATAGTACGCATTTCAATATTTTTAAAGCCTTGGAAGCATTGGAAAAACTACACATACCATACCTTTTAATGCAACACCGTACACACGTCATTATATTGGGATGTTGAAAATGGCTTACTCTTTGCAAGTGTTCCATAGAAAATGTTGGAATACTTATTTGCTGAGAGCAGGAAGCCTTTGTTGTAGCAATGCAAATAAGCCAATGAAACTCTGGGTACTGTCTCTTTAGATGAAACTCATTACATTCTTCCATTGTTCATGAACAAAGTCCTCCATTTCCTGGTGGTGACTGTTTCTGCACATGTTCTTGTGGTTCAGTGGCCCATCCCATATTGGCACAATGTTGCGCTCCATACGTTTATTTAACTTTTTTTATTTGCCAATTTGCGATTCCCGCAAGAACAACATTTTAATTTTTTGTGCTTTTTCTTTTTTTTCTTTCCCCCTTTCTTTCATTTTCACAGAAAAGATCAAAGAAACTAGATGGTGAAAACATTTATATCAGGCATAGCAATTTAATGTTGGAGGTTTGTATGATCTTGAAGCTTATTTCAGTTGCGTTTGCCTGGACCTTCTGCATTCTTTGCTAAACTCTTTTTCTTCCTCCTCTGCTGCTGAGTTTGTTTTTTGCATGCTGTTGCATGAAGACTTTTTTTTTTAAATGCTTTTGCATGTCAACATTAAACATGATGATGTGCAGTCATTTCTCCTACCTTTTTTGGTTTTCATTCTGTCATACATACCTGAAAATATATGATTGGGATAGTCTGGTGCTAAATCTGTTTCTAGAGGGCCAGTGACTTCATTGTATGGTTATTTCCATCTGTCCACAAATAGGAATCTCTACGCTGGGACTCAGAATAACATGACTCACACAAGATGCAAGGTTAGAGAGTGTGTGAGAATCTCTCTCTCTCTGCTTGACAGGGACAAGGAAAAAGAATCAATGGAATCAAGGACAAACCACAATTGAGCACATAAAAATGAGACTGACAGCAAAGCAAACTGTATGAACTACATAGAAATCTTGTTCAGCATTCTTCAGCAGGGCTCATGCCACTGTAACCTCTGTGCTTGATCAAAGCACAGTAATGTTGGATGAGGCCTTTTTATTTTTGATTTCCAGAGAACTGCCAACAGAATTTACCATCATAGTAGCTGGAATTTTTCTCTAAACGCTTTCCTGCTGTAATGCATTCTAGGAAACATGCAGTTCTCTTGCACTGGAACAAGCCTGATCAATAACAAGTTCCAGGGATGTTAGTTCTATCCCTAGCAAAGTGTGCCATTGGGTGCAGTTCAGTATGCTGTTGCTCAGCTGTCAGTTGCCATATATTCTAAGGGTGCAAAGTTTTCTGTCATTTCATGCACAGGTGTAGATCTTAGATAGTCTGCTTTATGACACTGGAACTTAAAATTTAGAGGACTGTCATGCAAACAAGATCTCAAAAGACTGGAACATTCCAATCAGATATTTATACACCATTACAGAAGACTTTGTGGCTTCTGGTACTGACTGTTTGTGTGTGTGTGTTTCTGTTAAGAATTACAGCTTCAGCAGCTGATAGGGGTTTCCTCACCAGTTGTTTTTGAAAATGAAATGTACTAACTGCCTTTTTTTCAATCTTAATTTAAAGCTTTGCAGCTTTTGGTTTCTGACTGCTACAGATTTAAACTTGTGGACATCAGTAAAATGGTCAACAGGAGCCATCTACAGTCAGAATGCAACAAGGATTTCACCCACCATTTGTTTAGGCCATACATAAGCTGACTGTTTAACTATTCCCAATAGAAAATTTTATGAATTTGTCTCTATTAATGGCTTTTTCCTGCTAGTGTGGTACTTGGCTGTGGCATATGTATTGTGTGCTCCACTGCGCTTCCTTTTGCCTCTGCCTTCTCAACCTCTGACTGCCCCTGCCACCCAAAACACTTTCGTTACAGGTGTTCACAGACCCTTAGCTAGAAATGGGTGACCAAAAAGGTTGCATTGCCTGTCATTTCTTTTCTTTTTTTTTTTTTTTTTACACTATGTATTTGGCAGATCAGATTAAATCCAGCGGACTGGGTGAGTGCAGGGAAATATTCTTGAAAATGTCATTTTATTTTGTTGAAAATAGTTACTGCTTCAGATCTTGAACTTCTAGCATTTTATAAATTTATGAAGCACAGAACAGGAGAAAAAGTATAATTATTAGAGCGCTTTATTCATTAAAAGAGGCTTACAAGAGCAATTCAAACTTCTGTGGGATATATCTTGCTAACTTTAGCTTCTACATTAACAGTGTTCTGGCAGGAGAAGTCCAAATGTAAACAAAGAGCTTCTTAACAGGGGCAAGCTGAACAAGTGTAGTGATCTTTGTCTTCTTTCAGTTCAGAGTCAGTCGCAGGGCTTCTCTGCACGTGTTGTTGATTCCGTTTTTTGAGCTTACCATGGAGTCTTCAACAGGCTTGTTCATGCTTTTTCTAACTAGCAGGCACTTATTTCATGTTTTTATCTGGGACAGAAGCCAAAATATTGCTTCCCTATGGATAGGCCAAAAGAGGAAGCTCTATTAATGAAGCACACATGAACCTTTTATCCTTGCTAGTTGAAGGCAGTTTGCCTTTGGTAAACTGCTGGGTTACCAGAAAAAAGGGTAGCCTCATTGCCAGGCATTTATATAAAGCGAATGCAAGCAAATTTAGTCCTGTGTAAGTAGGTTGAACAACAACTGAATGCATAGAGAATGAAATTTGCTAAATCAAATGTGCCAGTGACTTTTACTTTTTTCCATAATGGGCAAGTTTTGCTTATTTTTGGCACTGTCCTGAAATGTTTTTGTTTAGCTTAAGCCTATTTTATTCAAAAGTTTGTTTTAAACAAACTCTGTTTTTGCTTGTAAGGAGAGGCTGTTTTTGAATTAGCTGAATAGAGTGGATTTGTGTTAAAGTCAGTACATTTATGCTGCAACCTGGCATCACAAAGAAGAGTTCTCATTTTTCATACTCTTATCTTTAAGCTTGGGTGCACTGATTACCCTGGCATGAATTAGATACCCAGTTCAGTTTTAGGAGTCATTTTCTCATGTCATGTTTTGTTCACTAGTGTGACACCTTCTGTGTAGTTCCTGGAAGGAATAAGGTGAGGCAAAGAAGATAATGAGGTTGCTTTTTTTTAAAGATAATTTCATATGAGATGGGAAGAAGTGGAAACTAGAAACAAACTCTTAAAAACATTAACAGCATCTCTGTGCTTCCCTTAGAATCATAGTCAAGGTTAATGGAGGAAAAACAAAAGAGAAAAACATGCAGTGAAGAGTATGAAATCTATTGTCCAGGTTCTTTTAATTCTGTGTCTTTATATTTTAAATCAAATTTAGATTATAGTTGAAATACCTGGATTTTCACCTATTTTGCTGGAGTAAGAGACAACTTAATGGCAGATCTCACTGCTACTGGGGGGGTGGAGGGGGAGGGAGGGAGGAGGAACAGATCATCTTCCACTTAATTAAAATTTGTCCCTCAATGCCAGGATAGAATAAAGAGAGAGAGAATATTCCCTTGTATGTATATAGAGTGAGTACAACTAACGGAAATCGGCGACAACTTTGAGTGCAGCTTGCTATCTGGCAGCATGGGCATTTTTAGATCGCCTCTTTTTACATACATCTTCATTTATTTTTTTTAATCATAGGAACTAGATAAACCTCAAGAAGAAATAAAGAAACATCATGCTAACATCAGGGAGCTGAAAAAGAACTTCATGGAGTCCGTCCCCGAGTCCCGGCCTAGTGAATGGGATAAGCGACTGTCTACTCATTCCCCCTTCAGAACACTTAACGTCAATGGGCAGGTCCCAACCGGAGTGGAAGGAGTGAGTACTTATGAAGTGTGGTATTGACTGATTTTGTATTGTAGCAATTAAACATTGACTTTAAAGGAACATCTTTAAATAGCTGAACACTAAACTTTACTCATCTTTGTTTTCTGATTAGGGACATTACAAATGTCTCTGCTTTTTAAGAGCAACATTGTTGCTGAGGACATTAAAAGTTTTTAGCTTTGTTTTATACTAATGTGATACAGGATGAAACAATGTTTGAGCTCCCCACCTGGCTTTGTAGCAACATTAGTTAATGCTACCCCTTTAATGTATGTATTTGTGCTCTCAGTTTGTGTTACAAGAGCAACAGACTAAAATAGTTAAATAGGGATCTGGTTTAGTCAAAATAAGGGAGGGGAAATCTTACCTTCCAAAATAGAAAAGCTCAAAATTGATGTGGATTGTAATTGTTAAATTTTAGCTTCAAGGATATTATCACAAGCCACCGAAGAAAAAAATAATATAATTTGAATGGTGTCTATAAGAACAAAAAGTCACAAAGTTTGATAAGCTGGAGAGGAACCTCATTAATAGAATTTGTATGTAACTCGGCCCTGTTCTTGCATCAGGATCTACTAGTGTGTACCTGTATTCCTGTGGGGAGTCTTAATAATATCAGTGGGACTCCTCGTAGGCACAGAGGTTTACAAGGGGTTGGGCCATTGCATGATAAAAACAAATTTACCTTTTAGGGAAGTGTTGCATTCATAGGCCTCTTGTTTAGTTTCATAAGAATTTTATTACTTTTTGATGCAAGTAAGCTGGAGAGGTCAAGAGATCAATCTGTCATCTAGTGTTTCTTACTGGTAGGGCCAATTCCAGTAAGGTACTTCTGTCCTATTACTACTGCTGTTACTTATCTCCAGAATTAAAGCTCCTAGTTCAAACTAATTACAACTTATTGAAGAATGGCAGATATTTGTCTTAAAGGATAGGAATGAAATCCTGGCTCCATTGAAATCAATGGCAAAACTTTCACTGGTTTCATTAGGCCCAGGATTTTACCGCAGATATCACTCTCATTCTCACTCACCCCCAATGCTGTGGAGACTTTTTTTTGTTGCTTGACTTTTAAACCATGCAAGTATGGTGCTTTCAACATGAAATAATTGGGGAAGGGCGGAGGTCAGAAATTATTCGAAGAGGCAGTGACAATCTAATATGTTAGTTTACTTAAAGTACAAGCAAGGGAGAGGAATAACAACTATGGGACTCGGTCCTTATCAAGAGAAGTGTAGTGGTAATCTGAATCGGCTGAAATCCCTGAAGTTGCCAATTAATTTGTTAAACACATGAAGCCACTTCAAAGTTTGGTCACTGAACTTTATTATAAGAAGCCTTTCTGCAGGATGCTCTCCAGTAGAGATGATGCAGGGATCTCCCCCCATATTAGTATTATACAAGATGGGGGCAGAGGGGATAGTATGTACTTCCCAACCCACAACTACAGTGGTTTGCTAGCTCTGCTTTAACACTCTACTAAGGGTAGTTCCAGTCCTGTGTGCGTCACTTCGTTGATATCTGTCTCTGGAAATTCCACCACCACACGATGCCTTCCACCACACGATCCTTCTGTAGATGGCTTTCAGCACAAGTTATCTATGATTATAACAGGAGACACCTGCAGGAAGGCACGTGGAAAGTGTTCTAGTTTACCTTCACATTATCAAATGTATAAGGAAGATAAATTTGAACGTTATATAATTCTTTTTGCTGCTGTACCATTATATTGTTTTTGCAAAAATTAAGAAATTCTATAAGGAGTTATCTTTCTGCTATTCCTGTATCTTGCATTATCAGACAACTGAACTTTACACACTTTGTGTACGTCCAGGTCCAGAAAGTCACTGTCCTATCCTCTGAAAGAAGGGTTGGTGGGCCAGAGGTAAAGCTGCTGTTATGATATGTGCATCTGAACCAGAATTTTGCTATTGTAATGGCACTAAGCAAAAACGCAACAGCAGCTTCTGAGTAGCACTTTTCTTTTGGCTACATTACGTAGTCTCATACCTCACAGCCTTCTGACCTAACACCTAAAGGATTTGCACTGCTGCAGCTTTTGCAGCTTTCAATTTGCTTATTTCGGCGCATGGCTGGTTGAAAAGCTGCATGAAGATGTAACCGTGTATTCGGAAAGAAAAACAATTATGAAAGTTTAACTGTACCCTGTTCTTTTTATGTTGTCTTCCTTTCCTTTCCGTTTTTTGTTTTTGTTTTAATAATCATGTTACTCTTGAATTTTATTTTATTTCTTTTGCTGCCCAGTCCCCCAGCTACTTTCTCCCTGATACTCATCACTTAGGGGTGTGCAAAGAACCAGTCCCAAAATACCAGATTGATCAAAGGAGGTTGGCTCAATTGAGAGAGCTTAGGGCCAGATTTTTTCTTTCTTAGATGCACCTGGGTTAGCCAGGCTTGGCCAGCTGAAAGGATGGAAAGCATTTCTTGAATAAATTGCAACATTTCCCCAAACATTTTTCACAAATGCTAAAGCGTTTGTATGATGCTATGTTCATTATAGTTCACATTCTTTAAACTTTGAAGACCTAGATATACTAAACTGTAAATCAAAATCCAGGGAGTTTGGAATGTTACTACTAAAAACATTCAAATTCCATACTCCTGATTTCTAAGGGATTGAATGTTTTGCATTCGTAACTAAATATTTTGAAAAAAGTGGGAATTTTGATACTATCTTTATTTGCAATATCTTCAAATCTTTCAAACTAAGATTTTATCATCTGCATTAAAATCTAGGTGGCAAACCTTACAAACTAATGCCACTTTTAAGGCCACTTTTAAGTATAGGAAGTTGTAAAAGAGCGTATTTTGTATTATACCATTTTTGTTTGTAATACAACAAAATTAACTTTTCTCAACAATTTCAGTTGTGAAACATTTAAGTACTAGATTTTAAATTATCCTTTTCTCAAAGGGAAATTGTGAGCACACATGAACATGGCCAAAAGATTAATGGTTTCTGTAGAGATGGTCATATTCAGGAGCTAAGTTAGAGGATATTGCTGAAGTGCTTCTATCCTGCTTGATGAGCCTGCACATAATTTGTCCTTGACAGCAGTTTGCCAGTTTAATAATAAATATTGATCAGAGCCTCTGGAAGACCTGTCCTAACACTTTGTACATCCCCAAGTACCATTTGAGCACTTCCCATCTGTCATTTTTGTTCATCTCTCTCTGTCTTTCTTGATCTTCTACCATGAAAGCAGACACAGGAACGTCCTCTGTTAGTACAGGATGAAGACAAAATTAAAAAGCAGATGTCTACTGAGACAGCATTGCCCCATCAAGCAAAAGAAGAAATTCTTCCAAAGGTTTCTATTCCAATTCCTGAGGAGCAGAAATCACTCAGAAAGTGCCACCTGTACTCTAGTACTTTTCCTTCTCCGCGCATTCCCTTTATGATGTCCCTTTTTGTGGTCCTTGCACTAACTGTGTGGTGGTTGGTCTTTCTGTGATCGGAAACAAGGATGCCTATTTGAAACCTCATGATTACAGCTCTTGAATTGTCAGCTGCATCTTCTACTCTGTCTTCTACGTGTTGCCCTTTGATCTCCATAGTTCATTGTCCCAGGGACACTCTGCAACTATGTTTTTGATCACAATATTTTACTTTATATAGTGTAAGATTTGGGATTCTAAAGGAGTGGCAATGGGTTGCCAGACCTGCATTAATGCACTGAAATTTGAGCTTTGGTAATCCATAGACTAAATTAAAATAAGCATGTTACCGATTGAGTACCTATCTGTAAGCCTTCAGTGCTGCAGCCCACATGCTGACAGAGATTATTTTGCTTTGTAGACTTCAGAGACTTCTTACATAGCAATTTGTGAAAAGATTTGATTGAAGATTTCTCTTGTTTTTAACACAGCACTTGCATACATGTATAGTGTGTATGGTGGGGAAAATTCAGTCTCAGATATTTATTTAAAATGCTTAAGATTATTCACAACAGTGTACAGGGCCTGTGGTCCATAACCACTCCTTTTCTAAGAAAACAAGATTAGCATACAGTTGGCTTTCCTTTAATTAAAAAAGGCTTGATGTCTGTGGCTTGTCTTAGGGATAATTCAGATACATACATAGGGACAGATTACTTCACCTGTCCGCTTTATGAAAGATACTTTTCAAGTCTTATTACTGTCTTTGTATAAGCATCACTGCTTATCTTTCATGGCTGAACTCTCCTCTGAATGAAAATACTTTGTAACTTTTGTTTTGGAAAAAAATAACCACATTAAAAGCAGTATATACTTATTGTAAGGTTAAATTAATACATTTCCTGACTTTGATTCCCCCAGTGCACTGTAGATATATGTTCTTTCAATTTGTGTTGAACTCACTGAAGTGCATGTACTAATGGTCATGTGAATAGAAGTAACATGCTGTTAAGTACACATCCTGTGTCTGCATGTTGACTTATAGTATTGTTAAGTTTATCAAAATATGTAAAAGAGCAGTATGTCCAAATCATAACAATTATTACCAAAACAATTATTATTTTGACTTCTTTAACAAAAACCTTTGCATGCTGCTTGTTTTCTGTAACACTCAAATGTATATGCCTAGGTGATTTGGTTTTAAATGATCTATAATTAAGTTTAAACTGGACTGTATTGTTAATAATCAGGTTGCACAAGAGCCAAGATTTGATGCTCAGCTGGGCTGAGCAGACCTGACTTATACAGCAGAGGGAAGATGGAACTCTCTCTCTTGGGCAGCTGCTTCTCAGTGTATAATAGTCAGAGGACAGAGGGTGTATGGCTACACTGCGGGTTCCGCAGCTATCAATGAAGCAGGATTGATTGAGCGGGTCGTGAAGACCTGCTCAATCAATGGGAGATGGGCTCTCCAGTCAATGCCAATATTCCACCTCCCCGAAAGGACTAAGGTTTTGTTGATGGGAGGGTGTCTCCCATTGACACAGCACTGTGAAGATGCCACAATAAGTTAATGTAAGTATATCAACGGGGTGTATGCTAGCTATGTAATATAATTTGTGTATCTCCCATCGACCGCCACCGACAGTGTAGACTAGCCCAGACAGGAGCCAGCCCACTCTTTTCCAGTTGTAATCTTGCATTCTGTTGCTTTCTTTAGAGGATGGGTGTAGAAAGAATATTACTGAGAGCTGCCATTAGTATCTGCCGTGGCATTCACACTAAGGGCCTGTAAGAGAATGGAAGACACTTGGATGGAAGGGACTAAAGTCTATGTATATATTTTCCTGTATATATAACTACCTGTGTATACAGTGTTGTTTTAGTAAGTTAATGTGTATGTATGTGTGCGCTGGGAAAAGAGGAGACAAATCTATTATGAGTGTTCCTGGAGTTGTGCACATTTTTCAATACGAGGATAATAGTGAATCATAAAATAACTCATCTGCATCTGTTTCACACTGTTTCTCATGAGTGTGTTGATCGAGGCTCTCTGAACAGTGTCTCAGAACTTTAGCTAGGAAGAATCTAGTTAGTGAAACATTAATTTTTGTTTTTAATCTCATGAAAATATTCATGGTTTTGGCCAGTATTGCTTGAATACTTGTATAATGAGTTCAAATTAACTCACCAGTTCATGCCCTCAGGATTTTGCTTTGTGTGGATACCAGTTTAATTGAAAAGTATCATACCCTTTTAGTACCGTAATCCATAAACTTCATATTAAAAACAAATTCCAACATTGTATTGATGCCAAACAATATGTATTGAAACCATAATATACAGTTTTTCCTTTTGTATCTATTTAAAAATGTTGAAACTAAATTAAGCATTACAGGTAACATTGATGTGCATACACAGATTTATCCACAGACTAAGGGGAAATGCCTGCATCAGTCTCCCCATCCCCATGTGCTCTCAGTACAAATGTTGCCACTTCAAAAGAATCATGCACTGGATGGTACTAAGGAATAAGGCTCAGTAGACAATGAATGGAGAACCCCAATAGTAGGGCTCATCATGAAATTTAGGAGAAACTGGGGAAGCTGGAAAATTGCATCATTGGGCCAAGCTAATGGGGGAACCTGAAATGGAAGTGCAGGATGTGTTGAACTCTTCTGGGATCTGAGTTCCTATCAGAATTCCTGTCCAAGAATTGGAAGGGACAAGAGGTTAAACTCAGAACCCAGGCTACTTAAAAAATGTTTGCTCTCCATAGCATAATATCTCAGAAACGAGGGGTAGTCGTTTGCCTTTCTGTAGGAGTCTGTGCCTTTTCAGCCTTCACTTCCAGACATTAACTATTCTCGTGCCCCCCCCAAACACTATAATTAGAAAAAAACCTTGCCTACTGTGTTTTAAGAGCCACAGATCTGAGATTACGATGATGCTATTGAGGATGGCTAGACTTGAGACAAATCAACTTCCACAAGACATCTTTAGAAAATGCTATAAGAAAAATGTAACTTGAAATGACAATGAATATCAATCATAACAAGGCCATGATTTCTACAGCCATATCAAAAGGAACTAGGAAGTGCATTCTTTGGGAGCTTACCTAGAAAGAGGTTTGAACATTATTCAAGAGACTATTACTCTAAGATGAGAAGAGCTGCATCCTTTTGTTCTGCTCAGGTCATCTATGAACTTCCTGAATAAAGCAATCTCTTTATCAAATTAACTTTGAAAGGAGACTGGTTTCTATCAGCAAAAGACTTTCAAACTACAGATTCTGTGAATGCTCCACACAGTGTTCCTTTACTATCTCTAAAGAGAAGTTGAGCAAGCTATTAATATCTTTTTAGCAATTTAGAGGTCAGCTTATCATCATCCATGTCACATTGTGAAGGTGGATGTCGTGTGTTAGATAGACTCACTTGAATGGTATAAGTCTTTCTCACAGAAATCTGTCACCTCTTGGTAAATACTGCATTACTTTCAGGCACCATTAGAATGTGGTCTTGTCCACATTAAAAATTCATGGAGCCTTAACCTGGTATCCTAAAGTTGACCTTTGTGTTCACTTCCTGTAAGCCAACTTACTTTCTGGTTTGTTTTTTGGGTGAAGGAACATCAAGGAAGAGACTTAACATTTTGCCTTCACTGTGTCTGAGGTCCCACTCTTTCCTTCACTTCTCTTGGAGAGTCTTGATGCTTCTTGGACCTCTAGCTTGAGATAAAATTATAGAGCATCAGAGACAGAAATTTTGTCCAGTCAAAACTGCAATGTATTTCTTGAAAATGTGTATTAAATAAGTCTTCTGTCCTAGGTCTTCACCTATCCTGGAAAGAGATCCCCCGTCCCCTACCTTTCTTTGTTTGCTTACAGGACATACTGAAGTATAGTATTGCCACAAAACCACTTTGTGTGGTAAAGATGGATAAAATCTCACTTGTATGTGTGTTTAGTATCTCAAGGTCCCTTTCAGCCTTGAATTTCTATGATTCTGTATTGCAGTATGTACATAAATCATATACATTTTGCTATGCTAATTGTCTTCCTCTGCTGATTTTTATGCTTTCCTTTAGGTCAATTTAAGATGCAGCATTGAAATACAAAAAATTATCTGAATAATACACATTTGTGTATATATAAATATTTCTGTATGCTTATATGTACTTAATGTAGTACAAAATATCAGTTTTAAGTATCTTGCACAGAGATGACTTTTCCTTTTGTGTTTATTGCTAGCAGAGGTACTTTAACACTATGGCTTACTGTTTCTAGAACTGAGTGTTCTTGAAAGGTGCTGCAAGGTAATAACTATTGTAACTAGATCAGTCATTTCTGATGTCAGGCAGATTAGGTGCAGAATAAGATGTTGCACGGTATAGTTTAGTTTAAAGGTAAATGTCTCAGAGCTTTCATGAAGAAATACTGGAAGAATGCATCTTGCTGTGTCCCCACACCAGAGGAGACAATAGAGTGGAGTTTCCCACAAATTCTCTAGCCCACTGGCCAACTGGTACCATGCCAGTGTCATACTTTAATTCATGACAGTGCTGATCTTGTCAGTAGAAAGCCTCATTATTTGTATTTTGCCAGTAGTGTAAATAAGGTCTGTTGCACTGATGGTGAATTATTGAGAAGATTGTGAATATTTGCTACTCTGAACGAAGATTGGAGCATGTCTGCAGGATGCGTAAAATGTAAATTTGCCTAGGCTTATGTGAAAAAGTGTGCATTCTTAGATTTAATCCTTGATGGCCTCTTACAGCTGAGGATGTTTCAGCAGCACCTAGATACTGGTGACTGGGTGCTTCATAAACAGCATTAGTATGAATCAGTCTTAATTATTTTTCAGCATTTTTCATTCTAATATCTTTGACTATCACACCAAGACTTTGTGTCTTTGTGTTTTAACTAAGACTTTTATGTGCCCTGTGTTACATAAAATTGAGGATGCACAGTTCAGTTAGAGACAGGAATAAGAGACTTCTCTTCAGGGCTTCAATCTCCTGTAGCCTTTGGGTTGTGAAGTTCAAAACGCCAGAATAAATTAGTTGGTTATATATGTAATACACATACTTTAATAGAAGTAACTTTAAATTCGGTGAATTTTAATTTATTTTCATTATGTCAGCTTTGCTAAGCTTCCTTGTTTAATGCAAAATAGTCTTTTGGTTTTACCCACATTTTCTTCTAAGAATTATAGGTGCTTTGAAGCAGGGAAGTGGGTTTGAGTTCCCTAGTGGCTGTCTGCTTCAGGCCCAGGCATCATAGGGGACTTTTTTCCCACTATGACACTAGCCTTTTGAAACTTGCACAGAGGTTATTTTTCCTCAACTCAGGACTTCTTGAAATTCAGACGAAATGAAGAAGATAAAATCCATTAAAATAGATAAATGGCACTGGTTATGATTTTTTAAAAACCTGTATTTACATTTTAATTGGAGACACTCAAATGAGGTCTGTTACCAGAGGACCAGTAACATCCTTACCTACACTTTTAAAAGTGAAAATAGATTGTTCAAGTTGTATGTCGTACAGTTCTTCAGTGTACCTCCTGTAGCTGTATTGGGTGCCAGAGACCATCAGTCTTATGAGGCAGCATCATTCCTTTGCAGTGTGGTGCACAATGTGCTAATGGTACTAGCAAGTGCTGTGAGATCTTTACCAGTACTAATGTCAAAATACAGCAGGATAATTTGAGCATTATCAATTGGATGTTCACTTGGAATACAGAAATAAATCTTCCTTGAGTGCTGGTCCCTATGTATATCCCACACATGGGTATGCCTGTGTGCCATGTTACCAAGTCTGGAGATTCTTAGCAAGCACGTGAGCTTCAGTTGGAAACACCATATGGAGAAGGCCATGAGACTTCACTCTGATCCAGGCCAAGGAGACCCCTTGTACATCAGTGTCTACCTACATGCAGCGTCCTTCTGAGCACAAGCCCAGAAGTGGAGCCTAGAACTGCTAAGCCCAAGGAATCCTCCAGGGCTTTGCACTAGAGCAGGGGTCTCAAACTCGCGGCCCGCGGGCCAACTGCGGCCCGCGGGCTTGTGTCATGCGGCCCACAGTCCGAATCCGGCTGCAGGCTTGTGCTGGCATTTTTTTTTGAGCGGAGCTCCGGGAAGCTGTGGCCGTCTTAAAAAGGAAATGGCCGCCGAACGTGGGCCCCACAGGGAGATTTGACGGCGGACAGTGGAGTCTGCAAGTCCCTGTGTGAGCCTCTCTCTCTGCTCTACTGTGCTGCTTTAAAAAGGAAATGGCCGCTGAATGTGGGCCCCACAGAGAGATTTGACGGCGGACAGTGGAGCCTGCAAGTCCCTGTGAGAGCCTCTCTCTCCAACTGTGCCGCCGAATTTTACCCTGCAGGGAGATTTTTTCGGCGGAGAGTAGAGCATGAAAGGTACAGTAGAGTAGTGTGTGTCATGTGCGGCCCCCCTGAACTCCACTCAATGTAAATGCTGCCCGCCACAGCAATTGAGTTTGAGATCCCTGCACTAGAGCAAGGGTCAGCAACCCGTGGCTCTGGAGCCGCATGTGGCTCTTCAGCCGCGGTGAGCCGCATGCGGCTCTTTTGATAGTAAAGGTTGCCGACCCCTGCACGAGAGAAAGGGGCGGTCTTAGATTCAAGGATAGATCCCCATCCAGGTTTGCGCCTAAAAGAAGAGATCCTCTCCCCGACTCTGTCCAGGTCAGGTGAGCCTTCACATGCAGATCCTAAGGGCTCAGGACAACTTCAGAGTGCCAGGCAGATGGGTAAAGCATGAAAGAGAGAGGCTCCATCCCTACCATCATTGGTTCTTATTGCTAAACATAAAGACTGGCATCTACCAGCTCCGTGAAAGAGTGCCACCTCTGACTCTTCAGCGATACCAGCTCACCCTTCTAAGGGTCTTCCACTCTCAGCATCTTGGGACATAGTGGGACTGTCAGTCACAGCCACTTCCTCCTTTATCCTCACTGCCCCCCCCTTTGAAATCCGGTCCTCCTGAGAGACATTCCGACACCAGAGGCAGAAACTCCTTGGGCAACATGGGGGCCCTCCCTGCCTCAGCCTTCACTCTCTAGTACTGACAATCCCACTGGTGGAGCAAAGGCAAGTCTCCTACTTGGATAGGTCAGACATTCTGGCCAATCTGTCACAGAGCATCTTTACAGGAGGGAGTTGATGAGACCCTGGTGCCTTCCTCCTATTTATGATTATCCCAGGGACCACTGATACCTGATGCTGAGGGGTCCACCTCAACTAATTGACCCCTTGCATTGACCCTGCTGGGGCCTGTGTGACCTATATAGCAGACATCCCTGATCTGCCCACAAGCCTTATTGCACCTCTTCCACATAGCATTTGTTGGATCAACCAAAGTATGAGGAAGAGGAACGTGATCCAGATCCAGAGGGACTGATGGTGTCAACAGGGATATCTCATCCTCTTCACTGGATGAAGCAATTTTTCCATCTTCACCATCTCTGCTGGACAACCTAGGCACATTTTACATTACATACATTTTACCCCCTGGACTTTCTACCACTGAACATTGTTTATTCAAAAGTTAAAATTCAGGATGATTACAATAGCATCAATAATCCACTCTCTACAGGAGGGAATGTGAATCATGGATGTAGACCTCAAGGACGCCTATTTGTCATGTGGATATTCATCTGTCCCATAGAAAATTTCTCCGGATCCTTGTAGGTCAGAAACAATACCAGTTCAGAGTCCTTCCCTTTGAATAGCAGCTGCACCCAAACTACAGTAGAACCACCAAGATATGAACACTAGAGTTACGAGCTGACCAGCCAGCCGAACACCACGTGAAACTGGAAGTAAGCAATCAGGCAGCAGCGGAGGAAGGGAAAAAAATCATGTTTGGGAATAGTCGAATCCATTCTCACTCACAGTAAGAAAGACTCCACTAAGAAATGCTACCTAGCTAAATGGGGAGGCACTTAGCTGCCTGGCATGGCGCAATAAGTCTTCCTTGGAATCTGCAGCTATCCCAGCCATTTTAGATTCTCTCTGGTCTTTGAAGAGCTCGAGTCTTTCTATTATCTCACTGCAGGTTCATCTCACAGCAATCAGTGCCTTCTTTTCTTCCCCCATTTTTATTTACCCAACATAGTGTCTGTAATTTAGATTCGTAAAGGGCCTAGTTAGTACCTTCCCACCATTGGGCAAGCCTACACCTTAGTCTCATCCTGTCAGTACATATCAGGTCACCGTTTGAACCTTTGGCCACATGCTCTGTTTCTCACCACCTTTCCATGAAGGTTGCAGTTTTAGTTACTATTACTTTGGCCAGGAGGTAAGTGAGATAGGAATGCTCAAGGCCAGGCTACTATACACCATTTTTCACAAGAAGAAAAATGCCTTCAAATCCCTTTGCCTTCTTCCTAAATTCCTCCCTAAAGTAATTTCTGAATTCCATGTAAACCCAACCTTTTCATTTACCAGTTCTTCTTCCTGAAACCCAGTGCTTCTCTTGACATGAAGACTTCCATTCCCTGAATGTCAGATAAGCCCTGGCATTCTGTCTGCAAAGGATCAAACCAATCAGAAAATCACCGATTGTCACTCTAGCAAAAAGGTCACAAGGACAAGCAATATCTTCTCCGAGAATCTTGAAGTGGGTTTCTGGTTGCATCATCATGATGTACTACCAATTACTATAGTGAGGAACAGCAAGCAGTGGGTTTTGGTCATGATCAAAGGGCAAGTAGAAAAAGGGAGCTGATTTTCTTACACTCTTGTGTAATTTTACTGGAGTTACTCCTAATTCTCACCAGAGTGAAATCAGAATCTGCTCATAGTCTACATTTCTGAGCTCATCAAGATTATCAATGATAGAAAGTGTGTTAATTTATGTAAGGATTAGTAACTTTTCACTATATGAATTAAACCACTAGCCTAATTGATTTTTTCATGTGTATGTGACAGTGGATGAAAACAGTGTATAGACAATAGCCTTGTTCCAATAGATAGAAGGAAAAATATTTTTAGAAAAGCTCAATGAAAGGTGGGATGGATAGTTTAGTCAGAACTCCGTTTGGTCTTCAGTTAGAGTGCTGGTGTCCCAGGAGATCTAGACAGTTACCCATTCACTTACATTATTGGGCACATGAGTGTTTCTCAGTTAGGGGGCTGTGGGAAAGGTTTTGATTGTTGAGTTCTGTTCCATGACAAGCACCCAGTACTGGGAAAGTCTTTGTCTGTGCCACTCTGGGTATGTCTATGCTGACGGTGGCAGAGTCGCCATCCTCAGATCAATCTTTCTGGATCGATTGAGTGGTCAGTGTAGACCCTCTCAATCCATCAGGAAGTTGATGCAGTAAATCTACCCCCTCGAGTGGTGTAGCGCTACGTCAACGGGAATGCGGTTCCCAATAAAGATGGCGCGCAGAAGGGAAGCACAGCAGTCAACGGGAGTTACACAGCTACTCTGTGTAGCTTGTGTGACTCCCATCAACTGCTGCCGAATTTTCAGGTAAGTGTAGACCAGGGCTTAGTGTCTGTAATTTTATACTAGTGGTACATGATCTAGTTAACTGCCAGTGCATGGGAACTAAAATAAGATTTTTTTAAAACTGAAACTCTCTTTTGGAACACTTTTTCTTTTGTATTTTTCTCAGATGCGTTGCTTTGTAAATATGTACATTTATTGTTAATAAATGTTGCTGCCAATCTCAGAACCCTCTTTCTATTATTCTGTTAACAAAACAGCAAGTATTCCTGCATTTTAACCTATTTGGACTAACATGCTCTCTTCCTTGTCTGGTTGAGCCCTTTATGCCAAACCAGGTACCATGCATTCTTATACAAAAAGCTGATCTATCATCCTTTTTGCTTTATTTTATAGCTAACTATTATCTACAGTAGTGCAGGGTCAACTAGCACAACTACAGTGAATGGTCTCACTAGGTTGCCATCTTAGGCCCCTAAATTCACTGTTCTGCAATACAGCCCATTCTAATCTGATGAGGCTAAAGCTCATGCAGCCTAAGAATAACTTCACAAAAATAATTCAGCACAATCTCGGATGCTCCGTGGAATAGCACATTTCTCAGTCCGTGTACACGCTGATGGCAGCAAATTTGCTGCCGTCACATTGAGTTTTCTGGATCAGGTGAGCAGCAGTGAAGAAAGACACACTCAATCCGTCCAGAAGCCAACCTATTAAAACTACCTCCAAAAAAACATAGCGCTGTGTCCACAGGAACACGTCCCGTCAGCGCATCGCAGTGGAGACGGCGCGCTAAAGGAAAGTAACAAGTCGGCGGGAGTTGCGGAAGGTACTCTGTGTAGCTTGCATAACTCCTGTTGACTGCTGCCGAATTTGCCAGCCATGTAGACCTGCCCTTAGTGCTCACCAAGATTAAATGTGAGCAAACTACAGTAGTTTAGGAAAGCTACAGTAGTTCCATCTACTCTGCAGTCAAGAAAGAAAGTTTCTCATGCTAACTTTAAGTTGCATGGGATTCTGCTGGTCAGCAATTCTAATTTTGTTCAAATGTTTTTAATATTTGGGGGTTTTGTCACATGACAATTATTTTGTGGTGTCATTAGTCATGTGAATTCATTGCACGATACCTGGTTTCAGGCAGATATTTATGCTCATTTTAAAAAAAAATTCCATAGTACCTGTCAGGGTTTGGGAAGCACTAACTTCCCTAACTAACCAACTTCAATTTCCTCTCCTCCAACTGAATTTCCCACTCCTCCTCCTCCTCCTCCTCCTTTCCTTCCCCCCCCCCCCCCCCCCCCCCCCCAAAAAAAGCTCATATTAAAATTCTGAATCCTACACATACAGAATTGTACATTCTGGCCTTGTTTCAGCAACAGGCTTACTTTGAAGTTGACAAACTATACATAAGACTTATCCCTTCAGGAAGGGTCATTCATAAGCTAACTAGAGTAAATTCTCTTTACACCACCTCTTCAGCTCGGAGTTTATTCTCTTTATCCAGATGATTGTTTCATTTTGGAGTTGTATGCTGCTTCATATCATGCAGAAAGTGAAACTGGGCTGTGAGTAAGCAATCTAAGATCTTGTGATAGATCCCACACTGAGCAACAAAGGGTTAAGGAACTACCATACTTTAGGAAATGCACTAACTGGAGAGGAGTTAAAAAGGGAGGAGAACATCCCACTGGGTGACAGACTAGGAAAGAAAGCTGACCTGCAGCTCTGGCAGAGAAGAACTGAGGGGAAGCAGAATCTTTCCCTAAACGGTTGCCCAAAGGTCCCTGTGGGAGGGGAGGACCTGCTACAGAGAGAGCCTGAGAGGGAAGAATCCCCCTCTCCCTCTCTTATGAAGTCTGGGATATGTTAATTCCCTTTGTTTTGTTTGGACTACCCCTGCAGGGGAAAGCCCTAGGACTGATCTGGCCCAGGAAAGCGGGCCACTTTCCCAGAGGAGACAGTTGCCGTCTGAGAGAAAGGAAGCTCCAACATTTACATGCAGCTGGTGGAAGGTGCCTTGTGGTGAACAGACACCCTTCACACAGTCTTATCCCAGACGGCAACCTTGGAATTGCAGGTAGTGGTAGGAAGTGGCCCTGGGAGGGCAGGTTTAAGCGCCCCTGACTGTCAGATCACTGATGGCCCTCAAAGTTACCAGAGTTTGAGCCCAGTGGAGTGGGGGAGGGCCTGGGCTCCCCTACCAATCACTGCCCCTGCTTAAACCCTGACCACTAGGTGACACTCCCCTACCAACCACCCCCAAGCAAGGAACCTTACAGATCCTTACTGCTCTGCTTGGTAGTGCCTTGTACATGAGCAGAACCTTATTGACTTCATTGGAGCAAAGGGTCTGCCCGTGAGACGTAGCTTGCAGAACTGAGGCTTTAATGGTATCTGGAGATAGAGTAAGGGAAATGCAGCAGCAAACAAGTAATGATCTCACATCAGTTTTAATATGACTGTTTCTAGTGTATTTTCAATTGCAGCTGCTAAACTGACTCTAGTGTTTATTTCCAAAGGCAGTTGATACTCCATGGAAAGAGTGCTAGAGCAGTAAATGTGCAACCTCTTACGCCGACAGTACTGTCCTGGGCTGTGGCCTTTCAGAACAAATTGGTTCCATAAAGAGAGAGAGAAGTATGCTCGTCAACAGTGTAACTTGGCAAATTTCTTATTAATAGGATTACTGGGATCTTCATCTTTCAAGTTGCTAAGCAATTGAAACTCCCTTTGATGCACTGCGAATTGATGTCACTCTGCATCTTACAGGATTTGGATCTTTATTCAGTCCAGCAAACTTGTTTAAAACGCAACGTGTATTTTCTGGCCCTATCATTAATTTGGGCAGAATTGTTGTTTATCCTTTTATTGTTTGAAATTATGAGACAGGCTAATAATCAAAATATTATGGTTAGTTCATTGGTGACCTAAAAACCAATCCAAAATATGCAATCTCACAGCTGAGGGCCATAAATAAAAGCTAGCTTTTGTTGTCCTAGTTGTAAAGCCTAAACCTTTCTTGTCTTGTGGAATCTGGAAGCTATCTAAGGTTTAAAAAGGTGTTTGTATATTAAAGGTATCTATTTACTGCTTTATAATAATCTTTGCTCAAGTACTTCTGACAGCTTTGTTGAGATTGAGAACGTTCATCAGCTGATCTGTGGAATTCTTACTGGTGAGTGTAGTTCACTGCAAAATCGATGTCTTCTATTTAATGGCTAATTGTGCATCCATAGGCAGTTACATCGATCCTGTTTGCTTATGCATACACTTGTATCTTGGGGATAACCTAATAACAAATGCCAGTGTTCTACATTGATAAAGCCGTACTGAATAAAAACTTGATTAGAAAGTTTATCTAGTTAGAATTTGTAAATTTCATTCAGTTCTTTTTGGAGGGGATTGTTTCAAGTTGGCATTGCTCTTCGTATTATTATTCCATCATCCTAAATATTTATCAAATACACTTGGCATAGTTTTGGTGGCTTAAGAAGGACTTTTATCAACCCCATAGGCACCCCCTCTCTTATGGTGAGGTCAGTGAAAATTTTGAGGAGGAGGCAATCAGCACCATCCCTGTGGAAGTGTGCTCTATGCAAACACTGCTCTGAAATAGGAAGGATACAGAGTAGAAAAACTTGACGGCTAAGCATGAGCAACTGGCTACATGTTGGGAGGGTGGATAAGAAACAGCCTTCATATATTTTACTGCTAAAAAGTACTGTTAAAATAATCAGTATTGTATTAAACCACCAAAAATATCTGTGGTGTTTGGTATCAGTCACACAACTAGCCTGTTATTAATTTATCCCCTATTTGAATTGCTGGTTTTAGTGTCACTTTTTACACTGTAACTTTAACTGTGTCCTCAGTATTTTTCATCTTCAAGTGCACTGTGATTGGGATTTCCCAGGATGATAGTTTTAATTGCGTTCATGTTTGTTCTTTAAAAAAAAAAATGGGGGGGGGCAATGCATCTTGTTCTGTACTCTTTCTACACTATGTATGGCTTATGCAAAATAGTCTGTTGCACATCTGATTATTTTTTTATTGCAAGTAGCCATTCAGAACCAATGGGTACTTGTCAGAATTGCTGATCACCCTCAAAGTCTGCTGATTTAAGTCAAAGATGAGAGGCGTCAACAGCTCTGAAATCAGGCTTTTAATCGTCCTGAAAATAGGAGTGCCTTTGCATTTGCAAATTTAAAAAAAAAAATCTTGATAAGATCAGATTTCATAATATATGTTCAAATTCCCAATGTATTTTTATAAACGGATGATCTATTCTAGCCTACATGTAGACTAAATTTCTAAATATAGGGACAAGCACAGGAGTAATTGTACAAAAAAGTCTGTGGTACGTAAATAGATAATTAATCTGTTTATAGAAAGAAGTAGCTTTTAATTAGGCTGCCTTTCTTCTGATGGAACAGGAAGGGAAGAACAAAGCACTTCTGGTCAATTGATCTTATCACGATTTGATTCCATCTTTTTAGTTTGCATGTTCCTGTTTATTTCAGGATTGTTGCTTTATTGAAAATAAATATATCTGTACTGTAGATTTCCTTTTGGGTACTGATATTTTTATATATACTCACAATGCAAGTTACATTTAGTTGCAAAATATTTTTCTGTTCTTGTAAACATTTAAATACAGTTCCAGTTTGCTCTGTCTCTTCTATAGACTTTTGATTTCCTCAGTGGGATTTCATTTTTTTCCCTGCTGTTCAGCTCAATACTACAGTTGAAGTTCAAGCCAGTTGTGCTTCCAGAGCTTGTTCCATAGAAGTGCCGAGCATTTGCTGATCCTAATGAAGACCCCGGATCAGGTCCCTAGTTCACAAAGCTCTGACTGTATAACGAAGTTGCACTTGGTAGGCTGACAGTACGCTAAATGAGCATTTAAAGTCAGATCGACGCATGGTCGGACAAAGCTGACAATTTTCAGTGTCTCCCCCAAATATGGAAGGTAGTTGCAATATACTGTCTTGCATTAGGGAGTAGTTCAAAATTGACATTATTGGTGTGGTTCTGTACATAATTGTAAAAACAACATTTTCAATCAGAAATAAGTTTATGCACATAACCTGACTTCAGAGTCCTTCTGTCATCTTAGTCACCTCTGAATGCGTTTCCTAAATTAAAATCCAAAGAATTTACAGGAAACTCAAATTATTTGGAAAACTTAAGTAGGAGTAATTTGTAATTTACTTCGTCCATAGCATTAGAAGGTAGAGATCTAGAACTGAGCAATAGTTTCACCTTAGCAAAGTGCAAATAAGTGTCAACTTGTCCTTAAATAAAAAGCAGTCAGAGTTTCTAAAACAGATTTGTGCTGTCCCATCAAATGGGAGCTGTTAAATCAGGGATGTCAGACTTCCAACCCACTTGATACATTGATCTTGACCCTGACAAATTCAACTTCTGCTGAATGCAAGCTTCAATTTAAAACAAAGATGATAGCTCTTGCAGTCTCTAAGCAAACCTTTTGAATGCAAATCAACATCGTGCTGTCCTCCGATCATCTTAATGGTAACTTTTGAAGCGTAATGGTAACGCTTAAGGGGCAAGATTTTCCAAAAACTGAAGTAGGCAGTTGTGCATGAAATATGCACACGTATTTGCATGTCCTATTTGTGTGCTTTTATCACAACTAAACATGCAAATTGCCAGTTAAATAAGGAGACGTAGTAGCTGATGAGATGCATCATTTGGGGCTTTTCCCCCTTCCTCATTAAGTGACACTGAATGCAGCACTAGCTTTAGTAATTACAGTAAAATTGTAGTTACTATGTAAGGCTGCTTATTGTACCCTCCTTTTAATGCTGGGAGAAATGCTGTGACTCCAGGATAAGATAAGGCCCTAGCTTTGGTTCACAGCCCATAATTCAAAATGGAACCCGTTCCTCGATGCAGAATGAGTTTGACATGAGTTTGTCTTAAATATTTTTCCTGTAATCACTGGGCATTTGGGAAAACGGATGGTTTTGTGCAAGTTTTGTCTTGTGCATGTTTTAACTCTTGTCTTCTCTTCTGTCACTGTTCCTTTTCTTCAAGTTCTGGCTAGAGGGCTCCCAGAGATGTAAGAAGACCTAGTAGAGAACTTGCTAACAAGAGCAGAATGGAAGGCAGAATAGCTCCAGCCTTAGTTAAATCCTCTGGCTTGGCACAGTCTTCCAAAGTACTCAGGTGCTATAGACACACTTGCTTTCTTCTAGGGAGGCTGGATTGGTTTATTACATGTCTTTTCTACAATGCACTGTTGATTATACTAATTATGCTGTAACTTTAAGAGGAATGGTATTGTAAGGATTTCGGTGCTCAGACTGTCACTGTATGGTACGTGTGTTAATAGTTTTGGACAAATCATACAACAGTATCCAGTTGTTAACCTGTTTTGGGAATAAATCTAGATGGGTATTCAGTTACAATATGGTCAGTACACGTTAGCTTGACTATCTGGCTTCCAGTGTAGAGCTGTAGATCCCTACATGATTCCACAGCTAAACAAGAAGTATGTTACATTTATGTGTCAGTCAGTTGATCTGGTTTGTTTAGAGGAATGATTACTTTATGTTGAGGAAGGTGCATCATAATTTTTGGGTGAGCCAGTGGCTTCTTTCAGTTTGGGAGCTGTTGACTACAGGACTGACCTCTTTCAATAACATCAGCATCATCATGTCCTTTACAACGATGGCTGTATTAGTTATCCTAGAGCAGTGGTTTCCAACCTTTTTGGGACCACAGGTATAATTTTTACTATCCTGAAGGGCCACCAGTCAGTGCCAGCAGACCTTCCCCACCTCCCCCTAACCACAGCCAGACAGAAGCAGTTCAGCAAGGAGGCTCTCATGGCTGATTGGCTGCAGCCGGGAAACTGCACGTGTCCTGTAGCCCCATGCGCTCCACCTGGGTCCCTGGGCAGTGGCTCCTTTCTGCACCCAGGGGGATGGGAGATCAGCGCTCCCCTCCTCCTGGTTCCACCAGAGACCCAAACGCCTATGGACCCAGGCAGAACGCTTTGCTGTGCTCCCTGCTACAGCCAGGGGCAGGAGAGCACTGATCTCCCATCCCCTTGGCTGCAGCAAGGAGCCAGCACCAGTCTTTTAACCCTGCGGCAATGCACTCCGCCTGGGTCCTTAGGCAGTGGCTCCCTTCTGTAACCAGAGGGCGGGGAGCAGTGGGCCACTTTGAAAGCTGTCCCCCCCCCCTCCCCGGGGGGGTCACTTTTGGACCCCAAGCCACAGGTTGGGAACCGCTGTCCTAGAGGCCACAATAATAAACAAGACACTCTGGCAGTTACGTTTCAAAGGTGCTACAAAACGTGAGTTCTAATCCGCTGAGCACAGGCTGTCTGGATTCCCAGGGACAATGCTGTTCTTTCAGTGGCTCTCAGTGGTTTTGTGCCCACTTCCCTCACCCCTCTTCACTCAAATGTTATTGTAAGGAAAAGAAATGGACTGGGAGTATCGTTTCAGTGCAGTAGATGGGTATCTTTGTGTCTACGATTTCTGTTTGTGCACAGAACTCTCCATCTACCAATCAGCCGCTACTCCTTTTATTTCCTAATTTAGACAAAGTCAGGAATCAGCCGTGTGATTTATCAAGGTGCCAGGGAGAGGCAGCTGTTAATATTATTCCATAACCCTAAAGCGCAGGGGTAACTTGTCAGTTTTGAAGGTGGTTAGTATGTCTGCTGTGTGCAATGTGTATTACACAAGAGTTTTCAGGACTTTTTTTTTTTTTTTTAAGTCCACCTATTGCTGTGTATGGATTGCAGTAGACTTGATATAATGTCAGAGACCGACGTTATTTTTCTTTGTTTCAGGATGCTCCATTCTTCCTAACAGTTTCTGGTCTTCTTGTGTATTCTTTTCTTTTTAGAGTCTGAGTGACTTTCCCTTCAAAACAGATGTGGATGCAGTGACAGAGAGAAAAAGTAGTAACCCTGACTTTGAATGGGAGGGCCCAAAGAATTCAGTAGCCTTTAGTGAGAACCAAATGTCAACTCCACCAGAGTCTTTACAAAGTCGTGGCTTTGGCACTTCCTCTGAAAGCAGCGAGGAGGAGGAGGACGAGGGAGCACCTGTCTTCCTTGAGAGCAAGGAGGACCTAAAATGTGAAAAGGGGGGCTATGAAGGTGTGGAAAAGCAGGCCAATGTCTCAGAGCAATCTGAGGTGGAGACCCCTATAATCACTGTTTCACCTCCAGTGCACCCCTGTGAGAGAGAGGAGGAGGCAGAGGATGTTGAAGAAAATTATTTTACAGGAGAGCCACTTAGAAAGCAAAACGAAGAGTGTCACGACCCAAATATTGATCAGGAGTTTCCCACACTCATTCGCTGTTTTCAGGTAGTACCTGTGAGCTCAGAATGCCTCCTTTTTTCAAATCTCCTTTTTGTTTTTTGGAATGAAACTCCAAACACTGCAGCAAGCATGTGCCACAAATCCATGAAGAGGAATTATGTTTACATGGCCTGAATTCACTCCCCAAACTAATCAGCCATTTAATCTCCTGCGAAGTCTGTGCAACTGAGCCTCTTCCAGTTTAGCCTTGTGTAAAGCGACAGATATGCCTCAGTGAAAAATGGTGTTTGTCTTCCTCTGACTCGAGTGCCCTGTATTAGCAATAAAAGGAAACTTGCAGACTCCAAAGGCCCCCCCATGTTTACTTTTATTCCACAGAATTAGGTGGTTATCATGGGTTTTTTGGTGTTTTTACTGCTATGTTGCAGAAAATTTGGAAATCAGGCTAAAAGAGATGCTACAGGGCTGTGATTTAACATAGCACAGCAAATTATAGCTCAAATCTACATTTATATTGTAACTCTCGTATGAGATTTCAAACCCCACCCCCATCCTAGGGGAGATTCTTGCCTGCTTCAGTGTTGTTAAATATTAATCATTTATGTTAAAATAGATGACCATTTAACCTGCTAACAATCAAGGTGGCAACTGTCAGACTTTGGGAAGGTGAGCAGAAACTGATTGATCTGGGAAACCCTTGTGGGTCCTTTGCTAACTTTATCTTCTCTTTTGATTAATTATCAGGTGGTGGAACAACTGATTTTTCCAGTTTCTCTTTCAAGATGCACACACACATACACTTTTACTTTTAAACATTTATGTCTGACATTGATTTAATAAAAGCCAGTGAACCATGGATTGATGAGTATTTTAACAAGGGAATGGCTTTGTATTTGCCATTCATGGCATTCATTTGCCAATATCTTCATGGTAATCTGACAATTTAAGAGAAGACATTAGACAGCACAATTATCTGAGAGGATTTCACTGTTTTAATCCTCAAAATTGACTTTGCTGGTTTAGTGCTTGACCCTCTGAAACATGAATCAAACTCTCTGTAGGCCTAAAATATTCAAGATTTCCAGGCTAAATCTTGGTTTCTGAGTCTGTGATGTTTTTATCAGATCAATGTCAGAACGTTTACCAGACATATCATCAGTATGTAACTATGCTAAATGTTTTTTTGTGTGTTTCATAGCCACCCCTAGTGAAGACTCAGACAGTTACCATCTCTGACATGTCCAATGCTGTGAAAAGTGAAATTCCAACAAAAGACGTCCCCATTGTTCACACAGAGACCAAGACTATCACCTACGAAGCTGCACAGGTAGAAATGTTTTGCCTAACTCACAGTGGATTTAATTGAATGTAACACTATATAAGTGCAAAGTTTATTAATCCTTAAAATAAGACAGCATAAAACCATTAGAATGGCCATGCTGGGTTAGACCAATGGTCCCGCCAGACTAGTATCTTGTCTTCCAACAGTAGCCAATGCTAGGTGCTTCAGTAGGGATGAACAGAGCAAGCAATCATAAAATGATCCATCCTGTTGTCCAATCCCAGCTTCTGGCAGTCAGAGGGTAGGGGCATCCAGGGCATTGGATTGTATCTCTGAGCATCTTGGCTAATAGCCATTGATGGACCTATCCTCCATGAATTTACCTGATTCTTTTTTGAATCCCATTACAGTTTTGGCCTTCACAGCATCCTGTGGCATTGAGTTCCACAGGCTGACTGTGCACTGTGTGAAGAAATACTTAACTTTTATTTGTTTTAAACCTACTGCTTATTAATTTCATTGGGTGACCTCTGGTGGTTGTGTTATGTAAAGAAGCAAATAACATTTCCTTATTCACTTTCTCTGTACCATTCATGATTTTATAGATCTCTATTATATCCCCCCTTAGTTGTCTTGTTTCCAAGATGGAAAGTCCCAGTCTCCTTAGTCTCTCCTCGTATGGAAGCTGTTCCGTACCCTTAATTTTTGTTGTCCTTCTGTACTTTTTCCAATTTGAATACATTTTTTTTGAGATGGGGTGACCAGAACTGCAGCCAAGGGCCAAGGGGTGGGGCGTACCATGGATTCCAGCAGTGCAAGAATTATTCTTTCCTGCACCAAGTATTCTTTTCAGGTGTCAGGAATGTGATCATTTAATTAAAGACATTATCATAATACATACTCACCGGTGACTGAATTAAAGGTCTCTTTCAATATACATATTCCGCTGACAGTGTGCATATGCCCCATGTACCTGAGGTTGGAATCTTTTGGCTAGCAATGTCCGTTGTGGACACAGATGTACCTTGAGTTTCCTCATGCCCCATGCCAACCACATTAAAAGGGCAGAGTGGCCAACTGCCATTCAGTTCCTCCTGCTGTCTCTAGCTTTGAAATGGAGCTGTTCCCTATTTGTTTTCAGTGGCTGAAACTGCTGAACTGCTGGCTTTCTGTTCATTCCTTCTAAATATTGTCCTAATCCCCAGTTCTGGTTAGATAGTTTTTCATTTGGCACCATAGTAGTAATAGTGTTATCAGATTAGGTTCCCTTTTTATCAGGAAAATCCTTATTTTTCTTTCTGGTATCAGGATGGCTAGTTCTATATCATCTGGTTACAAATATTGTCCCTCAGCCTGCCTATAGAATATTTTCATTTAATGTTGAACAGAATGAGAAGCTTGGCATGTTTCATGACTCCCTAAACAGGCTGCATGAAATTAGCCTTAACACTCCAGATATCTGTGTACCAAACTGAGGTTCTGTTTTTTCAGAATGAAAATGTAAGCTTGTCACAAATAATTTCTGCACATACTGATGTGTGCGCACCACTAAGAATTTCCTGTAAAGGTTTTCAAAATTTCTCACCAGCTAGAGGTGCTCTAATGTAGACTAGACTGTTCTAGGCTAAACTTCGTTTGCTTTTCTCCTATGAGAGATTCATTATCTCTTTTATTTTCATTCCTCTTTATCACACTTCCTGTAGTCTCTTTTCTGTTGATCCTTCTTCAGAATTTTGTTTACAGATCAAATTATCTTGCTGTTTTTTAAAACTTTGTTTTGTATCATCTGATCCGGATTATTTCCTACATCTAAAGCAAACCAAAAATAGATTCAGAATATGAAAATCCTTGCTCTTTGAGATGTGTGTCCCTAAGGGTGCTCCTTGGCCTGCCCTCCTCCCCTCTACTTTGGAGTTCTAGTAGTTGACTCTGCAGGAGAGAAGGAACTGAGGAGGGAGTGCCCGTGCACACTGACTGACCTCGTGGCAGTCAGGGAGCAGTGCATACACGGGTAGGACAGACTGCTACCAAAGTTCTCTGATTAGCAGTGTGGGGGCACAGACATACCTACAGTGGAGTACCCATGGGGGGACACATCTCGAAGAACCATTGTCACTGCACAAGGTGAGTAACTTCCTCTTCTTGCTGTCATGCTGTTTGTAACTGAAGTCTACAAGAAGTGCTGTCAGCTTTTTCCTGAGCAGGTCTCAGTCCAGACTGCTTGACAGACTTCTTCCAACTTAGTTCTGGATCATATGTATGCCTTCTCCCCTCAATCCCAATCATCCTGCTGGTCATTCTGAAACTGAACTAAGATCATAGCAGAGCGATTCTCATTGCATCAGCCTGGCCAAGACAAAGTTGGTTCTCCAGTCTCCTCAGTCTTTTGGTTCAACCTCCCATCTCTTTTCCTCTTTATCCCAACCTACCGACCCAGCACCACAGTCAGTTTTGGCATCCAGCACTGAGCAGCCTGGACCTCGTGGCGAGGACTCTGCATGGCTAAGTGAAGAGGAGGAATGATATTCAGCAGCTGTTCAACAAGTGTCAGTTAATAGTAGGAAGCCCTATAGCAGGGCTACTTATTTGGCCAAGTGGAAGCGGGTTTTCAGTTTGGTCATTAGCTCAGGGAATTCAACTGAGGCTGCTTTGCATCCAGGACACTTTGGAGTACCTGTTGTACTTCCAGTCTTCTGGTCTGCCATGCAGTTCATTGAGAGTTTATTAGCAGTGATCTCATTGTTTCACCTGCCCATCCAAGGGAAGAACATTTTCTCAAAATATGTAATAGTGAGATCTCTAAGAGGAATCAGTCATCTCTACCCACTGGTGAAAAAGGTTCGCTTGTGGGACCTTAATGCTGCCTTAGCTGCCCTTATGGGGCCTCCACCCAAGCCCCTGCAGACATGTTCCCTGTCCTTTCTGTGCCAGAAGACAGCCTTCGTTGCAGCTATACCATCTGCAAGGAGAGTAAGTGAGCTACAGGCCTTAATGGCAGAACCCACATATATGCAGTTTTTCAAAGTGGTCCTGTGGCCATCTCTCAAACTTTTGTTGAAAAGTAGTTTGATCTTAACCAAATGATTTACATGTACTCTTTCTGAAATCGACCCCCAGTGCAGATGAGCAGTGATTTGACATGTTGGTTGGGAGATGGTGCATGGTGTTTTAGAGAGGACTTTTCAGGGATCTCCTCCTCTTTTGTTTCCTGTGTGGATCAAGTGAAGGGTCGGTCAGTCTCTGCACAGACGATTTCCAGGGGTATAACTTCCTGTTTTATGACAACATATGACACAGCTCAGACCGTGCCTACACGTAGGTTATGGGCCATTTGATGAGGGCCCAAGAAACGTTGCTAACATTCCTCTGTGATGTTTCCATAGTGGGCATCTGCGGGGTTGCTATCTGATTTTCTGCACTTCTTTTTATCAAGCACTGTGCGGTTATCATGCGTTTGTGTTGGATGCAAACTTTGGGAAGGCAGTCCTGCCTTTGTTTGTAGGCACCAAGCCCCACCTCCCACAAGCGCTGTTGGTAAGTCACCTGAGTTGAATATGTGTCCACAACCATTTGAAGAAGAAAAAAATGGTTACCTGCCTGTGCTGTGGCTGTTCTTCAGGATGTAGGCATGAAGATTTTGTTTTATAACCTATCCTCTGTCACCTCCATCAGGGCCTCCTTTTTTCTTTTGATGTTCGAGTCAGAGGGCCTGAGGGAGGTAGGGGAGGGGCTAAGAGCTGCAGACTGTGAGCACTGCCCTGTGGGTACTGCTAGCAAGGTTCTCTGATTTCTGGGTGCTGCGTGCACGTACACCTGAGTGCAATACATGTCTGCACCCTCCTTTCCAAGAACAACAGTTACAGAACAGGTAAGTAACCATTTTTTACTTTAGAAAGCCTACAGCTTGGAGGCCAAATGGTAGAGGAATAAAACAAGACTAGGAGCCAAGAACTGAGTTCTGTTCTGCCACTGACTGGCTTTAATGCTCTGCACTTAGCACTTCATAAGCAACATTTAGTACCTCTGAAAATCAGATAACTTATTTGGGTGCCTCAGCATGGACTTAGGTGCCTAACTTCTGACACCTACATTTGAAAACATTGGTCTCAGCCTTTGTGTCTGTTTCCCCCTCTGTAATATGGAGTTAGTGTGACTGCATACTGCCTGGATGTATCCGTGCAGCAGACCACTTGTATAATGCATACATGGCATACTGTTATTCTTGTGGAAACTCTGCTTCCAGAGATCATCATCAGCTGGTTGTTTAACATCCCATCTGAAACACTAGATCTAATGTCTTGAGAGAAATGAGAATTCTGTAACCTCATTATTTGAGATTAGGTGAGATTTGGCCAAAAAGTAATGATGATCTCTGAGGGAGTTAAAATATTATATAGCACAGAAAGTGGTCCCATCTAGTGATCGCTCTGAAGATGTAAACTTGTCTTACATTGTAATGACAAACTGATAGACTGGGAGATTGAAGTGCTCTCCGAACCACATCAGCCACACCATAAGGAGCTCATTCACCTGCACTTCTACTAATGTAATATATGCCATCATGTGCCAGCAATGCCCACATTGGCCAAACCGGACTGTACCTATGCAAAAGAATAAATGGACACACATCAGACATAAAAATGGTATCCATAAACCAGTCGGCAAGCACCTCAGTCTCCCAGGACACTCTGTAGCTGACTTGAAAGTTGCCATACTTCTATGAAAAAACTTCAAAACCAGACTTCAGCGAAAAACTGCAGAGCTGGAACTCATCTGCAAACTTGACACAATCAAATGGGGTCTGAATAGGGATGTGGAATGGTTTTCTCATTACAAAAAGTAATTGTCACTGTTCACACATTCTCACCTTCTAATCACTGGTTGTGAATAGGCCTCATCTACTTTAACTGAATGGACTTTGCTAACATATACCCTCCCCATTGTTGTTCCTTACCCTTGGATGTATATAAATACCCCCGTCTGATTTCTGTTTCATGTATCTGACAAAGTGGGTTGCAGCCCACGAAAGCTCATGCCTAAATTTGTTAGTCTTTAAAGTGCTACAGGACTCTCGTTTTTGCTGTACACAGACTAACACGGCTACCCCTCTGATCATTTTAAAGGAGACTCAGCAGAATTGAGGCTTGAGCAGGGTAATGACCTTTATAGATCCATTCAGGGAAGATGTTGTATAGGCAAAAAAGGCCATGTGGACAAGGTTGGTGGTGTTGATAGAGCAGGGAAAGTGATGGGTGTGGGGACCTTGTCATGTAGCTTCTATGGAATCTGTAGGACTAATTTGTGACAGTGCAGAGCAACTAGAGTAAAGATGCCTATGCTGCCTGAAACGTGCAAGTCAGTGCAGTGTGTGCCAAGTAAACTTACCAGCATGGCACCTCAATTCAACTGGAAAGGGGGAGGAGAAAAGAGAGGATGGAGAAGACCCATTCATCACTGGGACCGAGGGAGGGAGCTGAACAAAGTCCGTGTGAGGTGGAGAATAATCTCCATGTGTTGGGTGAAGTCACAGCTCAGACATCCTAATGGCATTCAACAGAACCACGATGAAATCAAGCAGTGAAGCTGTAAGCCCAAGTGCTCTGTGCTGCGCCTTCAGACAGCATTGATCTTGAAACATTGGTTAAACCACTAAAACCCTAATTATTCAGCCGTCTGTGACTCAGTTCCCTTTCTTATAAATAATGCATAGTCTGCTTTTGAAACAATTGTACACCCTCTTAGATTACAGCACTGAGTCCTGTTGCAATGGTGACTGTGTGTGGAGATGGTTGATAGCTGTTTTGTGTGTGTCTCATAGACAGATGATGGCAATGGGGACTTAGACCCTGGAGTCCTGCTCACTGCTCAGACCATCACGTCAGAGACCACCAGTAGCACAACCACCACACAGATTACAAAGGTAAAAGGTGACGCCAACAGGCCTAGTAACAAATCTAAAAGTTCCATGGATGCTCATAAACCAAAGGAAGCAAAGTTGGCCTTTTCCTGCCAAATATTAAGTTGTACAAATATTTTTCCCTCCAGTTTTGTGTCCCATCCTCTGCCCTTAATTCTATTGGACACCAGTGCAATTCCGAATCACTTGGAAATGGATATTGTCTTGCTTCCTGGAGAAATGTACCATCACAGTTTCAAACTGATCCAGCAGTAGCTTAGAATCCTGAGGCAGTTCTGAGAACCTAGTGTCAGTGTGTTAGCCAAATATTTATCTTCATTTTAAATGTAGCAAGCCTTTAGGAGTTCTTACTTGCTTTTCTGTATGGAAAATAAAATCAGTCCTGTTTAGAATTTTTAATTAATGCAGCGTTTGAGCTACAAATGATTGAAGCTGGGGAATGTTGGCAAATCAAATTTACCCATGAGAAATCAGGGATGAGTTTGAAGACTTCAGTTGAGTTCTAAGTTGGAGGAAAGTCCCCTAGTTTTAGACCAGTGATGCCCCCTAAGGGGGCACAGAGCATCACCCAGTCCTGCTCTGCCCTCAGCTCCATTCCTGGCCAGCTGGCCCCATCTCTCGGCTCAAAAGGAAAGGAGGGCACAGACACATTCTATTACTGGTTCTAGGGGAGTGTGAGAAGAAAGGTTTGGGGACCACTGTTCTAGACCCATGTCACATTTTTGTCAAAGGTTTTACAAAACCTAAAATACTTAGCTAACACTGTACTGGACACACTAAATGCCAACCCTCCTGTAGGCTTCTTGCTTTGTTTTTTATTTATTTCAGTGCAGAATTGCAGGGATTTTTTGGATTTGAACATTCCTCTGAACAGAATCAAACAATATTATTGTGCTAGCTCCTGGGATTCAGAAAGTGAGACTAACCAGCCTGAGTGCGTTTCCATATTTAGTGAAGCACAAAACCGAGACTGCATACTTTAGATGCTGAAATACAAATTAGATTTTTAAAAAAACATTGAGCTGTACTAACAGTACATGTTACATTGACAATGTCTCTTTGGCACGATTAACATTCTGGCCCACGAGACAGGAAAGATTAGTATTTTTATTTATTAAAAAACTTTATTGACATGGTGGTTTGGTTTGGAAGAAGGGAATGGTGTCATACACTGAGGACAGACTTTTCTTTGTATCCTGTTACTCTGTCTGATCCACTTATGCTAATTCATAGTAATTTTTTGGTAATTAGCAGTGACTTTAGTTTGTGTTCCATCTTTGAAAGTCATCCCCGATCCACTTTTGTAACTCTTGTGGCAGTGTCACACTTTGGGCTACTAGTAACATATATTCTTTTGTACTAGACTGTAAAAGGTGGAATTTCAGAGACAAGGATCGAAAAAAGAATTGTCATCACAGGAGCTGGAGACATTGACCACGATCAGGTGAGGTGCTTTTAGTGTTACACAGACACGAGCTGTTTTAGTTTTGTAAAGAGGTATTTTTGTGCTAGACAGTCAAGCTGCTTCACTTCTGGTAGATCCAACCTTTTAGGTTGCAGCTTAAGGAAATTGGGCTTAGAAATAAAATTGCTAGCCTCTCTGGAAAAGGTAACTTTTATTTCATTTGTAGTGTTTCAGCTGCAGACGTACATCTGGCTTATTTTAAACTGTTTGTTTATGGTCAGAAAAGCAACTGAAAATATCCCTGTGGTGCTACCTTTTAGATGTTGTAGGTCTTCAAGTTTTCACAGCTTAATTGACTTGCAAACAGGCGTTTAATTCCGTAGAGACATACTGTAGCTGGGCCAGAGCAAGCTGAATTCTGTTCTGCCACAGTATTAGCACAAAATTCTGGTTCCGGAAGCTTTTATACATGGGAATAACCAAAGTAGAAGGACTCAGTGTATTTGAGTGTGCTGCTGGCTATTTACAATGCAAAAGAAGTTTGTTTTTTAAAAGCTGAGGAAATGTGAGATGGAAGTCTCTGGTGAAGAATAAGGATGGGACAGCTATGTTCAGTCACTTTCTGTCCACATTAACAGTTACCACAAAACGATTTCTGGCACCGTCTCTGGGCCGGCGATATTTACCAAGTTGCAGAAGGTAAATACATCATCAGGTCCTTCATGCTCTTACTGTGTATGAGCAACGCATTTCTAAAGAGGATCATGATGGCTTAATGGTACAAACACCATACTCTGAATTCAATCTTAGTGGGTTGCAATCAGCAGTATCATGAGCGGAGAGGATACTTCATATAAAAAAAAATTAGTGTATTTGGTAATTCCTGTTGGAAAGAGATCCAGGACTGGAATAGCAAGAGGTGTGGTTGAAATATACATTGCCAGAGATTTGTCTGAAGCATTGCGTTTGCCTGCACTTTAATTGTGTCTAGCTAGCACTATTTGTGCTGCTTTTTCGTACATCCTATAACCTCAGTCTGGCATTATGTGATATGTGGCAGTTAGGACAGGACGTTTACATATGTGTTTCCTTTCAGCGTGACAGTTTCTAATCAGTGTGTTTCTGAAAGTCACTGCCTACCATAGGACCCAGGTATTGGCTCATTGTGTGCCCATGACTTCCACAAACAGCCAGCTTGTGTACTAGTTTTCTCAGCTTGAAGCTACAAGCAGATGTCACCATAACATGATCCAAAAAACCATTTCCTTAGAAGCCAGTAATCCATCCGTTTTATATTTTCAAGGATTGTAGAGTTTAGGGAACTCTGTGTGCACAGTTGCAAGGTTCTGTTTTGTTTTTATGTCCTAAACAATATTCATAAAAATTTTGCATTGAATAGCCTAAGCGTGTAGAAAGCTCGTGTACTCAGATGTTTCAAAGCTGAAAGCAACTAATGTTTAGAAGCAAACAGCGTTTGTCATTGAACATAATGTTTTCGAGTGGTTAGAATACTGACCTTGGAATCTGGATGTCTCTGTTCTGTTCTGGGCTCTGATACGGATTGTATGCCACCTTTTACTAAGTCACTGGCTCTACTCTGCCTTGGTTTACCTGTATGTAAAATGATTAATACATATCAACCATCTCAGGGATCTTGAGGCTTAAATGTTTGTAAAGTGTTTAGAGAACCTTTGTTGAATGGTGTTAGGGAAGTATAAAGTAATGGTGCCATTTTACTACTAACTTAAATTGGCTCAGGAAAGTTTAGTGAGAGCTAATATGAAACTCAGATGTATTTTTAAAGATCTCACACACTGCCATCCTGGTGTAGCCATTGTTCATTTAGTTTGTGGTTGGGGAAGTCACCAGAGGAAAACTGTGAGTAGGATAAGATGCATTTTTCAACATGCCCACAGTCCTCATGGATCTATCTTCTTTTTATGCTCACTATTGTTTCTTGCTTCTTGAAGAACTCGTTTCCACATAGATAACATGCTGCAGCAGTTTGAGCTCAGTAATAAAAACTAAATATCCGAAAAAGTTCGTTAGTGGACCCAAGCGGTAACGAGCATCGGGTAGCTTTTCCTAGAAATTACAGATATATAGAGATATATATAGTTCTCAAAGCCACTGCGCTGTTGCCTAAATCTGATCCAATAAAAACGGTTCCTCTTGTGAACTTCCCCTCTCCCATATTAATAATATTGTGGTCTCTCATGAACATTAAGCTGGCTTTTAAGCTTTTTTTTGGTCTAATGGGGTGATTATTTATATAGCACTCAGAAGCGTGCGAGGTGCTCCAGTTGCTCAATACTAATCAGAGCACAGTTTTGGTGTATTTTAGGCACTGCTTTTGGAAGCACATGCTACAGGGCAATTATCTTTTAGAAGAGCAGCCCCAAACCATATGAGCATTCAACACATCTTAGACTCTTTTCCAATATTTCAGTACAGGTGGTTCTGTAACACTTTTCTTGCCAATCAGCCAGTCCCATTTTGTGTGGTCCTCACACAGCATTCTGAATGGAGAAGTTAACATACCTAAGCAAATTCATCCCTAACTTGTCAAAATTAACATGCCCATGAATGTCTGTGAGGCTGTCTTGTTGAGGTCTTTTCATTTGTACAGCTGCTTCCAGCATTTGTGAGCCTGGTCATTCCTTGTCATTGAGTGTGTATCCTACCTATCTATTCTCATTCAGCCTGACCTAGTATTTGTTCTAGTACAATTTAAGGTTTTTATTTTACAGGCTACAAAACCATAATCTCATTGTGGTGGTGATTATTTCTTCCTAAATCAACAATTACATTTCATTTAGAGCCTCGGAGATCTGGGCTGTGATTTTTTTTTTAAATATACTTCCTGCATTGAAATTTGTTCCAGTTGTCACAAACTGATCTGTTGTAGAACCTTGCTTTGTGATATTGAGCCCAAATACCTATCTTCAACAGCACCACCAAATCTAGTTGCAGTTTGTTTTCCTGCCTATTTTGTCTTTATGCCTCATTGTGCCTCTTACTTAGATGAACTTTAATTTTCCTGTTCACTAACATTTTCATCTGAGAAATCGTGTACTAGCCAATATCCACTGTTCTTTGCAAATTTGTGACCATTTTTCCCACTAACCTTACTTAGTCCAGACTTTCAGTTGTTCTACAAGTGTCTATTCTGTTAATTCATGACAACTTTATTGCAAAGGCCTGTAGCAATAGTCATGGACTCGCTTGGCAGCTGGCTTCTTGTAAAGAAAATGTGCTTTTCCCAAGTGAATGGATTGGATGGATCAAAATCTGATTGGCTGTCTGGCAGTTTCCATTTCTTTGTGCTCCCAGTGGAATGTACTGTAGATCGATAATGCCTCTGAACTTACCCATCCTTTCACCCTGCAATGTCACTTGCTTCCAGGAAGGTTGGAAAGCACTGCAGCTTCCACAGTAGTTCTCTGCTTAGTTTCTTTCCAGATTGAGGGATTCAAGTGCCTTCATTTGCTCCATTCTTGCCCAAGATAAGTAGTCTTCTGAAAGTGTAATAAAAGTGTGACAAAATACATGTAAGACTGTTAATTTCCTGGACACAGGGACAAAGCATAAATCTGGGTTACAAAAGGTAACCAGGGTAAGTCCACTAATTCCAGTTTTTATGTAATTTTCACAAGTGCTATGACGATGGTGGAGCTAAAAGATCACTAGGAGTGGGGCACCTCTTTATGCTGTGTTGTGCAATGGCATGCAGACATGGTATCTACCCTGAAGAGCTTCCAAATCTACATAGACAAGGATGAGGTAGTGAGGTGGAAAGGGACACAACATGCAGACAAAATGGTGGTCGATGGCTGGAGGAAGAAACAAGGCCAGTTTGCATGGTGATTCACAGTGGTTCGTGAAGAGGGAGAGCAGTCAGTTAATGCGAAGCAGTTAGTTAATGAAGGCAAATGGCGAAAGCATTCCCTCTTTGAGGCTTCGTACATAAAAAAACTTTAACTGCATCCTTGAAAGTATAGTGTGTGCAGTGGGAAATGTGAGTCAGCTAGCAGCAGAGCCGCTGGTAGTGGAATTTCCTGGAGCGAAGGTTTTACTTCCCTCAGAAAACTGGTGGTGATAGAAAACCACAGCCAAATTGAGGGAGGCTGTCAGCTGGACCTGCTGTCCCACATTGGCTCCACTCTGGTCTGGGTGGGGGTGGCTGGCAGGCCTGCTTCCCTTCCCCTGCTGCTCAAGGCTACAAGTGCTAGGTAAAATCCTGCCTCCATTGACATGAATGGGAGTTTTGCCATGCACTACAGTGAGGCCAGGAGGAGGATTTCATCCTGTGTGACACGGAGAGACTGAAGTGAAATTCATTTTAACTGCTCAGCTGCATGCAGACCAGAGTGTCTCTGAAGAGCTGTTTCTCTCTCAGGTTCTAGTACAGGCCATCAAAGAAGCAAAAGAGCAGCACCCAGACATGTCTGTGACCAAGGTGGTTGTCCACCAGGAGACGGAGATTGCTGAAGAATAGCCAGGCCAGGTAAGCAGGTAGACGTCTGCATTCTGAGCCACAAATGCTGGAAACACTGGGCTCTCTTGAGCGGGGTACACCTACAGCCAGAGAGAGTCACAGGGTCATGAAAAATCTATCCGTGCCTTTCAGGTTGTTCTGGGAATCTCAGTATTTTGAATTTGGCTTAGCAAGCCTCTTCCTGGGTCTACAGACGTGGAAGGTGCACAGGTCTTTTGATTTTCATGGCACCTCAAGTATCAGGGTGTCATATAGACCAAAACTACAATTAAACCTCACTGGCTAGGAGCCCCAACTCTTTCAATAGGAGTACAGAGAAAAAGTATTCAGTTTATTTTGTGCATTTGACAGCACTTTGTCACTAGTATCCTATGGTTGTGGATATTTGCATTATCTTTTTAAACAGGAATACGTTTGTAGTACTGTATGTAAAACTACTTTTATCTTTAACGGATTAGATTTCAGGCTGTTGCTGTGGCAGCAGGGCTTTAAGTCTTTGACAAAAGGGGAAAAACCTTCCCTAAAATTCATAGTCACCGTGATGATGATGATATATTGTAGAAATCATTTCAACAGCTGCCAAATTCCAGCAGGTATGGGCTACCCCCTTAGCAAGGTTAAGATTTTGGCATGGTTATTTTTAGTAAAAGTCAGGACGAGGTCACAGGCAATACACACACATTCATGGAAGCCGTGACCTTTCCCTGACTTTTACTAAAAATACCTGACAAAATGGGGCTGAGATGAGAGCAGCAGGGCTGGGTCTGCGAACCTGCTCGCCACCCTGTGGGATCTGTAGCAGCAGATTAGAGCTGAGCTCGGGGGTCTCCAGCTGTTGGCTGTAGTTCGCTGCCTCACGTCTCCCCTTCTTCCTGCCCGCAGGGGCAGGTAGCTACTGGCTGACAACTCTTGCCCTGCCCCAACTGAAGCAGAAAATGTCACGGATGTCACAAAGTCACTGATTCCATGACATAATCTTATCCTTACCCATTACCTATAAATGGACACTAACTTGGAGGGACAGAATACTAATTTTTTTTAAGTAGGAAGGCAGGAAGTGATACACTTTCAAATGAAGGAACAGGTTAATTTGCATAGGTTGGATGCAGTTAATCAACTTGGAATTTGGCCAGTCCTGTGTCCACACTACAGCATGCTCTGAGAGCAGCTGAAGAGTTGTATGTACTTAAGCTTTAGCCTATAGCTCTGGTCGTGCCTGCCGACTCCTGCGGCTGCAAGTGACATTTGTGAGTGTGGACAGATAGTTTAGGTACAACCTGAGTTAACTTTGCAGTGAAGGCAATTGCTTAGATGTTTGCAAGAAGTTTCATCTTTGACCCAGGGATGATCAGGATCTCCATTCTGCATCTCCAACACCGTATTACATGGTCATGAGTTTAGTACTTGCTCAGAAGAAAAAGACTAGGGTGTTAGATAGGAACCCATATCTCACCACTTCCACGCTTTCCCCTCGGGGTCTCTTATCCAAGTCTGGCCCTGGCTTTGCTGGGAGAAATCAGAATGAGTTACAATCAAATTGGTTTAATTGTGTATTAGCATAACCTAATTAAGAGCAGGTCCTGTCATTTCTGGGTGCTACTGGCTAATGGTATCTGGTAACTTACAATAACTTTGTCTTTTTAGGAGACGTGTCTCCCTGACTGAGAGAACATCAGAAAGGGGGGGAGAGAGGAGGAACAAAACAGAAAACTACCTGGAGCACAACAACCACGGATTTACAAGATTTGCTGTCAATAACTGAACATTCATACCACTTACTAGGAGTTGTGTTTTGACATTTACTTGGGATTTTCCAGAATACAACCGATCTTTTTGAATATTTTTTTATATTGTAAAACACAGTATGCCATACTTCTCACTGTACTGAATGTTTTTTGTACAGGTTTTCAGTTTTGCATTCCCTCATGCATAGCCTCCATAGGCCCTCACAAAAGGGTTTGTTCTTAAGTCTTATTCCTTGAGCATCACCAGCTATATTGGAGGTAAGCCACACTCATCTTTGAAACTGCACCTTAGAATAACAGCGGTGTGAAAGCCCGAGTGATGGAGCCTTCTGCCAGAAGGATCAGTTTACTTAGATTTCAGTGTGTGGCATTTCTACTTGCCTCTTGCAGTTGGCCCTAGGTATTTCCAGAAAAGCCACAAAACCCAGGTGCACAAAACAGAGTTTCTATCTTTACTCCTTGCTTTTGTGGGTTTTGGACCCTTGATGTTGTTTGAACATAGTGGGGTTTTTGTGGTGTAATATTCACACATTTCAGTAGTGAGCTAGATTAAGGAATACTGGAAATTGCTTCACATCTCTCTTATACTGTGAATTCTAGAATTTAAGAGAACTGTGACAGGGCATCATTCCTTCCTGCTCCTTGGAGACTGCATTTCTAATGAATGCTACCTACCTATTTTTCTTTCTAGATGCTATGAAATACGTCTATAGAAGTGTGTGGTTAAGGGGTTTGAGCTCTGAATGCTAGAAGGTAGGCTATGCAGCATTCACAATAGTTGATTTCTCAGTATCAGATTTTTTTCCAGTTTGTGTTTAATTTTAATAAGTTTGTAAATCATGTTTTTCCAGTACTATTTAAAGATAAGCATATTACCCACAAATCAAGGCAGGGTGTGTGTGTAATCTTAATTTAATTTAAAATCCTCTCTCATAATCTCACCTTCCTAGACATTTAAAAAAAACTGTTCAGACAGGCTGCATAAAACAGCCTCACAGCTGTAGATTATAGCAACCGGTGGAACACAATTCAGAAAGCGCATGTGTTCAGATCACTGATGTTCCCTTCTCATAATTTAAGAATCCATAGTACCTTGGCCCTGGCGTTTCATCGCAGTGTGGCAATGAAGGAGCCAGAGCTGGCTGCTGTTTTCAGCTTCCGGCTCATGGGAGATTCAGGTGTACCAACTACTGCCCAGGCGCTGTTTTTAAAACATCCCATCTACTTTACCAAAAAGGCACTTGAAAGTTTTAAAGTATTTTTTCTAAATACTCCTGTCATATCTACTATAGCATCATATGGTGTACTTAATTTTTTTTAATTGTAATAATTTTTAAAGTATTTTTAGGGAGAATATGTGTGAATGGAATTTTCTAACGGGAGATGATCTATACATTTGTAAGGTGACCACTGTGGTGTTAATCCTGGCTTTAAGGAAGTAATGCTTTCTAAGGGTTAGGGTGTACTTTCTTTCATGAGAGCAGCAGATCAGCACTTGTTTAGATTTAATGGAAACCTCCGAATCATGCCCTACTTTTTCTTTCCAGCAATCTTTTAAAGTTTTGTAATGAATAGAGTTGTGAGCAATATTTTTTTTAAACATAGGGCTTTGAAGTTGTAATGATGTATCTGGTGTGGCACATTTCTAGCCATGAGGGAGACGAGCCCTCTGCTGCTAAGCTACATTCCGGGATGAGAAGAAACTGGCAATAAAATGCTCTACGTCTAACTTAAAGTTTGACTTTTTTTTTTAAAATGAGGCAGAAGACTGAGTTAAAACCCATGACTTAGTTTGGCTAGACTGGCTTTGAAGGGCACCGTCATTACACTTTAAATTTGGATGCAATTTTAGTTAAGTTGTTAGTATTTTGGTTAGAGACACCTCCTCAAAGGGTTATGGGGCTGGTTTAGTTCTTAGCATCTAGCTTCCCAGGAAGGCAGCTGTTCTGGGTCAGTGCTACTCACCACCTCTGAGTGCCTGCAGGTAGATATTTAAATATACAGTGAGCTGCAGTTTAGACCCCCTTTCGATACCTGAGGGCTGTACCCGTCTGCTGATAAACCTGGTTTCCTGCTCCTCAGGCTGGGTAGAACCAATGACCTGGTCTTCAGCTTGGCATTCCAGGCTACAGCCCTGTCAAAACAAAGTCGTATTCACCCAGCCAGAAGGGACAGATCAGGGAGAGGCCTATATGCATGTCTTACTGTTCCTATCTAACCTCTGGCTAGAGAGGTTAAGGTTCTGTTTCTTTCAGAGCCTGAATCTAATTTGTATTTCCAAAGCACACTTGAGTCTGCTGACCAACTTTTTCCCCCTCCCTTTCTTGGAGACAAATCCTTTAACAGGCCACTGTCTTACCTGGGGCGAGGGGAAAAAAGCACCTGGCCGTAGCAGCTTACTATCTGGCAGTTGTGGTGGGGTTGCTCTAGCCAGCTCATTATAACAAGCAGTATGCAGAATGTTCATCACAACTGGGGCTTTTGGAGTTAATTACATGTTTGAGCTGCCCATAGCACCTAAAGGCTGTGGTGGGAGAGAGTTCAGAGATATGCTATTCGCACTAGTGAGAGAAGTATCAAGGACAATGGCACAACTGTAACTTGTTCACACCCAGCCTTGCTGAATAAAGCAGTAATGCCACAAAGTTTGACCTTTAAAAAGGCTCCTCCTAAGGAACAGAGATTGGCTTGTCTAAGATCCAGAGGAGTTTCTTGGTGAGAAGCTTTTCCCTACCCTTGTGATGGTGCAAAAGCATTTCCTAGCATGAGACATACTTCTGGCTTGGCCATAGAACACACCCCTTCTTAAAGAGGGACAAAATAGACTACTGACTTTTTGAGGTAGCTGTGATGCTGTTTCCCTCGATAGCATTAAGTGCACTTGTTGTTCACTCATCAGTGCTATCTTCATGGGACAAAACATAGTCCAAACCAGCTTCTGAACACACGGCAACGCTTTCCCTGAGGCACCACTGACCTTTCAGGAGCCTATTGCCGAATTCCAGTCCGAATTCCTAGCTGCCCCACACCCAGAGCACACTTCCCATGGACAAGGTTCAGATGTTTGGGAACTGCTGCTACTGAAGCAGTTTAGCTTTTCACAAAGGGACAGAAGAAAATAGTTTTTAGTAAGATATTGAAGCCTCCCTCTGACCTACCTGCTACTAACATTAACTTCTACCTTTTTAAGATATGGCTACAAGACTGCCAGCCCTCCCCCCTTAAATGAGCTGAGCAGATTAGTGAGTTTTAAAATTTGGGCCCTAGTGACCTGTGAATTTCCAGGGACCAGTGCTGCTCATGTCAATGTGACACCTGCACAAGATTTATATTGAAAAGAGATGAATGTTCCCAGCTATTCCCGGTCCAGGAGGTCAAACAGACCGGCTTGATTGTATAGTATACATTTTATGGAAGCTATTTATATATGAATGTTTGTATAGAAAGGAAGACAGGAGAAGCATGATCTCTGATTGATTAAATTGGAAAGGCAGCTTTAGTTTCCAGACAGCACTTGCCAAGCAATACAGTTGTATGAAAGGACGGCGTGACCATTCTGGTTTCGTACAAGTACCTTAAGAGATGTTAGTGGCCCAGCCCTGGGATTTTTACAAGTTTAATCAAAGTTAGTTGCAAATATGAAGGAGCTTTGTAAAAAAATTAAGACAGTTGTGAATTGTCTACAGTAGCTGTTTACATCTTTTCTTTAAATAGGAAATATTGCAACTGGCAATCTTTATAGATCAAATAGTAAATGACAGAAGCTTATTTTGGACTTTTGTAGTAAATCAAAGGGAAAGGTGCTGTAGTGTTTAGACAAAACATACGTGTTGTTTCTTGTATTGCATTTTTCAATAAATTTTCAAACTATTGTGTTTTTTTTTTTTTTAATCTTCACTTGTCCACCACACTAACTCCCCTTCTAGACAAACCCTTTGGGGCTATTCCAGTTTAAATCCAGGGGCAAATCCCCTTATTTCAGAATAGGAGCATGGAGTTAATCTGCCTTAAATTCCTATCATACTGTATTCTGGTTCAACTTTCATGAGTGTAGACAAGACCTAAGGCCTTTTCTTGCTAACCAAAGCATACTGGCTGATTGCACCCTACAAGCCAGCATTATTAAAAACAAATTAAAATCCCATTCTTCTGAAGCCTTCCACAGAGTCCCTGCATTCTTTGGGAGCAGAGCTGTACCTGAGAACAAATAAGGTAAAGTTTTTGGGAGTTGCTTATTGACTCTTGGATTCCTAAAGTCACTTTTGAAAATGGGACGAAGGCCAGCTCTACACTAAAAAGTTAGTTTGAGATAACTGTCAGTTAGGGGGTGTGGATTTCTCTCGTGCCCTCGCACTATAGTTAAGTTGACAATTCTTCCATTGACCCAAGTACTGCCTCGCAGGGAGGTAGATTAAATACTACAGAGGCCAGTGCTTCAGCTGTATAGATTAGTCATGGAGCATCTCAACACCACTCACTTTATTGCAGCCAAGGCCCTGTTGTACTAGGGACAAAACAGAAGTCCTGCCTCTAAGCGCTGGGAAGCAACACTTGCAAGATAAATACCTCCTCTTAGTCTTACCTCTGTGGTCAGTCATCCCCATAACTAAACGGGATGGGAAGGGATTCCTAGGCCAGCTAGCAGTACTAGGTACTCACCTGATGAAGGTGTGATGAGTTACAGCAGTTCTCTGACAACAAGGAGGTTTCTTCAACTGGTGGGGGAGGAAGATAATTGGAAGCAGACATACCTTGGCATTTCTCTGGTGCTCATTGAACACTGGGGCGACTTCTCTGATGAATCAGGATTTCCTGTGTTGGCAGCTTTCCCTGCAGTTCTGAAAAATGACCACTAGAGTTCACCACAGCTTTGCACTCAACAAACTACACCAGCCTCTGCTCAAGATCAACCCCTGCTTTTAATTGATCTGCTTGTGCTTTGTTGAACATGCTAACTGCTCCTGCAGGGAGTTTGAGTAGCCGTCCCTCCACGCTTCACTGACTTACAAGTTTACAGCCAGTCTTCCAGAGTGACTTAGGTGTGGTGGAAAATTTCACTCAAAATCACTAGTCCCTGGACCCAATTCAGTATGTTAGTTTCAGCATACATGGTTTATTCCGACCCGGACCCGAGGCAGGCCATCCTGTGTTGTTGATTCATGGTGGACCCCTACACATTCACTCTCTGGCAGTAGGAAAATAGTTGTTTGCTAGGATGACATTAGCCACCCCTTGCTGATTAGGTCAGGACTACGGCACATCGATGGTGTTAGGTGTCCTACAACAGGCAGCTTGCTTGTTACAAGCAAAGAGCTTCTGAATGAAGGCCCTGGCAGATGGGCATGAGCCTCCTGTAGGGTAGGGACAAAGAGGGAAGGAAGAGTCGTGTAGAGGCTCTCATAATCACTACTCCCTGATGCAGTTTGCGCCTTGTGATGTAGGGGTTGGAGGGGAGGAGCAACCACAAAACTACCCTCGCCCCCAGAGGGGACTGGAGTGAGCTGTATCCAAGCCAGAGGTAAAAGCCAAGAACAGAACCTAGCCAGCCTGACTCCCTGCTTTGCTCCCACCCGGCCCATGTACCCACCAGCTGCTCTTCCCTGCATGAAAGGGGGAACCATTGCACAGCACTGGAGTTGCCGCAGCACACCTGGGAGCTACTGGCTATAGCCCTCATGAGGGTTACCGTGGAAGCTGGGTAGAGTAACGAACGCTGGCCCTTGTGCCTCAGATAGGGAGAGCAGGAGAGAGGGAGGAATCGGGATATTTCACGTTAGGAAGGTTTGCTCCCTTCTAGTTCAGTTCTGCACTAAACCTGCAGCTGCCCACGGCGCTGGCTTGTGCCATGCTATCCTTTATGAGTGTCGGCAAAGCAGAGTTACTAGCCTAGATGGAACGCAGCTGGCCGGGACGATGAAGCTGGTTCTACTCCCTTATACGAGTCAGCCCTTCCCCTTAGAGCTGTGAACAGCTGATTGACTTTACAGGCCACGTTAATTTTACCACAACAGCTTTTCCTCCACACTGTTGCTGGGGTTTTTTCAGTTTCCTTTGTGCCAGGCCCAACCGGGCCACAACCCAGGCAAATACTATCCTTTCCTTGGCACCCGTCTGTGCGCCATTGTAGACGAGTGCTACAAGGGTAGAATTAACACCACAGCAATTCCAGCACCTTCCTTTCATCCATGTCCCCACCTTGAGAGTCTCTGCTCTCTCATGAGAGCACCAGGCATTAGCAGAAACACACAGCAGCACAAGAGCTGGTCACAGAGATGCCCTTTGAACTAGGTTGCATGCATGCTCTATAGTACCACAGTTCAGCAGCTAAACTAGGTGAGTGATGCAAACCTTTTCCCTTAAAATAGGCACATAGTTCCCGGAGCCTGCCAGCTCCTCACTGGTATTCCAGCAAGTTGCTTTGAAAGGCATTAAAGGGACTTTCCCCAAGATCATCCTCTGATGGAACAGCAGCATTAGAGAGCAGAACCCAGGGCTCCCACTGTTAGGCCACAGCTGGCCCCTCCCTAAAACTTTTCGGTCCATACACAAGCTTGAACATGATCTGTTGACTAAAGGCTTCCATTGGTAGGGATGGAGCAGTCTAATGGATTGAGTGTCACTTACCCCAGCTGCAAAAGGGAAATATTTGCCTAGGGACTGGGCTGGGGGGTTCCCAAAAGCTATTTAGGCTCTCAACAGCCATGAAACTCAATGAGAGTCCAGTACCTTAAGACCTTTTGTGAATGCCAGGCCTGGTTCAGATTGATTGAAGCTGGTAGCATGCTGGAAGCCGTGTCAGTGAAACAGACACACTGACATCATACTATTGGCCCAACTGCGAAACTGACAACTGCCTTAGCCCCATGTGCTTTCAAGCTGTTACAAGCATTAGCTCCCAGCACACAGTAAGTGAAATTAAAAAGAAGCCATAAATAGACACTAAATAGTTGGGTAACAGCCACTGCTATGGCCAGATTCTTCATAATCCTTCAAAAGAACTTTATTTACTTAATACAGCAGGCACACAAAAAAAGGTTTGAAAATGCATTAGGATAGTAAATAAAATACCACAGAAAGGAAGCGTCTTAGTCTGTGCATATAAGGCTATCCAGCTACTTTCTGCTCGCTTCTAATACTGGGGTATGCCCAGGGCGCTTTTTTCTGTCTCATCTCATTATAATCACAATGTGCATCCAAGCCACCCAGGCGCTCAGCTCCCCATGAAGGGGCTGTGGAATATCTCACAGCTTCTCTCGTGCTGGATAGACTTCAAATGCGTGCTGCATCCCAGCCTCGTGTTCCAAACGGAACATTACATTTACAATGGCCTAAGATAGCCCTCGGTTCCTTTTCTTGACTTTGTAACTAAGGAAACATGTTTAGGGAAGCTTAATTGAACACCTCACCTGCCTTATTTGCAAACCTAGTCTGTGGGTTTCCAGTCATCCACCAGGGTGAGAAGACAGACAGGTACTTGGTGAAGCTTGAAGACACAAATCTTAAGACCCCCGGTTCTTTCCTTAAGCTATTTTCCCATCTGTTACAAAACCCCACACTTGTACTCAACATCCCAGCCAAGGATATTAGGGGAATAAATCGGCCCAGGGCAGACAGCTACCTGGGCTTTGTAAGTGACTGCACAAGGGACAATCACCAAGATTGCTTTAGTAGCAGATGCCTCCATTTTCTAAAGGGACTGACAACCAGGCCCCTTTAAGAGATCTCTCAAACTGGACACCCCAAAATTGTTACTTTCAAAAGAATTGAAAGAAATCTCTTCATGCTGGAGACTGCCCAATAAACTTCACTGTGTTTTACTGGGCCAATAACATGATGGTCCATTATTCTGATTTTTTTAAAAAGCCTCTGTATTTAAGCCACATAAGCAGGCCAAGAAAGTCAAGTGAGACGCCTCCACCTCCTTCCTTTGCATTATTTAATGTCATCCATGGAAATTCAGTAAGAAGATTGGACAGAATGAAATAAGCTGGCCACTTAACAGAACTGACTCCAGATCCATCCCTTCAGTTCCCCGTGCGATCCCCGTTGGCACTCAATTCTCTCCGAGGGGATAAGCATCAGCTTAGATGCAGCCTCTCACCCTCCTGCGCTGAATGAAGTTATCAGGCAAGGCAGCCGAGGCTGGGGAGGGCCCTGTGCATGCGAGAATGTCACTCAGCATAAATATGCTCCAGTGATGCTTTTTCTATATCTGGCTCCAGAACGGCCCAGCAGCAGAGGAGACAAAGGCTTTGTGAGCCAGGCTCCGCGCGGCAGTGGCGTCCTGCTACGCAGCACGTAGCACTTCCGCTGCGCAGGACCCAGCTCACGCAGGATGTCACAGCAACATGCCCACTAACGCACCCGAGGCAGGTCCTGGCAGGCGTCACCAAGATCAGAGACCTGATCTATCACCGGGGGGACTGGGTGGATCCCAAGTGTGGGTCAGCACGTGGGGCTCTCCACCCTTCAAATGCCCCGAGCGTGTACTCCAGGAGGTGAGGGCAGCCTTACCGCCCGCTGCTCAGGCCTGCCTCGAGCGGGTCCTGCGAGAGGGCGCTCCCCACCCGCCCCTCGCCCTCCAGACCTTTTCATTGGGCCCCTGCTCCACGAGCCCCCCCGGCTGCCCCATCCACACACTCCAAGCTGGCTGCAACATCTGCAGCCCGTGCACTTCCGAACCACACCACGGGCACACCCATGTGCCACACTCTCCATTTCCTCGCCCTCGTGTCCCGCCTTGACACCCAGTGGCGGCACCTCTTACCACCCATCAAGGGCGAGGAACGCCAGTGGGCTAGTCTGTATTCCACCTGGTTCCACGGCCTGCTGGGGATATTACCTGGCGGCTCCTTCACAGAGCCATGAGCACGGGCATGTACCTGGCGCGGTTCACCCCTCATCCCAACACCTGTCTATCTGGAGTGCACCAGTCCCCCGTAATCAATTGAGTCCTGGGCTCCTCCCCCTTGGCTGGGGGAGGGTCTTTGAGCCATCCCAGAACCCAAATAGTAATTTACATTCTTTTGTTGCCTTGCTAATGGGGCCCTAAAGCTGACAGACAGCGGGAGTTAGCCACGGACACCCTCCCAGGGCATCTGTGCACTGGGCTCGCTCAGCTCCCCCAGCAGGGATCACTTGCCCAAAGCAGGGAGCTTTGATGTCAAGGTTTGTGGACTCCGCACTGCTGGGGAAGTGAGAAGAGCCAGCGAGGGGAAGGTGAGATCGAATAGCAGGGCGGGTCGGTCTGGGCTTTGCCGCCAGCTGAAGGGATTTCAGAGATTTAAGAAAGGTTCATTTAATTTAAAGGGGGGCGGGAAACAAAGTCAAATTGACAGCAGCTGAGCTCCAGCGAGATGACAGAAGCCAGATGATGTAGCCCAAGGCTGAGGCCCGATTCCCTGGGGATGGGCATGATGGGAGGACATAGAGCAGATCAGGACAGAGGGGAAAAATGGGGTTGAAATAAGTGCAGGTTCTCACTTATGAGAGGGGACTTGAAATGCTTCGCTTGTTTGGCCTAACCAAAAGAAGACTGAGGGAGATGTATTTGTACAGAGCAATCCTATCAGTGGGATAAACGCCAGGTAGGGAGAGGAGTTATTTAAGTTCAGCGCCAATGTGGACACAAGAACTAATGGATATAAACGGGCCATCACGAAGTTTAGACTTGAAATTAGACGCAGGTTTCTAACCATCAGAGGAGTGAAGTTCTGGAATAGCCTTCCAAGGGGAGCCGTGGGGGCAAAAAACCTAGCTGGCTTCAAAACTGAACTTGATAAATTTATGAAGGGGATGGTATGACGGGACAGCCTAATCTGGCAATTGACTCATCTTTGACTGGTAGATATGCCAATGGCCGATGATGGGGTGGGGTCTGAGTTATTAGAGAGAATTCTTTCTGGGGTGTCTGGCTGGCGAGTCTTGCCCTCATGCTGAGGGTTTAACTGATCACCATATTTGGGGTCAGGAAGGAATTTTCCCCTAGGGCCAATTGGCAAAGGCTTTGGGGGGTTTTCACCTTCCTCTGTAGCATGGGGCAGGGGTCACTTTCTGGTGGATTCTCTGTACCTTAAAGTCTTTAAACCATGATCTGAGGATAAAAACTCAATCCTAGTCAGGGGTCTATTACAGGAGTGGAGGGGGAGGTTCTGTGGCTTGCATTGTGCAGGACATCTGACTAGATGATCATATTGGTCTCTTCCGACCTTCGGAGTCTCTGCGTGACCAGCACTGAATTCATGAAATGGAAACCAAGTTTCTACCCTGTTCTGTGGGGGGTGGAGGAAAATCCAGTACAGTTTCCTAACCCCAAACATCACCCTCCTTGCATTTCCATCCGCCCTCAGTTCCCACTTCCACTGCCTGGATCTTCCTGTCGCCAGAGTGGCCGGCTAGCGGAGCGCATGTAGCCAGAGGAGTTGCCATTTAAAGCAGGGATTAACTGGTTTATCCACACGACAGCTCGGGCCTGCAACGTGCTCTAAACAGCCAAGCATGAGTAGACAAACCCACGCGCCTCCATTTGGCTAGACCTAGCCCCCGGGACGACACGGCACCAGTTCAGTTCCCATCTACACAGCCTAGGCCCATTGCTGCTTCAAGAGATCTACTGTGGACATTGCACAGCAACAAGATAGCACACGCCATACTGCCAGCCCATTGCTCCAGCTCCACTGGAGCTTGCCTGAGTGTCTCTAACAGTCCCGAACACCAACTGCTTCAGAGTAAGGTTGGAAGAAACCTTGCAGTAGGCAGTGACAGGATCTGAAGCCAGGGAGGAGAGGACGAGGAGGTTATCAGCTTAAGCCGTGAAACATGAGAGATGATCGCCTTTCCAGAACTCAGCAGAGATCATGTGGCAATGAGTTCCAGAGGACCGTTGGGTCTTGTGCAAAAAAAAAAAATAAAATAAAATAAAATAAAACCACCCACAAACCATCCAATGTCTCTTTAATCCCACATTCTGGGACAGGATGCATGGAACGTCCTGATCTACCTCCTCTGGACCATTCATTGCTCCAGATACTCTGTTCCCATCCTGCCACATTCATCTCCGCTACAATGCAAGGCAGGGATGTTTATATAGGAATGTGTGCTTTTTGCCAAGGAGATTCTTTCCTGAGTTGCTCCAGGCAAGGTACTTAATCTCCCTGAGCCCTTTAGATGCTCAAATGTGGGGTCCTGGTCTGTGAAGGCAAAGAAATGGGCAAAGTAATAGGCATTTGATTGAAAATCCTTTAACGGATGGTGCTGGGAGGAGAGAGAGGTCATGCTACAGAAGTGGCATTTGGGGAAGTTTTACCTTAAAAGGGTACTGTATCTAGTGCTGTGCGTAGAAGGAGATATCTTTGTTTGACTCTCCCATGTCTGCAACACTCTCTGATGAGCTTCTAAACAGCGTGTTATTTATAGGCGGTTATTTTGGAGGGGGGAGTCCGGGGCTGCTCCACGCTCTTGGCGTTTTGTTTATTTATATTCCTAAATGGGTCACTCGCCTTTTTTTCCCCCTCCCCTCCTTTTTAAGTATAGCTTTGGTTTTTGTTAAAGGTGTCCCGAGGGGTGCCTGGACATTACTCAGTTTTTTATTGTTCTTCCCCCAGAGCTTCCCCCTCCACTTGGCCAAAAAAAAAAAATATATATATACATATATATATACATATACATATACATATATACACATACATACACACACACATATATATCCATCCATCCCCCACCCCTTGGTCCTAATCTCCCTGCTCTGCCCCAGTATTTCTAGAGGGATCCTAGAATCTGTACGTCTATCCTTGCTGACTTGCAAGCTCACATCATCATTAATGCCAGAACAGCTCAGGTAATAGTGGTGCTAACCGCTAGAGCGCCAGCAGACGGTGCACACTTCATTGTTTGAGTAGGGCCTACATAAACTGTAGCTTCACTCCCCTTCCACCTCAGGTCTGTGGTTTCTCTTTAGTGTGTGTGTGTCTGGCTTTGGAAGCAAGGAAGGATGCTGCAGCACCGACTGAGACAAGTGTAATGTGTCAGCCAGGACACACACAGCTCTGCTCAGAAGGGGATCTTAGTTCCCTGGAAACATCCGTGTTTCTAGGCCTGGCCCAGTAAGTCAGTGGTTACAGAAGCTGGCATTTTATCCTGGCATCTGAGCCCCACTGACCAAGGGCTGGCCTTCAGGGGGAAACTGACCAGCAGCGCAGTAATGGAATAAGCTCCGTTACTCTAGCTGCCTCTGTGAACACACTATTCCAGGACACAAGACGGGATTTGATTCTAGACTGATTACTCCACTTTGGAATCCCACAATAATTCTAAACTGGCGCAGCCACAGACATGCAGATCACTACGCATCACGATCACTATGTCGCGGTGGGGAATTGCAGATTTTACCTGGCGATAGAAGTTTTTTTTAAAAAAAATATCCTTCCAACAACAGCATGAGCTGGTCATGGTGTGAGAAGCCAGCTCACGTATACAGGACAGTTCCTTCCAAGCCCAGGTGGTCCCCAGCCCGAGAGGAAGATGGCAGCAAAGCCAGTTTTACACATGGCATCTCCACTTTGGATCTTAGAGGAAGATCTTGACAACCCCTCTTGCTTGGGGACTGAGGCAGCAACTTCACTACAAGCTGACCCCGGCTCGGTCCCCTGCCTCCCTGTTGATGATCTGACCCACCTTGGAGCACGGCCTGGGCCCAAATCTCTTCCCTAAACTGGTAATTAAAGGCAATGAAGCTACTTTAAAACAAAACCGTAACTGAAAGGAGTTTGCAGCCTCGAGCCCCTGCCAGACAGGGAGGGGAAAGCGCCAAAGCCGGGTATTTTTAGTTTGTTCTCCCTCTTCAGAGACACAAGCAGCCGAGTTGTTTTTCTGGCAGCTCACTGTTTAACTGGGGTCAGAGCCGGCCTCAGGGAATTCTGTGAAAAAAGCTTAGCAGAAGGGAGGGATAAATATTACGCAGGCAGGTCTGGGGCCAAAGCGCTCATTCCCGGACATAAATCGCTTCCCTATCAGCATTAACGTGTTGCTGTGCTAGAAGCCGGAGAATTGGCGTAACTAGGGATTGAACTTCTGACCTCCAGATCTAGGGACTGCAGGACAGTCATGGAATCAGGCAGAGACAACCAGTGCCTGCCGATGGGGGGGGAATATCCGGTTCAGCAGTGTCACTTAGCATACTCAGTACAAGTCATGGAGCAAATCTGAGGGGGAGAGGCATGTGACCCCCTCACATCCCCCCCATGCCTCCCAACATGCCTTGTCTCTGGAGTCAGGAGCTGTAACAGATTCTGCTCTGGGGCTCCCGCACAGGAACCGATGCACGGTGCACCACTCCATGACTACCCTCGATGAGCTATTACACGGAAGGAGGAGAAATCCTGTTTTGGTCTCCACAGGGTAAACAAATCGGAGGATTCTCACTGGACCCCGACATGCCTAGTGCTGCTAGAAAGATTTAATTGCATGACAGCAGACACATGCGGTGACCGTTTGGTTTATGTCCCTGTCTAGTGGCCAATGCATGGAAGGGAAGAGCCAACTCTTTCTAGCCAAGGGAGTTAAGCGGAAGATTTTTAGGCCCCTAACTCCATCGATTTCAACATTAATGCACTTGGCTGGAAGCAACAGAAGCGCCTGCGTTTAGCAGCGAGATTCCCAGTAAGGCTGATTCCTGGCTCCGATAGACGTAAACGCGCTAGCGCTGCTCAAGCTAGCAGCTAAAAATAGCAGTAGGGCAGCCTGGGCTAGCCCTCTGGGTACATGCCCAGGGGGTTCAGCAGGATCGCACTCAGGCAGCTCCAGTGTTGCGAACCCCAAATGTCCAAAAATCTGGAGTCCGGCTCAACAAACATCAAGAGATTATGTCCAAGGAATAGACGTGGGCTTCTTTTCGTCAGCCTTCTGCTTTTTGAGCCTTTAGGGTGCACTGGAGTCACATTTCGAAGCTTTCTCCACAGCCACGAGGGCTGGAAGCTTACTTTCTCTTTAAGAATGAAGGCGGAAACCACCACCTAGAGCCGCTGGACTCCGGGAGCTGCGGCTTTAAGGAAAACAATCGAGTCGCGTGAGAAAGTCATGAGAATTGGCAACACTGGCGAGCCACTGCCCACACCACTGTGGCCCCACGGCTATAGTTAGGTACCAGCAAATGCATGCATCTGCCTAAACCGGGAACAGCACCTCCCAGGGGCAGCGTAGATGTACCCCAAATGACCCAAGCAGCGGGTCATTTAACAGCATCTGTTTTGGAGTGACAGAGTAAATGAGCGAGACATGCTGGAAACAGGTTTCCTGCAAGCAGTTCATGGGCTAAAAAGCTCCCCGGCAATATCTTGGCTGCCTGCCAGGCAGGAGTTGCACAACAGGCATGGGAGGATATTTAACTCTGAAACAATTGCGGCTATTTCTATGTACTGCACCTTTAAACCTGTTTGCAATCAGGTGGTTCAGTGCAGCCTGTCCGGACCCAGCCTGAGCTCCCTGCAGACTTTACGTTTGTTCTTTCTTGCCTTCACGCTGCTCACAGGCCCCTCCATAAACAAAGCGCAAGTGGAGACCAGGCAGGGAGGGGCTTGGTCTTCCCAGCAGCTTAGTGAGGCTGGGAGAGTGAAGGGAAGATAAATCAGCCTCTCCTGAGGTTACGATGGACTTTGCCTAGCCAGCAGTACAGCCCAGATCACGATGCACCAGAGCGGATCCAGAGACGCTCCATCTGGAAATGCAGCCGCCAACCCAAGAGCCAGAAGAAAAATCCCATTGTTTTCATCATGCTTGAGCCAGAGGCAGAGAGTGTCATTTTAAAAGATGATCCTGTTTATTTAGAGTTATTTCAAGATCCCCTCCCTGTCTCTTCAGTGTCTGGGTCTAATTGAGCCAGTTGCTAAGTGAGTGAGGAGGAGATGGGGCAGGGGGAGAGCAGCTGCCTAAGAGGAATGGATGATGTCTACATTGCTATTTCTCATGAAGCGGAGGAATTCTAATTGGCTTTTAAAGTCAGTTTTCCAAGCGGAACCATTAATTCACAACAAATCAGCCAGAGATCAGTGGCAATACTTGGTGCTTCCCATACACATCCCTTTACAGCCAATAACTAGAGAGGCAGGGGAACATTAGCCCCATTTTACAGGTGGGGAAACAGAGGCACAATGCCCGAGGGCTTGATAACACAGTCATGTCAGTGGCAGGGCTAGGAGCTCTGCTCCCCTGGCTTCCAGTCTCCCACCCCCTTTCCGGAAAGTGTCACACCCCAGTAGAAATGAATCCCTAGCCTGGGACGTGTCCCCCCTTTCTGTGTTGCGGCGGCAGAGCAGGACACGTGTTTTTGGGCTCCCGCTCTTCTCCAGCTGGCCAGTCTGGCTGCTGCAGCATGTGCCCAGCCCGCTGTCACTTAGTTCACGTGGAACGAGCTGAAAGGCAGCTCGGACGGAGCGTGAAGACTGAGAGCCTGTTCCCAGACTGGGGAACTTGGCTTCATGGGATATTTGCAGGAGTCACTTGGACAACCCTGCCAGCTTCTTCATCCCAGGACACAGCCAGGAGAGGCTACGAGCTGCCACCTGACTCTCAAGTCAATGCTCCCCGGGTCACAAAAGCTCCTGTCAAGGACTCGCTCTCGCTGACCACACAGACACTGCATCTCGCTGCTCTTCCCTCCTCCCAGCCAGCTCTGGCCCCCCCAGCTCTTCACCTGGCTTCCAAACCATCAGCACAAGAACCGTCTCGTCTGCAGTGCCTGCCACCCGGAGCAGCCCCTCCCCAGCTGGGAACATCTCCTCCCCCTGGCCAGGCCCCTGGGCTTCTCTCCCCTCGTGTCCAGCTGTGCAAAGTGTCTGGGGAGAGATGTTGCAAGGAAACGAGCTATAGCAAATAGCTGCGCCACTGTGCAATTCGCCTCCCTGCTCTCGCCATGCAATGCCGGGAGAACCCCTCTGCTTGAGAAGGAGACCCTGGCACCTTTTAGGTTGAGGTGCTGGACTGGACATCGAGTCATTCGCTCTAGCAACTGCAGTGCCATGCGGCTCTCCCCCGCCCGCCCAGACAGCCCACTATGGAGCAGGCCGGTCCCGCCAAGGGGGAGCTGTTCACAAAGGGGGGGGGGCAGCTAAGGGAGCTGCAAGTGGCTATAGGTTACCTGAAATCTCCAAGGGGCCACTGGCACTACGTGACACTTCCAGTGTCTGCTCCAGACAGGCTGGACCGTCAGGCACTCAGGAAGCAGCAGCAGGATGGGAAGGCGGGTCCGGGACCCGTCAAGCCACCCACAAGGACTCAGAAGACCATTGCGTAGGGAGCCCCTCCCCGACACAGACGCTGCACTACCGGAGCGCGACCCTGTGCACAGTGATCGGAGCGGGGCCCACAGAGCAACTCACGCGTGCACTGGGGAGAATGGGGCCTCTCCCCAAGTTTCTCCCCTCGCTGGGGATAGTGATCCCAGCCTGCCGCGGGGCGGGGCAGGGGAAGGGAGGGAATCGAGAGGCCCAGTTAAGGCTTGTAGAGCACTGAGGGCCATGGGCAGCACCAGCACCGCCAGCTACATTGGGCACCTCAAACACCCCAGCTGGCGGGTCCCATCAAGTCGCCGTAGGCCAGAGCTGCGGGGCTGGAGCCTTTAGCGTCTCCGCCTCCATTTCCAGATCCTCAGATCCTGCCTGCCCCCTTCCTTCCAAAGAAAACAGCCTCTCCAGTCTCTGCCCAGCTGCAGAGGAGGGCTGGAGGGACGCCCACTGGCACGTATGACGCTCAGAGCCCAGGCCAGCTGGCAGGGGGAGAGTGGGGACATGGGAAGCTGGAGATGGATTTATCCAGGGAATCTAAGGCACATCAGCAGCAAGCCAATGAGAGAGACGATCTGGGGACTAGCCAGACTGCAGGCCCAGGGACACAGCTGTCAATGGATAACTCCAGGTCTAGCAAGGATCTCCCCCAGCCAGATAGGGATCACTCAAGTATCTGGAGACACCTCACGCACACGGCCTGCTGGTCTGGAGACAGCACAGAGGGACCCAAGTTAGCTCAGAGAGGGAGGCTCCTATCTAGTTGCAGGAGATCTTACAGGTACCAGGGTCCTCAAGCAATAAGGTTCAGATGGATGAATGGGGCAGGTGGAAAACCAGGCTGCAAGTTCTCACCCCCAACCAGTCCCACAGCCAGAAGAGGGCTGCCCAAGCAATGCAGGATTGTAGCAGCCTCCCCTTCTAACATTCCCGGAAGAGCATCCGGCTGTCCTTGGTCAGAGGCTGTTCCTCGGGGGGCAGCTGCTAGCTGACCTTGCCCATGCTGCATTCGAACCCACGAACCACGCAGAGATGGGTTCATACCATGCGTGGCCCCTGGACTGAACAGAGCGGCTTAAGCCCAGCCTAGCCACCTCTTTTGTGTCTCGTCTCTAACCACAGCTATCCCCAGCATGACGGCTGGGATCACCCAGCAGGGGCTCTCCCCTACCACAGCCGGTAGAAACACCCCGGACCCAACTCCGATTTAATCTTCCCTGCTAAGAATCAATACCGGTGCTCACAGTGGCGGAGACCTGGGGTTTCCAGAGTGTTCTGGTTAGAACAAGCACCGAGATGATGTATTTTAATATGACTTCAAAATTTAAAAAAAAAAAAAAAAAGCAGAGGCAGAAAAAGGCAGGCTTTTCTAACTACTGTTGTAGGACTTCTCTCCATTTTATCATTGGAGTCAGAAGTGCCAGCTCCCCAGGGGTTGGGAACATCTTCCTCTCAATTTTCAGAATGCCAGGTAAATTTACAGAGCGATCAACATTTAATAATAATAAATGGCAGACAGGGCCTATTGTATCTGACTCGTGAGAAATCTGTGCAATTCTGATAGGAATTTGACTAGCTGAATAGTGTATGTGCATTATTTTAGTGTCTAAAAGCCAAGATCTTAAAAAAAAAAGTGACCAGTGATTTTGGGGCCCAACTTGAGACACCTTAGGAGGGCTGAATTTTCAGAAAGTGCTGACATTCCACCTTCTGAGAAGCTAAGTCTCAAGTTGGGACCCAAACTCTCTAGTCACTTTCAAAAGCCTTGGTCTAAAGTCTGAAAAGAATCTGGCTTTCTCCTGTACACCATGAGATTTCCATCAAGAATCAGACAGCTGCAGCAGACCTGGTGGCATCCCCCACACACAAAATTTCCATCTGTAATCATCCAAATTTACAGGTAGGCAAAGTAAGAAAAACGCTGTTTGAAAACTTACTAGGTCTACAATGTTTTACTAGGTCTTACAATGTCTATTGTCATTAAATAATGGTCTAACCCCACCCTCATAATTTCTTATAACTGAACATTTAAGTCAGTCAATAAAAAAAAAAATCCAGAAAAAGGGCTTAAAATGAACATGAATCTCTGTCAAAAAATTGTTTTTTTAAACATCAAATTCTGCCAGGCCGTTATAGTCACTTCAGTCAGCCATTAGAGGGAGACATGGCCACACACGTTACGTTGCACTAACGGACTAGCATAGGAATGGCTATGAATAGATCTGCATGGACCTAGATACCTTCTGACATCTCCAGCCTCCCTGGATCTCCTTTTAGGCCCATTCGGAGAGTCGTGCTTTTCTAGCTTCTACCAGACCCCACAGACCTTGACTGCGGCATGGCAGATAAGCTGACCAGAAACATCATTCAGCATAGGCCAAAAACCCCACACATCCTGCCCCAGCTGTGACCCTATAGTTATGCAACCTCCTTTCTCAATAGGTGGGGTCAGAGTACAGGGCAGCCCGGATTCCAGACTCCAGTGCCCAAGGTCAAGCACCAAGGGCGGGCCCAGGCTGCACACAGCTGCTGGGGAATTCTTCCAAGGTAGCCCGAACATCCTCAGTGTTTTCACCACAGGATCCAGGACGAGCAGGATGTTTTGCCTGATGAGAGCAAGGGGCCAGGAGGAGCTGGGGAAGACGGCACAGTACGTGCACTTTCAGCAGAGGCTAGGGATTAGATGAAGTCCGGTGCAGAAGCTCCCAGACATGAAACGAGCCATAGTCCCCTACAGCCAGCCCCAGTCATTGCAAGAGACTCAAGGGAGGTTTCTTCCCACACCCAAGTCCTGAAGCAAACTGGGGGAGGGAAGGACATCGGTGCAGCCTTCGAGCAAGGGGATGGAGGTCAGTCTGGCATGATGATAAGCAGAACCTAACACGTAGCTGCCCCACTGTTGGGCCTTAGCATAAGCGACACAAACTCCACTCCACATCCCTCCGCCCCCTGGGTTACCTCCGACATGCCACAACATTCCCCAGTGCTCATGACTCTACCCCAAGTCTCCCAACAGTTGGTGCTGTGCTTAAAGCCCCAGCTCCTGGAAGCAAGCGATGGCATCCGCTTTAAATGAAAGTCTCCAGACCTTGCGGCCATGAAGAACAGCTGGGAAACATGACCCCTAAATGTCAGAGACAAGAGGGCAAAGAAAAAGAACCCAGGGCTGACTGTTACATCCTTGCAATGGCTCTTGCACCAAGCACTGGTAAACCCCATCTCTTCCTGTGCTGCTCTAACCCCAGACCCTCCGATGCAGAGCGTCTCCAGCATGCTCCTGACACAGCAGCCCCGTGCATACTCCTCCCACGGGCTCAGGTGAACCCTTTCACAACTGAGTGGTAGCCCCAGACACCCCTCAGTGCACGGCCATTGTACCCCCCCCCTCCGCTAACAGCAACACGAGCACAATACCCCCTGCTGTTCCCCCCCCCAGGGGCCCCCTCAGGCAGCTCTGCCGATGGCCCTCACTCCTGGCCTGCCCATCCCAGCCATGGGACATCTGGAGAGGGGACAAGTGTTCACTAGACACTAAGAGGAGAGTAAATTGGTTTTTAATAGAGGGAAGTCTTGGAAATCCACCTACCGCAGGCAACAAGCAGCATCATACGGGACACTTTCAGTGCTACGCATTTAACCCTTTCGTTACGAGAGGTCCCGCATACCATGATGCGTGCCATGATCAACACCAAGATGTCATACATGACACGTCATCCCCTGCATGCAGCAATCTTAGTCCCACACTGTGTAAACTGGGAACACGCTTTTCCCAGGGCCAGCTCTTTGCACCTGGGCAAGAGGGAGAACGGCCACCGACTTTCCCCATCCCTGTAGACATGATCAGCGGAGAGGAGATTTACTGCTAGAGGCATGTGCATCCGGAGCTCTTCCTGCTCTGGGATGCAGTTGGCATGGCACTGCAGGAGCGGGTGTATAATGAAGAGGAATCTGACTGAGAGAAATGCTTTCCTGTAATGTTGCACTGGAAACTAGGCCTTTGGGGAGCCTGTCTCAAGGGGACCATGACAAGGAAAGCTCTCCACGTACTGGGAAAATAAATCAGAGTCACACAGCTACCTTCACCCCAATTCTCAGACCTGCAGCTATGGAGGAAACAGCCCAGTGCATCATGCCGAGGCAGCGGCTCTGATGTTCCAAACAGCTATGTACATTTCAGAAACAGGATTCAAAGCAGCAGGGCGTGGCCTCTCGGCCATGGCGGAGCACAAGTGGTACTTATGAGGAGTCCTTAAACAACACACAAAGAGACCCAATACAAGATACAGAGCTACCCAAATCGTCCGTCTGCAGCAGCCAGAGTCCTTATGTTTGTTCGAACCAGACCACTCAAAGCAATCCCTGGAGTGTGGGTGGGGCGGGGGACATGCCAAAATCAGCACCAAAGAGAGGCCAATGAGCTCCATCTGCAATTTGGTACCCAGAAGATACATGACTTCCCCGGCAGCCACGGAGACGTTCTGTGCAGTGCTGGGGGCACTGCACCCAGAAGGTGGTGAGGAGGGTGTAGGAGGTTATGAATGGATTATGGTTTAACTACGGAGCCCAACCCTGCAGATTTTGCTCAGGCCAACAGGAGTCCTGCCAACTTTCTCCAGCCTCCCATCATGAGCCCTTCGGGTCCACAACATTCCCAGCTGCTCTGCACTGTGCATTAGAGGCAGCTGCATTTAGACAGGAGTGAAACTGGTTCAAAAGCAAATAAAGCAAAAGCTGGAATGCAGGAAACCAAAGGCCATTTACAGACTCCAGCAACTGGGTACAGCTTTTGGCTACAGTACGCAGGATCTTTAACGTCTATTAAAAAAAAAAAATACAACGGCTCCAGTGTTAATCAATCTCTAAGAATAACAGACAGCTAACTTTTAGATTTCCCCTCTGCTCCAAGCTGGCTGGACAAGATCAGCCAAGTTCTGCTCCTTGTCCAACAGCCTTCTAGCCCATTACCGATACTTGACATGCAGCACCTTTCCTCAGGCAGGACTTAAGCCTCTGACACAAGGATCATCCCCACCCCCATTTTACGGATGGGGAAGATTATTTTCCAAGGTCACACAGCGCTCGAGCCGCTGATCTGGCCACTCAACCAACCTGTCACTGAGTGAGTGAAAGGAAGGCCACATTAACTTCTTCCACGCCGGACATCAAATACATCTGAGAAACACTGGCCTTAGGTGCAATTCCAAAAGTGTCTCTCCAGATCTTTGAGAGAGACTTTCCACCAATATAGGGGTTAAAATTCCCTATCACCCCCCCACCACTCATGCACACACTTCCAGGGTTCCCCCCCTTACTTAAACCGTCCACCTTGGTTTGTCTGCCTCTGGCCAGCAACCCGTTCACCGGGAACAGCTGGTTGTTCCTGCTGCCAGGAATGACCTCCTGTTGGAGCGAGAACTCATGGCTGTCAAGGAGCTTCCCCCTTGGGATCTGAGCCCTGTGATACGGCTTCTTCCCTTTGATCTTTCCCAGGGAAAGGAGTCGTTCCCACAGACTGGCTTTCCAGCAACCTCACACAACAGCTTCCTTGCGCTGGTCCCACTAGCAGCAGAGCGGCTCTGTTGCTATAGAGGGAGAGCCCAGGGTTAGTTAGCAGGACATTCTCTGATGGGGACGTGGGAATCCCTCTCCCCCAAGAGGCAAATAAACTCATGTAGCGCTGACTCTGGCAGGCCTGGTGCCCTCTCTCCATGGCAGGGACTGCGCAGGCAGCAGCCAGGCCGGTTCTGTCTATGCTGTCCCCTGCCAGCATGCCCACGAAGGCCACCGCTATGGGATCTCCGTGGCTCAGTCAGGCCTTGACCTCCATGCCAATGTTGCCAGCAGCTCCTGTTGCCTCACAGGCAGGCGGCCACTGGGATGGGGAGCGAGACACCAAGTCATCTGAGAGAGGCCATCAGATCCTCTCTGCTGGACAGCAAAACCTATAGGGCCACCACTGCCAGCTGCCCCTGGCAGGCTGCCCCGAGGCCCCATTGCAAGGCAGGGGCCCAGTGCACATGATGCAGTGGGGGGAATAAGAATTTGAAAGAGGAGCCGATGCTGCGGCGAACTGACCTCCCTGAACCCGCTCTAGCGGGCAGAGGAGAATCCCAGAGACTCCATCCCCACCCACGCTGGGACAGCCTCACATACGGATACACTACCCTGGGCTCCTCATCGCCTGCAGGTAGCCACCGAGAGCAGCGTGACCCAGGAATCTCTTGGTGCCAACTAGCAGAGGACAAAGGATGCTAGAGCCCCTGCATCAGATATCTGCAGACTAGCGGACCAAAGGACATGTGAGGTCTGAGAGCCAGCAGCCCGCTGGTCGTCCTAATCATTGCAAGATACAGGCAAGGATAACACTAGAAAAGTTAGGTATCTACGCTGGACATTATTTTCTTAAGGCAAAGCGGGACACCAGGAGGGACATTATTCCCACCCAGGGGACAGGGGCACATGCAGGAATTTAAATGTGAATATTTTTGGAGGGGCACGTTAAACACAAATGAAACATTCATGAGACACCCCAAGTTACACCCAGTGTAAGCGACGTTTTAGCGTAGATGACATAAGCTGCCGTGCATCGACCTAGTTCTAGTATAGCCCAGGCCTAAATCTAGGCTCCAGAATGTGTTATGACTGTATTTTATAGGTCACCCTCTGTTTCCAACACTTCTACTTGCTATTGCTAGAATCGCTATCCTTCATTGAATAACCTTCCTCTTCATTTCACCAGGAGCATACCTAGGCGCTGCGAGTTAAATGGTGTGGTGCAGTGGGGCATCCTGCATCGTGGGGAGCAGCCATTCTGGGAATACAGTGAGTGTCCGGCAGGGGCTGGATGCTCCAGGGAGATGCGTGGAGGCTGGAGTAACAGCGGGGCCTGTGAAGGCTGAGAGGGAAGCCAAGGAGCTGACCCCCAGCAAACACAGACCCACCTGCCGCACACTAAGAGCAGGTGGCAGCCAGGTGCCTCACAGCCCTGGGAAGCATCACAAACAGCTTAACCCTTTCATTGGTCACCGTCACCACAAACAAAAGCTTCCTGAGCTTGTCCGAGACAGACCCGAGTCCCAAGTAAACCTAGACCAGCCCTGACAGTCCAGCCTGTCCATAAAAACCTCCAGTGACGGGGATTCCACAACCTCCCTTGGAAGCCTCTTCCAGAGCTTAGCTACCCTTAGCTTTCTTACTATCCAACCTAGATCTCCCTCAGTGCAGATTAAACCAATTACTTATCCTACCTTCAGTGCAGGTGGAGAACAACTGATCCCCATCCTCTTTATAACAGCCCTTCATGTGCGTTAGATTGTTTTCTGGTGCCCCCTCAGTCTTCCTTTCTCAAGGCTCAACACATGCAGGGTTTTTTTAAGCTCTCTCTCAGAGCTCAGGTTTTCTAAACCTTTTATTATTGTTGGTGCTCTCCTCTGGACTCAGCTGGACACAGTGCCCCTGCCAAGGCCTCCCCAGTCTCAAGCAGAGCAGGCCAATTACTTTCTGTGTCTTACCTCCAACACTCCTCTTAATGCATGCCAAATTATATTAGCCTTTTTTCGCCCTGGATCACACTGCTGACTCTCATTCAATTTGTGATACACGATAACCCCCAGTTATAACACCTAGCCAGTTATTCCCCATTTTGTAGTGGGGGTTTTAATTTTTTTCCTTTCTAAGTGACTTTGCTCTTGTCACTGCTGAATTTCATCTTGCTGATTTCAGACCAATTCCCTCATTTGTCTTGTTGAATTCTGGACCTGTGCTCCAAAGTAAGCTCTCCCTGCTTGGCATCTGCGAATTTTACATGCCTACTCTCCTCTCCATTATCTAAGTCATCAATAAAAAACATTGCATGCAGGATCTCAGTAAAAAAGCTCCTCAGTTTGTAACAAACACACACACCATTGATAACTGTTCTTTGAGCATGCTCTTTCAACCAGTTCTGCAACCACCTTATAGTATTTTTTCATCTAAAAACACATTTCACTAGCTTGCTTATGAATAAGTCACTGTCCCACAAGACAAAATCCTTACAGTAATCTAGATATATCACACCCACTAGGCCAGTAACATACAAAGTCCTAACACACTACACTTACAGGATGGTTTTAACTCAAGTAGCTTTATGGCAGAGCACACTCCATTCAAATCACACACCAACATGTCAATTCCATGGCTGGGTGACAAATGCATTATTGTTAAAACAGCCCTTGCCTTGGCATAAGCTTGAAGACTATAATAACATGACTTACCTGCTTGTAAGACATCTAGCTGCAGAAATCAGAGCTCCTCAAACCACTTCCTACATCCAGGGAAAGAGCCTCCAGGCTGGAAGAGTTGGGTGGCCTCCGTTACTGCAGCTGAAATGTGTGAGTCAGTGAGTTGGTTCCACCTGTGCAACTTATTAGCTGGAACAAGCCAGAGGCTAAACCTCAGAGGGAAGGGCCCCCACAGAAAGGAAAGCTGGGCCCAGCTCTGCTCTCTCTCAAGTGTATGGCTGTAAGGGGCTGAGGAGAGGTTTGCAATGAATGCCACGGGGTGGCTAGCATTGTTCCTGTGAGCAGAATGAGTGTTAGTGTGCACAGAGCTTCTGTGGTGTTACTTGCAAATGACGGAGGGGGCGGCCCTTGTTCCTAACTCACTGAGGCACTTTGGGAAAGTCCAACCTCACATACATAAAATGACTCCAGGCCTCTGACGACCCACTGTGTGGGAAACAGTTTGGAGGGCTTGCTTCCCCTCCCCCAAAGCACTGCAGCCTCCTGAAACTAGTTAAGGGCTAGTGGACTGGGATGCCCTTTGAAGCCAGCTACACCCTTCGCAGCGCTTAGGGCTGAGGGACGTGAGTGTGACACAGGAGCCCTTCGGCGGTTCACAGCTCGGCATCAGCAAATCCCATCAGGCCTGACAAACTCACTGCACCCAATGCACTGCTGGCATAGTATGTATCCACAAAGCGGGCTGGGCAAGGCATTGACTGAAAGCCAGAAACATGCTGGTCATTAACTCATTGTGATGTGTCTGCATTAACATCACACTAGGAGTTATGGCTACTCATGGTAATATGTAATTTTTACCCCACACCCTCCTTATCTCTCTCCGCACACTCCTTCTTCCCCCCACCTGGGGCTGGGATCAGGGCCAAAATCGGGGGTCTGTAGTCAGGGCCAGAGACCGCAGCAAGCCAAGGGCCGGGGGCTCAGCTGGGGCTGAGTGTCAAGACCATGGCTGCACGCCACAACGAGGGGCTGAGGTGGGCGCCAGGCACTGTGACCAGGGGCCAAGGCCGAGCCAGGGGCCAGGACTGGAGGCGCGGCTGAGCTTGGGGCAGAGCAGGGCTGGGTGGTGCTACCTCCTGGCCCCCCGGGGAGCTGCTCCCAGGTCCAGCCACCCCTCTTGAACATTCCTTTGGGGGTCGAGCCCCACCTTTTGAAGACCTCTGCTTTAAAGACTGTGACCAAACGAGGGGAGAAGCCGGGTTTCCCCCAGACAGGAGGGAGGGCAGCTACCTCCCTGTCTCTCGGGTAAATTAAGCCCTGTGGAACCAACACAAAGGAAGCACCATTTGCATATTAAGTCAAGAGGAAAACAGGCTGATGAGGGGTAGAGGGATACGAAGACACCAGAGACTCCTGTGTCTGGAGTCAAAACAGCGAGTCTGGGGGAAATACCAGCCGAAGCAAAAAGACATTTGATCCATCCCTGAGGGAATCAAAAGGACAGCACTTTTGTTTCTGTGAAATTTGAGTGCTGGCAATGCTAATAGGTTGTTTTAGGTGAGGAATTTCTCTTAGACAGAGATTTTTGCCAGCTAACGGTGTGTTCAGTCTCTTAGAAATGACTTGTGCTTTTGTTTCTGTTTGTAGCCATGTCTGTTTCTGCTAGCCTTTCTCGGTGCTGTAATATAAGCCAGGTGTGAATTCTTAGCAGAATGAAGTAAGCTGTGGAGTGCACTGGCTCTTCGGAGGCCATTGACTTGGTAATTTCTGTGCGTGTCCAGGGATGAGCTGGGTACCTCAGGGGAATGCTCAACAAGGGGCCTGGCATGGGGTGGCCCATGCAGTAGCTGCAAGGCAAGGAAAGGCTGGCAGAGGCCTGAGAAGTTCATCTGGACTGGCTAACAGAGTGGGTGGCAGGGAGCCGCCATCCCATTTAGCACCAGCAAATCTCTCTCTTGCTCAGGCAGAGGGGTAACAAGGTAACCCGTAACTCAGAGGGCCCTGAGAAAGTGTCACAATGAGCCACACCCTTTCCCAACACACAGGGGCAGGGAGCAGAGCGTGTGGTCTCCGTTTCCCAGGGGAATAAGAATATTGGGCCCTTATCTTGTGTGTCAATCAGGGGGCTTTACAAAGGACCATCTTCCCCAAAGGACACAGGTCCCACCAGAGAGGAAGGCTGGTCCAGCGCATGAGGAGACCTGGCTTCAAATCTCTGTCCTTTCACACACTGCCTCTGAGACCTTGACCCAGGTCTGCAATTTCAATTGGAGTGAGGCACCTCAACGCCGTGGAGGATCTAGGCCTTAGTCTCTCTGTGCCTCCGTCCCCTACTCACAGGGGTGTGGTGACACTAAGTCCATTAAAGATTAGGAGGTGCTCAGAGACCTTGGTGATGGGTGCTCTGTAAGATTTGGGCAGGTCAGGCATAGCAGCTGCGTCTCCTGATTCCCGGGCCTGCTACCGCACAGCACCCCCCAGGAGCCAGCCTGTTCTCTTCAGACACGTTGGCTGGTCCCACGACATCACGACCCACTAGCCTCCCATCAACGTGCTGCAGAGCCGCATCCCTGATTGCCGCAGCGAGGGGAAGCATTACTGTAGGAAGGTGCTGGATATTGTTTCAGGAATTGTTAGTGGGTCCGGGACCTCGTTAAACTGGGGCCGCTTCTGCGGGTGGGAAGAGCAGATGGCATTCTCACCCCACATGCACACACCCCTGCCCACTGTCAGGAGGGGTGAAGAATTTGCACCCATGATGGGGGGCTGTGACTGGGGATTGCCCCCCCAGCACGTTTGGGTCTAAGAAATGTTACCCGTGTCCATGCAGACGAGTGGACATTGCGAGTGCTTGGTGCTGCCCGTGTTAGGCGGAGCGTCCGACTCCTGCGCTACATGCTTTGTGTGGCCCCGAAGGCTGCGTTTGTGCTGCAAGCCAGGGGTGCGATTCCCCTGCTCGGGCCCGCGTCCTCACGCTCGTACTCGTCAAGCGACTGACTGTGAGGATGAGGAGCCAAGGGTGTTGGAATTAGGGGTGCTGCCATGCCGCCTGGCTTGAAGCAGTACTAACGAACACTGAAAACAGGGGCTCCAAGGTTTCCATCGTCAGCGCTGCCCCTATAAAAATTGTTCCAGCACCCCTGTAAGCAGCATTGTAGTCACGGTAGCATGCGTAGCAGCAGCACAGGGACGTCTGAGCTGCACCAAGTATAGACCCAGGTTGGTACCCATGTGACCGCAGCCACAAGGATATGTATACTCATGCTGGCTTGATGAGAGGTTACACAAGTACGCGTACACGAGCAGGGAAATCACACCCCTAGCTTGTGGTGTAGAGATAGCTGCTGTCGTTTTATCGAATGCTGCCCCCAGCCTGGGATCCACATGAAAATAAGCTGTGTGTCTCAGACTCTCTCCTTCTCCAGTTCTGGACTGTGAGCGACTGACCACTCCTCTGCTAAGGGTTCCCCTGCCCTTACTGACCCTTCCTGACGCATTGCACCTTCCAGGGATTCTTTCTGCACCAGGCTCCTCGCTTCTGCTCTCCCCACATCTCCTCCCCCCCAACTGAACCACATCCAGTCTCGTCTGCTTTAGACTGTGGCCTCATCGGGGCAGGGGCTGTATCTGTGGTTTCCAAAGCGCATGTTCATGTATGGAGATACATAAAAGCTTACTAAAACAATATCCTCTAATAATAAAAAGGAAAGGGGGAGGGTCTTGTAGTTAGGACATTGGCTGGGGACTCAGGCAAAATGGGTTCAGTGCCCACTCCTGCCACAGACTCATTGCGTGGCCTTGGCCAAGTCACTAGATCTCTCTGTGTCAGTTTCCCATGTGTATAAGAACCTTTCATTCTCTGCCTTGTCTAATTTGATGGGAAGCCCTTCGGGCCATGGGCTGGCTCTTGCAAGCACTGTGGGGCCCTGATCTCATTTGGGGCCTCTCGGTGCTACTGTAACATAATATTGCCGTGAGCAAACCCTGAAAATAAAGCAGCCCCATGCAAAATCCACAGCTGCTCCAAGGCCCTGCTCCCTGCTGAGCGAACAGCTCCGATCCCTGCAATGTTTGGGCTGCTGCTATTTTAACCTTTCTGCTTTGTGTTGGAGACTGATCTGACAAGACAGTCGAAGGGCTGCTATCAAAACGCCCCCTCTGCAATCCTGACAGCAGCAGCCGACTTCCACAGAAAGCGTCACGTGGAGGCCTCTCAGAGCCGAGCAAGTACCTCGCTCCATCTATGCTGGCTACAGGCATCTCATGGGACAGCTGGCTCTCGGTGCTGTGCTAGACTCCATTTGACTGCAAAGAGTGCTTGGTTCTTCCTCCCAGGATATTTGGCTAGCTCCCCCTTTCCTCCAAATCCTCCAGAGGGAGGCAGAGGAACTGGGAACCCAATTCCTGTAAGCTCCGGGGATTCACTTTAACCTTTCCACCTCCTCCGGGAGTGGGAGGGGCATTTAGGGTTAGGATGCGATCCTATGACAGATTCTGTTTTGCTGATTTTTGTTTTTACGTCCCCTTCCATTTGTCCCCTTTGAAATAAGTCACTTCCCCTGGAAATGCTCTGCCTGGGGTGGGCAGGGGTTAGTGGTGGCTCCCCATGCAATATGCAATCACGTTGGGTGTGGTGATGGGTTGAAGTTCACTCTAGGGGTGGGGAAATAAAAGAGACTAGTTGACAGAGGTTATCCTGGCTACATACCCATAACTCACCCTATCCTATTGTCTCACTGGATACTTGAAGTGTAAGCTCTTTGCGGGCAGGGACCACCTGTGTATTACATGACTACAGCACCTGGCACAACGGGGTGCTGATCCCCAACTGGAACTTCATCAGTACAAACAATAACGGGGAGCTGCCCTGGCAATATTCCCTTTCTGGAAAGGAGACATGGCTGGCGGTTGGGGCTGAGCTCAGGTCTCGGTTTCATGAGGGCACAGGGGTGGCCCTCGGGTGCTCCAAAAAGAGGTGCATGTGTCTATCTGCCACTAAGCCAGACCAAGCGCCGTCTGTGGAACCACTGTCCTCTCCTTCTTGTTGCAGAGCGAGGCTATAATGGATCCAGGGCAGGTTTGCACTGCAGGCGATTTCTATTCATCTGACAAAGGGCTCACATATTACGATCGTGCCGGGTTATTTTGGAATTGGAGATTGATGCCAAATTAGGTGCAGCCCGGGGGCGCCCGGTGAGCTGCCGGCACCGCCCTTGCAAAGACCGCAGTCCCTGCACTGAGCATTGAGGGGAAGAGAAAGGTCACTCAAAGGAAACTGCTTTTTTTTACTTCCAGTAATTTGTCTCTTTGTCAGGAGAAATGGCCAGGGAGCAGAGCAAGCAAAAGGGCGCTCAGCAAACTGCAGCGTGATAGCCAACAGCTAACGTAGCCAAGAGCAGCCCTGGGAGACGCTGAGAACATCTACACTGCAGGTGTGGGGTGTGACTGCCACTCGAGCAGACACACCTGAGCTGGGTTTGATCTAGCTAGCTTGGCTCCCGGAGCGGTGAAGCCCCAGCAGCGCGCACTAGCCTTGCAAGGAATTTACCCAGTGCTCTGGGTGGGTTTGTACAGCCTGCATCGAAGCGCGTGTTGCCACGGCTTCACCAAAGAGGGTCACTGGCCACTGGAACAATTTACGATGGACCTGGTGGGTTCTCTATCGCTTGGGAATCTTTCCATCGGGACTGGATCTCTCTCGAACAAAACGTGCACTCCAGCTCAACCACACGTGAATCACCGGGTGAGGGCCTCTGGCCTGCACCGTGCAAGGGCTCAGAGCAGATGGGCCCCATAGCCTGTGGCAGCTTGGGTAAAGAAACGCCAGCCCAAGCCAGTCAGTCCCCACCCCGCTCAGCTCAGGTGTGACAGAACCCAGGGGGCACCACAACCGCCCCTCCTCTAGGCTGTACGGGAGGTGCCTCGCCACCAGCTCACCCGCAGACTGATCGTCTGGCCATGCTACTGCTGACTATGAGACCTTCCTTCCTGCTCACTCAGCCTGCTGAGAGGCTGCCTGGCTTCGCGCTGCACGCTATCGCTGGGGCAAGCTCACCTGCCTCCAATGCGGGGCGGGGGAGATGTGCGGCAAACGCCCACACCCAGGAAGGCAGGCACAACCCGCAGTGTAGCTGCAGTGTGCTGAGGACGGCCGCACCCTTATTGAACAGCTGCTCATCTCACGCTGGCCCATCAGGACTTTGCAGACTCCATCCTCCTGCCCCTGAGGCTAGTGAAGAGTGTGTGATGTCTAAGCCTTTTGGACATTTTTTTTTTTACCTATACATCTCTGGTTTATCTCCCTGCTTTATATTTTTCCATCTTTATCACACCACGTGTGCATTCATTATCAATCCTCTCTGCTCAAGGGGATGCTCCGTTCAGAATAAATCAGTCGGGTTTGTTTTTAAGAAGGGAGGAGTTGCAGGAATGCAAGTGGGCAGGTTCCTGCAGTCATTACTCAGGCAAAATTCCCACTGATTTTAGTGGGAGTGAAACCCGAGTGAGGACAGGGGAGAAGGGCCCAGAAGAAAAACAGTGTGTTCATGCTTTTGAAAGACTTATTTAGACTTTCCCCTGCCACAGGGGCATGCACAAGGGAGGGGCAAGCAGGGGCAAGGGCCCCCCCAGTAATTGGCAGGGGGGCACAGAGCTCCTCTGGCCCCCGGTGGGGAGAGGGCACACTCCTCTGGCCCCTGGGACCTGCTGAGGTGTGCCCCTCCAAAAATGCTGGAATTTAAATTCCTGAGCATGCCCCTGCCCTGCCATCTAATACTTAGCACTTTATATTTTTAAAGCTCTTTAGAAATGTGGACTCATTAATCGTCACGATACCCTGCTGCTACCGATGACTGTCCCCTTTTCGTTTTAAGACAGATTTGGAAAGTGAGGCATGGCAATGTTAAGTCACGTGCCTATGGAGACAGAACAAGTTAGAGGTAGAACTGAAGAGTCAATGATCAAGAGTTCTCACTCTACTAGTAATATGTACAGAGCATATTTTATGCAAGGAATTCAAAGTGCTTTACAAAGGAGGCGGAGTCTCATTATACAAATGGGAAAAGCAAGGTACAGAACATGTATGCAACTTGCCAGAGGCCACACTGGGTCAGAAGGAAAGTGGGGATTAGATTTAGCTAACCTCACTGTGTCTAGTGCCTTGCTCAATGGGCTACAATAATGCCCCCAAGACTACACTGTGCCTCTGCAATGCTGGGAACATCACAGGAGTGTGCTAGTGCACAAGAACCAGGCAGCAAAAAGCCTCCCTGCTCCAGCTTAAACAAAGTGCAAAGCATCAAACAGGCAACATGAAGGTAAAAATTAAATGTGACATTTACTAATAGCAGACCCAGTTTCCAGGTGTTGTTATTAAATATGAGTCAGGACGTAGATAAAAGACATAGACAGACGAGTGTTATATTGCAACTGTCCCTTAACCAACTCCAAAGCCAGCACTCGGTTTGATTCTCACCCCACCTTCCAGAGGGTAATTAAGGTCATGATAAAGGAAACTGAGAGAAGAATTTGAAAAGGGACTTAGGGAATAAAATTAGAAGCATTTCTATGAAATTCCTCACATGGAAGGAAATGGACAGCAGATGTTTTTCTCCCTCAGCAGGTTAATGCAGAGCTACGATTTTCCCGGATATTGGACAGAAAGGAGCCGTCGTATGCTCCATCACATCGCACAGACATGGGCCGGCTGGCCTTAGTGGGGGGATAGGGAAGGGGGACCTCAGTGGGAATTTTGCTAACGTATAGATTTCAGCATTGGAAACCTGTATCTCCTCTACCGGGTGTCAAACTATCTACAGCTCCATTGCAATAGTATCTGAGCACCTTAGTCTTTAATGCATTCATGTTTCCAGCACCAGAAATGCTATTAGCTTCATTTTTCGGATGGGGAACAGAGGAACACTAAAGCCAGTGAGAGTTAGGCACCTCAGTATCTTTGAGGAGCTGGGCCTAACAAACTTGCTCCAGGTCAGACACAGAAATCTGTGGTAGAGCAGGGAACTGAACGCAGGTCTCCAAAGTCTCCTCCCGACCATCCTTCCTCCTCTGACAGCAACAGAGTTTAAACGGGTGTAACTCAGAGGAGCGCCAGACTCACTAGATAGGTGTGAGATCTCTGCTGGGTTGCTAGGCGGTACATAACAGCTCCTTTGATCTTGGTTTCTTTTAGCGATAACAAAACCCAGATCCAAGCGCCTCCCCCCCAAACTTCACAGGCATTAGAAATCCAAACCCAGATCGAAATTTCACAGATGGCCCCTATCAGAACCCTGCAGCTGAACTCTCCCCATCTTTAGGGTGGCAAACTCACATTTTGCAGCATGAGCTAACGGCTTTTGTTTTCTTACAGGGAATTTCCATGAACGTTTCTCACTCCAGCTATGACTTTCATAGAGAGCAAGGCATCGAGCTATAGAACAAGGGTGTCAGACAGAGTGGGAGAGACCAGGAGGGCAGCGCAGCATGGAAGGAAGAAGATAATGAAAGTAGCATGGACAGGAGAGTAACATCAATACATTTATACCTGGGCTAGTAAGTTATCTAGTTCTGCAATGAAGAGCTTATTCAATAACCATGTCATACGCCAGCATGAGTCACGCAGGTACAGCGAGATGATGTTTGTCTCTATCAGCCCTGAACTCCCCCCGATGGGAAAGAAGGTTGAGGGGGTGATTATTTTAATTGGCCAAAGCACCAGAGTGATTATCATTGTGCCGACACGTGTGTGTGCACGTGTCGGGGGGGAAGCGTGCACCTCGCTCTTCAGCAGAGTACACGCAGCACTCCAGAGTGGTGCTTTGCACAGAGAAGGAGTTGTGCTCCGCATGCGGGGGGCAGCCCGTAGGAATCACGTTCTCCTGCTTTGATCCTGCCAGTACATACCCTCAGTCGAGGGAGTCCAGGTGCACAGCAAACTTCCAGAGGAGAGCAGCAAATCCAGCGTCCGTCCAAAATGCTCAGAAACCTTCCTCTTTGAAAATGACTTTCCACCATAGGAATCCCAACACCAATACCTCTCCCATCCTCCCCATGCACTCAAACGCTCCACCCCATCAATACCTACCTACCTGAAAAGATGTAACACAACCAACAGATACCCCCCAATGGCCAGAGACTCCAGGAAGTCCACTAAGGACTTTGCTATTACTATCAATGTTAAGCACTAGCAGCTATCACGGCGATGGGCAGCTGCACGTAATCCTAACGCAGGTAGATCTACCCAGAGCTCCCACTGAAGTCAGTAGAGCTAGCATAGAGCTGCATGCCTGGCTGTGCATGTCTACAACAGAAACAAGCCCTGAGCCTTTAATTTCTATCTAGTTCTCCAAACAGCACTAATGCAGGATTAGGGGTGCGCCTAGACAGTCCATACCTATTTATCCACAAGGCTGGAGACGGCTCCTCCAGCACACTGGATCCTGTCCTGATCTGTGCCAGGGGAAGAGGAAGCCGGGTTTGGAGTTTGCAAAACTTCAGTCTTGATTTTGCACAAACTGACCAACCAAACTGGGGATCAGACCCAAGTACCATGTTATCTGCACTTACAAATCAGCCTGATGCAAGGGTCTTATAGCTGCAGTGAGAGGCTGCATGCCAGGGCTGTGCAATATTCTCATATGCGCATGGAAAACATTTACCCCCCTCCCCACTCCGATTTTGATCCAAACGCAAAGTATCGGGTTGTATTTTTATGAAAATGCACGAACACTGCTCCCTCCACCCCCCACGAGAGCAACTTTGCAGAGGAAACAGGTGAAACGGCAAACTCGGACCAACATTGGAGAGAAAAGTTGACCTTTCAGGAAAGGGGATGGGAACTGATCAAAATTAAATGGTGAAAATTTCCCCAGGAAAAAAATCCACTCACTCCCTTTCCCCTCTGTCCCTCCCCCCACCTTTTCATGCATCTCTAGGGCCAAATTCAGAGCTGGTATAAGTGAGTGCCACTCCATTAAATATCTAGCTACATGGCTAGGGGAGGGATGATTGCAGTGAAGGTATACATCTTTAATGGAGAGGCATTCCTGCACTAGCTTTAATCTAGCTAGCGTGGCTAAAATAGCAGCAAAGACACAGCAACGCGGGCGGCATCAAAACTGCCTAGAACCCCAGGAACTACTCATGTTCCTAGCCCATGCTGGGGTCGGTGCTGCTGCATCTTTACTGCTCTTTTTAGGCAGGCTAGCTAGACTTAAGCTACAGTAAGTGTGCCCATCTGAGCTGCAATCACACCCCTCCTTGCAGTGCCGATATGACTTCACTCAGAGGAGTCCCATCTGGACCTAGCGAAATGCGCCTGTTGCTTCCTCATGTTCAGCTGGGTGCCCTGCTCAACGAAACCAACCAGACACGCCAGAGATCCTTCCAAGGCCCCCTCCGCTGACAACCAGCAGGCTCCTGGCTGCTGCGCCAGTGGGAAAGGGGACTTCCTGGAGGAGGCACGAGTGGAAGGCAGCTGGCGGCCTTTGCAAAGACAGATCCCAAAACACTATGCAGGCAAAATGATTGACTCAGTACCTGGGTGGTGGTGAGATAACATTTAATAACCCTGTTGGCTTCAATGTGCCATTGGCCAGTGAATTGCCCCTCGCCCATCCGCTGCCGCAGCCCTTCCACAGAACAATGAGAAAAGGGGGCCCTGCAGCTTTGTGGCGGGGAACCCCATCCCACCTCCCCTTTATGGAGGCGATGGTCTTCAGTTTGGAAGCAAGAATTCCCCACATGGCTCAGGGAAAGGGGGGGCATAAGGCGAGGCCGAGGCCAGCCACTGAGAAATCAATCAATACCTCGGCCTCACATGCCTCTGGGAGGAAAATCCCTCTAGGTGTCTCCTCGAAGGAGCAGCAGGCCTGTCCTGGGGCTCGAGCACCACTGACCTCCCAGCCATCATCGTAACGGCTGCTTTACAGAAGAACACACCCAACAGACCCCCAAGTGAGGCAAGGAAAAGACGGGAGGTGTTGCCCATCCCCTGCCAAGTCAAACCCTTGAACCCAACTCTGCTCCTGCCTCCTGGGTGTTCAGGCCGGGCTCATCCCTGCCCTGCTCATCAGTCTGTTCCAAGAGCCGGTCAGAGGACTCGCCTGTGCTTTCCAGTTTGGCATAGCTTACGAGGCTGATGTGGTCAAGTCTAGGCCAGCTCCTGTTCTTCTGGTCTTTGCTGGGTGCTACCAGCAGCACCCCCGGCCTGCCAAGGTCCAGCGACTTGGAGTGACCAGGGTTGTGGAGCTGCATGTCTGAGCTGAACTCTTCCTCGGTGTCTTCTTGGTTCAGAAGCGTCTTGACAGTGGTGACGGGCGGAAGCCCACTGCCTATGTTAATAACGACGTGGCCAGCCTGGAGGTCATTTCCTCTATGGGAGATGCTGTTGCCCCGGGGTGGGAGAGTCCAGGAGAGCCGCGGAGCCTCATCTGGTGCCTCAGCAAGGCTGCTCTCCCTGTCGTCACCCGCCCCCCGAGATGCGGCTGGCTTCTTGACAAGGCAGTTGTTCACCTTGATGACGGGAAGTGACAGGGCGTTGCTGGCTGAGGGAATTATTGACTCAGTCCCATGGGTGAAAGACAGATTGAAGTTCCCCTCCATGGAGTTACCAGAGTCCGAGCGGACACTGAGGAGAGAGATGGAGGGGGAAACCCCCTTGTGATGGAGCAGCTGGGCCGTTGTCTGGAGCCTGTTGGGCCCGTAGCAGTTGGCCCATTTGTTCCCGGGACTGGAATGGCATTGGAACCCGCTGGAGGAGAGATCCACCTCGTAACAGCCTTCGACGCACTCGGCATTGGTCTTGAGGAGAGGCAAGCTAGTCCTCCTCTGGCAGTACTTGTCCTCCTGGCTCAAGACCTGGGGGAGGTCCAGTGTCATGGAGCAGAGGCCCTTCTGCATCAGCAGGCGCGTTTCCATGTCCCTGTTCTCGTACAGCATAGTGTTGGCGCAGATGAAAATGAAGAGGCCGATGCCCATGATGACGGGGCCAATCAGCTTCAGCTTCTCGCTTTGAGGAAGGTAGCGGGCGGGGGCAGAGACCTTCAGTTCCTTCTTGATGTCCCCCATGCTGCTGGAGTTACCTGGCCCGACCCCAGGCCCGGCTGCGTATGGGCCCCATTGAGGCCAGTAGCCCACAACGGCGATTGTCATGCCAACCAAGACGACGGAGATGCCCACCATCACAAAGGCCCCCGATGGCGAGCGCATCCGGAGCTGCCCCTTCACGGTCACCTCAGGCGGCAGCTTGCGCCTCAGCCTGCGTCTGTGCCTCCGGGAAGGAGGGGCAGGTCCCGGTGGCTTCTTCTCCAGAGGGTCCTGGTTCCTCATGGCTCTGCTGGCTTCGGTGCCCCCAGCCGTCATGGCCTCCTCCTCGTCAGCTCTTTCTACAGAGTAGGGGAGAAAAGAGATGAACAGAGGACATCACTAGAAGGCAGTGATGGGGATGGGCTTACCACCGAAGAGCTGGGAAATGGCGGCTCATGCAACAGGCGTTCTCATTCCCCTCTCCGCCTCCTGCTCACGTCCTCCTAGCGGCATTTCTCACCGTCCCACGCGGAAGCCAGAAAACAGCCAAACAGCTGGGGGGGAGGAGGGTGTCTTTCAGACACGAGCGCCTAACCCATGCCCACACAAAGCAGTGCACGTCTGCCTGAGGAATTAGTACGATTGATTGCACATCCTACAGCAGTGCCTAGATACCCCCAGTCATTGGCTAGGACCCCACTGCGCTAGATGTTGTGCAAACACAGAAGAAAACAATGGTCCCTGCCCTGAACAGGTCTGCAGACAAAAGGGAGACCGTGTGCATGCGTGCCGGTCTGTGCAAGTACAAATGGCTCACTGGACATGGCACGGCAGCAGGGACACATGGGCGATTTGTTGGCCCAGTAAATAACACAACAAATACTGACGTCTTTTAACAACCCTTTCACATTCACAAGGACATCATGGTGAGTAAGGCCTCCGGCTTTCACCCTGTACTTTCCATTTCTATGGCACTTTCTAGGTAAGAGTATCAAAGACCTTACACATGTTAGTTTAGCCTCACAACATCTCGGGGTGGTAGGTCTGGTTATCCCGCCCCATTTTACAGCTGGGGAAACTGAGGCACAGTGCAGGGACGTGACACATCTAAAGCCACACAGCAGGTCTGTGTGCAACACAATCTAGATGTCTCAGCTCCCAGCCCCGGGCCGTAGCAACAGAACCATTTTTCTGGCAGCAGGAATAATATCTCCATTAAACAAAACCCTGACAAAACAAATCCATACAGCATCTTGGGAACTGCACATTTGTTCTCCAATCTGCGCAGCTTCCTGGTCAAAACAAGTTTTTGTTTTGTTTTAAATGATCAGCATTCAGCGCTATCATTATTATTAGTGACTGCTGACGAGCCGAGGTCTGATCCCCAAGCTGTGAGCAACCGTCATTAATGGTAAAGACTTTCCATTCCAGATCAGCCGGCAGCTCTAGCGCAGATGCTGGAAGCAGGGCAGAAGCCAGCTCATTTTCTCCCTGCAGAATCACAGGGCTGACAGCAAGAACTTTGTCAAACGGAACTGCCGTATCTTGAAAGATGCACATGGAACAGATCAGTGCAGAACCAGGGGTCTGGCTTCTAGCCATACTTAAAACTATCCTCTTCATTAACTCCACATGAGGGCTTCACAGACCCCAGCAGTGGGTGAGAGAAAAAGCTCTTTTCTTATTACAGAGTCATTATTAGGAGAACCGAAATAATGTAAGAGTCCTACATTTTAAGGTCAGGAGGGACTATTAGATCTAGTCCAACCTAGAAGCGAATAGTCACCTCTTCTGAGGCTGGCAGGATTTGAACCTGCGTTCACTTGCACATGAAGCATAACATTCATCCGCTAATCTCCTGAGAAAGTAAGAAAATGAACTAACATATGGACAATATATTTCTATAGAGATGTGCAATAGGGAGCCAGGCGGACAGTTGCCAATATGCCCAAGGCACCACATTTGCTAGAAAATACCGGCCCAGAGCAACATTTCTCTCAGTGTTGAGCAAAGACATGGGCTGGCTGTATTTGTCAGGAACATAACCATTAGCCTCATCTGACTGCGTCTTTTCTACCACTGAGGTCCTTCTAGTGCACACATTACGCAGCAAGTCTGTTAAATATGAAGCAGCAGAGCCTGTTTTCTAGGTCAGTTCTAGAGCTGATTAAACTAGTTGATTACCCCCCAGTCAGCTCCTTATCTTGGCTTGTCGGGATGTCATTACAGCATGCTGCTGTGTTAGCAAACAGGCGCCAATTGAGCCACGGATGATCCGATTTTGGAAAAAAAAAAAGGGGTGGGGTGGGGGGTTTCAAATCAAACCTGCAGAGAATATCCCCTCCACCCCCATGCTGTAGATAGAAATCGGGTTTAAAAATAACCCTGCATCCACATTACAGCTTACCAGCTGCCAACATTGGTTGGCTCTAAGTAAGTTGGCATCCACACACCACATGGTTAGAACTTGGCAGCTAGTAGCATCTTGCCCCGGGCAGAGGACTAGGCTGGCACGTAGCTGTTTTCCTGTAACGGGGCTGGAATGTAGGCTGTGGCATGGACAGGACTCCCTAAGAGTGCTTGCTGGGCAGTCTTCCTTTCTCCCTGCACATCCCAGAGCACATTGCCCCACATGCTCTGTGTGCATGACTACCGGGCACTCTAGCCCCTGCCGAATGGAGGAGTGGAGAGCTGCCCAGATTCTCCCACAATGCACCGATACAAGCCCGCAGCGTGTAGAGGTGGATGTGCCAGGAGAGTGATGCAGAAAACCTGCAGTCTGAATTGTGTGCCTTGTAATGGGTTAAAGTGACCGTGGCTCTCAATCACAACTGTCGATATAGTGCGGACCAGCTCGCAGAGTTGGGAACCCAGTAGCAACCGCATTGTGATTCACGCACACAGCCAGAAAGTCAAACTGACTAGAAACTTAAAAAAAAAAAAAAAAACACACAGGAAAAGAAAGAAGGAAAGCGGCCAGCCCAATTTCACTGCCTAACTTGAGCGAAAAGCCAGCCAGCAGCATAACCAATGGAAAGCAAATTAGACACTAAAGTTCTTCCCATTTTAATCATCTTAAGGAGTTATTAGTATCAGAGGGAAGGAATTAAATATATGAGCTTCATGATAACAGTGTATTCCTGGTACAGGACTGTCAAGCTGTGACAATTTGAATGAGGGAGATTTAAGGGGAAAGACAAAACCAAACCCACAGCCTACTGATGAGTGAGATTTTAAATCTGCTAAAGCCTTCATCACATGGGGAAAGGCATTACAAACGTTGCCTTAACAGTCACCTAAAGTGATGGAGTCATGTGCAAAACGAGCGAGATTTTCTCTCTTAAAACTGTCTGCTATCAAGTGAAGCTACCAGGCATTTTAAATCTTCCCTAGTACTTCCAAAGATGATTTTTGTTTCTCCTCAGTGTGCCGTTATTTATATTGTTTTGCCCCAGCCCTCTATGGAGAGCAGCTAACCTTAATTACGATCTTTGATTTGACCTACCTTTAAAAAGTTGCATTAAAATTTTAAATGTCCTGCTGACAACGTCGACGTTTACAAAACAAATCTCCAAACTCCATGGATTTTGTAAAGCCCCTTTTGATGCCGCAACAAACTTTGGCTGCTGCAGGGTCAAGTGGAAACCACTCCCCGGAACGCTACCCATTCCCTGCAGTTGCAGGGAAGAGAATTCATGTAAATTTCACACACAGACTTACCATTAAAATACACAATGGGCAGGTCCTATTTTTGGCTGCCAGCCATGACAATGTCTCTTTATACTTAATTCCCTTCCTATCTCATTTAGCTTCCCCTAAGCCCCTTATGTCCCCCTGCAGAGCTATGGAAAGAGAGCCAGCTGCTTTCCAAGGCAACTGTCTATAATAGCTCAGGGACTAACGAGCATCGCACCCAACTGACTCTCCTTCCACGGGTTATCCTTTGGTCCTAGACTTCAGTTCACCTGTGTCCCACAGAGACCGGCTGTGATTCCCAACCTTCATTACTGGAAATGACCCGTGTCAAAAGTGCCAATGCACAATAAAGAGAACAATTCCGCAAGATGATACCCTGTGTTTTGGCGTGCCCGGCTCTGCTGATGTGCCCTCTACTTCGCTGGGCCATGATCTGCTACTTACCCTTTGGTTTCCTCATACAAGATCTGATTCAAAGCCCACTGAAGTCAACGGGAGGCTTTTCATTGGCTTTGGATCAGGCCCATGTGTCTCTTGTGCAGCACATGTTTTAATGGCCACTGTCCCAGACTGGACAGCAGCTAATTGTGAAAAGGCAAATGAGCTAGTGGCCTTCCGTGTGAGAACTGGAGGTCGGCGCTGGCGAGAGGAGCCAGCAGGCCTCTGGTCACCTATGGACCAGGACCACATAAGCTGCCACATGACTCCGAGCACAGGGGACTGGCTGTTTGGGCAAGAGGGGACCTCGCTCTCTAAGACCTGCTCAGTCTTTGGCTTCCCTGAATAGCCTTCCAACGAGGCAGCGAACCAGGGAGGGGGCTCTGTGATGGAGTCAGATCCAGAGCTCTACGTGGTAAGAGAGTGTGGCTTTTAAAGAGGCACTGCCTAGGATGATTGGCCTTCTGCAACAGCCGCCACATTTTATCCACTGACCCCCAAAGGGCTGGTTGTCTTGACAGTGCATGTGGCCTTTCAACAGACAAACAGGGAACCTCCCACTCTCCCCCAAAAATTTCTTCAGGTGACTTTCCTCCATCTACTATCTGTCACCCACAATGACCACCCCAAATGCCCTCTCCTGAGCTCAGAAGGCACCAACATAAAGCTGTGTGTTTAGACAAGTTGGAGCATTTAATAATCCTCACTATAGACAGCGGTTCCCTGGGTTCAGAACCATTAGTTTTATTAATAGAATCCCCAAGGGTTACATAAGCTTCTTTTTTTAAAAAAACTCCAACATTGTCATCAAATTCTAAAACCCCCAGACACTGTCACTCGAGTTAATTGATTAATTCAATATTTTAGCAGGAGCACAAAACCTCACTAAATATAAAGAAAGACTGAAGCCCGCTCAGTTCCAGCCCCACAGAGGGGCAGTCCCTAGTGTCACTGATGAAAAACACCCCACCCCTCCTAATGTGCAGTTTGCTGGCTGCTGCCCTCCACTCCAGAGGTGGCTGCATTTCAGCAGGGCTGACCGTCTGAAGTTTGTGAAGGATTTGGGGTCCCATCAGATGAAATATGCTATAGAAATGTACGTGACATTAGCATCATAGAGCGAGATGGCAGCTCAGCTCCTAGACTGGGAGTTTAGAAGTTAAGCTTCCAATTCCCGCAATGAGCCTTTCATTAAAAATTAGAAATATTTCCCTAATCCCCCATCACTTAGACATGTTGATGGCTCCCCCCAATCTCTCTTGCCCCTCCCACCATACCATACTGGCCTAAAATCTTAAAATAAACTTTGGAGGACTTGGCAAAAGCCAACTTGGGCACGAAGCATGTGGGCGCTGGGGAAAGCTACTCTGCAGATCCATTGAACTATTCACCTCCCAGCACCCCCGGATGTGGCTGTGGGCATTGTGCCTTTGATAGAGTCAGCGCCACACGCCTGGGTTTGCAAAGCTCTCATCAAAGGCACACTAGCTCTGGGAGCATCCCTTTGGTCTGCTCAGCAGTGTGAAGTGAGCCCAACATGCTGGAAGACTATGCTGCTCTTAGACACTTCCATAGCACCTTCCAGCCAATGAGCTCTCACCTTGTGAGCCAGGACGGTATCCTGAGCCACATTTTACAGATGGGGAAACAGACTTGTCCATGGCCTCCCAGCGAGTCAGCAGTAGATCTGGGAAAGGAGCCCAGCTCCCTGGAATCCCACTTCTGTGCATTACCCACAAGGAGCATACAGAAGAAGGAGGAGGCAGCGTAGCGCACGGAACCTGGAGTTGGGAAAGCTGGGTTCTATTTCTGGCTCTGCCACTGGCCTGCTGGGAGACCTGGGGCAAGTCACTTCCCTGCTCTCTGCCTTAGTTTTCACGGCTATAAAATGGGGATAAGGTGCTTTGAGATCTACTAGTGAAAAGAGTTGGGTATTATTGTAGGACTTCTTTCATCCCTTGGGAAGAGCCTCCATGCTGCAAGCAGCATTTAACACAGCTCCCAATCCCCTGCTCCAGACGTGACACCTTTGGGTGAGCAATCTGGCCATGGACCTGGGAAATCCTCCCCCCTCACACTGGGGAAGGGCAACCCTGGTTTTCCTGCATTGCTGAAGGCGCAGTCAGGAGAATGGTTGTGCCAGCTCCTCTGACTGGGCTTACAGCTGTGCTGGAGGAGGCTCTGAGGAACCCCTGGTTAAAATTCCAGGCAGAAGCGAGGGCTGGGGTGACGCCCTTTCTTTCAATGCAGTTCGTCCCCTCCGTGCTCCTATGTTCCTGCCAGGCACAGCTGGTCCCTGGGGCTCATAAAACTGCCATCGTTACGGGAAGGGGTTTTTTCTTTGGCTTTTAGAATGGATGCGATTGCATCAAACAAACAGGTATGAAACAAAAGTTTCCTAGGGCAAGATGTAGTCTCATGGCTTCCCTTCAAAGCCTTCCCCTCTATCCAGATCACACAGACAGACACTCGTTTGCTCTGTGCAGTTGCCTCTCTTCTTGGGTGAATTGCTGTCAGACTGTGTTTCAAGGGAATCCCCAGTTTCTCCCCTGGAACACAGGAACTGCCACATGCTATGGAAGGAAACCCATTAGAACATTGGCAGAACATCACTGGCACATCTGTAGGAGGTGTTCCCACAGCATGAAGCTTTCTCCCATGCCCACATCATGCAGACCAGAAGGGTCTCTATTCCTGGACCAATGCACTGCCGTGAACAAGCCTCTTGGCTGCCCCTACAGCAAATCCACTCGGGTCAGAGCAGCTCCCCTGTGAGATGTGCTTTCCAGTGGGACCTGCTAGAGCCACTCCTTCATGTACTGCAAGCAAAACAGTTGCTGAACAACGAGAGAGGCCCAAGGAATGGTGGTATCTGCAGAGAACACTACAAGACAGGATGTCTGGACCTCTACCTTCCTTGGGGAGGGGAGAAATAAATTCCCGGTGCTGATGCCCTATGTGGAACGGCACCAACCTAGGGCCCTCCGGCTCCCCCATTCTCACACTCTTTCTGAACACACGGCTCAACACCAGCCTGGTGACCACTTCCTAGCAAGCCAATTGCCACTTTCTCACATATTCCCAGCTTGGCAAGCCCAGGCCCACATGCTGCTTGGGTTCTCAGCACTGCCAGCTCTCATGAGATTTGATGTTTTGCTTAAAGCCGCAGCTCCTGGACAGAACTGATCACACCGAGCATCTGAGTTTTCATTGAAAAAAATAAATAGCACATTTCTAGCCCTTGTGATTGTGGAGAAAGTGACCTGTGTGCACTTGAAAGGCTCAAAAAACCCACATGGCAAATAAAGAGAACCCACATTTATTATTAGTTTTTAAAATTGCATGATTGGTGGGGGAGCAACTCATGGGTTTGGAACATTTGGGATTTAAGTATTGCAGGCACAAACTTGTACTTGCTAAAAGGTGGGTGTGCTTTAAATTGCTCTGTCAGGCTGGGGGAGCCGGAGAACAAACTTCTAGCGGTTTGGAGAGGAGGGAGGAGAGGAGAGGAGGCTGGATCTGAAGGAGTAAGAAGAGACAGATACTTCCCCTGATCTCTCATGCTGAGTTAGTCGAATGGCAGAGCTCAGACCCTCATCTCTGGAAATGGCTGTTGAAGTCTCGCTTTGCAACTCAGCTGTGCTCTAGCACGCGTCAGACTTGCAGACAGTGTTCGGCAAAGTGGTTTGCCACTATTCCGGTTCTGTTTCACTTCTCTCACTCCGTACCAGTCAGGCCTCGTTAGCACAGACACCCGAGAACACCAGAGTTCCGTTCCCAGCTCCGACACGGGCCTACTCTGTGGTTTTAGGCAAGTCACCTAAAATTTTCTTTGTGCTCCACAAAGAGAGGCCACTGCCCTCACACCCCACGCAGGGTGGGGTTGCCAGGCTGGGAAGTGGCCTGCGGTTACAGAGTGCCACGTGAGCAATGAGTTAACAACATCCTACAATCACCATCCCCTTTGGCTGGAACGAATGCAATGTCCCTTTTCACAGGCACGTGAGTCACAAGAATTGGCCTGTTACAGATGGCTCCCCTCTAACCTGATTAACCGGGCAGGCAGGACAGCAGCTGCCCTATAGAGTCCAGAGCACAACTGAACCCTTGTCCTACCAAGACAAGCAGAGGGAGAATGTTCCACAGCTTTGGCACAATCTGAGCCCCATCAAAGTCAATGTAGGTGGATGGGGCTTCCAGGTGGCATCGTGGGAGCAAGAACTGAATTGCCCCGGCCAACGCATCTGGGAGAAAAAACTCCAGAGTTCAGACTGCCCTTGCACCCGCACAATCCCCAGCCCCCCTCCAGCCAAGACACCAGTGCATGCCAGCTCACGACTGCCAGGAAGAGCACAGGCAGCGCTGCTCACACTGGAACAATGATCCCCAGAGTCACCTCCCACCACGGAAGGAGAAGGGGAATTATAATTACAGTCTACACCAAGATATGATGGTTAAAAATAACTCCATTTCAATGTAACCTTCCAGCGCCACCCACACCCAGAGGCCAAAGAGGAGACGCTCACAGATCCCTCTGCCACGCACAAGAGCAACGCTGCTGAAGCTTCTGTCTGGAAAGCCCCCTCCCTCCATCCTTAGCTCTGCTTTGATCACCGGGTCATTCTGCCCTTTAATATTCAAATTGTTGGGCTTGGAACCCCAGGAAGTTGAAGGCTGCCATTTCCTCCCAGTTCAACAACAGCATGGGCAATGGCAGAGTTCAGCCACAAAGTCCAACACCAAGACACCTCAACCCTGGCTCGAAGGGACCACGTCTGGGAGTGGAGATCCACCTCCACGGCCCATTCAGCTGTGGTTTCTGTGATGGGATTGAGTGTGGTCCCCGGTGGTCAGTAGCCACCAAGAGCAGTTAGCTCCCCGGGGCTGGGTGGCAGCTGGTGTGAAATGAGTCAGACGGGCTCATGTCAGTTCCCAATGCTCCGGCATTCACACCACAAGAACCTCACCAGAGCTGGCAGGAATTAGCAGTGTCAGCAAAGAAGCCAGAGGCCCCGTCTTGCCCTTCCAGGTGGTCAGGTCAGACGGGACCCGAGTACACAATGGCAGGGTGCAGCGTGTAAGGAGATCTCCCCTCTTCTGTGGCTCATCGGAGCATTTCAGCCCCACTCTGCCATGCGCTGGGGGATGGGGTCCCCTGCCTTGTTCTGCTGCAGAGGGAACAGTGCCCAGCAAGTAATAACACTCATTCTGCAAGCGCAGAGTAGCTGCCGCGGTCCTGCCATGGCCCCCTCGGGACAGATACAATCTTGATGCGGCTCCTGGGCTCGCTCACTGACATGCCTTTGAGAACGGGCCAGCGACTGGGCAGCACCCAAAGCCGGCTGCCAGGGCAAGGAGCGCAGCAGTCTTGGCTGCTTGGGAGGTGGGCGAATGGCCCCCACTGGGCTACAGATGGAAAATCCCCAACAGCAACTGGGTAGCAGCAGGTCCAGTCTAAGCCTTAAGCATCATTTGGGGACTCTGGGAACTAGGCCCGGCTAGGCACGTCATCATAGAGGGGACTATATGGATGGCACCCTAGCTGGAGAAAAGGGTCAACTGTGAGGGCAGTGGCAGCTGGAAGGGAAGTGGGGGCTCCCTTGCCCCCATCTTAGAGGCACATTTGAGTCCCCCAGACACATCCCGTGGTGCTAGATTCAGAGCCAAGGGTAAGCAGCAGAGACCTCCATTGTACTGCAGTGCCCAGGCAGGGAGCGCGAGAGGAGCTGGGGGAGGCATTGTTACGAACCGCAGCGAGCCGGTGAGGGGATCGAGCCCGTCCTGGGAGCCACCAGAGGAAAAGAAGAAACTAGAACCTGATGAAATCTGACACGGCTGGAGCAACCGATGCCCCAACTGTGACCCCAGCAAGGGCGGCGTGGGCTTTTATTCTGGGGCCCCGAGAGCTGGCGGGACAGAGAGAAGGAAAGCAACACGAATGCCAGAGGAAGCATCAAGGTGCAGACCCGGGGGGAAGGAGGCAATTAAATTCAGAAGCAAGGGAATGCACAACCTTGGCACTGGCTCCCCAGCACTAGCCCAACGCTGCCATGTTCAGTTCCCAGCACAGCAGAGGGACGGTTGGAATGAAGAACACCCACCTCGTTCCACACAGTTAGTCTCCCTCCCCTTTTAACAAAGCACCCTTGGGCCCTTAACATCTCCTTATCCCTCAGCCCCACGCCAGGCCTCACCTCCCTGCTTTAGCCTCCTTGCCCCACAGGCGGATCCCAACCTCCAGCGAGCTCAGAAAGGTCCCCCTAGGAGGAGTGTTTGAATGGCAAGCCACGCTGCCGAGAGACACAGGGGAATCTGCTGAGGTACGTCAGCTTAGTGATTTCAGGCTCGCTCTTTGCCCCGAGTAGCCCCATTCCAGGCTCCAGCAGCGCTGCTCCCCCGAGTAAGGGTTACCAGTCTGCAGGATCTGGCCCACCGTGCTCGTCTGTCCACTCATCTCTCCCGAGTCTTCCAGCAGAAACGTTAGAAACAGACGAGAGCCCCCCCAGCTTGTGGATTGCTCCCCCCGTCTTCCGTGTTTTCCAGAGCTTTTCTACTCCAGCCTTGCACGACTCACACAATGGGGCTGTCTCCTGCAGATGGACGGAGCTCACTGATCAGCTCATATTCAATCTAGATTGTCCTTTGCTCATTTTCAGTTGCCAAGTCAAGAGAGAAATAAAACGGGCAAAGTGACAAATAAGGACACGAGTCTTTATGGGTTTTTCTCCACAGAAACAAAACCCAAGCCTGTTTCATTGCTCGCTGCACATTATCGCCAGGGCTGCCACTTTCTTGGCTGGCTCCCTGGCGATAAAGTCTGCGGGTCACAACGGTTGGGGTATTTGCAGCCCCACATACCATCAGCAGACCTTGAGGCAGCGTCACCTTGCGATGATATTTATGTGAGCCTCCAAATTAATTGAGCACCCCTATTAATTAATCACAGTTAATTTGATTTCCTACAGCACCTCTCACACAAGGATGGAAGGGGCTTTACAAGTGCTCACATTAACCTGTTAACCTCCAGAGCCTGGGAGATAGAAAAGCATTATCTCCATTTGATAGACAGGTAAACTGAGTCACAGACAGATGGGAATAAGACATAGGGGTCCCAGTGCCCAGTCCCCTGGCCTAATCATGGGGGCTCTGCTTTCCTCTGGGTATCTGCCAAGCTTGAAGCTGGCAGAGAGCTCAACAGATCCCTGTCAGTCAGGACTGATGGCCACCAAACTCCCCACAAAGGAGCTAGGAAGAGGGATAATACCCACTACAGGCTGGGGAAGCTCCAAGCAACAGCAGAATAGCAGCACCGGCCGTCTTCCTTCAGGAACTTCACTAGGAAACAGATTTTGAAAACCCCAACTGCTAGTAGCTATTTGCACAGAGGCATTCAATGCCAAAAGGGCCCCTTTGCATCAAACATGCTGCAAGGGGTTGGGAGCCTCATGCCCAGATCAGTAGATCTGTCCTAAATGGGACTGTTTCTGGGACTGATCCTGTGCGGTGCTGAGCGCTCTCAACTCCAGTGAGAGCACGGGTTGGAGGACCTGATGCCATCCTCTTGAAATAGGGCCTTAAAAATCCACCTATGTCAGTCCCTGCTGGAGAACAAGGTACCTCTCTCCGATGGCAGAGCAGGCAGGCAACCTCCGCGAGGGTCCTGCAGCCAGAAAGGTGACGACTGCTGCAGCTGTCTGCCAGCTTGTCCTGAGTACCCCCGTTTTCTTCTCCTCCTGAGTCCTTTCAGCAGCTGGAACCCCAGTACGTCCCAAGCAGGAAAAGCCGGGGCGTGGGAACTGTAAACGCAAAATAATCCCCCCTAAGGCGATGGATTGTGAGCAGGGTTTGTAGCTCAAAGAATCAGAGCTCGGCATCTAAAATATCACAGCGCTGTTCATGCATCACAGTGTAGGACTCCGCGCTGAAGTTGCCCTAGGCTCCTGGACACATTGGCTCCGTCCAACCCACAGCCGCTAAACAGTCTCTGAACATTTTGCTGACCTTAGCAGTCGCCTGTTCTGCCCGGATGGCGGACTGACAACCGACTGAGCTATTTTATTTTATTTGGCTGTATTTTTAGGTTGCATGACCCAAACCAGAGCCAGCTGCACAGGAGTTACAAGGCTCATCCCAGCACTGTAAAAGTAAAGGCAGGGCCAGCAGCCCAAAGGAGAACACAGTTTGCTGTGGGTCGGTGAAGGGAGGGAGCGTGGTCTGGTGGATAGAGCAGGGGATAGGGAAATCAGGACTCCTGGGTTCTGTTTCCCCAGTTGTGTCACTGATTCATTCTGGGACCATACGCAAGTCACTCATGACATGATTTTCATGGGTGCTCATCATCAACCAGGATGAAGGGAACAGACAAACTGGAGCAAGCAGTGACGGTAGCCCAGAACCAGAAAGATCAGAGCAAAGGACAGAACAGGCAGTGGAGGGGAGCCTGGGTTCTGATATAGGTAAAGCTCTATACCCAGAGAGAGGTTCACAGTCTGAAAAGCAGTGATCTAGCCTTCCTGGATTGTTCCCAGCAGAAAATTTATCCTGGTTTCTTTGGGGTTTTCCCTTCATATACTAAACGGGTCCATTCCTTACTACCCCTAACACGGAGATGTGCGGAAATATCCAGCCTATTGCTAATTACAGAGCTTGCTTTACTCAGATTTGCTCTGCTAATTAAACTAATCACCATGGTTGGGAACTGAACTAAAATCTGCCACAAGCAGGTCAACCCACTTAACTCATTACAGGCTTCTCAGAAAGGGAATCTCATCTAGTTGTCATCTCCTCTGGTCCATTGTGCAATGAGGAAATAGAAACATGGGCTAATGTTGCACTTCTCTGAGAAGATTCTCAAAGGAGGACATCCGCATTGCTCAACTTTTTAATAAACAAGATGCAAACAATGACTAATTTCTAATTCAAGGGAATATATATTAAGCTGAATTTAGAATGTGATTTCTTATCTCAGCTCCTTCCCTTCACTGAAGAGGACAGAAGCCGCACAGAGGCCACAAAGTTGCAGAATGAGGGAAATGCATAAAATCATATTTAGCACGTGATCCAGCAAAAAGAAGTCACAGAAAAAACACATGGGCTACGAGTTTTAAGGAGTTGGCTTGGTGCTCAGCTGCCATTGACTTTCCTGCATAACTCCCTTTAATGCCTTTGAAAATTCCAGCAACAGAGGAGCAGAGGAAGGTAAAAGCTGCTCTGTGGGGTTGTGGATTTCTCTAGCCTCTTCCCGGAGACAGACAGGCAGACACACACACAGGCCATTTCTACACCCCTTGCTCCTTTCCTGTGTCTTACCCCAGCTCCCCTGAGGTGACTGTCCATGCAAAGTCCCCTCCATTGGCAGTCCCATCATTCCTCTCAAACTGGGGGATGAGGGTATTATGGGGGGGGGTCGTGGGCTGTCAGCCCCCCGCATGCCAGGCCTGAGACAGTCAGTCCCGAGCACGGCTGACAGCCGGAGTCCTTCAGAGCTGGGCGGCCGGAGAGCAGCGGCTGGCAGCCGGGTGCTCGGAAGGGTTTGCCGCCCCCAGCGGCGACGCAGAAATAAGGGTGGCACGGAGGGGGTGGCATGGCATGGGGTGGGGGGTGTCCCAGCCTGAAATAAGGCACATAGGATATCCGAGCTGGAAGGGAGCTCGGGAGGTATCTGGTCCAACCCCAGGTAGATCCTATGGGGGCAGGCCCGGGCCAAGGGAGTCGGGGTGGTGGGTCTCACCGCAGCGCATCCCCTGGCGGGCGCCGCCTCTTCGGTGAGGGGCAGAACCCGCCCCCCCGCCAGCTCGGGAGCGCCTTGGGCCCCACGCCTGACCCCAACCCGCCCCACCAAGGTCAGTGAGGGGGGGCCCTGCCCCCCCCCGCTTTCTGTGCTGGGGGGGCCTTTCTACAGCACCGCCCGCCACAGCTCCGAGGCGGGGGCTGTGTCGCCCCCCCTCAAGTACCCCCCCGCACTGGCCCCCCCGGGGAGCCCCCAGAGGTGCCCCGGGGCCCTGCCCGGCTGGGTGGGGGGGAGAGGGAGCCCCCCCCAGTGACCCGAACACAGCCCGGGTCCGGGGACCCCCCCGGGCAATGGGCTCCCAGCGGTGCCCCCCCCCCGGCCGAGCCCCGCCACCTACCCGCCGCCGCGCGCCCATCCCCGTCCCGTCGGGCCCGCCGCCGCCCGGCTCCTCTCCGCTCGGCGGCCGAACGCGGCTCCCGGCCCGGCGGGGCACAGCCTGGGGGGGGGCCTGTGACCGCCCCCCCGCCCGCGCGCGCGGCTCCCGCCCAGGCGGCCCCGGGTTCGAGTCCGGCGCGTGCCGAAGTTCCCGCGCGCTGCGCCGCGCCGTGCACGGGGCGGGTCCCCCAAGCCCGCGCGCTGCAGGCGCAGGGAAGGGGCCCGGGTCACTCGCCCCCCCGCGCGGCTGCGCCAAGTCCCCCCCCCCCCGCTCCCGACCCCCCCGGGAGTTACCCCGGCGTCTCCGGCGCTGCCCCGCCGCGGGGGGCCGCCTGGCCCGCGTCTCGCCCGGCCGCCGGCTCCCGGGGCCCAGGCTCCATGGCCGGGCCCCCTCGAGGCGCCTCCGAGCGCAGCGCACGGCTCCAGCCTCCCCGCCCGGCGCATCCCGCCCCCCCAACCCGCCTTCCCTCCACCTCCGCCGCCCTCCTTTCACACCCCCCGCTCCTCCGCCTCTGCAGCTCGGCCCTCGGGCTCCCCCGCGCTGGCTTCGGATTTCTCTCCAGCCTTCCCCTCGCCGCCTTTGGGGATCGCCGCGGGTTCCCCTTCCCCTCCCGCCCCCCTTACAAGCTGCACCAGAAACAAAAGTGACAGAAATAAACAGGGAAAAGACCCCCCCCCCGGCCCTCCGCTGCTTTGCAAGCTCCTCTTTGCACGCACTTCTCATTTCCCCGCAGAGGGCTTTAGCAGGAGGGGGCGAGAGCCCTTGTTGGATGAAACTTGGTTGGGGAATGATTCTTAGCACAGGAGGGAGGGGGTTTTTGTGTGTTTGTTGGTGTTAAAAATCCGTGTGGGACCAGTTTTAAAAATATAGGGAGACGCAGAGAGGTCGATAGGAAAGGCAGAGGAGAAGACATCTAACAAGAGTCTAACAAGTTTAAGGTCAATCAAAGGGGGCATGAAAGAAAAAGGGCTCTGGGTTCCTGCCAGCTGGGAAGAGGCTGTCCCAGTTTCTGGGAGCACTCTTGGCCATGGACTGCAGCATTCTAGGAAGGGGAGAGGGAAACACATGGGAACAGCGGCTGCCTTCACTTGTTTTATGGCATTTGGATGAGTAAGCCTGAATTTCAACCCCAAGTCGATTCATGAAAAAGTAGCAATTGCTTTACTGTACATTGACTTCTTTTTTTGAGCGTACTGTGGAGTGTCACTCTCGTTTGACTGGATGATAACAAACCCTGGTCACTGGGAACTCTGTGAGGATGGCAGGGGTCAACAGAGGAAGGCTAGAAGTCTTGTGGTTAAGGCTGTGGGTAGGGATGCAGGAGATGTGACTCCAATTTCCAGCTCTCCTACAGACTCTCTCTATGACCGTGGTCACATCATTTAATCTCACTGACTGTAAAATGGCAATAATGATCCCTCCTCTCAGGGATGGTGTGAGGACAGATCTATAAATATTAGAGGAGACAGGGATACTAACATGAGAGGAGGCCTATAGGGCTATAGCCTCCTGATTTGAAAGAACACTTTTTTACCACAGAAGCTAAGGAAGTCTCCCACAGCTGCCAGCAGTACAGGGCCAAAGACATACAGTTGAACAGTTCTTATTTTTCCCAGCAGAGGGCAGTGGTGCAGACAGACTTGTTTTTTCATTATGGACTCTCTTTGGCTGCTGCCTCCCAAATGTAACTTTTCTATGTGAATGTATCATTCGTCATGAAAGCCCAATGCACTAAATACATTGTCATTTTTTGGGACTAAAATACTTGACAGGGGCCCTAGAGGGGAGGTTTAAATTAAGTTCTCGAGGCATGTCCTCTGTTGGTTAAAGATTAAAAGGAAAGATTTTTTAAAACAGTTGCAAATATGTTGCATATCTATTTTTAACTCCATTTTTGATGATCTAAAAGCAAGATATACAGGAAAAGTGGATCTAAAATTAACAAAGGTATATACGTGTGTACACACTTACACACATGTGCACACACACAGAGCATTCCCCTTCCATCAAACAACTTTCCTCAGGTCAGAATTGCAATGGGGACATTGCGATGTTTGAAACAAAAGGCCAGTTTGCTCATACTTGTTCTAGCTGAAGTGTTAATGCACCAAACAGCACATCACATTCAGACCAGCCTACACAAAGGCAGGAATGAGCCATGTCCATCAGTTTCAAGAGCCAAATTCCTGTTGACCTGTAACAGGCATAAACCTGTTCATCAGCCCTTTAATTAAAACACTGCTGGACCCTGCCATTCCTCCACTTGGTTTAGGGCCCCTCAGAACAAATCCCACAGTCCTTATGCATGCACATGCAGGTTTGATGAAGTCAAAGTTGCAGGATTTCGTGCCTTAAGTAACAGATCTGCTTTGGGAGACAGAAGGCTTGATTCGCAACCGACTTACATTGCACGCCATCCTGTTGTATGCTAGCTGGGGCATCTGCCAATTTGTTTACGGTGGTCCAGTAGATAGGGCAGGGAGCTAGGAGTCTGGACTCCTGGGTTCTTTTCCCAATTCTGGGATGGAAGTGAAAGAGTCAGAGCTCTTGGCTTCTCTTCCCAGCTCTTCCATCAACTTGCTGCACGGCCTAGCGCAAATCACTTCATTTCTCTCACATTACCTCCCTCCCGGGGATGTTGCAAGGCTTAATTAAAGTGGTGTCTGGAAAGCACTCTGGAGGTCCTTGAACAAGAAGCCCTAGGGAAGGGCAACGGGTTATTATTACACATTTCAAGTTGCTAGCTACACCCTTGAATCAGAGAGCTGCATCCTGAGCCCACTGCAATGAGGAAAGTTAGCAAAGAAACACTTCCCATGGATTCCTTGTTCCTGATCTAGCCTTTAGCACCACATTAAAGCCCCCTTCATTAGCACGTGAGCCTGGCTCCCTGCTGCATACACCAGGGAAAAAATTCTTTAAAGAAAGATATTTGATTTATATTCAGGGTCTATACACGGGCCAGTCCTCAGCTCCTGCTGCTTCCATTGTCTCTTTTGGGAGTTGGTCATCAGCCGATTTACCTCAGTGTGAGCGAGCAGACGCCAGCACTTTGAACGTTTCTGGTCCATTCCAGCCCAGTTCAGGACCGTCACTCTACTGAACCAACAGCAGAGGAGATTATTTATTAGGTGCACATTTGATGCTATGAAAAGTTCCCCACTAGGATGTCAGTCCAGGTTCCATCCTTCCTGCTTTGCAAATAAACATCACCTTGACACTTGCTGTACACGATACCCAGCACGGTCCAGATGTAAGAGCAGGGGGATGAGAAGCAGAAGATCTCCACTCCAGTTGCAGCTGTGCCACGGCCTTGCTGTGTGATCTTGTGCTGTCTCTGTGCCTCGGTTTCCCCATCAGCTAAATAGGTTTTCTCACATCCCATATGCTACGGAAGGACAAAACATTAGCATTATTATATTCCCTGCTCCTCCGCACCTTGTTCCGGGACTCAGGCATCCAGACTGGCTAGAAGGAGGTGCGTGGGGAGCAAAGAGCTACACGGTGATTGAACACAGCCAAGACCTTATTTCACAGAGAAGGAATGTTGTTATGGGGACGTGGGGATGACTCACGCTGGAGAACACGCAGCTGTCGGAGCCTGCTTTTGCGCAGGCTTTCAGAGGCAGCAGACCCTTCCTCCTTAGGAGGAGATGGGAGTGAAGCCTCTGGAAATCAGCCCGCTTGGGTGCCAGCATCAGGCCAGGCAGAGGCCTCTGCCGGTCTGCATTGGACGGCAGTGACGTATGCCGCTTCCTTGCACCAGGTCTCCGGGCGGCAGTGGTGTCCCCGCAGAAGGGACCTGCACCGGCACCGTTGCGCATCTCACTTAGCCACACTTCCCTTCCTTCGGGGCTTGTCAGGCAATTAACGGGCACGTTCTGGGGTGGATTACGAGCAGCTTCCCTGCTCCATAGGGTCGGAGGGATCCCTCGCAAAGAAGGAGGCATGGGGTCTCAGCCAGATACCCTCCACTTGCAGAGCACGCTGAAGAATGGGTGGGGAAGTGATGTGTTAGGGGTACCTGTGGGAGGCAGGCCCGGGGAGAGAGGGTCAGAAGGGGGTGAGGGAGGTTTTAGATGCAAGGGCGGGTTGGTCCATCGCAGGTCAGTTTTTGGGTGGGAGGGACGCAGCTGCCCATGGGCGGAAATGGGAGGTGAGGAGGATGAGAGCACATGCAACCTGACCAGGGCCTGACAGTAGCATCAGGCTCCTGCTAGGACAGGAACCTACTGGTATGTCTATTCTGCACACTAAACCCAGGCTCTGACTCCGGTGTGAGCCCCAGCCCCCTTTCTGCTCACACAACCATCAGGCTGACTCAGGACAGAAAGCACACAGGGACCCAGACCCTAAGATCCTGCGAGGGGGTGGACCAGAGCCTAAGTCCCGTAGTGACTTGGGTCCGAGCCCTGCCGTTTTGCAGTGAAGACGCAGCTCACGCCACAGACCCTAGTGGGAAGGTCTGCGCTGCACAGCGTGGATGGGTTAGCACGGCCCTGAGAGCCAGGGCCAGCAGTGGTAAGCCCAGGTTTACAAGGCAGCCTGGACACTCAAGCCTGGGCTTGGAAACCAAGTCCACAAGCCCGGATAACCAGGCATAGGGTGCAGTGTAGGCATACCGTAAAAGAGGGCAGGGAGAGGGGCTGCCAGGGTTTTCCTCTCCTCTGCCCTGGTCACTGCCACGCCCAGTCGGGGGGTGGGGAGGGGTTCCAAGAAATACACATCACCAATCCCCGTGGAGCCATCCCTGCTGCAGCCACGAGCCCCAGTGCCTCGTCTGCCACATCAAGCCGCCCATTCCAGCCTGGCCTGCCATGTCACGCCCCATCCCTACTAGCATCCTGGAAGCAGGGCGAGGCCGGGCAGGCCCCCCGGGGGTAGGGAGAGACCTGATGCAGGAGCCAGCCCCATGGCAGCTGCGCTGGACAATCCATTGCCCGGTGTGCCCGCTTGAGTTTGACCGTGCAGCCCCTTTGTCATGAGGGAGGGCAGGCAGGGCCAAACCTGAGTGGGCAGTGGGGCAGGCAGAGCTGCTCCCCCTTGTCCATGCCGGGGGTCACACACACTGTGGGTGCCGCTGCACTCAGTTATTGTACGGCCTCCTGTGCCTTTCCCTTTCCTGTTGCAGGCTCGCAGTGCCGTATTGCCATGAATGAGACACCACAGGGTTCACAGGGGAGGAAGTTAGCTATTATCATCCCCACAAACAGGGAAACTGAGGTACAGAGAGGTGACACCACTTGGTTACGGTCACACTGTGAGTCCATGGCAGAGGAAGAAATAGTTCTGAGAGTCATTTGTGAATTGCAATGTCCTAGAGCTACCCAGGCCTGTGTCCGGGGGCTTCTCAGGTTTGGGAGAGGACCTGAACAATTCGTGGCTGGGGAGGGAATCAACTTAGGCTTTTACTGCTGTGTAAACTGCCAGCCGCACATGACCACTACTAGCCTAGCAGGAGTTAAAGTTGGTGCAGCAGGAACACTAACCAAAATCTAGCTTTATTTAGGTACCTAAATAGGAACTGAGCCCTTGAGCACAAAGCCCCCACCTATCCTGTCCAAATTCCAACTGGGTCATTGAGGTTTTATTTGGAAACTGGACTCAAGTTGTTATGTAATGCTGCTCTAGACTGCTGGGCAGCTGCCATGTTCCGCCCCAGAGGCGGCACCATGTCAGTGGTTAAGAGACACAACCTTTATATAAATAGTTAGAATTTGGACTGAGCGATTGCACTGAGATCTCTTTGGATGAGAGTTATGTAAATGAAAGATCACTATCTTTATATGTCACTGGAAAAGTAATTATAGCCAGTTTTTCCAATAAGGTCTTGGAAACGGCCTGAGAACTTGAAGTCCCAAAATATTAAGAGTCTCCATTTACAGGCAAACTATACATTTTTGGTAGGTTGGTTAGACTTTTATTAGTTTACAAGGATAAACTCCAACCAGCAGAACTCATTCATTTCTAAAATGCTGAGCTAAATGACCCTGATCTTTGGAAACAGAACTCTTCCATAGAAAGAGAGCCTTATTTTGCAAATCCCTACTTACATTGTGTTTGTCTCTCTCTTGCCTTATGACTTGGGGCATAATTTAAACCTCTGGAAAGAGGGTGAAAAATGAAACCACTTTGATTTGCAAGGCGGTGGAAATATCAGATCCATAAATTGATACCTACTCATGAGGGTTAGGCCGTTGATTTCAAAGTATTGTTCAAGATAAGGGTTGAAAAATTAAGACTTCAATACAATCAGTTTAAAGAAACCTTAGAGCCAGAATTGAGCTCCATAAAACAAGGTTTCATACAAGCAAAGGTCAACAGAAATATATCTGCAGGAGTTCAATAAAATGCTCAGTAGAAACTATTACCAAAAAATTACCCTGCTGCATTTGCAATAAAAACACTGCAGCACCCTGCTAACCTAAGAGAACGGGAAGTTGAAACAGACTGTAAATCAAAGTGAAATCGACAAACTAAGAGAAATGCCAGTAAGCATGCATAGTGAAAAGTGCTTCAAAATTTAAAATGCTCAGACCTGGTCTACAGTACGGAGTTAGGTCACCATGCTTCGTATGTCAACCTAACTCTGTAAGCGTCTAGACTTTAAAATGTAGCTCCCATCAATGTAACTCGCCCACTACATCGACTTGATAACCCCACCTCTGCAAGAGGCATCGCGCGGAGGTCGATGGAGTTTGGTCAACACCATGTCAGCGTAGGCACCGCATGGCTCACAGCGACAGTTGCTGCCTTTCAGACACCGTCCCACGATGCCCCACCCTGGCAGGTAAATCGGTGCAAGCAATACACAGTGCCGACACCAAGAGTGTAGTGTGGACATGCAAAAGCGATTTAATTACTGCGGCGGCTATGTGTCAACGTAACTTAGATCGCCTTAATTCGGAAGCGTAGACTTGCCCCCAGTTCTGAGAGTGAGGGATTATTACCATGAGGAGGAGGAAGTCTGTTTTCAAGCAGTTTTTAGTTTCACAGTGTGTCTCTTTAAAGCAGAGGACACACAGTACGTTATTAATTGAATATACAGCTGGCGGGTATAGGGGAGAGCCAGAGTTCAACCGCACTGAACACCTTCAGCTTCTTCACCCTTGACAGCCTGTGCTAGGGATTAATAGTCCACATGCAAGCAACTGGGAATGTCAACAAGGAGGGTTTGCACTGGCTGGACACATCTGGCTCTGTGGACTCTGCCTGGCAAGGCCATCAGTGACTGAGAGCTCCCTTTGCCTGGTCAATTGGGGGGATCCCAGCTCTTCCGGCCAGCTGAGGCAGCATTCTCAACCCTTCACGCTATCTGGTTAAACCTCCCTATCTCTATGCCAACCTTCAGGGGCGGGGGGCATGTGACGGGGCTCCAGCACCCAGTTGCATCTGTCTTACCTTGGCCAGAAGTTTAGGTCAGCCTACTGTGGTGTCCTTGGGCATGTCGACACTGCACTAAAACACCCGTGCCTGTCCCGTGTCATCTCATATGGGCTCTTAGGGCTATAACATTGCTGTGCAGACATTCAAGTTTGGGAGGGAGCCTGAACTTCTCTCCTGCAATTTTATAGCCCTACAGCCCAAGCCTGGGAGTCAGCTGGCATGGGCCAGCTGCAGGTGTTTTATTGCATGTAAATGTACTCTTTGAGAAGGGATTAACAAAGGGGGAAATGCCAAAGTAGCTGCCCTAAAAAACACGCAAACAAAAAAGCCAGCATAATTTAGGGTCCTGGTAGGTGTTCTCCAGGCTTTTAAGTTAAAATAGTGCCTAGAGGATCCAACTGGGATCAGTCCCCATTGTACTGGGTACTCGACCCACAGAATGAAAGCCAGTCCCTGCCTTGGAGCAGGTCTAAAGTTCTCCAGCAGAACGGTTTTGTGTAATCAGCATTTTCCAGTGAAAACCCAAACATTTTGCAGGAATGGATTGAGTTAGTGGAAGTTCTATGAGAAATAAACAAAACGTTTTGCTTTGACTTTTAATTATAAAAAAAAATGTAACGTTGATTTTTATATGATATCATAGACACTGAAACAATAAAGTCAAAACACAATATTTCATTTTGGGAACAATTCCCAGATTGATTTTTCTTTCTGCTTCAGAATGAAACCAAATTTAGAAATCTTGGAATTTCTGGTAGGAGACAAATTTCATTTTTTGACCAGCTCCAGCCTTCCCCAAAGAGCTGAGCAGACAGAGCAGCCAAAGAGCGGAAGGGGGAAAACAAAAGCACGGTGATGAGGCAAAACAATGTGCCCAAGGTCATACATCATGTTGTAGCTGCTCTAAGAACAGAGCCCAGATCTCCTGAGACCGGTCCAGTGCCTTCGCCCTAGGGCCAGGCCACACTTCCTAGCATTCAGGCATAAGTGATGTGGTGATTTGTCTTTCTTCATGCATTTTTCACAAAATAATCGCTCCATTTCTGACCTATCAGGCCTCATCCTCAAAGGAAACCTGCACAACACCTCCAAAAGCCAAGCCTACAGTTTAAATTCTTAACTTTGCTAGACCCTAAAAATCATGGGCTGAATCGAGACATTAGATTTATGGCTTATTAACCCACTAACACCACCCCCTCAGATGTCCCCGCTTCCTTTCCTCCCTATGACTGGAGGGGTGTTAATGGGCCACTTCACCTTGAATGGTCCCTTGAAATATGTTAACTACATGCTAAACAATCTGTTCCATCTTGTATTTAGCAGTGACAGGCTGAGCGGGTTTCCCAGACCTGAAGAAGAGCTCTGTGCAGCTCGGAATCTTCTCTCTCTCACCAACAGCTGTTGGTCCAGTAAAAGATATTACCTCACCCTACCTTGACCCTTGCTAGTGTCAGATGATGGGAGTCCCGCCCTTCTCTACTAGCTCACAGCTCAGTCTGATGATTTATGCTGGTTATATAAGGGTAACTTTATTAGTGCCTTACTGTGCTGAAGTCACAAACCCATTAAGATGAGGAGGTTTCCTGGGGTTGTGTAATACAGATTAGAAATTCCCTCAAGGAAAACAGCAGTAAGCAGAGATACAGCCAGCGAGGAGATCCTTGACTGACAGCTGCTTGGCAGATGGCAGAGTAATTACTGCAGCGGAGTCGCGCAAGGGGAAAGATGGAATCGAATGGAGGAGAAGGGGCAGTAACAATTCAGTCAGAGCCTTAATCAATAGAACATACTCCCGTCCCACTCCTGGCCTGCCAGAGCCGGAGAACCCCATCCTGAGAGGAGCTGGCGCACGCAGGCAGTTCATAGAAGGTCCAGCGCATCTAGGTCACCCTGAGATGCAGAGAGCCTTAAGGCGTATTAGGCTCGCCATCCTCATACCAACCTATATGCTCCCAATTGACCAGCCCTCCCCCCCCACCTCCAGTAACACGAGACCTAGATTTCCACTGCAAAGCAAGGAGTTGAGGGCACCTTGCAGGACTGGGCCCGTCTGTTGGTGGATGATTTTGCATGATGGGATGAACGGTGGAGGGAGCTGGAAACTGTGTGGTTTTGCAGGGAGCCCACTGAGTGACACTGGGCCAATGCTGTCTCTGTTGTTTCGAAGTCTGATGAGTCTGTTTTATAAGCCTAGAATAAAGTGCATTAATTTTCTGAATTTTTGTGCAGTTTTTTAATTTAAATCTTGAAAAGCAACTGAAAGTTGCCATTAAGTCCCTTGCTACATGAGCTAGAGCCAGATACCCCATAAACAGCAGCATCTTAGCAATATTCACATGTACAGCTATGCTAATATACCTCAGCCTCCTTGCTATTCCACTCATGGTCTCTTCCTAAGCAAAGACCCATAACTCTATCTAGAGAGAATCTGGGTGAGGTAATAACCTTTACTGGCCCAACTTCTCTTGGTGAAAGAGACCAGCTTTTGAGCTACACAGAGCTCTAGCTAGCTGCTAGAGGCAGGCACGGCGCACGCCAGCATTCTGCAAGTTCCCCCACGCATGTCCCAGCAATTCAGCATATCACAGCACCTCTCTCAAGGAGATGGTCCGCTAAAAGTCAGGGCCAGAGGCCAGACTGTCCAGCAGAAAGCGACCCAGAATTCTGGGATCTGAATTCACACTGAACAAAGTGGTGAATTAAAGAGAAGCAGAAAGATGCTTGTAACGGTAAATCTAGGGCTATTAAAAAAAAAAAAAAAAAGTTTTTTCTGCTTTCACATCAGCATAAATCTGGAGCTATTCCCCAACTTCAGTGGCCTCATTGTGGCTTTGCCGCAGTGTAACCAAGAGCAGAGTTTGGCCTCCCATGAGTAAGCTGCACATTACCTACAACTAGGCTTGGTCAAATTCAATTGATGTGCAGAATCTCATATAATAGCAACGTTTATTTTTAAGTTCCAGAGGGGAAGCCGTGTTAGTCTGTATAAAGCAAAAACAATGAGAGTCCTGTAGCACTTTAAAGACTAACAAATTTAATTTCTGCAGGCATAAGCTTTCGTGGGCTGCAACCCACTTCGTCAGATGCAGCTCACAAAAGCTTATGCCTGCAGAAATTAAATGTGTTAGTCTTTAAAGTGCTACAGGACTCACGGTTGTTTTTTTAAAATTATTTTAAAGCATTTTTTTAGATTTGTCTATTTACATTTCCACAGTTGCACAAAATGATGGGTCAGACAATAATTATCTAACGCCAGCATTGCCACGTGTTTTATACATGTTAAAGTGGGACTCTAAGAAGTTTTCGAGCAACATTTTACATTTACAGACAGGCAATTCCCACGGATGGAAATATTTTTTCTTAGTTTGTGCCTATAGTGAAATCAACGTTTACTGACGTTTACCAGTAAAAATCTACAAGCAAACGAATGGACTCTCATTCCATGGTGACTGAGGCCTTTTTTCCCAGCACGTTGGCCCAGGGCAGATGCCACTGGGAGGCAGGAATAAATCCTCGTTAGTACACTTAAGTTAAATGGAGACAGCTCGTTCAGAAGAGCTACACAGCAGGCTGCTTCCCCATCAGTACATGCTGCTGTTTTCTCAGGAGCTGAGATTAAGTCTGTTGCCAGCAGAGCTATAGCCACGGACCGTCCCTGCTAGCACCAAGCTTTTGTGACATGCCAGAGGCAGCCAGCCCCGCTGGTGCACCTCCTCTGCAATGGGACGAGCATAAATCTGTGCTGAACAGGAGACTACTCGTGGTGGAATTGCTCTTCCTTTTAGCCCACACAGACTCGCTGCTCCCTTCTGATTAGTCGACATGCACTTAGCACTATTGCAATGTGACAGCTCTGGCAACCAGAGCCCTCTCTCCACCACACAGGCAGCAGCAGAACAAATGTTGCCAACGCACTACGCTGCAGGCATGCCAAAGTCCTGACCCGCAGGGGCGAGAGGGGAGTTCAGATTCCATAACCAGGTTAGTCCTTACACGCAGTGTGGTCTGAGTCACACAGTAGTGTCCTGAGGGTCAGGAGACCTGGGTTTTAGTCTCCCAGCTCTGACGCTGGCCTGCTGAGTGACCTCGCTGCCTCAGTTTCCCCATCTGTAAACTGGGGATAACAATATTGATCTGATTTGTGACTTACTGATGAAAAGTGCCGTTATTGGCCTCTCTGCTGAGACAGCCAACAAAGGACAAGTTAGGGCTCACGGCCATGGGGATTTTGTGCCAGGGACACCTGTCCTGCTAGAAACAAAGCATGAGCCAGCAAGCGCACACATCAGCTGGTAATGACTTTTACTCACTGCTGCTCCGGGCTAGACTGGCAGAGGGGTTCTAGAGGTGATGGGCTCTACATCTTATAACCTATCGTGCACCCTCCCCAGTCACCCCATTCCCCTTCTTACGGTTAGCTCTTGACAGAGGGACCAACGCAGGGGACTGCTTTCTGTACAAATCAGTTAGTTGATGCATTCTAGAAAACAATCAGGTGATTTACGGAGGCAGAGAGCAATCATCCCCGTATTACAGACAGAAGACAGAGGCACGGGTAGAGTTAAATAACTTCTCTGTGGTAGACTGAAAACAGTGATAAAATTTAGAGCATCACTTTAAATTTCAGGGGGTTTTCCTGCTCCTTCCTGCAGACTAAGGGGCCCTGTAGGGAAACGTGTGAGCCAGGCCAAGGAGCAATCAGTCTGCAGCCAGCTGGGTGTGTGTAAGGTGGGGTGAGCTGTGCCTCGGTTTCAGGGAGCAGCCTGCTTTACCTCTCTCTGTTTTTGGGGTTCTTCTGCATTATTGTTAATTCTAAGAAACAACAGTGTTACACTGCAACCTTCCAGCAAGAGTATTTATCTGCTTCTTTGTGCCTATACCATGAACATCACATCGTCCAGTCACCAGCGGAGCTAAGAACCTGTCATGGGGTCCACTCACCACTGAGGCCCCTCCTGCCACTTGTTCATGCCCTGCCAGCTCTCCCTCCTTGCAACCCAGGGGACTCTTTCTTGGGGGCCTGGCCCTCCACTCAGGTCACTGTGCATTTTCCCCTTCCAGGGATAATAAAAGTCTCTCCTTCTAAAATGGCAGTCTTCTCCCTCATTGCCTTGAGTGCACCACTTCCTCAGCGACAAACACACTAGTCAGGAGAATTGGGTTTTCTGGACTTCCTGGGTGACCTGAAGCAGGTCTGTGACACTGTGAAATAGAGATGTTTCCCTACCTTTGTGAAGTGTTTTGAGATCCAAGGGTCTCAACACAATAGATAAGAGGTAGGTATGGTTGATTAGGTCTTTTACTTACTATATAACTAACATGCAAGATTCTGCACTGGACATAACAAATCAGCCAATAGTGTTACAGCAGTGATGGGCCTTCAGTTAAAATCCGTCCAACACAATTAGATCCCATATCACACCATCTGGCAGTATCAGATCCAAGATCCCAGCTATTAGACATTTAACTTCCTAGGTTATTTGGCCCCACTTCACCCATTTAATGGGTGTTAATTCCAAGGTAATGAAGGAAAATAATGAACATGTGTCCTTTTATTGCTTCTTTATAATGAAGCAATGCTTTCCCTCCTCCACTGTCTCCCCAAAAAGATTTCCCTTGCTGTGTTTCTTTTAGCTTTAGAAATGCCGTGACTATCATGACATTTTCCCTAGGTTTGCTGGAGAACTCTTTGGAGGTCTCAAAGCTGTAGAGTGTGAGCTCTCTCAAAGCCTTAATTGAAAAGCTCAGTGAATCTTCAAAGCGCTTTTCTCCCAAGATCTCTACACAGGTGTCACCAAGAACCACCACACCTCAAGTAAAATGTTTGGAATATAAAATTGCTTCCCCTCTCAGTTAGGAGAGTTTCTCTTGTATCTCCAGTCATCTAGAGAGATTTCCAGCAAGAACCAGGCAGACAAGACCTGAATATGTTAAGAGTAAAACAACTAAAAATATCTAGACTTTTTTGGAAAGAGAGAGGGAGAAACCATTCAGGGTTTTGTTTATACTTCAGAAAGTCAGCTGGGGTGGAGGGAGAAAGAACACCAGCCTGTTGTTCCAAATAATGATTTTTCTGAACCTTGTAGCTACCTAACTCACAGCACCCTCGCCATACAGAACTTCCTTCACACCTAGTACACACTCCACTCCAGCCAGGTTCTGGTTTCCCATACTGAGCACTCCAGAGAGCATGCTGAGGATGCTATGTGAACGGCCAGGTCGGCTCCATGCACAGTCTGTTCTGTGGCTATGGAGCATTTCCAGTGCAGCTATAATTATTTCAAAGACAGAAGAAAGGAAGGGAAAAAAAGCATCTGCCTAAAGAGGAGGCCGGGGGGGGGACGACAGGGTATGGCTTTTGCAGAAGAGATCAGCAGAGCTGTAGGAGGGGAAAGTGGTGCACAGGGAACGTTCTGTTCATTTCTCAGCCGGGCTCTGGCACAAGCAATGGTTGAGCCGCCATTTGATGGAAATTTGCCAGTGGCCTGTGCTGGAAGCCTGTTAACATTTTCCATGATGCAGGTGGGGTGGGGGAAGAGGGGTTGATCTGGTACCAAGCTGAGTCAAGGGTTGTTTTTTGTCTTCAGAGCTCCTTTAAGCGGCTGAGGAAGGAGAGCTGTGAATGCCGCAAGCAGCAGGTGGGAAAGTTGAAATCCAGGCCCTTAAAGAAGCAGCCCTGCTGGCTGGGGACAGCTGTCCATCATTAAGGCTCCCCCATTAAGCAGGCTAGAGCAGAGCGTCAGGAGTGACTCAAAGACAGGCCCATACCATGGGGCAGCCGGATCCTACTTCCAAATCTGCCTTAGGTCCTGGAGACTAGCACAGGGAACGTCTGCTGACTCAGGTCAGCAATGGAAGCCCAAAGCCTGGGCTGTGGAGGGGACAGCAAGAAGGAACAGGGAATAGCCATGGGGAGGAGAGATCTCAAAAGAGAAAAAGCTGGAACTCAAGCTGTGTGGAAATCTGTTTTAAAGGTACTTTATTCAATATACACCACCTGCTTAAGACAGATTGTGGGTATTTTTTTTTCTGCACCATGCCATCTGTGAATCTGGCCATCTTAACTATTTTTAAGAGGATACAATAAAAATGCCACATACTATCTACTAAAGGTGTTTCAACTGAGACCAAAGTACATCATCTCATTGTCTCAGGGGAAGGGGAGTGGGTTGGTAATCCTATGAAAAGCCATTGCCTCAAATGGTAGAAAATAAACTGGTGCATTAGCCAGGGCATCTCTACGTTGTCTGAGACTAAAGCAATTTCTGAGTCCATAGGAGAGTTAGAGAAATCCAGAATCCCTGAATGTAGCTGGGTTGGTGTGTCATGGGGCTCCTTTCTTGGATTGGAAGCGAAGAATTAAAGCCACATATGTTAGAGGTTAATAGGGGACAGCTGGTCATTGCAATGAGGGAAACAATGAAGTGGCTGCCTGCAGGCCATGCTAAGGGGAAGCTACAGGCATAGAAGCAGAGGACTTTAATGTTCAAGTGACCCAGTGGATAGCTCTTCTCTTCTCCTCCACCCAGGTGTGTGAGGCCCAGGATTGGAATGGGCGGGGGGGCTGCAGGTTAGAACTGCAGCACTGCCAGCCCCAAGCATTTAAAAATCATGAGGCTTGCTTTAAAAATGGCAGGTGAGCATGTTTCTTTATTTGCCTTCCAGTTTTTGTGCCATTAGGGGCCACTTGGATCTCATCCTCAAGCTTCTCTCTGCAACCACAAGAGCTAGACATCCACTTTTTTTTAATGGAAGCTGAGATTCTTATTTAATCACTTGAATCCAGGAGCTGGGAGCTTAAGAAAAACTCTGTGAGACTAGGGTGACCAGTAGGAGCATCTCAAGGGGCTGATTAAAAGGATGTGGGCCAAGAGACGAAGGTCGGAGAGACAGTGCCTGGGAGAAGGAAGAGGCACAGGGGAGAAAAGGGGGAAGAGGCACCCAGGGGAAGGTGGGTGAGGGATGTGTCAGAGAAAATGAGGAGGAGACAGAGTGGGGTTGTGACCCTTAAAGATGGGGCTGAGCCCTCAACAGTTGTCAAGAACACAGCTTGGCCTCTCTGCCTTGGAGGGTTTCTCCTCCCCATGGCTAGGAATTCTATACAGCAACATCTAGGGGCTGAAAAATATACTGCAAATAAACATTTTACAGCACCCTACAGCAAGATCCTTGTTCCATGTGTGCATCCTCTGCAAGTTCCACCAAGCCAGCAGGTAGACACACAGACCCTGGATGGACTGGGGAGCCTTGCTTTGTTCCAGAGACACACCTTGTTGCTCTGTCTGGTTGGTGGCACACAAATGAGTGCTTACCTCAGGGCAGACTGTCAAAAACAGGGCCAACATCCCAATGGGTGGTGTGTTGTATAATTAGATTTCACCGAGCCAGAAATGTGAACTCCTAGATCATTATTATAACAGTCTAACCACAGGGTCACAGACAGTCCCCGTAGACTCTCCAGTCTATCTTGCCACCCAGAAACTGGACTTAGTGATAAATAGTCACTTATAAAAGCAAAAAAAAAAAAAAACCAAGAAAAACCGCACCACACCATATTCAGGTTGCTTATAGTCACTTACCCCAGATCAATTGGTAATGTAGATCTTACGCCAACGACGCTTGTAGCCAATCCTGTAATAAAACTACCTAAAGATTTATGAACTGGGAAAAAGAAATAAGTGTTATTTACTGATTAAAGCAAGCAAACATACACGCACCAACGAGTTACTATCTAAACCTAAGAGTGACAGTTGTAGTGATCTGTCTATTCAGAGAGTCTTCCAGAGCAGACCCAGGAGGCAGCCCCTAGGGATCTCTGGTTTCAGTTTAGTCTCTGGCCCTTCAAAGTTCAAACAGCCAGGAAGTAGCAGTTTCTTCTTGTCAGGGATTTTTATTCCCATCCCCCAGAGTTCAAGATGATGGGAAGTCTCCTCTTCATGGGTGGGAGAGAGCAATCAACAAAGTCTTTGGTCTTCTGATGTTTCACGATGATTTGTCTGGTGCATATAGGCCTTCTTTGGTTGGCCAGGAGATGACAGCTCCCATGGCAAACTAATATTTCCACTCTGGGTAATGCATCTCTGACCGTGGGGTTTTCCAGTTTCAGAGCACACACATGTTGCCTTCCAACACGGGATATAGATATTACAAGTGAGTTTAATGCAGGCAGCAACATAGAAGCATCTCTGGAATCTAAATATTAAATACATTTTTATAAGACTAATACCTATTTTGAGCAAAACTAGCATACAGGTGACGTGGTCTGGTCACCAGCTACGAGGTTGCCAGTTCTCAGCTAATTCCTGCAGCCTGGGCAAGGGCTTGCACCTGGCCTGCTGGCATCACACACCTGATGGTCAACAAGAAACCACAGCAACTAAGCTTAGAAGGAACTTAGAGGAGCCCTGGGCAACTGGAGTTGAAGACTCAAAGAGGAACAATCAGACGCTTCTGTCTGCTGAGGAGGAGGCAGCAGCAGAGCTATACGTCCTGGATGGGGTGAACTCCAAAGAGGGAGAGGAATTGCTCGGAGCGGCTCAGTCAGACAGGTGTAATTAAAAGGAATGGGAAGAAACTGAACTAAGGACTAGATCAGACTTGCATCAGGAAAAGCCATCCTGACAAGTGAGATCTATTGGACAGAACTGTCCATTGACCTTCAATGGAAAATGGTGGAAACGTCAGCCTTGGAGGCATTAAAACCAGCAGGACAAAGCACTGCAGTGAACTCCTCCGTACGGGCCAAGGCGGGGATGCTCTTTCCTTCTAACGTCTCTGATGATGACAACTACAGAAAAATGAGCAGGGAGAGGCAAAACCAGAGAACCTTTCCACACAAGCATTTAGGCCCACAAGGAATGATTCATCCCACTTCCACACACTTATGTTACCACCCTGCTTCTCTTCTCTAGCAAGATCATGTTCTGCTGTCTGCGCCGAGACTGCTCCCACCCTGCTGCAGATGTCCCCAGGCAAAGAGGATCAGTCTAGTAATGACTATGCGGCCATCGTTTTTCCCTACAGCCTGACTTGATTATCTGGAGCTGCCTCACCAAAATATAAAGGAATTGTTGATTGCCAAGACCACCTCGCCTGTTATTTGTTGCTCTTGTCTGCTTTTCTGGCATTTTCAGGACATTATGGGCACACTCCATTATGTATCATTAAGAAGATGGAATTTTTGAATAATCACATGCACATTTAAAAAAAAAAATGCAATCCTCTCCTCACTTAGCAAAGGCCTGATAATGAAACTGACAGACTGGAGCCTGCCAAGGTAAAACTGCCAGTGTGATAGGACTCCCGGGACCAGCGATTAGCCTGTGATAGGGCCTGATTCTGCCCGCCCAGTTATAAATAGCCCTTAATCAGGCTTACTCACATGCCTCAGATTTGCTGGGATCGGGCCTTTGATCTCCCTTCATGAGCTTTACAGCAGCAACCTCGGTTAAGACAACACAACATGAGCGAGGGGAGTGCAATGTGGCCCTCCCTTGTGTGTTTCAACCTTTATGCTAATCATCGGCAGCCCTCTCAGAGCGCATTAGTGTGACTTACTTCCACCACCGCCTGTGCTCATGGCTGGGAATCTGATAACCATGCAATCACAGAGACTGCCTGTGATAAGCAGATGATTAATGACCTGGAGAAGACCAGTAACATGGCACCAAGACTGTAAATCACTCTACCAGCCCCCCGTTACACTCATGCTCTGGGGCCTGTAGAATTTTGTTTTTAAAAGGCTCTAGTTTAAAAGGTGTATTTAAAAAGACAAAACAGAATTTTACAAATAGAATCTATTTAAAATTGATGAGTGCAATGGACAAAGCCAGCCCTACATTAGGCCTTTTGCATACTTCCTCCCACCCCGCATACAGCTCTCCTCCCATTTAGAAAGGACAGAATGATCCTGATCACCACCATCTGTTCCCCAACCCCCTGGGTCCCATCCATGTTGGGACTGATGCAAAAAGCAGCATGGACACGTATATCTGTTTAGATCAGGCTTATTGCAGTTTAGCTTAATTAGGAACAGAGTTACACTGCACGTTTCTGCTCTGACATGAAATAAGAGAGTCCTCCCAGGGGTTTACATCAGCTTTACTACACCAGTGCAACTTTGGGGGGTAGACAAGGCCTCAAAGGCTTCCTTTATTGCCTTAGCGTGAGATAGCTGCATAGCTTTATGCCTTGGCAAACCTCAAGTGTCTACACTAGACATCTCTCCGCTTAGAATTTTCAACTGGAGCAGCCCCATTAATGCTAGCCACAGCTGGTCTACAGTCATATACCAACCAATGCTGTGTGAATCACCATCATCTAACTCTGCTCCCGGATCTGGCCAATGCAGCAGTGAGAAGGCTGACATGACACTGTCTGCGTTAGCACTTCGTTGCTACCTCCAACAGAGCATTTTAGAAGGGCGAGAAAAGAGACGGTCTGGTGGAGATAATGCCGGTTGGGGCTGGAAGATGCCAATGGGTGTCCACTGTAAAATGGACATATCTTGTCTATTTCACTCTCCCTACATCACCAGCTAATCTGAGAAAGTTGCATTTCAGATATATATTTCAAGGAGGTTGCAGGCACAGGTCAGATGTTGAGGAGGACAGGACAATTTATTCATATATTTCACGGTTAATGGGAATACGGGGGGGCAGGAGTGTGAGTTAGTTACTTTTCCAGTATATTTCATTTTCCTCATGACAAAGTCCTGCTTGAACAAATTCCGAGTGAATATCACCGAGTGTCTGTGCGTTCACACACATGCAAACACTTTGTGGCTTAGCCCCCTGTTGTTACATTGCCACCCCTCGTTTTCCTCATGCCAGAACATAGTGTTGCAGCCACTCTGCGGTGGGGAAATTGAAGCAGTTTCCAGCACTGAATAACGGCGTCTTTGTCCCAGTTAGCTCAGCTCAACCCTTCTGGGGTTCTGTGTCCACCCAAATGCTGGTTCAGCTCTCAGTCCCACCCCCCCTTTCCCTCTGGTGTGGCACCCACTGCCATGGCCTCACCAAACCAGCATGACAGGTCCTGGGACAGGCCTACCTTCCTGCCAGGTGGGGAGTGTCCAACAGGCTGCAATCTCACTCAGGTCCTGGCTCTACCCCAGCAAGAGCCACTGGACTGCCCCCCTTCCCAGCCAGCCCCCTCCTATTGAGGTCCAGGAAGGCCCCTCACCCCAACCTAAGGGGGGGAGCTACCGAGCCCAGAGCTCACCTCAAATAAGCACAGAGGAGGACAGATGAAAAAGACAGGAATGGGCATGAAGATCACAGGGTCATAAGCAGGGAACCGGAATGGGACACAGCAGAAATCCTGATCAACCCCCACTGCTCCTCAACGGTGTCTAGGGAGCCAGCAGATTCAGCCTAGAGGAACTCTGCTCACAGCATGATCAAATGGGGGCCCAGCCAGGCCCCAGCTGTAACCCTTCCCTCAGGCCTGACCCACTACAGGTGTAGCGGGTGGGGCTGATTGAGGTCCCAGCAGTTTGTTAACCCTTACTAGGTCCACATCAAGTTTGTAAATCACATCTCGCTCACCCCTCGAGAAGTACCTTGCCTATTCCATGCAAATCAAAGCATCCACGGACTCGGACATCTCGTCCCATGTGGCAGTAATTACTATTTGCAAAGACTGGAATAGTCTGTATCAAATGCCCTGGTTTGTGCATAATGAACCACATATGCTGAACGTAACGAGCAGGCTTACCAGTCAAACCTGCCTTTCCCTACAGAGGATACCAGCCTGGACACAAACCCAACTCAAACGCAGCCTCAGAATTTGCCTCGAAGGGACCACAAAACACAGGAACAGGTGATACAAGAATTCCAGAGGTGGGGGAATTTTCTGCACTGACACTGATTAATAAATAGCTCCTACCATTAGGGATTAGGACCAAGGTACATGTGCCGGCTACATACAAAGCCCAGTTCTGCCATTCTTATCTGTGCACAATTCCTTGCATCCTCAACCAAGGGCAAAAATCTGACCCTCAGTCCACTCCTGACAGGAGTCAGCATCCCACACCCCTAAAGAGGAGCAATACAGAGGAAAAGGGAGGGAGGAGAGGATGGATTTTCACCTTGCAGTCCATGGAGATGCTACCACACAGCTCCCATTACTGAACAAGCCATTTAATTCACAGATGCCTGCCTGGGAGATTTCAGATTTTCAGGATCTGAATGTGCTGGATATTTAGTTTCTTAACAACAACAAAAACACTAAAATCCAAACCTCCTTCACCAGTCCAAAAAATGTTAGCTATAAATCCATAACCCCTTGAAGGGGTTGATGATGCTGTGGCAATGGGGCACGCGCATGCAAGAGAATTTGACTTTTTGAGTCTTCGTGAGAAGTGTAACTGTAGGTAGATCCAGCCGCACCGTCTAGAATGAAAGTTAGCTGGCACTTTCCGTCACAAGACCCTGTTTTCAATTGTTTTTAATACTTTTTCAAACTTTAAGTCTTAAGTCTGAAGTGTCTCTTGCCGGGTGTCAGCCAGAGGCTGATTTTTTAAACTTTTAGCAAAAGTCGTCCAGTCATTTAAAAGAATAAGATTAGAGGATGACACATTTTGCCCATGTTAAAAAAGCTCCTCCATGCTCTGGAGCAGTGACTTGACACTTGGCAGAAGGTGGGGTTACCTGGGCATCATGAATGTGGCCTTTGGCATCTCCATGAAAGTCTGCCCAATTCTGGCTGTTTGAGTTTTCAATGCTGACCTGCCATCACTGTGCTGTGGCCCGATGGAGAGCTTCACTCACCCAGGATTGCCACCGGGCTCACTTTCAGGGGCACCAAACTGAGAGGAAGTAAATCTCACCCACAAACCTGCACCCTGAAGTAGAATAGCAACAACCGTAGCCCTCAGAGTCTGAAGGCACACAGACATTGACTGGGGAGCTCAGCCCCACCCTGCCGCATGGTCACCTCTTACAGAGGTCTAAGTTACATAGCCTTTGTTACTGGTAATGTGGGATTAAAGAGAGGATTTTAAGAATGAATGTACCCCCAACAGCGATTGCTGGATAAAGGGGGGCACAGGCTCTCTGTGACAGCCACGACACTTTAACTCAGTTTTACCCATTGAGGGGAATTTCCACCAGCTCACAGATGGGCACAGGGACAAACTGAGGACATTTTATATGTGTCCTAAGAACATACCCCCTTCTACTGGGGAAGATGCCATAGAAGTTACAGGTGGAATAGACGCGTTAAGTCAGCCAGTCCATGTCCAGACTTTAAGGGCAGAAGGGACCATTGTGATCATCTTGTCTGACCTCCTGCAAAACGCAGGCCACAGAACCTCATCCACCCACTCCTATAATAGACCCCTAACCTCTGGCTGAGATGCTGCAGTTCTCAAATCATGATTTAAAGCCGTCAAGTTACAGAGAATCCACCATTTGCTCTAGTTTAAACCAGCATGTGACACTTGCTCTAGAGGCAAAAAAAAAAAAAAAAAAAACGAAACACCCCAACTCCAGGGTCCGTCTCTGCCAATCTGATCTGGGGAAGATTCCTTTGAACCCCAGATACAGTGGACAGTTGGAATCAGTATGTCAGCAAGACCCACCAGCCAGAAACCTGGGAAAGAATTCTCTCTAGTAACTCAGAGCCCTCCTCATCCCGTACCCCATCTCCAGCAGTTGGGGATATTTGTTACTAGCAGTCACACATTGCCCGCAGTGGCATTTTGTGGCTCATCGCCTCACACATAAATTTATCAAACTTAGTCTTAAAACAAGGTAGGTTTTTGTCCCAGCTGCTCTGCTGGGAAGGCTGTTCCAGAACTTCACTCCTCTGATGTTCAGAAACCTTTGTATAAATTCAGCCTAAACTTGTTGATAGCCAGTTTATATCCTTTTGTTCTTGTGTCAATATTGGCGCTTAACTTAAATAACTCCTTTCCTTCCCTAAAAGTCATCCCTAGGATGCATTTATAGTGAGCAATCATCTCCCCTCCCAGGATAATGTCATGATGCCCCTTTACCTTTAAGGTCCCTCCCACACCCTCCATGTAATGGATACCTGCTGCGAGTCCAAGGCAGAGGCACCACCTCCTAAGGGACGGGAGGGAACTGTTAGCCAATGAATGACCTGGCTAAAATCCAGAAGAACACGCTTTGGAGGGGCAGTGAGGGGTTATGTTCGAAGAGCAGCAGAGGTTACACCCCAATGAAGGCAAGAGCAGGGAGAGTGGCTCATCTGTGCTGGGTCCAGAGGTAATGACTGTATCTGGCTCGTCTATCACACCATCCATGAGGCTCTCAACCTACTTTACAAGCACTAATTGGGCCTCACAACGCACCTGTATGGTGGAGTCATGAGTCGTGTCACTTCCCCATTTGACAGAGAGGGGAAACTGAGGCACAGCAAGACAATGACTTGGCCAAAGCCCATAGAGTGAATCAGTGGTGGAGCTGGGAATAGTTATGAAAGGCCAGATTGCGATGGTTGTGGTAGTTTATTCCGGAAGGTAATAAGAGGTAAAGGGTGGGATTTTCCAAAAAAGGCCTAAGCCGGGGCGGTGCCTAACTCCCACAGAAACCAATGGGAATTAGGCTCCTAAATACCTTTGTGGATCTGGGCCTTAGAGGTGGCCGTGGTGGCTTTGGCTCAACAGGAGTGAAAAGAGAGGGGTGATTAGGAGTTAGGATGGGCAGGGTATAAAACAGTTCATAGGAACAACACGGCCCTGGACAAGCGCTGAGTAATGGAACAAAGCTGGGAACCATCAACATCTGCCCCAACTCAGCCCTGGCCCCTGCTTCGCTTCAAAGCTGCAATCTGATCTCTGTGAGTGGTGGAGACTCGCAGCCACTGGGGGATCAAGCGTCTGCCTTGGGGTGTCTCCACTTAAAACGTTACAGCAGCACAAGTGCAGCACTTCAATGCAGATGCTACCTCCGCCAACGGGAGAGGTTCTTCTGTCGACGTAGGTAAGCCATCTCCCTCAGAGGTGGTAGCTAGATCCATGGAAGAATTCTTCTGTTGACGTAGTGCTGTCTACAGCAGGGGTGAGGTCGATATAGCTACGTCACTCAGCATTGTGGATTTCACCCCCCCACCCCCCGAGAGATGTAACTATACTGATGTAAAACCGTAGTGTAGGCCAGTGAGTGGATCAGATTGCAGGATAGGAGCCCATAACAGTAATAAAATAATTTTTAAAAAAGGGTTAAAAAGCAGCAGTTGGCTGTAGTACACCCGATTAGTTCAGATGTGTTCATTTAAGGAAACTGACACTACTTTCCAGGGCCAGTTTTCAATTATATGGTGGCGTACGGAAAATACTGTAATATAATTATGTCAGCATTGTACTGTTATGGAAAAAGCTGTAATGCGATTATGCATGCAGGGCATTCTTACAGAAATGAATGTAACAAAAGCGCACACTGCCCCGCAGCTAGCTTGGCCTCCTTCCCGTCCGGTCGTTCGTTGGCAGATGTTCTGGTATTTTTTGTTTTTTGTTCTGTCCTTTTGTTTTCCTTTTTTTTCTTTGTGTTTTGGGGTAAAAGCACTGAGAGGGGAGGAAGGTGCGCCCCGGGCTAAGGAACAACATTGGAAGTCAAGATGTCTCCCTCCCACTCCCAGCTCTTTCTCTGGCATCCTGGGTGAGCTTTGGCAAGTCACTTCTCAGCTCTGGGACTCAGTTTCCTCATCTGTAAAATGGGGACAAATAACCCTTACCTTGCAGGGGGGTAGGTAATAAAGCTAGGTTAACCAAGGGTTGCATAGTGCACGGAAATTGAGAAAAGGAAAGTACTACAGAATGGCAAATGGGGGGAGGAGACTGTAACTAGTGCTAAAAAAACCCTGTAGTGCCCCCTCCCAACCAAAAGATGCAAGCAGCTGCAGTCCTATTGGCCACCCAGGGTATGTCTATACAGCAACTAGATACCCGGGGCTGGCCCATGCCATGGGGCTTGGCCTGCAGAGCTGTTTCATTGGTGTGTAGACGTCTGGGCTCAAGCTGGAGCCTGGTATTAGGACCCTGTGAGGTGGGAGAGTCCCAGAGCTCAGGCAGCTGTCTGAACCCAGATGTCTACACAGCAATGAAACAGCCCCACAAGGCTGCCAGGAGTCTAGACGTACCCCCGAGTCCAGGCCCTTCAGCGTTCGTCTCATTGCAGCTGGGAGCAACCCTCCCAGCCTGGACAGACAGACTCGCCCTGGCTTGAAAAATAGCAGCGTGGATGTGGCTGCTCCAGTGGAGACCTGGACCAGGCCCCGAGCTAAAGCCTGACCCATGAAGCGTGAGCTCAGGTGACTAATGCCAGGCCACAAACACCCACAGTGCTAGTTTTAGCGCCCGGGTGCGAGCCACGCTAGCATGAGTCTGTCCAGCTGCCATGGAAACATGCCCGTAACGTTCCAAGTGTCCTGCAGGATGGATTGTGTAGAACTGAGGCCTGCTGGTTTTTATACAAGCAGGAGACGTTCTCGTCCAGCAGGACAGGGAGACGGTGCGGCCAGAGCTGGACTCTGCACCCACTGCAGGAGGTGTGCAAGGACCATGCGAGGGCAGGGCTGCCATGCACATAACCACACGACCTGTGCCCTTTGGCCATACCTTCGATGCTCCCCCACAGTTTCCTATAGTGGAAGTCGATGGGTCGGGACATTCTGGGAATTTAGGATGGTGGATTGACGCTGTCTGCCCCGCACTGCAGTCACATAGGACTTGCCAGGTCAGATTAGCCCAGCTAGTTTAGCATCCCCAAGTAGAAAGTACTTTCTTTTTAATCTCTTATCCCTGGGAGCAGGAACATTAATCACCCCTCCACACTTTCCTTCGCTTGCTTTTTAACCCAGAAGGCATCCTCATTATCCCTCCAAATGGCCAGTCCTTTTTTTGAATCCTGCTGAGCTGTCGGCCTCAGGCTTTCTTGTGGCAGTGAGTTCCAGAGGCTAGCCCTGCATTTTATAAAATAGCATTTCCTTTTCTCAGTTTTAGAGTTTGCAGCCTTTCAATGTCACTGAATAAACAGCAGCCCCCAAACTACCTTAACATCTTTTATTGAACCAACTTCTGTTAGTGAGGGAGACAAGCTTTCGAGCTACAAAGGACTCTTCCTCATGTCTGGGAAATGTACTCAGTGTGTCACAGCTAAATACAAGGTGGAACAGATTGTTTAGTATGCAGTTAACACATTTCAAGGGACCATTCAAGGTGAAGTGGCCTGTTAACATCTCTCCAGTCATTGGTGGTAGAGGGGGGAGCTGGGGCGAGGTTTGAAGTGGATTATAGATTATCATAATAAGTCATATCCCATTCACTATTTCACATACCTTTATCATGTTGCCTCGTCTGTCTCCTCTCTAAACAGTTCCAGTCTTTTCCATCTCTGCCTTGGAAATCTCTTTAGACCTTTGATCATTTTCAGATTCATAATCTCCTTCGATAATTTTTCTTAAGATATTTATACTTCGTTCCTTGTTGATTTCCATGTCCTCTGAATATTGCATGTGCTATTATTCCCAAAGGATTAATGCTCAACCAAAAGCTGAGTCTTTGCAAGCCTTTCTGGAGCTGCTAAATAGTACTGCTTCTCTTCACTGGCATTATTGGATCTATGCAATTACCATGGATAAGATTTTTGGGCACACTTAAGTGTTATCAGCACAGTTATTAGCTGAAAATGGCCACGGATTAAATCTTGGCTGTAAATGCATCTCCAAGAGTGGCAATTAGAAAACAAAAGTGGAATATTTCCTTTTAATGTGGCACACTGTCAGAGAGTCGATAGATTTCCAAGTCGTAGCTCTGAAGCAGTCTGATAACATGGGCTGAGATGCATGGGACCATCGCTCCGTGGTCTATCGGATAGAGGCATAACTTAGCAAGTGGGCAGCCCTTGAGCAAAAACCTGCTTTCAGTCCCTGGTTTGCTACAGAGTCCTTGGAAGAGATTATTATTGTTCATTTATACAGGGCCACAAACACGTAGGGGGTTCACAATGAAATGCAAGGCCAGATTCTGATCCCATTACACCATTGTAAATCCAGACTGATACATAGACTATAAGGTCCGAAGGGACCATTATCATCTAGTCCGACCTCCTGCACAATGGAGGCCACAGAACTTCACCAACTCACTCCTGTAATAGACGCCTAACCTAAGACTGAGTTATTGAAGTCCTCAAGTGATGACTTAAAGACTTCAAGATACAGAGAATGCACCAGCAGGTGACCCATGCCCCATGCTGCAGAGGAAGGTGAAAACCCCTCAAGGGCCTATGCCAGTTTGTCCAGGGGGAAATTCCTTCCCAACCCCAAATATGGTGATCAGCTAAACCCTGAGCATGTGGGCAAGACTCACCAACCAGGCACCCGGAAAGAATTCTCTGTAGTAACTCAGAACCCCTCCAGCTGACATCCCAGCACGGGACATCAGGCATATTTACCACCAATAGTCAAAGATCAGTCAATTGCCAATTGCCAAGTCTTGAAGCCAGCTAGGTTTTTCCCCTACTGCTCCCCTTGAAAGAAACCGTCATCTAATTTCAAGTCTAAACTTCCTGGTGCCAGCCTGACAGTTCACCTTTCAGTGTGATTTCAGTGGAGAGACATTAGTGAAAATGAGACCAGAATCTGATTCCAGTCGGAGAAGGTTCTTACCGAGTTGTTGTTGTTCTTACAGATCCAAGGGAAGATGATCCAAGAAGCCCCTCCTAGTCCTATCAGGAGTGACCCTCAGCCTCATGTGTGCACATGCAGCATGAGGAACAATAGAAGCCCTGGCAAGAAAGAAATCCAGGCAAAAAGGGATTCCCCCTCTTCCAATGTGTTCTGGGGGTGTCTTTCGTCAGGGATGGCCATGGCTAGAGATGGGACATAGGACGGGGGGGGGACGGACCAGGGCTCTGAGGTGGCACTGAGCAGTCTCTCTCTCAGGTGCGTGGCTGGCTGGTTCTTGCTCACACGCTCCGGGTCTGACTGATCACCGTGTGTGGGATGGGGAAGGAATTTTCCCCTAGCTCAGAGCAGCAGGGACCTCCGGGGCTTTCCGCCTTCCTCGGCAGCATGGGGGTATGGTCACGTGTCACGGTTAGCTGCGTATTTCTCACATAATCGTTTCCCTGCCACTGCGTATCACCCTCGCACTGTAATATGGGCAGCACAGCCAGGGCTGGATTAAGGAAATCCAGGCCCCATGTCACACCATGACATAGGGCCCCCATTTTGTGGTGGCTGGGAGCTCGGGAAGGGCAGGGAGAGCCAGTAGCAGCAGCATAGATCCCTGTAACGTCCCACTTTAGGAGCATGGCTGGCCACAGGGTTTGCCCAGTACTTATCCTAGCCACTGGGGCAGATCTGGGATGACTGGCCTGCATCCACTGCAGCCTCCTCTGGCCGCATAGAGAGCCCTCTGATGGAGTGGTGTTGGCAGAGACCCCGAGCAGGAGGTGTGGGCGTTATCGCCATAACACGAGGCATGGGGCATTCACGTGCCTCCGAGCTCTTGTTATAGGCTCTCTGCAGACTCTGGTGGCTATCACTGCTTTGGTCACGCTTGGGCCATGGGTTTAAGCTTTTTCTTTGCAACTATCAGGGCTAGAAACTGACTTTTGTTAAGAAAAAACTGAAATCCTACAGTCAGATGTAATCACGACGACTTCAGGAGCTGGTGCCCTAGGCCTGGGACTATGATATCTAGACTTTATCCACCCTTAACTGTGACATCTTGTTTGGTGTTGAGTTTATTGTAACTTGAATTTAAATAAACAGAACCAAGAGCGGTCTTTAGGGCTTTAGAATAGCTTCAGTAAGAGTTTGGTTGGAAAGGATCACTTATTGCAATATTGACGGATCAAATCTGCTTTCCGCTCCCTGTCCTGGTTACATAACGTTCTCATGTAAATTTTATAAGAGAAAATATAAAATTGACTATGCATAAAAAATGACTCACTGGGAAACTGATCACACTGAAATGAAATATATTTTGACCCACAGCCAAACTCCTTCATTTGTTTGAAGTGTAAATTATTCCTTTCTCTAATGCCTGGTTCACTGGGCCTTCAAGGCCATTTGCTTTTAATGGGTCTCCACTTAGAAAGTTTTACAAAGTATTGGGGGCGGGACAAAGCATTTGGGAGGAACTTGAAATCCTCTTATGTCGATTTATAGATGCAAGGTTTCTAATCCCCACACCCCCACCTCCTCTGCGTTGCTGGAGGGTTTTCTCTGCTGCGTCCTCTTTACAATGTTGTCACAGTTTCAGAAAAAGAATGTGTGCTATTTAGAAACTGTCAAAGCCCATCTTTCCCCCTCACCCTAACCTCACATCCAGGCAGCGTTTGTCCTTATGATCCAGCCTGAAAATCTTTAATTAGATGGGCAAGGTTTACACAGCAGTAGCACAACCCTTGGCCTCAGTGTGATGGTTCTCGGCGTATCCAGGACTGGGAGTGACCTGGTTACCCCAGCCTCCAGCAAGAGGCAGTCTTGCTTGTGGTAACTGGATGTCAGCTCCCAAACGCCACCAGCCACTTACTTTGCCTTGTAGGTGGCGGAGAGGAACACCCTACTCCCCGAGTGCCTTGTGATATCCAGCCCCTGACACTGGCTGCTTGGTTTCTTTTAAGGATAATAAAACCCAGACCCAGACTTCACAGGTGTTTGAAATCCAAACCCTGCTCCCAGTCCTAGGCTAGTCAATTCTAACTCTCTTATGGGAGAGAAATCAAACACAGAAAAGCACACATATTCTTACCTTGGCTTACGGAAGCATAGGAAGATTTTGAAGGTTATGAAGATATCATATCAGAGACACCAGAGCAGAAGTATAAGCTCTGCCCCCAAATACTTTGGGGAAAATAAACAGTTAAACGATGTTTCAGAGAACACACAGCCAGTACTCAGAAAGCAATGCTTGAACTTAGTTTCAAGAAAGGTCACGTGAAAGATACAAATGAGACACTTTTACGTAGAAAATAGTCAAATAATCATAAATAACTCAGGCAATTTATGGCCGAGATAATACTTAGTCCTGCCAGAAGTGCAGGGCACTGCCCTAGAAGACTTCTCAAGCTCCCTTCCAGTCCCATGATTCTATGATTTCTAAGGCACTGATCACTGCGATTTATAAGTGCTGTGCAATTTACACATTGACTCTATAAAGTGTCTCTTGGAAACAGCTGGAGATTGTTCCAAAAATAAATGTACCTGTTTCCAAAAGGGAGGGGAAAAATATCTCGTTTACATTAACAGTACCTGAGTGGAGATCAAGTGAATAGAGCAGAGAAGAAAACTGATCATAAAAAAAGTTTAAGTCAGACTTAGACTGGACCCTAAGGGTATCCCCAGCGCTAATCATATAAGAATCAAACTATTAGAGGATGTTAAACATGAGGATCTAAGGTTGTAGAAATTGCATATGCTATTTCCCAAGTAACACAATGAAGCCATGCTATGACACTCTTCACTCACACTCCTTCTAGGGTATTAAAAAGTCCAAAGATAAAAGAAAACCAAGAACTCAAAACAGAGCCATCCAATCAGTCTGGGTCTCCAAGGGTCCAGCCATCCCATCCAGCGAGAGGCTCATCCCACCAGCAAGCTGTCTGAGTTTCTGCTCCAGCCAGGCCCCTCTCGCAGCAGGAGAAGCAGAGTTCTGCACTCCTTCCTGGCCAGCTCCGAACTCAGCAGGGCCTCCTTTTAACTCCCCTCTCCAGACCTGGTATCTGCTGCGGGTGTAGGAAGGGGGGGTGGGACGCTAATTGGGTCCACAGGCCCTCATTCACCACCTCCTGTCAGTCCAGAAGACACACCCAGGACTTCCTGAACCAGACTCCAAACCCCTCTTTGAAGAATGAGTCCCTCCACGTCAGGCTTGACTCACCTTGTCGAAGTAGCGTGGGAAAGCTTGCACCATGCCTACGCCTGTCTCTGGAGAGGCAGAAGAACTCATGTTCTATGGTTGCACAGCACTTGCCTCCAGCAATGAATTCCCTATCGAAGGAAAAAGAGAGGGGCAGATTCTTGGCTGGTGTAAACTGACTTTACTAGAGTAATGCAGGCTCGGAGTGTTACAGCTTAGACCCCTCTCCCGGAATTGAAATAAGAACTTTTGTTTACCCTGAGTGACTTGTTTCCCTGTTCTAACCACTGGACATGTTGCCCTTTTAGCAGTTGCAATACGTAAGTACCAAATCTGTAGATTTTTTTGTAACGTTATTTAAGAAGGTTTAGCAGGTTTAGAAATCATTGTTTTAAATACCCAGGTCAGCACATCACAGGAAGCAGGCAGAAAAAAAAACAGACGGGAAAAGAGAAAATTGACTGTTTCCACCAAGCATGGCCTGAAACTATCCAAAAACATCGAGACGTCCAATACCTAAGTGAAGGCAGAAAAAGGAGGAGTCAACCAGCAAAGTGGGCAGGGACCCGTCCTGAACCAACTCAAAGGCTGGAGCAAAGGAGACACATAGTAACAGCTGAGCTCTACTGCTACCAAGATGGGAGGCCCAGCCGCCATCGTGTGCCTTGGAGACTGGCATACTACTCACCAGTTCGGCAGAGTCCATCCAAGTCAGGCCAGGTTCTCACACTCCCAGAGCACATTTCCAGTTAAGAGCGGCACCCGGACACTTTCTGCATGCGACTCATTTACTCACAATTCCGCCTGGGAGCATTCAGCTCATGTCCCCACTCCCTGCTGTTTCAGCAAATTGAGCGTGTTTCATTCTGTCTACAGGTAGATTCCTGTAAAGAAGGAAAGACGGTTACTTACCTTGTTAAGTGTTGTTCTTCGAGATGTGTTGCTCATGTCCATTCCATTGTAGGTGCGTGTGCACCTCGTGCTCGGTTACCGGAAAATCTTTCCCCTTAGCAGATCCCGTAGGGCCGGCTCCGGCACCCCTGGACCCCGCGCAAATGCTGTGGTATGTGAGGCACTGCCGGCCCTACGCCCCCTCAGTTCCTTCTTGCCGTCAACTCCAACAGCGGGGACAGGGTGCAGGTCATGGAATGGACATGAGCAACACCTTTTGAAGAACAGTTACAAGGTGAGTAACCGTCTTTTCTTCTTCGAGTGCTTGCCCACGTCCATTCCATCGTAGGTGTATATTGCACAATGGCAGTGGGACGACTGGCAAGAAAACAAACTTTAGGGGTTAAAAATGTTTTCACAAGAGCAGAAATACTGAAATGTTCTGAGATTAAGAGCCTAAAATCTCAGACAACACAAATTCCCATTTGTGTGGGAGCTGTCCTGTGCGATGATCGCCTGGAGTACAAATACATAACAGAACTACACTCATTTTGGAAGCAAAAATGCTGGAAATTGTCTTTGGCTGTATGCATATGTTTTGAGCTCAAAAAAGGGAGAAAGCAACAGTAACTTCTCCAATCAGCAGAAACTGACCTTTATCACCCTCCCCCAGTTCATATGGCTGGAGCCAAGAAATAAAGCCCACTTTCTTACCAACCAACACCCATGTCTGTCAGACCCTTATTACAGTAAACTCAGCAAGAATCAGTCACACTGATAAAAGTATTATATTAATTTTATTCACATTTCCAGAAGAAAGAATCAGTGGTAATTAAATGTCCAGCATGGGGCAGCTAAAATAAAAGGTACAAGTATTAAATAGAAAACAACTTTCAAACACTAAAATGAAAACCTTACTGCGAATTTCCCCATTTTGCATGTATTTCCAGTCCAAATAATAGAAGTCTGAAAACAAACTAGCTCATCATACGATGGAAAGAATGTCAAAAAATTAAAGCTTTCGGTGGTATCATTCCCTTAGCAGAGCATGAAAGTGGCATGCAGGAAATCTTTTACAGCTGAACTAGCTTATCCCCGAGGCTGAAATCTTTTTCTTTGGTTGTATGATTTTGCTATCAGTGGTGCCGAATGCCTCTGTTCAGCTCTAATGCGATTCATTACCCAGAGCAGAAATTTGCTACCATGACACAAGAATGTTCATTTGTGATGGCACAGAAATTTGAAAACAAGACTCCCTGCTTAGAGAGATAAAAAGAAAAGACCTGAACATTCTGGATTTCTAAAAAGGTGATGGGAATGCAACATATTGTACAAATATAAGACAAATAATTTAGAACTTTTACTTTCCAGTTGCTTTGTTGATCCATCTGTAAAAGTTGTCATGTTTTTTATTGCTGTGTTGATAAAAAAATACGATTTATCCTTTGATTTTTTTAAATGGATATTTTAAGACTGAAATACAGTCATGCTGACAGCTGGAGGTTTTTTCGCTGATGTTTAGTGGTCCGATCATGAAATCCTCCAAACCAAAGGACAAGAGCTGAAATTTTTTGCTTTCCACTTCAAAAAAACTTAAACTGCAGGTTTCAAACTAACAAACAAATGTAATTCAAACACGTGCTTTCAGGCCTCTTGCTTTAAGACACAAATATTGATGAGATTTACAAAAGTGGCAGCCTTTATCCCTAAAATACATCTACAGTGCAGCTGGAAGTGTGTTTCCCAGCTTGGGCAGATAGAAATGCACTAACTCTGCATGAGCTAGCATGCCAAAAACAACAGTGTAGCTGAGGGTTCAACAGGCGACGACTAAGGCTTACCACCCAAGTTCATGGCTGGGGGTCTGGGTGGGTTTGCGGCTCAGGTAGCCTATCCCAAGCTGCTGCTTGAGCTACCCTGGCCACACTGCTATTTTTAGCATGCTAGCTTGAGCAGAGCTAGTGCATGTCCATCTACCTGAGCTGGGAAGAACGCTCCCAATTGTAGTGTAGACGTAGCCTCGATGTTTTACTTTTTCAGCTTTCCAATGAAATTATTGGAAATGTGATGGCAAAAAGATTTCAAATCCTGAACGGTTATTATACAGTTGTTTGCTTTTATTAAAAATAGGTAAGTAGAAGCAACAGAACTAATAATAGATGCACATGTTGTTTACTTTCTGAAAAAATTACCAGATTAGAAAAAAAGGCACAAGAAGCATATTCCTTCTCCTTCCATCCCTAAATGGTTCTCTTCCTTCTTGCTGGCTGGAAGCTACTGCTAATGTTTTGCTCGAATAAACTCCAGGCAAGTATAAATTCTTGTCTTTGATGCAGCTGGCTAGGAAGCCCCTAAATTAAAGCTTTCACTTCTGTCTGAATAATTTCAATGACTGCAATCCTCATTGCTTGTTTCACCAATGTTCGTAAATTCCTTTTTAAAAGTTGTTTTTTGTTTTTTACCAGAGGCAAGCTGCTGTCTCCACTGAGGGTCTCAAGGGACGGAAGGAAAACAAGAAACTCAGTAGGACATGCTTATTGGGAACAGGGACATAGTGAAACACTTCACTCAGATAGCACAATTCATCAGACAATTTCAAAGCACTTTACACAGATGGGCAAGTTGTATCCTGGTTTTACAGATTCTGGTGAGGCACAGTGATAAAGTGACTTGCTTAAGATCACACATGTAAGTCAGTGGACGAGCCAGGACCCGAAACCAGGAGTCCTGCCTAACACTCCTCGCTCTAATCACTAAATAATTCTGTCTCAACTAGAATGTGAAGCATATCAGTGCATGAGATGCACTACTTGTGATTCCAATTATAGGGACCCTTTGCTTACAGTGAAGTTCACCATAAAAAGGAATCCACTGTATTTTAAGTCACCCCCAGCACCTCTTTCTATAGTACCAGTATACTCAGAATATGATAATAAAATTGGTCTCTTTGGTGATTATCCTGTTATAACACTGGAAATGTACTTATTTTATAAAGTGCATATCTGACCCAGCACCATAAAGCTGCACTGAATTACTAAACTCTACTGCAGTGGTCTAGGCAGTGCATCATCTGTTATTTAATATTTCAGATTAATCATCTAGTCTCCCTACCACCACGCACTTACAGTAACTCTTCGGTGTGGAAGGCTTAAACTCCTTAACTCCTTATACAAAAATAGAAAGCTGGGAGACATATTGCTCCATAAATTAATCCTATACTGAACAGATTCAGCAGCCTGGATTCTGCTCTATTTACAATTTTAAAGGACTTTTTACTTTATGAAGGTTACAGAGACCTTTCTATAAGAAGCTGAAAGGTAAAGCTAGAACACTGATGTGGAGGGGATGTAGCGGGAAGATCAACAGTTGCCCTTACATTTGTGTCACACAGTTGTATACAAAGAGTTTAAACAGAAGTTGGGTAATTCATATTTTATCTGTTGCCGTGGGTGTGGGACTAGGACTAAGGCAGTGACATTGGTGATATAGACTCTAAGTACGATAGTTGAGGGGGTCTGGCAGTGTCTGAGGTGGTTCATATCTTCCCACCATGCAATACCCCGGGAAATTCATCCAGCATCGATCTTGACTAGTGACGCTCTCCCATTGAGGTCACCCAGCCCCAACACTGCTACAACATTCAGAAGTGCTCACTGCCTCACATACACCAAGGCTTAAGTCGTGCTAAAGCCCTAATGAAGTGGAATAGTATGAAGACAGATACTATCCAAGCTCCTGAGGAGCCCTCTGAACCAACCCCCCCCCTTCTCCCACATGAACACAAAATCCCCAAGCAAATTTCTGATGTACAACTACCACCTAAGTGAATAGGTTCGCTAGGGATGAAGCCATGACCTGTGATGGTCCAAGGCATGGGAGGATACAGAACAGAGCCCTAGGGGTTTGAAGAAGTGATCACTTATCCCCCGGGTTCCGCTATATTGAAAGGAGTTTTCAGTCTATTAATAATTGTGTGTAATTGTCACATATTGGACATCACACAAGGATCTTTCTGCCTCTAAAATTACAGTGTGACTTTTGGAAGAGCAGGAAATATGGCTAGTGCTTTATTGTTACCAAAGGGTATGGTTTGTTATGTATGTGCACAAGGACATAGCTACACATTCTGTCCCCTCCCTGATACAATTACCACTTGTCTCATTCTGAACAAGCTAGTTCCCTTATTTGAACCTCTGCCTTCTCCAAATATGCTTAGAAAGCCTGGGAATGTTTGGTGCCATTTGCAAGTTGGGGGCAGGGAATTTTAAGCAGAGGGTGGCTGCCCAGCTCTGTTCCCATTCTCTCTTGGCAGAAGCCTCATCGCACCCCTGCACACAAAATGCACTTTTCTCCTTCCATTCAATTCCTCACCCTCATCCAAAGCTCTGCCCATTCTGCCTGCAGCAATGCTGAAATGCTCCGAGACACTCTCACCTAACAGTGTCATGAGAAGCTTTAGTCATTCAACTCAGTGTCTGCTCTTGGAAAACCAGCGCAAATGTTTTTAGGGGGTCCTGTTCACACCAGGAGAACCACGCTAGCTACAATTGGGTTTAAATGTGACGGTAACGAGTATGGTGCTGCTCTTAAGGTGGAGAGGGTCTCGGCGAGACCACCAAATTCATGAATACTCTTTACCATGTCATTTCTCAGTAAGATCCCCATGGTATAGAGATGACAAAGGCCCTAACTATCTCTCATGGGAATGGAGAAGCTAGAATCATTTTTCTAAATATCTTTAGCATGATCCAATTCTCCAGTAGAGCTCTCTGCCCAAACACTGGCCTGCCTTAAAATAGAGTTTCTTCCAATCACTTCCATTTAGAACAGAGCTCTCTCCAATTGCCTTTATCAAATGTGTTGGAATGAAGTCTTTTAAACTCCACATTTAGAAAATCTGGAGCATGTCGTATTAACCTCGTGGTCTGACTGGGAAACCTTTGCTACTTTGTGCCAAAAATAATGTAAACCATCACTGTGATGGAGCTGTTTTGACCCCCCAATGCTGCAGTTCTATTGGTCTGCAGGCATCTCATTAGCTGAGAGTATTTAACAGCCGAGAAGAAGAAGATGAACTGTGGGATTTTAAAACCAGCCTGGAAAAGATCAGCCGTGGATTCCTAGTGATGAGGAATTCAAGTGCATTGCTTTGAAGTGCAACCTGTCCTCCTTGGGAATCCTCCTGAAACCTCAAGTTTTAAAGATACAGAATATATCAAACATGCTGGTGATCATTGAGACTCTCTTTCAGGCACTATCGTTAAACAGTCATTTTGCTCATAGGATTTTGCTTGAGATAGCAGCTCCTCTAATGTCATCACCCTGGATTCCCCTTATAATGGGAGGTTTCTTCTAGATCTTAAAAAGAGATCAATATACCAAAACCAAAATGAGAAAATATAAGACTCTCCTCTTCCTGGAAGTGACACCACTCCCATCCCAGGCAGTGGCAGGATTTTTACATCTTCGATATCCTCTCACCAGGTTTCACTTTAAGTCAGTCTGCCTTACAAGTGTCCCAGCTGGCTTACTCAGCACTTTGTAAAGCAGGCACTGAGCTCTCAGTTGCTGATGCGTTCCTTTCTGTCCCCTCTTGGCCTGTATCAGAGGGATCCTCTCAGTCTTCTTCTGCGGATTTGAACATGAGGATGGCATTGTAGATTTTTAGTGCAGGACCCAGCTTAATGCTCAGTATTTTAACTATGTCCGCCTGGTTCAGAAGTAGGAAGGCTTCACCATCTATCTGCTGTAGGATGGAGAAACAGTACGAAATGAGGATTACTGCCAGGAAACTTGCATGTTTCCCTCCCAACCTCCCGGCTGTCAATTACCATAAAAAATAATGTATTAAGTGCTGATGAAAGTCCTGTATTTACCCACAGATAATATCCTGTTATGACAGTGGGTTACAACCATTGAGAACTACATTGTGGTCTAAAGATTCCTTCTATTTTAAAATTCAGATGCAATCAAGGATCCTACAAACTAGTCAGAAAGTGAAATCATACACCTGGGATACTGAAAAATCCTTAAAAATCATTGAAAGCAAATCTCCAGTAGGATGTTATTCAGCAACCATGCCAGTCATGGGCTGGAGTAATACAACACTCTGCTATTTAATAAAGAGCTTCTTGGAGTCCTATTAAAACTGTTCAGGGCAAAATTTAAAGGTGAAGGATCTTTGTCCTGCACATCTGCATGAATGCTTTGGTCACAGATGCAGCAATCTTATTCTTATAGCTGAGAAAGTAATCTGTGATTTAAAAGTGTGATTATTTTCAGAACTACAATTCTGCCTATAAATATGGAGTCTCCATTTAACCAGAAAACAAAATAGATTAACGAAAATCAGTCTCAATGGCACAACATGAGATTGAGGAGAGATGAGAGAGGTGTATAAAGCAATGAATGGTCTGGCGAAGATAAAGTGTCTGCTCTTATTTACCTGCTTTCATAATACAATGGCAAGGGAACACCCAATTAAACTGAAAGGAGGCAAATTTAAAACTGATTAAGGGTTTGTTTTTCAAAATACATATTTAAGCTGTGGAACTCACTTCCACCAGGTGTCACTGAACTCCAGACCTGAGGTACTTTTAAAAAAAAGGGGGAATAGACATTTACATGAATTAACAAGAACATCCACCATTACCCTAGAGAGGATAAAGTTATAGCTCATAGAAACCCCTAGAGCTTCAGGGCATAAGCCAAATATTAACTGGAAGAGGCAAGAAACATATTTCCATTATGGGCAAGTGTAACAAGAGTGTCGAGTCAGTATCGTTCAGCTCTGTCATATCCCTCAACTGGGCCCTCTTTGGAAGACAGGTAGTTGATAGAGGGCGTCAATTAACTGAGTAGAGCTACAGCTGAAGAGCTAATTGAATGGGAAGCAGTCCCAGAAGGAGGGACTATATAAACTGAAAGGAAAGACGTGCTAGAGGGGAAGGAGTCTGAAGGAAGGCAGGACGGTTGTTGCTAGCATTGTTCCCTTCCCTAGGAGCAAGTAGGGAAGCTGGCTATGGAATGTAAATACATGTAAATAACACTACTATCGCCTGCTGAAAGAATATAATAAAGCACAGTGGTAGTGAAGGAAACCTGGATTGGTTGTGGTGTGTGAGTAAGGCCTGAAAGGACTCTCTGGGAGACCACTCCATGACAGCAAGTTACTCCATAAATGTCCATTACATGGACCTGCAGCATCTGGTCCTGGCCAATGTCAAAAACAGGGCACTGGACTAGAAACGGCACATTTCTGACCCGGGATAACCATTCTTACATTCCTATGCTTTGTTCTAATTGGAAATCTATTGGATTTTAACAATTGGCTGAACAGAGTGGCTCTGTTTAATTACACTGGACACTCATGTGGACAAGGCAAAAAACTGGGAGCCAGATCTTATTTCCATTCCCTTCTGTATTCATCAAAACCCTGTGCGATCTTCTGCAAGTCATTTAACTTTTTGTGCCTCAGTATGTGTAACTGTAACATGGGGGGTCTCACAACTTAATTCATGAATGTTTATAAATGGCTCCAATACAGTAATCCTGTGATGAGCACATTAGAAACGCCTAGAAATAAAAAGAGAGATGCTTAAATAAAATGGATTTAAAAGAAAAAATGTGCTGCAAAGCAGTCTTATATTTCAGTATGCTTTTTTGAGTCTGATACAATTATTACTGCTTCACATGGATCCCATTACTTTCTAAGTCATTTTATTTTAGAGAGACCTTTCCTGAACTAGTCCCAGAAACAAATACAATGTCAATGCCCGCGCTATACTAAGCATCTCTTTGTTCTATCCTGTTTGGCTTCTTTCTAAAAGTTTTTGCACAATTTGTTCTCTTTAGTGCTAAGGTAACACAATAAGAAAATAAAACATCCACTCCCTCTCCTCCCCAAAATCTGCACTGAATTTATTTACCGTAAAACACAGTACAGTCACAGGCCTGATTACAGCTGATGGACTATTCTACTGGAGTTCAACAGTTCTGTCATTCACACCTTAATTCTTGCCCGATTCTGGCTAAAGATCGGCACATTATTTTTAAAAGGGTTTCAATTCCAACATGCCAATGTAGTTTGATACAAGCCTGAAAATACAGGAACCCCTTCATACCAGGTAGGGAATGGTGTTTAGCAGGCTTAGCTCTGGACTGCGGGAGGCAAGAAGTTAAATAGAAATTGGCTTATGCTGCAGATGAAGTGAACTCTTAACTGCAAGATATACAAAGTTTGAATAGTGGATTTATTAGTAGATTTACCAGTAGAATCTCAGGGATCCAAATCTCTCTTTTCTGAATACGTTATCATCAGAAATCGGGATATTTCCCTTAGGCTCAGTTACACTGAAAAGTCCCCTATTTATCTAGGTAAATTCTACGTCCCCCACTCTATTCAGTTAAACAGTGTTCCACTGTATTATTACCTTATGTACAGTACATTTTGCAAGCCTCAAATTGTTTTACAGAATAGAAGTTATATACAAATATACAAAACTATGAGCATGACTTCCATTTGCCCGCTACTGAAATGCAGCTATCTCTGGGCTGTAATCATTTATGTATTTCTGGATTTATTAAAAGCATGTCCATTACAATGAGCACTATGTACTATTACTTATTCAGAACCCAAGAACATGCTAAGTGCCTCACAGAACATACAGTCCCTACCCTCGAGAACTTACAACTGAAATGAACAACACTCTGATGGTGCAAAGGGGAGGCATGAATAAGCAAGAGGATCAAAGGGATGCTAAATATACCTTGAGTTGCACCTGGAATGTAACTGGAAGCCAAAAGAATACAGAGCAAAGGTGTAATATGATTCAGTGGAGAAAGTTTGCTAAGTAAGCAGACAGCCATGTTTTGCACTAGCTGAATCTTTTGTGTGGTCTTAAAAGGCCAGGTAGAGTGCCGTGCAGTAATCCAATTTGGGAGGTGACAAAAGCAGGGGAAAGTGTGGCAAGGTTTGCATACAAGAGGAAAGGCTACAACTTCCTAAACAACTGCAGTTTCAAAAAAAGCCACACCAGCTGGTACTGCCGAGGGATCCAGGAGCAGCCATCGATCCCTAAAAAAATCCCAGGTTATCAACCTCACTGCCAAAAGCAGGCATACTCCATCACTGGAAGGAGCAGATGAGGTCTTCACTGCAGCGTTCCAGCATGGTTGCTTACACTACACGATAGTCCAAGCCAGGGCCTGAAGGATAACCTATGCAAGTTTAAATTCACTCTCCAGTTTTAAAGCTTTCCTCCTGTTGGAATTTGGGTAGGATGCTGCAACTCCCCAGAAGTGCCAGAGACTCTTTAATGCCCAGAAATCATAGCTTAGTGAGGCACTAGGCACCATAACTCCATATCAACAGAAATGCAAGAGCACATAACTGCCATTAGAACCTCCAGTGCTACAGGAGAACACTTAATCAGACCTGACTTACCTCTTCCCTGAACACTGAAGCTTGTTCCTTACAGCCAGGTAAACGCTGAACAAAGTTAGCCACCTAAAATAAATAGTGGAAACGCTACAGTTAACATGGAGAGATTAACAAAACGCCGTCAATTTAAAAATCATATATATTTCCATTTGAAAATTCTCTCCCTATTACAGTTACAAGTGACATCGAAAATGCCTATAACTGAAAGAGGATAGCAAAAGTGTCTGTTTTTTTCCTTCAGTTTGTCTCCTCTTTCCATCTGACAGCACTGTGTACATAGTCAATTCCCCGTCTCCAATATATAGTCAGCCAGTTTCTCTCTTGCTGAAAAAGCCTTTGCAAAACATATACATTATTTGTAAGGATTTACAAAATCAGTCAATAAATCGGGGTACGATTTAGAGAGTGCTCTGTCAGAAAATGGAACTTTTGGAAACTGAGATCTTTTAAATGAGCTGGCAATGTCCCTTTGAGAGGCAAGATTTAGATCACCAAATATGTAAAGCATGCCTGATGAAGGGGAACAACAGTGTACACATCTGTTAAAGGTGGAAGTACTGAGGAGAGAAAGGAATTACCATTTAGTTATGGTGAAGCAAGGGAGAAGAACTAGGATGAACAGGATTAAATGAGGGAAAGTTAATTTTACTTTGAATAGCAGGAAAAACTTTCTAATGCTGAGATGTGTTTGACTGTGGACTCATAGACTCATAGACTCATAGGTCAGAAGGGACCAATATGATCATCTAGTCTGACCTCCCGCACAAGGCAGGCCACAAAACCCTACCCATACACATTTATAACAACCCCGAACCCATGACTGAGTTATTGAAATCCTCAAAAGTGAGATTTGAAGACCTCAAGCTGCAGGGAATCCACCAGCAAGCGACTCATGCCCCATGCTGCAGAGGAAGGTGAAAAACCTCCGTGGCCCCTGCCAATCCGCCCCGGAGGAAAATTCCTTCCCGACCCCAAATATGGCGATCAGCTAAACCCTGAGCATGTGGGCAAGACTCACCAGCCAGCACCCAAAAAAGATTTCTCTGCAGTAACTCCCATCCCATCCAGCATTCCCACAGACCATTGAGCAGACTTATCTGCCGATAATCCAAAATCAATTGCTCAAATTAAACTATCCCATCATAACATCCCCTCCATATACTTATCAAGCTTAGTCTTAAAGCCAGATAAGTCATTTGCCCCCACTACTTCCCTCGGAAGGCTATTCCAGAACTTCACTCCCCTAATGGTTAGAAACCTTCGTCTAATTTCTAGTCTAAATTTCCTAATATCCAATTTGTACCCATTCGTCCTCGTGCCTATAATAGTACTAAACTTAAATAATTCCTCTCCCTCCCTAACGTTAATCCCCCTGATATATTTATATAGAGCAAGCATATCCCCCCGGAGCCTTCTTTTGGCCAGGCTAAACAAGCCAAGCTCTTTGAGTCTCCTTTCATAAGGCAGATTTTCCATTCCTCGGATCATCCTAGTAGCCCGTCTCTGAACCTGTTCCAGTTTGAATTCATCCTTCTTAAACATGGGACACGAGAACTGCACACAATATTCCAGGTGGGGTCATCCCAGGGATGTGGCGAAAGCCCCAAGTTAGGTTATGTAAAACTGGACTATATAGTGCACTGGATGAAGGAGTGGAGGGAAGAAGAAATAGACTAGATGACTTAATGTGTGTCTTTTCAGTCTCTAACTTCCATGGTTCATGGAAGATTTGTATAATCGAGGCATAATCTGTTCAAACATCTCTTACTAATTGGATGCTTCCTAGAGGGAATGGTTCTATTTCATAAGGCATGTTCACTTGAGTCAGTATAGATATGACATTTCTCCCACCAATACAAATGGATGAACAGTTTAAAGGGACACTGTCAGATACTATTTCCTCTCTTTTCTTTTTAACTCCTCATTGCCTAACTCCGTCCTACCCTAAAAAGCATGGCTACAAAATGCCTTCTCCTACTGATCCTACCATTTCTGAATTAGCAAATATGAATTCCTTCTTCTCGCTCCTGCGAGACTATACAAAAACGGAGCAAACAGGATTCCTTCTCTTTACGGTCTTATCCATATGCTAGTATTGCAGAAGTCAGTACAGCCCTGGCACAGGTCTGATCCTGGGAGGTGCTGAACACAGAAAACTTCTATTGATTTCATTGGAAGTGCAGGTGCCCAGCACCATCAAGATCAGGCCCAGAGTTTAACTACTATTGTCAGGCCAGTAGGGAGAGCTGTTTAGAGGATCCACAAGAAATGGTAACTTTATACAAGGAGGAAATTTGGGTTTTCTGTATGGTGAGATGTGAATCCTGTAGCCTAGGCTGTTTGCAAAGGTAATCTCTCCTAGGTTTCCCCTGTGGAAAAGTCCTATAGAATTTAAACAAAAATGAAGACCTGTCTACAGGTTTCTGAGTTTTCTTATAGAATTTAATAGAGAATTTTATCCTACATCTTATGTAACAGAGTGGTCTGTCTCCTTTAAAGGGCAATGGGGCCCAGAGCCAGCCAGCCCTGTTCCAGGATATGGGCCCTTTAAGGAAACAGGTGTTTAAGGGACTAGCAAACAAATTGGGAACAGGAGCTATGTTTAATCAAGTGGCTATCCTTAAACATAATACAAGTCAGCTATTAGGTGATTTTCAGAAGGCAGAGAACAATGGAGCAGCTCCTTGGGATGGGAACCAGATCCTGGATACTGGTGGGCGAGGGAAGCCTGCCTGAATTACAGCACAGGCGAAGAAAGAGGGCTGTAGAGTCCCTGAATGAAGGGGAAGGACTTGTGAGTCCAGGGACTAGAGAAGGAGGAGATCTGTGGTAGCGACTCTGCAGAGAGGCTGGGGGCTGCAGACGGATACAATTATGAAGGGAAGGAGCTGGAACAAGTTGAACGGGAAGGCAAATGGTGCAAGACTGGTCCAAAGATGAACTAAACTTGAAAATTTAGTCTCTAAACGAGGGAAGATTACTTTAAATACTCCTGGCTGTGAAGGGTTATTTGGGAGAACCAGGAGGAAACAGGGTGTTTGCAGTGCCATATGCCATGAGGGAGCATGCTCTGAGATCCCCCTAGAATACACTAATAGTAATGGGAGGTCCAAAGGTTCTTATTGTCTAAAATCTACGCCTGATCATGCATTCCCACACCATCCACATATGGAGGGGGGGGACCTCCTCACAGGATCTCTCCACCTCCGTGAGGAAGAAGGGCTCAGGTGCTTCATCGCAACATCCTCCCATCCCTCTATCCCCCGGTCCAGCAGAGAGTTCTCTGTGCAGTCTGGGGGCTGTGCGGGAGTAGGGAGTGGAACCAGGGAAGGCCGGAAGGAGCAATGGTACAGGGCCAAGAATGAAGCTGAGGAGAAGGTACAGTGCCAGGGACCCAGGGAGGGCTGCTAGGGCCAGAGTTGGTTCAGAGATTCAGGACTTGTACAGGATACCTCTGTCCTCCTGCAGATCTACAGGGATCTTCAGTTTTGTGGATAGGCTCTATGGCTTTTCCGGTGGGAAGATAAATCCAAACCTGCCCTTCCAAGTGCATGCTGTGTGGCAATCTCTGAGAGGACAGGATCAGAGAGATGCCCATAGGAAAAGCCTCCCTCCCCAGTGTGCAGAGCCACAGATGGGAACAGGAGATCTGATCCATAGGTTTTAGAGTCATTTCTAGAGAACATCCTCAATACCATGAAATTCTACAGGGCTTCTTCCATAAGGGTTGCAATGAGGTCTTAAATTTGAGCTAGGATATTGAAGTCTGCATAAACCTGGCATCTTTAACTACCCCTTTCCTCTGATGAATACTCCCTCTAGCATAGATCTCTCTATTATTATACCTAGTAACAATTTTGAAGGTAGTGAGAGGCTGGAGTCTAAGCCAGTATGCAGCCTCCCTGTAATAACATGCCAAAGTTGGATTGACAAGGCCATGTGAAAATATGCAAAAAGGAACGGGCATTAACAAGAGCTTTATAATCCCCATGCAATTTGCACAAGGGCAATCTCCCCCAGCCTCCTGTATTAACATCTCATGAGGGATTAACTAATGAGCAATTCAGACTCTGTCACATTATTAATATATCCCGGAGACTCAACCTTCCCACCTCCCCAGTACTTAACTACACTTTGAAAACAGGACAGGAAGCTTTCAATAAAAACCAAGTACAGCTCTTTTTGACTGGACAGTATTATTGACACCAAAGCCTTTACTTGGGGGTCTCAGATTGCTACTGGTCTTTCATTTCAGCTGCTCTCAGCCATTAGCGATTGAAATAAATGACTTTTTTTTAATGTAGGTTTTGTAAATTAAACAGATCTTTAGTTTCAGATTAAAGGAGAATTTTCAGATGCAGTCGCACCCATACTAGATCAGTTTTATGGACCCCTTTGGGTCAGAGTTCACAGGCATCAATCACTGACCAACAATCACCCGGCAGGAAGGTGTTCCAAGAGACCACTTGTTAGTGCCCACTGAAACAGAGGAAATCCTGCTGTTTCTACCTTCTTCACAGGCCTACATTATATTGTACATCCTGTTTCTCCAAGTGCTCCTTCCATGGATCTCTCATTGATCCCATGGGGAATTCTGGATGAGGGGGGCTTGGAAGATTGGATACTTTTACTGATATTTAGGACAAAATCTGATACACCTTGTTGTAACAATTAAGACCTAATAGGCCTACTTTAATTGTTAGCCTAACTGGTGAAAAGTGGGTTAATGTTCATGACTTGTCACAATGATCAGTTATATAAAAAACTGGAACACTGAACTGGAAGCTTTTTCAGCTCTGAAAAGCAGGGTGCAGGGATGGTGAGTCTTCAGAGAGATTTTTCTCCTGAAAGTTGGTTGTGAATTGAATTCAAATAAGTTTTCACAAAACCAAAAGAGAGCCCCTGAGTTTTAAAGAGTCAGACTATGTAATCCCTCACTATTTCTCAGGTTACAGTCTCCTGTGATGTCATAATCCCTCTAGTCTCTGGTCTGCTGATGAATCATCCAGCATAAACAAAGAAGCTGAAATCTGATTTTCATAGTGTAAAAGGCAGGAGGGACAAATCATTTTTCTGAAAATCTGTGAAGCCCCTCTATGGATCATAAAAAAAGCACAAGGGTCACAAACTTTTCTCTGCAAGACCCTTCTTCCTCAGAACCCTCTACATTACCACAGGTTTTCTCCTGCACGAGTGGGCCAACAATCACGCTCCAGAAGTCAAATCACCGCCACTGCTGAGCTCCCGTGCTGCAATTCTAATCCATGCCCAAGGCTTACAGGCAAAGAGAGCTGCTCAGCACACAGCAGACAGGCTTTATCAGAGTCCACCTAATTGCAGGGGACACATCTTTTTTACAAGCACTGCATCTCATGAGCTAGGACTGCAAAAATGCATCTCCGATAGCACGACTGCTGCCTCTCAGAAATCACGTCATATTGAGGCCAGTTGGTTCTGCATGTGAGACAGGCAGGGAAAGGGAGGAAGAAAGAAGCCAAGCACGCACAGCACAATTTTACTATTATCTGCAATGTAAAGTGAGTCAGCAGCAGACTCGGGGAGGAAAAGACCAGAGGAAGCCAGTATCTATTATTAGCATTTTGTTTCGGGCCCAAAGACAAAAATGGTCAGGAATAGGTGGCTAGAAAAAGAACCATAATCAGGAAAACACCATATGGTTTGACACTAGGGGTTAATGCAGAATTGTTTCAGGGACTCGGGATAAAAACTTTTGACTGAGTAAGTCATTTCCCTGCATGAGCCATCACTGCAAAGCAAACAGAGAAGCCACTGCCTACATAGGGGAGGAAAAAAAGATGTCTTCCAATCAGCACTACAGAAAAAGGGAGCAAGCAGAGATTCCCTCAAGCAGATGCACAGCAAGTGACTCACCTCTTCCACAGTCCATTTGGCCACGCTCCTGGCAGTGAGGCCTGAGACCTCCGGCAGCAACCTGCAGTGCTGCTCCCAGCAGAGATGGAGGCGGTGGGTCGGGCTGGAGGACAGGGAGGGCATGAAGACAGACTGATGGAGGGCCTGCTGCAGATTAAATTCTGAGTCTGGAAGCAGAAACAAGAGGAGTCAGAGTCAGTCCTCAACTCGAAGCAATACCCCCCCAAAAAGCCAACAAAAAAGGGTGTTTGTGTGGTAACACTTTGAAAGGAGGAGAAGGGGGGGGCAGGAGCGCAAAGTGCTATTCCATGGCACACTGCACTCTGAGCATACCCCCAAAGAAGGGAAGGAAAAAACCCAAAACAAGGTTGCCAGGCTGGCGACGTGATCGTTAGCTGTTTCTAGGGAAAATGACGTCCTGCTGCTAACACAGACTATGTTTGCAGCTTTTATTGACAAGGTGGAGGAGTTCTGGTAACAGCATCTTTGGCTGGAAATAAATGGCACCATTCCAGTTCACAGCCCGTAACTGGCTTGCTAGCAGTGCTACGCATGCCAGATGATGGCCTGGACCAACTCCCTCCCCCACAAGACACTTCAAAGCCAGTAATGCTCTAGGTTACCTCCAGACACCAATATCGCTCTCCATTTGTCAAATGAGTGAGGCTTTAAAAAAAAAAAAAAAAAAATCAAAACACTCTCCCGCCCCCACCAAATGAGCTCACTGGATAAGTGCATTGTCATGGTCCTAAAGGGATTTGTCTGGTTATACAGGGAACTGAAGCAAAGGATGAAAATAACATAAAACAAATTCCTCTGGGTCATAATGGTTAATGTTTATTGTCCCCTCTCCTCCCCCGCAAATTCAAAAGGGAGGCATTTCTAAACATTGGAATACTTCATGTAAGATTGTGCTCAAGGTTAATGGTGCCACCACGTGGCAACAACAAGGAATTATATTTTGCTTCTTTACTGGAAAAAATAAAAGCATACAGCAAAGGTCCTTCCTTGCCAACCCTCCAGTGCCACTGAAATGTGCTGGGACCTGCAGACTTTATCCACAGAAGAGGTGCTGGTTCCTCCACCTTGCCCCTATTCTGAAGGGCCACCCATAGGGGTGAGAGGGAATTGCAGGCCATTTAGTTACAAGATTGGAATTTCTATTGAGATTACCAATGGGTGCTCCCTCTGGAGCTGGCTGGTGATGTTCCTCTACAAAATGGGGTGAAGGCATGTCTACATTGCAGTCAGAAGGAGGCATACCCAAGCTAGCTTGATCTAGCTAGCTCCAGTAATCATAGTAGTGAACGTGGGCAGCACCACTAGCAGCAGAGCTAGCCGTGCTCATCCTAGCGCAGAGCTGCACAGCTGCAGGTTACCGAGGAAATTTGTCCTTGGAGGGTTATAAGAATAGGTTAGACAAACACCTTTCAGGGTTGATCTAGGTATATTTAATCTGGCCTCATTGCGCAGGATGGACTAGATGATCTTGAGGGACTTTCCAGCCCAACATTTCTATGATTCTATGAAATCCGCTGGGGGGGGCAGGGAGGGAGGAGGCTGGGGAAAGAAAATAAAATCACTAATGTTGGAACGCCAGAAAAAAACGCCCCAGTGGGAAAAAAAACAAAGTTGCAAAAAAAGAAAGGCAAGTTTCTGAGACCAGCAATCTCCTCATCAGACCATGGGAAAACAACACAAGAGGTAAAACTTAGTTCAGCAGAGTGTCAGTGCATCTTCCTTATTACATACAGAATCAAAAGGGGAAAGAGACAAAAATAAAGTCAGGCCGGGCAGTGATTAGAATCTCTCTCCACATATGAGAAAATACTGAAAGTCAAAAAACACCCCCCAAGACAGAATATTCTCCAGGAAGCAACCATCCCAAAACATAAAACAGGCACTGGTTTGTGTCCTTTTTGGGGTGTGAAGGGGGAAAACTATAAATTGCCACAACTCTCTCTCCCCTCCAGAGACTGTGGGATAATTTCCAAAAAGAATCGTAGTGAAAGCACCATATCTTGGATTATTTTAAAACGATCTAAGGCAAAGGAGAGGCTAGATTTCGGGGGAAATCCAGCTTGCCCCACCTTCATCTTTAACTTCCATGACTGTAAGATACATGTTCTATGTCAGGCTACATACATTTTAAAAAGCTGATAAAGGAAAATTACCTATTCTGAGAAGCTTAAGAACACCTCCTCACTCAATTGCTCATAAAAGATTTACAGGTGGGGTATGGAAGTTCCTCAGATTTATTCACAATACTTTATTTTACTGACATCATTTTCCTGTTTGGTCACTATTTCTTTTGCTGTTGTTCCATCACTGTTATTTCATACAGCCTGTTCAGTTCCCTCCTTGTCTCTTCTCTTCTTCAGTCCCCTCCATTCCTCTAGGCTGGGTGGTTTTGCCCAAGTATGTGCCAGTGTTAATCCTTTATACAATGCCTTTTCATTTACCTTTGGAGCAGGGGAGGGTAAAGTACATGTGTGTGTCTGAGAAGTGTTATAAATACCACTGAGGGATAATTAGGAATGATCAGAATTAGGTTTCTTTGTTTTAAGTGAACACAGTGGGAAAAATTCCCAACTTTGGTGGCTGGAGGTTATTTCACATTTAAAAAGGAAGTGGTGGAAGCCCTTCTGATGGATGAGAAGCTGTTAATCTACAAATACTGATACGCAGTAATGGGATGAATATTGTAAGTGACTTGATCAATGAGGTAATGTTCCTGTATCACTGATGAGTTATTAGACTGTCCTGTATGAATGTATTGATCTGATTTATTACAGGGCTGTGGGAAAAGCAAACAGAAAAGCCATCATAGATCTTGATAAGCAGCCTCAAGCACACATTTGGAAGACACTGGGGCAAGCTATTAGTGTCAAGGACCTTGTATCTGACTGTCTTTAACACACTGCAAGCCTTATTTTAGCCAAACCTAGGAGTGTTGAGATCAAAAGAACACTAAACCATTGAAACAAAAACAAAAAAACCTTTTCAGGAGAATGGGAGGGGTTACTTGTCAGTAGCTCAGACAGGGAGACAAGCTGACAGAGAGAGTTGCCTAATGGAAGGGCCTCCAGGGAGCTGATCCTACCTGGGTCATCATGAGGAAGAAGGTAGATAGGGTGTCAGACGTGTACTGTCTGCTGTATTGTTTTTAAGATAGGCTGTCTCTGAGGGGCTTTTGTTCTAAATAAACAGTACTTTGCTTAAAGGAGGCTGTCTGGGCACCATATTAACCAGAGTTATTGCTCTCTGCGGGAACAGAACAGCAGGGTCTAAGCTGAAGTCAGACATGGTTAACATACAGGACACTGCATGCCAAGGCCTGGTGTGACAGTGAGAGAGTCGTGTGATTTCACCTTGAGCCAGGTGATGGTTGGAGCCCGAGAAAGGATGCACTAGACAAGACCAAGAGGGGTACCAGGTGCAGTTTGCCTAGTGACTGTGAGAGCCCCATTACTTTTAAGTCAAACAGGACAAAGCCCTGGGTAATACATGGTCAGGCATGGCAGGTCAATGCAAGACAGTAAATAACTTAATAGCACTTTCTAGCTCTGATGTCTATGATTCTGTCTAACCTGAGCATAACTGGAACAGATGGATCTTCTCTAGAAGGCCAAAGCTGCTGCAATGAGCACCAGGTAAAATAAGAAAAAGCAAGGCATCTGCCCCAGCTTGGGCCAGTCTAGGTATTTTTGACTGCAGGCCCACTACAGTGTTAAGCCCTGCTAAAAGCTAGGTCTGCTTGGCTGTCCCAACTGGCTTTTTATAGCAAAGCTGAAAGTTAAACATGCGGTTTGTGGAAGTACAACCAATAAAACCCTCTTTTTTAAAAAAACTGACCCGCTACTTGCCAGAGGAAAAGTTCCACATTCCCCTCCCCCCAGCCCTGTTGTGGCCTCTCTCTTTCATTTTCTGAATACTAGAAGAATTTTAAAGGCCAAAAAAAAAAAAAAAATCATCAGGAGTGATTCAAAACTGCTACCATGTGATGGCTGCTTGATGGGCTCCATGGGAAAGTAGCAAGTGACTCTTAGTCCACCGTCCAGTGGCTGGCTGGCTTTGTACATTTTACCTTAAAGGCAGCTGGACAGTCATGAGAGCTAACTGGTCTGTCTCAGCAAAAAGGTCAAAGAGTGAATGTGGAATGAAACCCCCTCGCCCTTAGAAGCTGGTTTCTCCATAAAAGGGACGAGGGTCCATCAGTAGGTATCAGAGGTCAGGCCAGCTTGCCTTCCTGCTTCCTAGGGGGTAGCTGTTTTGGGAAGAAGGGACTTACTCTCAAGAGCATTAAATCTGATACATCTAAGAGCCCTAAATATTCACTTTAATTAATTGGTGTGAGGTGAGGGGGGAGTTTTGGGTTATAGCACACACAAGATAATAGACTTCCGCCTGCAGCAAAAATGCAGCATTCACCAGAGTGAGGTACTAAAGACTCAAAAGCTGTGAGGAACCAACTAGTCTGATGGTTCCTTTACCTAAAACACACACACACACACAATCAACCAACCTTTCCCATCGTATTCCTGCTTCACTAGCTGGAGATTTCTATAGGCATGCGAGCACCCAACCCTGAAAGCACAAATCAGTTACATAAAGGTAACGAAACATAAATAATAGAGAAAACTGCTTTTCTGCAATGAGTGTTGATGAGATTTTTAAAAGAACCAAGAACTTTCCTCCTTAGAACTGGCAATAACATCCCCTATTTCTCCCTCCACCCATTACCAGACATCTCTCATGGGTAAATGTCATGTGCTAAATTCACAGCAGGAAAGGCCAACTTGGGTCCATAGCAGACAAAGGAAAGAAATCCTCCCCCAAAGGAGGGGAAATTTAAATTGGACCTCACTATCCCATTATACAAACTGCAAACCTCTAGACAAACTGGCTGCTTCACAAAGCAACTGCTTCCCTTTCCCATTTCAGGTACAGCTGTTGTTGTGGGAAACGTGCCTGCTAGTGCACTGAAACATGCTGCGAAGTCTCACTTACCTTTTTGGCTTGGGGTTGGTGTCTGCAGATGACTCCTCTTCCATCCAATCCTTTTCTTGACTGTTTTCAGACTGCTCTGACAGACTGTGGACACTGCTTCGACCTGATCTTTCGCTATCTTGGATGGAAGATTTTCTAGACAGACAATAAGTGAAGCTAATTAACTGGAGCTCCTCTTCCCAAAGACAAGGGGCACTACATGTTGTTTGACTTGGAAGTGAAAATAACTCCTAAGCACCACCTAGTGGTTCAAACTTTACACTCTCCCCCAATGGTTAGCGATGCACAGGTCTTTACTTTTTAGTGCTGATGCAGAAAGATGATGTGAAAGAAATCAGTCCACACTAGCCCATGCTCTGATCTCAGCAACAGTAAGGGATCATGGAAGCATTAGTTTTGGTGCCTCAAGAGCGTTAAGATTTTTAAGCCTTGATACCTTTGGATAATATTTAAATGAATTTTTATGACTAAGTTTGGTGCATAAACTGATGTAGCTGTCAGCATAAACTGACTGCAGCAGATGTTCAAGGCAAGGGAGAAGCAGTGGGACACTAAGATTTGCACTAAAACTCAAACCTCAACCTAGAAGGAAATTAAGTGTTCACAACAACAATATATTACATTTCCATACTGCCTATTGTCCCACAAGGATCCCCCAGCTCTGTACCGTCTTTTTACATACAGCACCACTGAAATGGAGCCACCTCTAGGAATGAGGCTGGCAACTGGAGCCATGTTTCCAATTTAGTCAGTTGCAAATTTGAATTGAAATTAAAACATCAATACACACTTTAAAAGCATATACAGTGATAAAATACCTCTACCTGAAAAAGCATAATAGGTTTGAAAAGTCTGAACAAAGACGAGCTTCCTCACATCGCTGTTGTTTTTTATGACAATGTTGGCACCTTCGTTTTGCTGACATTGGCCAACCTAATAACGTCAAATTACGATTTGTAAGCACGGTCTGAATGAGCTCTCCCCTGACAGCTAGTGATGAGCTGGGTAGGTGGAGGGGAAAGGCTCCAGAGCCAGACTGTATTTACATGAACACTCTTACTCTGCTGAGATATCCAGCAGACAGAGCCGTGTTGCCTAAGTAATCGGTTTTGGCTGGTTTTGTGTTACAAATCACTGGTGCTTTAGAGGGAATGAACAGAACAGGCAAATCAAGTGATTCATCCCATTGTCCACTCCCAACTTCTGGCTAACAGAGGCTAGGGACACTCAGAGTAGGGTTTTGCATCCCTGCCCATCCTGGCTAATAGCCATAGATGGAACTATCCTCCATGAACTTATCTAGTTCTTTTTTGAACCTTGTTATAGTTTTGGTCTTCACAACATCCCCTGGCAAAAAGTTCCACAGGTTGACTGTGTGTTGTGTGAAGAAGTACTTCCTTCTTTGTGTTTTAAGCCTGCTGCCTATTAATTTCACTGGGTGTCCCGGAGTTCTTCTGTTATGTGAAGGAGTAAACACTTCTTTATTCACTTTCTCCACCCCAGTCAAGATTTTATAGACTATTATATCCCCTTAGTTGTCTCTTTTCAAGCTGAAAATCCCTGTCTTTTTAATCTCTCCTCATATGGAATCTGTTCCATGCTCCTAATCATTTTAGTTGCTTTTCTCTGTACTTTTTCCAATTCCAATATATCTTTTTTGAGATGGGGTGACCAGAACTGCATGCAGTATTCAAGATGTAGGTGTACTGTGGATTTATAAAAAGTTCAGGAGCTTGGTTTGCCAGACTGATCAGTAAAGCCAATGCTGGCAACCTATGTTAAAAGGCCACAAAACACCAAGCCTCTGGACTGCACTGACACGCAGAAAACCTTATAAGCCAGCCACTGTCAGCCAATTTTAGACATATGTAATGAGGCTGTTAAGAATGCTGGAGACACAGCACAGTTTATGCAAACAAATATGGCTGTTGCATCATACCTTCTATTTAAGCAAGAGATACCATGCACTACAAACTGGAAGACAATGTTAAGTGCATTATCACTTGTTAATCCTGAAGTTGGACACTAGTTCTGAACAACACCAGCAAATACGCACCATCTTTCTGCAAGAAACTCAACTGACTTGTTAGAAGCAGCGGTGCAACAGTGAAAGACTCAGTAGTTGAAAAGGAGAAGAATTCTCTCACCACATTAAAAAATGTGCATACATGGCTGATGAATTCACCAATGCACATCAAATACTAAGTAATCGTGTACATTATCTTGATGTCAGTGGTAGGCCAATAGATGCATCTCTAGATGTTTAGATTATAGAAGATACACTGGCTGCATCTGTGACAACCCACAGCTTAGAAGAGTTAAATGCTTGTAAATTGAACCCCAAACAGATGGCTGCTTGTGCATTTGATGGAGTTGCAAACTTCTCTGGAAGACATAGTAGAGTACAAGCTCTGCTCAGAGGAAAGTGTAACCCTAATCTCTCCTATACACACTGCAGAGGCCATCTATTCCAACTAGCACTAGTACAAGCTGCAGAATCTTCAAAAGACATTTTAAAAGCCATAAACGTAAAGTCTTTGTTATACTCTTTTTTCAGCAAGAGTCCAAAAAGACTGATTGTCTTGGAAAAAATAAAAGTTCAGATTACTCCAACCTGGGAAAACCCACTGACTTTCTCATGAGCGATCCTTGGCTGTTGTCGTAAAATTACTGCAACTGTTATTACTGGCTTTGGAAAGTATCTGCCAAGATGTGGTGGATCTATGTGGTGTGGCTGGTGGACAACTTTTGCTACTAAGTTCAGAGAACATTATTGCCATTCTCTCTCTTGTAAGTCTACTGTTGAAATCACTTGAGTCATTAAACAATGCCATCCAGGCATCTGCTCCAACAGTAGAAGATCTTTGTTCAGCAATAGAAGCTACACTTGGATCCATCAGAGAGAGAGCCACTGAAAACACACTGAAAGAAGCACAGACTTCAGTCCAGAGGTTGACTAATGAAGGCATTTAAGTGAAGACGACAAGAAGTGTTTGTTAAGCCACCTGAAAAAGTGCAGAGACGTGATTCTTACAAAATTTACAATAGCGACTTACAATAGCGACTTCATAGACTATCAACTTCTATGTAACTTTACAGATGCCTGTCTTATAAAACACAAAGTTGCGTGGAGTGAGGCACTACAAGCAATGGGGTTGCTATGTGATCAGGACAGAACAGAGAATTTGAACAGCGTGGAAAGTCATCCGATGAATGAATGAAGATTTTGATTTCATCTTCTTTATCACCACTAGTGGTCTGACCCCATCTTTGTGCTGTTTCCTGGGACGAAGGAGATAAGAATTCGTCTCTTGCTACTCTCACTCACAACAGATAGAGGTGAGCCTTCTTTTTCCTCATTAAATAGAATTTTATGTTCTGAAAGAAGTGGCCTTCTGCCTGATCATGAGCATATCATAAAAGACAGGAAGTACCAAGCACATGAGAAGCCACCAAAGATGAATGCACTGCATTCAAGAAGTTCATTAACAGAGTTGTGCAGAATTACAACAAGAAACCCAGAAGGATGTAGATATAGTGCTTCATAGTAGGCTTGAGCCACCAACTTTAATTTGTGTGATAACTTTAAAACATAAGTTTAATCTAATAAAATAGTTATGAATCATTTTTCGGTTTTTACTATGATGCCATACAGCCCATCTTCACCCTCGCGGTCTCATCCCTCATTCACTCTCAACCCCCTGTAAATTTGAACACCCCCCTAATTTCAATTCCTGGAGAAAACACTGTACACAGATTTTCCTGAATGATACTCAACTCCCACAGCAACAACATTCATATAGCACCTTCAATCTGAAGACTCCCAAAGCACTTCACCATGATTTGAAATCATTTCTCCTGTATCTGAAATGCAGCCACCTCCATGGTGGAATGCTGCAGTGGTTTAACAGCACACACCAACCTTGCTTGAGAGTTTCAGGACAGGAAATACAGAAAAAGCTTCTATCCAGTTGAAAGAGCAAGGAAAATATTTATGGAAATAAAATAGAATGTAATTTCCTTGCTGGTGTTTGACCAGGGCAGCAGAATCAAGGAGGAAAGAAACCTATTTAGAACACGTAAGGACTGTGTAAGTGCCTTCTTCTGTATTGGGATTATGCAGGGGTTAATGGTACTATGAAGGCACCTCCTTCACCTCATTGGACTCAACATTTCCCCCTTTGATGGTGGAGGCCTGGAGTAAATCAGTCTCACTGCAGAAAGCTTTTATTGCTCACTCTGGTTTTTATTATTTAATATTTACAAAGTAGGCCTCTGGGTAGGCCCAGTGAGTACTTTTCAACCAAACTAAAAGATACAAGTTCATAACACAAAAAGGGAATCTCTTTCCCTGCCTCCTCTCTAGGCTGTTCTTGTTACTTTGGCTGCTGGGTGCCAGCCCCTTCTCAAACAATCCATTAGCGGGGTTGCTTCCCCTACAGCACAGGTGTCAAACACAAGGCCTGCGGGCCGAATCCGGCCCGCCAGCTTGTGTTATCCGGCCTGCAGGCTGAATCCGGCCCGCCGGCTTGTGTTATCCGGGCCGGCAGTTTTTTCTGAGCCGAGCTCAGTAAAAGTGTGCAAGATCTCGCATCAGTGCGTGTTACCGCGAGATCTCGTCTTAAAAAGGAAAAGGCCATCACTCTCTCACACTCTGCCGCTGAATTTCACCCTGCAGGGAGATTTCACGGCGGAGAGTGGAGTCTGCGAGTACCTGTGAGTCCCTGCTGTGTGTTCCACTCTCCTACTCTGCTGCCAAATTTCACCCTGCGGGGAGATTTCTCGGCGGAGAGTAGAGTATGTGGTGTTTTAGTGTTTAGTGTTTTACTGGTTTAGTGTTTAGTTTGTATGCGTTTGTTTAGTGTTTTAGTGTTTAGTTTGTATGCGTGGCCCCCTTGAACTGAATTTAATTTAAATGTGGCCCGCCATAGGAAGTGAGTTTGACACCCCTGCCCTACAAGGACGACAGCAGCCTTCCATTCAGGAGAAGCCTTTTCTCACTGCTGCAGTTTGTCTCCCATCTCTCCTCACTCTCTCTCACCAGAAAAAGGGTTTTTTTTAGAAGGTCACGTGCAGCCCTTAATTGAACTCAGGCGTCTCTAGTTGACCTGAGGTAACTTCTTCTCAGCTCATCTGCAGAAGGGCCTTTACCATTCTAGGAATGATATATTTGCTTTTCACCACTGAATGGTGGCTTCCGCTCTGACTTCATCACAGGTATAAAGAGCAGAGACGAAAACACTGTTGTAACTGCTATCCTGTTAAATCCTGTCTTTCGGTCTTGTGGGATATTGCAGACACAGCGTATCAGCACAGGTCTGGTCAATAACAACAGTAAAGCCAGCCTCACCTGGACTGTGGAGAGTCCTGTGGTTCTATGAACGGAGCAGGAGTCTCCTGTCTCTTGGGTTTCTGGACACTACTGCTAGGTGAAGGCCTCTCCCCGCTGAGGCGATCCTGTAATGAGCTTTCTCTGTTGAGGTTAACTTCGGAATATGGGCACCCTACTAACCTGTGTTGAAAACAAAGACATTCTATTACGAACCTTATTAGATCCTCTAGCCCTACCATGCCCACCCTCCCCAAAACAGGGATGGATGCATCTACAAGCGCAAGAGAGTGCAGCAATTTGGGGGAATAGAGTGAAGGGAGGTATGTGGGCACGAGACCCCTGAGCTGTTCACAGACTGCTTAGCAGCTGCATGCCAGACATGTTCAATGGGCAGTATGGATGTGGTAGGGGGCATGGAAGAGAGAAGGCAGACCAGAGGAGGACCTGCCAAGGAGGCTCTGCTCTGAGTTGCACAGGTGACTTCAGTGGGTTGACACCAATGTAAATGAGAGCAGAATCTGGACCAGAGCAAAGGTCACTGATGGACAATTAGACAAGGAGAGAACTGAGGAAGGATTTGAAAGAGGACAGTGAGGCTGCATGGTGCACAAGGTCAAGATAGGGTGTTCCAGGCACAGAGTAGCACAAAACCAGGCACCAAATATCTTATCAGTGGAGGAGACAAAGGGAGCATCAAGGTATCTAAGAAGGTGTCAGGCTGAGCTGATCTGGCGAGCAAAGTGAAACTGCAATGTCCAAAGTTCAAAAGAGTGAATTTCCTAACAAGAAAACGATGAGTGAGAGTTCAGAGTAAGCCCTCCACTGACGGTCCCTCTCCATTGTGGGGTAACCCTACTTTACAGCTCTGTTGGGAACAGATTTATGAGTACTAATAAATTAAGGCTCAAAACTTTTCTGAGACCTAGGTATTATATACACTATTTTAGAGATAGGGAAACTAAGCTACAAAATAGCAGTCGCAGAGCCAAGATTAGAAACCAAGATCACATGATTCCCAGTGCTGGCTCTACCTACTAGACAACACCAACTCGTTAACCATAGCTATTCTACATTAGCCTCCTTGCCTGTTCAGAAATTCATATGAAACTACAACAGTATTTTGTACCTCTATCGCACATTCTGTCTGAGAATTTCAGAGCACTTCACACGAAAGAAAAGCCAAGTATTATCGTTATAAACAATAAATATCCCTTATGTGAGGTAGGCAAGTATGAACCCATTTTACAGAGGGAGAAAACTAAGACAACAGAGAGTTTGACTCCTCCAAGCTCACACAGGAAGTCAATAGCAGAGCAAGGAATTGGAGGCCTAGTTCTCCTGACAGTTATACGTTAACAGCTACACCATGCTCCCTTTCCCTTAGGTCACCTTCTTGTGCATTGCTTTCAGGTATGCTATTTTATGAAGAGGAATAACATTAATGATAGCGAATGGTAGAAATCAGAGAGAATTAATAATGGGGCAGAAATCTGGATACTCATAACGTTGAAATACGATCTAGTTTCTGATATCAATAGTGCAAGCTGAACTAATAGTCAAGCAGCTTATTTAGACACAAGAGGGAGCTGCAGCTAAAGAGATGACAGTATCTACAGAATAACAAGACCCATGCAGTGAAAGCGGATATAGTTGTACTGTTACCATGGACAACAAAAGTCAGGCAGCTAAAACCCTTGTGCCGAGCTTTGAAAATGATCCCTTACAGTCCAGGTGCACGTACGTATAATGTGTTCCATATCGGGGTCCCCTGACATGACCAATACCCTGGCAGCCGGGGGTAGGGCACCCCTGCCCTGCTACTCCCGTCATATCAGCAGCACCTAGTAATGAAAATAGTTAAACAATGTATTTTTTTACACTTGAAGATTAGGCAAGAGAAGAAAAATGTAATGTCATGGCACGACGTCACAGCCTCACCTAGCGGGAGCTGCATGGTGTGCCCGGTTTTTGCACACCAGCCCACAGGGTGAATGTCAGGACTGTCCGTGTCGACCCAGAAATCATAGCCGTGATCCCAACCATCAAAATGTATCTAAAAGGGAAGCCAAACAAATACAGACCACACCAGCAGTGAGGGAGAGAGTTAGGGTTAGGACTCAGCTTTCATTTTAGCCTCTCCCCCTGCTCTCTATTAAACTTGCTCAATTTTTCAAAAAAAAAAAAAATTTCCTTTGGAGTGGAAACTTTCCATGCTGTATGTCACACGCAATCCTTCCTCTGACCCGCTCAATGTACTACTCTTTTCCTGACCCCTGCATCCGCAGTTACAAAGAACAAGATTCTGGTGACACAGTCCAATCTCAAGGCCCACAACAAGGCACAGGGTACGTGACTATTTAGTCACACTCTTATCTTTGGGCTTAATATTTGCAAGCTGAATTGCTTATTTAATTGGCTTGCATTCTAGGAATCCAAAAATGTTGTTATGGAAAATGAGTTAGTACCGTTTTTGCACTGAATAACTAGACCTCTTTGTTTTCCACACTGGTGTAGCTATGTTGGTCCCAGGATGTTAGAGAGACAAGATGGGTGAGGTAATATTCTTTACTGGGCCAACTTCTGTTGGTGAAAGATGAGCTTTCAAGCTACACAGAGCTCTTCTTCAGATGTGGGAAGGTACTCAGGGCTTGTCCACACTCACAGTGCTGCAGCTGCACCAATGACGACACTACCTATCCCAAAGTGAGAGCTTCTCCCAGCAACGTAGGTACTCCAGCTCAGCCCGAGGCTTAAGCTATGTCAATAGGAGACGCCCTTGTAGAGCGCTATCTACGAGAGGGGTAGGAGGGTTAGGCCAGTGTAACTATGGCCTGGTCTATATTAGAGAGTTTTGGGGCTGGTGTACACACAATCATCTCCCCGCTGACAAAAACTGTCCAGTTTTTTTCAACAAAATAAAACCACCTCAACAAGAGGCGTACAGCTTTTGTCGGCAGAGCCACGGCAATGCAATGTCAGTGTAGACGCTCCGTCCTCAGAGGGGTGGAGGGGCTGTCATACTTTCAGGCTGGAGTGGTGAAATTGAAAAGTGGCTGGGAGCGGGGCCCTGACTGCTGCAAGCCTGGGATGACTGGTTCTCAGCTCCCAGCTGTGAGCTGGGACTGGGCAAAGCACAGCCGCTGTCATCCGGCTCTCAGCTGTGAGGGGAGGCACGGGCGGCTGCCCCCCAACTCCCAGCTGCAAGACAGGACCTGGCAGAATGAGGGCGGACAGGTGGGATGCAGGTGGCTGCTGTCTGGCTCCCAGCTGAGACCAGGGAGGGGAGAAATCCCCGCAAGCTGCCGGCTGGGGGCGGAGAGCAGGGGGATAACCCACAGGGAGCCAGGGAGCCTGTGGGCTCCTGGCAGGGAGCTGAGAGACAGGGCTCCGCACACTGCCCCTTAGGTCAGTGGAAGTGCTCCTGGTGAGGATGTACGTCAGCAATCACAGACCAGTGTGGACATCAGCCACTGCTGTAATTATAGCGGTGGCTGAACGTCAGCATAACATATGTCAACACATTTTTCTAGCGTAGACAAGGCCTCTGTCAATCAGGGGTGTGGGCTTTCCACACCCCTGAGCAACGTAGTTATACTGACATAAGCTGGTAGTATAGACCACCCAGAACCGCACAGCTAAATACAAGGCGGAACAGATTGTTTAGGGTACGTAGTTATCACATATTCTAAGAGACCATTCAAGGTGAAATGGCCCATTAACACCTCTTCAGTCATAGGACAAAAGAGGGGGTTAGTGGGTTAGATTGTTCTAATAAGTCATAAATCCACTGTTTTTACTAAGGGCTCGTCTATACTACAAGGTTAAGTTGACATAAGGCAGCTTATGTCAACTTAACTATGGAGTTGTACATCCTGCAATGCTCCTCCCGAAGGTTTAACTCTCCTGCTACACCAACATCATAAAACCACCTGGACGAAGAGTGTAAAGCTTAGGGCAACACAGAGCGATGCAGAGTTAGCATACACACTACGTTGCTTGTGTTGCCCTAAGTGGCCTCCAGGAGATGTCCCACAATGCCCATCACGAGCACCCCGGTCACCAGCTTGAACTCCAGTGCCCTGCAGCCAGGCACGCAGGCATGCGCCCCTCCGCTTTTAAGGGCATGGGAAATTGCTCTTCCTATTTGTTCGGCATGGAGAGCTCACATAGCACCTGCCCAGCTGACCACGTCAGCTCCTCACAGCAAATGCGCTCCTGTCTGGAGTACACCAGAGGTGGTGGATCTGCTTGGTCTGTGGGGAGAGGAGGCTGTTCAGTCAAAGCTCTGCTCAAGCTACAGGAGCTTTCATACCTCCAGGAAGATTGTTTGTAGCATGGAGGAGAATGGGTCCGATAGGGACACGCAGCAGTGCTGCGCAAAGATCAAGACGCTGAGGCAGGCAAACCAGAAGGCAAGGGAGGCCAGTAGACGCTCTTGTGGGTCTCCAATCACATGCTGCTTCTTCAACGAGCTGTATGCCATCCTTGGTAGCAATCCCACCTCCACTGCCAAGAGCTCCGTGGATGCTTTAGGGGGGGTTGAAGACAGTGCCCAGAAGAGTGAACCCCGAGGACCACATGTGGACGAGGAAGTGGAGTGGAGGAGGATGGGGGACAGGCAATGGGGCTATCTGGTGGCATGGAGACCCAGGACCTCTTTTTAACTCCAGAGGGGTCCCAGCACTCCAGCTCTGGTGTGCCCGATGCAGGAGGGACAAGCTCCAGTAAGTACTCATTGTGCTTCAGTGCTGCAGGGAGACATGAGGCAGCACTCCGCTTTTTTAAAAATCAGAGTAGAAGAGGGACTGAAAGAACCAACACAAGTACAGTTTATATCTGCTTCTCATTCCACAGGCAGAGGGGGCCCTGCGGAAAAGTTTTTTTATGCACAGTGGGATGTCCTGGGAATCCTCCATAGAGATCTCTAGGAAACTTTCCTGGAGGTACTCTGCATTCCTCTGCCGAAGGTTTCTTGGGGGTGCTGCCTTGTTTCTTCCCCCACAGTAGGAAGCTTTGGTGTGCCAGTTGGCAATTAGTTCTGCAGGCACCATAGCAGCACATAAGCAAATAGCATACAGGTCCAGTCTGCAGCTGCACACATGCAGGAGCTTCACCCTTGCATCCTCGTTTACCCTCAGGAGCTATCACCCCTGCCTGTGGAAAACAGTGCCACTATTCAGAATAGTAGCCCATGGCACTTGTAGTGATACCTCCTCTGAACTCTCCCCCACCTTTTGTTCCATTTTGCCCTCCCTGGGCCGAGCTCACCATGGCTGAGGCTCCTGCCATGCTGTGTGCCTACCAAGGGAAAGTGAGAAAGTTGTTTCTAACTTATTTGGATCAAGGCTGCGAGTGCACTCATGATACTGCCTCTGTCTATTATTTCTTTAGCTTCTGCAGGTGTGCCCTTCTGGTTCTCCTCCTGCACAACGGCTGAGTGGCTCCACCTGATAAGAAGACTAATCAAGAGGCGTTAAGGAAGACATGTTCCAGGAGATTATCGCAATTCTGTGGTGCTTCGAGTTGCAAGCAGAAAGCGTGGAAAGAAGCTATCAATGAAAAACAGCGAATGGATAGTCAGGGTAGAAAACACGGGTAGGAGCCGATGTTACAGCTGCTCAAGGACCAAAGTGACATGCTGAGGTACCTGACTGAACTTCAGGTGTAACACATCCGTGCTCGCTTCCCCCTGCAGCCTCTACAGAAAGGCCTTTCAAGCCCTCCCACACTCCCCCCACACATCCCTTGCATGTTCCTGGCCTGTCGCAATACCCCATGCACTCCACCCAGAGGGAGATGTTTCACAATGGGAGCTGGACACACACCCAGCTGTGAAAGCCTCACTGGAAAATGTGCTTTTGATTTTCCTGTTCCTTGCAGAAGATAGAAATGTTTGCATGGGTGTTTGATAAAAATGTGCTTATTGAAAGAGAATGAATTTTTATTTGTCTCCTGCATACTGTGATTGTTGCTAAAATTCAGAGACAGTGCCAATAGGTGCATTTGCATTGTAAAATTACCGCACACACAACAATCATTACAAGATTCATAATATGGTGCAAGAAAACAATGCCTGGCTCAATGGATGACAGAAATCCACATACTGGGAAAATGTCTTTCTGTCAAATGACTGATTGTCAAATGTCAATGACTGTCAAAATGGTCCTTCAAAACCTTTCTGATTGAAACAGCTCCCCGTTGAGCCCCTCTAACAGCCCTGCTATGTGGCTGTTCAAAAGCAGTAGACAGACAAAGTACCTCACCACTCCACCCCTGCGGAAACTTTTCCCCCTTACCGTCACAAATGTTATGCAGAGCACAGCAGGCTGCTAAGACCATGGGAATATTTTCCTCACTGAGGTCTCACCTGTCACCAAAGGTACATTCAACAATCACTCTGCATCTGCTGAGCCTGTTGAAGTGCTCCTGGATGCAGTCAAATTCGCCAGTATAAGGCTTCATGAGCCACAGGAGCAAGGGGTTAGGATAGGTCTCCAAGAATCACTACTGGCATTTCCGCTTCCCCAATGGGAATCTTCTGGTCTGCAAAGTTGTCCTGTTTGCAGCTTCCTGTACAGGCCGGTGTTCCTGAAGATGTGTGTGTCATGCACCTTCCTTGACCACCCCGTGTTGATGTCGGTGAAATGACTGTAGTGTCATCATCGGATTTGCAGCTCATGAAATCACAGAATATTAGGGTTGGCAGGGACCTCAGGTCACCAATCCCCTGTTCAAAGCAGGAACTAAATCATCTCAGCCAGGACTTCATCAAGTCGGGCCTTAAAAACCTCTAAGAACGGAGATTCCCCCACCTCCATAGCTGCAGTGGCACAGGAGCCAGCAAACAGAGCTGTGAACAGGGGCGTCTGAGTGGGAGTTCTGTTGGAGAAGGGAGGAGTCAAACCCCTGGTCCTTAGGGGCAGTGAGTGAGTTTTGTGGGAGTTGTGTGTTCTTGTTTTGTTTTGCTTGGTTTTTCCCTTCAATTTGCAGGAGCTGGTACTGAGTGAATGCTGAGAGCAGCTGAGCCTAATTACAGGGTGGGGCAGCCCTAGTTGTGGGGCCTATAAAAGTAGCCACTCAATCAGGCAGCAGCAGAGCTGCCAGCCAACAGACTATAAACAGAGGAGTTTGCCTGGGAGTTTGCAAGGGGAGGTGGCTGGCTGGCTCGGGGTTTGTTTTGTTGGCATGGTTTTTTTCCCCCTCCCTGACAGGACGTAGGTGAGGAAGCTATGCCAGACACAGAGGTGTCAGTGGTAGTGACCCAAGCAGTGGAAGAGACAATGAAGATGACTGGATGTGGGAGCTGTGGGATGTACATGGTCGTGGTGGGGGTACTGCAAAAGAGCTTTATTTGTATGGAGTGCCTCCTGACAGCTGAGGGAAGAGAAGAGCTGGGGCTTGGAGATGCAGGGAGAAACTCTGGCTGAGTTTAGAAGAGGATTCGAGCAGATGATGGAGCAAAGGCATGAGGAGGCTGAAGGGAAAAGCGTGGATTTGCAGATGGAAGGAGGACCAAAGAACTTTGAGGGGAGACTGCTGGGAGAGGAAATTGGCCAGTGGAAGCATGTGACTACGAGAACCAGGCAGAGGTAAATATAGGCTAGTGAAGGAGAAATAGAGCTCAAGAACAGGCTTGTAGAGTTGGAAAATGAAGGAGGAGCACAGCAGGTGGTAACTGAAGGTGGGAGGGCAAGGAAGAAGAGAAGAGCAGCTAGCTCTATACAAAGAGTGGATGAGCCAATGGAGATACCACCAAATAAGAACCCCAGGGGGCTCCAGGATGGGCTGCAGAAGATTGAAAGGGAGAGTAGAAGACGAGAGGACTTGCAGCCAGAAAGAAGAGGGGAGAGACTGAAGAACTGCATTGTCACCAGGAAAAGGCAGGTCTACGTGTCTGGGGATTCCCTGCTGAGAAAACAGGCCTGTAACCAGAGCTGCTCCGGAGAACAGATGGGTGTGCTGTTTGCCTGGTGCTAGGGTATGAGATGTGGACCTGAAGAGGCTGAAGAGAATCCTAGCGGGAGCAGAAAAGAATCCACTGACTGTCCTTCATGTGGGAACAAATGATATGGCTAGATTCTCACTGGAACGAATCAAGGGAGACTATGCCAGGCTGGGGAGGGCTCTTAAGGAAACTCGGGCTCAGGTGATCTTCAGTGGGATTCTGCCAGTTCGTAGAGCAGGACAACAAAGGCATGATCAACAGACGGCTCAGGCAGTGGTGCTATAGGGAGGGCTTTGGGTGTCTGGGTGCTGAGTCTTGCCCACATGCTCAGGTTTTAACCGATTGACATATTTGGTATTGGGAAGGAATTTTCCCCCAGGGCAAATTGGCAGAGGCCCTGGGAGTTTTTCGCCTTCTGCAGCATGAGGCACAGGTCACTTGCTGGTGGATTCTCTGTACCTTAAGTCTTTAAATCATTATTTGTTGACTTCAATAACTCAGTCTTAGGTTAGGGGTCTATTAGAGGAGTGGATGGGTGAAGTTTTGTGGCCTGCGTTGTACAGGAGGTCAGACTAGATGATCATAATGGTCTCTTCTGACCTTATAGTCTATGAGTCTATAACCCATTCCAGTGCCCATTCCACCCACCTAGTGAAAATTCTTCCTAATATCCAAACTAGAACTCCTTCACTGAAACTTGAGACCATTGCTCCTTGTTCTGTCATCTTCCACCATTGAGAACAGCCTGGAACCCCCTTTAAAGTAGTTGAAGGCCTCTATCAAATCCCCCCTCACTCTTCTCTCTTGCAGATTAAACAAGCCTAGTCCCCTCAGCCTCTCATAAATTATGTGCTCCAGTCCCCTAATAGTTTTCGTTGCCCTCCATTGGACTCCAATTTGTCCACATCCTCCCTGTAGTGGGGGGGCCCAGAACTGAACACAATAGTTCAAAAGGTGACTTCACCAATGCCGAATAGAGGGAAATAATCACTTCCCTTGATCTGCTGGCAATGCTCCTAGGAATGAGCCCAATATGCTGTTAGCCTTCTTGGCAACAAGGGCACACTGTTGATGCATATTCAGCTTCTTGTCCACTGTAACCCCCAGGTCCTTTTTTGCAGAACTACTGCCTAGCCAGGTGGCCCCGTCTGTAGCTGTGCATGGGATTCTTCTGCCCTAAGTACAGGACTCTGCACTTGTCCTTGTTGATGCTGGACTGCAGGATCAGCCACATTGTGTTCATAACACTCATCACAATACTGGAGATCAGTGCAGGAGCCATGCTTTCAGATAGAGATGGTGGGCATACTGTTTACAAGGACTGTTGAAAAGCAGCATGAAACATAATAGGAAACCATAGAATGATGGGACGAAGAAAACTGCATCATGGGACAGAGAGCCTGCCCCCACGAGGCACTGAGAACCCTTCCCAGAACACCCAATGTCAGGTGAGTTGCACAGTGGGGAGCAACCTATGATGCACTTCTCTCCCTGTCAGTGCAAGAGCACCTACTGCTACCACAAGGAGCATTGTGTAGACATGCAACGGTGGTTTAATTACAGTGGTAGATGAATGTTGACATAACTTAAGTCGACAACTTTGTAGTGTAGCCTTAGACCATGATTTTTAGTGTCTAGCAAAGTGATGAATTTAAGCTCCCAGGCTCCTCTTTGGAAGGCGTTGTGCAGGTTTCCTTTGAGGGTGGGGACTGAGAGGTCAGTTCTGAAGGTATCGTCCTGTGAAAAGTGCTCACCACCAGGTGATAGGGTGCTTTTGTCTTATATTTCTGTGCGAGGTTATATGGTTGTCTGGTTTCACACACACACTTGTTATTGGGGCATTTAGTGCACTGGATGAGATAGTCACTGGATGTTATAGGCATGTGTAGGATTCATAGATCTTGAAAGGCGCATTCTGAAGGGTTCTGATCACGAGAGCAGTGGAGCTATGTCTGCAGGTTTTGCACCTGCTGTTATGACGGGGTCTGGTGCCACTCTGAGTTGGTGCGTGCTTGTCTGTGCGGAGCTTGCTTCTGATGATGAGCTTGGTGAGATTGGGGGGTTGTCACCCTATCGCCTGCAGGTGAACACTTATCACAAAGTGATCATTCTATGTCTGACGCACCAGTCCTCTGCACAACGCTCTCAAAGAGTAACACTAAGGGCTTGTCGACATTCGCACTTATGCCAGCAAAACTTTTGTCACTCTGGGATGTGGAAAAAACACTTCGCTGAGCGACATAAGTTTTGCCGGCATAAACCCGAGTGTAGCTACGTTATGTTGACAGAAGAGAGCTCTCCTGCCAACATAATAAAACAACCTAAACAACTGACAGTGCTGTCTACACTCGCACTTATGCTGGCAAAACTTATGTTGCTCAGTTCTTTTCATATCCGAGCGACAGCTGGCAAAAGCACAAGTGTAGACAAGCCCTAAAAAATCATAGACTGAATAGAGACGCTAGATTTATGGCTTATTACAACGTCGCTGACAAACCAACTAATAACCACCCACACAGCTGCCTTTCCTTCCCATGAGCCCCTATGACTGGAGAGGTGTTAACATGCCACTTCACCTTGAGTGGTCCCTTGAAATATGTGTTAACTACTTATGCTATGCAATCTGTTCCACCTTGTATTTAGCTGGGACATTTGGATTACCTTTCCCAGACCTGAAGAAGAGCCCTGTGTAAGCTTGAAAGCTTGTCTCTTTCACCAACAGAAGTTGTTCCAATAAAAGATTTTGCCACCTAATGGTTGTTTGGTGGTCTAGATGATGTGAGCAGATGTTCTTGATAGTTTCCAGTGGACATGTGGCCACAACGCTAATTACAGCATTGTAACTAGTAAGACTTGATTCTCATTAGTGATCTCAGAGGAGAGACCAAGAGGTGAATGGATCATAGACAGAACTCCACTCTCATCCTAGTGGTGGTCCTGCCATGTCAGTATGGAGGCACATTACTAGGGAGCTCCCACTGCTGTTGTGTTTTGTAGATTGCCATTCAGTGTCTGACTGTCAGACCAGCACCTTTCACCAGCCATATAGTTACAAGAAAATAAAAAGACAAATTAAAACGCATTTATGTGCTGATTACATGTTAGTGAGTGGAGCCACTCATCACATAAACCTGGGCTTATCTTGACTGTGGGTTTCCCTTTTCAGTTCACCCTTAAGGTGAGCTCACCCGTTGCGGATGAACTTCTTGTTAGTAGTCTATCAGTGCTCCACTCATTCACACAGATCATGAAGAAATTGCTCAAGGAAAGGTGAAACCATTTCAGCAAATATCATTCTAATAGTGACAATAGTAAGTGGTACCAACACAACTCACATGGGACACGAGTGAAACATCATTTCAAGACTGGACTAGTTTGCTTTCCAGATCCATTATTTGTAAGGATCTTGTCATTTTCATACCAAGGAGGAGCCAATCTCAGCACATTCTGTACCTCAAATCATCTATATTCCTTGACAGAGGGGCACTGTGTTTTGCTTGAAAGGCATACCTTGATACGATGGTCTTCCTTCTCAGCTATTGTTGCCACTCTTATTAACATAGGATTTCTCCTGTCCACAGCCTCTAGCTTTGTGTTAACCTGGAACCCATGGTCTGGACGCTGTAAGAGAAGATTGTGAGTCATTGCGAGTCATACACTACTAGCTATCTTTTCTGGATAAATAGGTATGTTCCTCCACATACCACAAACAATCCTTTCTAACTTCGGGTCCCACTCCTGTGAAACTACTTTTGAGATCGAATTCAGGATTAACTGATGGGCTATGTTGGCAATTTGCTAGCAGTCAAAGACACAAATGGAGTAATCTGAGCAACACAGAGGAGTCTTTCACACTCCATGCTGGTGGCAGATTTTATCTCCCTCTTAAAAGTAAAAAATAAAAAAATAAAAAACAGAATTCACAGGAAAACTTTGACACCATAGATATAAAGATGCGCGGCTATTAACCACTCTATGTCTGCATGCAGAACTACTACTGAGATCCAAGGCATGATCCAACTGCCTCTTCGGGTATTTCGGGTATATTTCGGGACACTGGACAGCTAACCACTGTATCACTGAGTTAAATGCAGCTTAGGAGGGTAGTTACTGAAAGACACTATCATCTGACAGCTCTCTTCCATAATTTATATGATGTGATTTGGCAGATCTCATTTCAGTCACTTGTGGACGTGTTCACATCACATAAACCCCCATCACAACTAGCAACAAATGGTCCTAGTGCTGGTAACCTCAGCACAGGCCATTAATTTAATGGGCATGGCGACCCTGCTACCATTTCATTCTAGATATTATCCCTCCTTCTCAAGGGTGCAGTACACTGTGTGCAGCATGGAGGAAGATGGCCCTGCTGCTACCAGTGCTGTGGATAAACAGAGAAAGCAAGTATCCCAGGCTGCCAATCTGGCACCTTTTGCCAGCAAGAAAATCCCTTAACATCATGAAGATTTCTGGGTAATGTATCCTTCTTGGCTTTAGGATGCAGCAATCTCTAGTTAACTCCTTGAATACTACACAAAAGTCACATCCTCTCACCACAGCAACTGGAGGCAGACCAGATCTTTGCTCTGACACTGGGCTTAGAATTGCCCCTCCGGAAGAACATTCTAGAATGATAGTTTCCAAAGCAGAAAAATATTACCTGTAAGAAACATTTAAAAGTGCTATATGATTCAAACCATTTGCAGCAGAGACCTGACATGACATTTAGGGATTTCCTGGTGGAATACCCTATTTCCTTTCAAACTAGTTAACAAGCAAACAACAGCCAGAAAAAAAACTCTGGACATAAAGCAATCCTTCAAGGGAGGGCCAGACTGCCTAACATGGAGAGTCCTTGAATGAAAATTCACAGGTAAAACAGAATTTTCCCTTACTCTGCTCCCTCCATGTCAGACAGTCTTCACAGTAAGATGTGAAAAAGAGTAAATCATCCGTATGGTGGGAGGAAGGATTCAACTTATCCATGTAGAATTGAAAAGGAACTTAAGGGCTCCTGGAGCATCCTGTCCTTCTACAATATTGAACCAGCAGGGCTGAGGAAGTTGACTACAGTGTTTGAGAAAGTATTGGAGAATGACAGGCCTCCTCAGAAGATGTGTGTGATCTCTTCACCCACAAAAATCACTGCTCTTTTCACAGACTGCATAGTAACAAGGGGAGTTGTGTCTGAGGCTTTGAATGCCTCTGTTACATTTATTCCTCTGTAGCTCCTGTTTACACCTAACTTATGCTTTTCTATTTCCTCAGGATGTCCCTCAGGCAGAAGGGCAACATGCCATCTCCTATTGTATGAGGCAGACTTTGGTAACTTTGGGGACGCGGAGCTGGTTAGTTCACGGATCTGCCATGTTTGACAGAGAGTGTAACCGGGCTTTCATTGACAGCAAACTCCAAAACCCCCTTGGACCAGGAAGTAGCGAATAGGCAAGATACCTTCAGTGAGAAAAGTAAGAGGCCTACCAGCTCTGAAGCTGAGAGGTAGCTTTATTAGGACTTGTAGCCCACAGATCAAAATCATGGTGGGGATCTGCACATTGCAAGAGAACAGACATGAGTAGGGGTCCTCAGATGTGTTATGTGACTGCGATGAGATTGTCATGGGTTTCTTACAGTGTAATATGCATTCAGTCACTGACTTGTCTTTCCAAAAAGTGCTAGTCTTCAGCCCCAAGGTATGGTCACCTTGTAAAACCCAGTGTCCTTTGCTTCACCTGACTATGCCCTGATGAGTCCCTTGCAACCCCAACATCTAACCCTCAAATGACACATAGACAGGATATGCTAGAGTTTTATGAGGGCTGTAATTGGCTCTTACACTTGTTTGCTCAAATGCTTCTGAAGGCTTTTGGTAATGGCTGCTGGGCCCCACATATCATGACAAGAAGGTCACTAGACAAGGGTACGCATATACTCCTTTCATTTGAAGGGAGATATGATACTGGCATTCATGAATATCTGTGTAGAAGTTACAAATCCAAAATGAAGTACTCCACATTGAAATGCTACTTCAGCTTCTGCTGCAACAGTATCTCTGGGTGACTCTCCCCAATTATAACTTCAGTAGATATTCAGGAGGATTATTTGCATATTCTGAAACGTTGGGAAGACAATGACATCATGATGGATTTCAGTATCTCCACCTGGAATATGGATCTCCTAATAGACTTGTTGAGAGAATTGAAATCTAAAGTGGGCTGTAGCCATTGTTTCTCTTTGAATCACAAAGAATCTTGCACCCTTTCCCAAATATCTGTCTCTCCATGGAACTGGTTCTCTTGCTCCAATGCGTAGGAGATGGACTATTGCACCATTCGTCTTCTGATGCTGGGAGTCTTTTTATAGTGTTGTTTTATTTTAATTTACTTTGTGGAAAGGAAGAACTTGTCCCTGGGACAGTGAGTGACTTCTACTGAATATCCTTCCTTCCCTGATTGACTCAAGCATCTGTTTCCTGAGGTGGCTCACTGCCTGATGAGGGTCCGTCTTGAAGCACCCCTCATAGAAGTGGTGGGGGATGGCGGCTCAGACTTGAGAAATCCAAAACAAGTGAAGCTTTTGGGACTGGCTGGTTTGGAATCCTAGCCTTGGTCTTCCAACAGCAATGGCCTCCTCCTCAAGTGTAATAGGATAAGAAAGTTTGAAGGTTCTCTCACTGGAAAGAGGGAAGGATTTGTTCCCTTGTCTAAAGCTGCAGTGACTGGTTTGCTTCTATGCTCCCCAAAGAGTATACCAAGAAAATATGTGAAAGTGAAGCCACAGTTACCTGTGGGAATCATCTCTGGAAGTCTGGTGTGGACAGTGAACTTTAGCCAGTTGAAGCATCAATGCTGAAAAAGCTGCTAGGGAAATCTAGTTTAAAGTAGATCTTATTTAATGGTTTTTCTGTGGGTTTTTTCCCACTCACAATGACTCCCCAACTGAGTACAGACCTCCACAATAAGACTTCAGCCAGTAACTTCAGGGCTGTGGCAGCTTTATCCAAGTTTAGTCTGAGCGACGATCTTATTCTCTTGTCTGTGTGGTTGGGAGGAATATTCCCTTGGCTGGTACAATTATGCCCATTACTAAAGAGGCTGCAGCAAGCTTAATTTTAGGTAGAGTAATGAAGACCTTTTAATCATTAGGTACAAGTAAATCTTGACAATCAATTCCCACTCCACTGTCATCATACCCTCATAAACCAGGCAAAGAAGAATTACATAGTTCCTGCTAGGTTTTCTAAGGATTTTTTTTTTGGTGGGGGGAGAGGAGGGTTCGTTTTCTAACAACATAAGCACTTGTGAAGTTAGACCCCCCAATCCTGCTTAATTCTGAAAAGCTTAGCTGAAAGTCCAGGTATCTCACTTATAGCCCTAACTTTACAGCTTTCTCCTCTTAGAAGGCTCTAGGTGAGAGATTCTCTTGTTGGAGGTTCCAAGATCTTGCGCTGTTCCATTAGGAACTGCCCCAAACCCTGAGGGAAGGTGAGGGAGGGGCAGAGTGAACGGGAGAGTGCATCGCTAGGGGGATTCAAAGGACAGTCTGTTGGCATGCCTCCTGAAGGAAAATTACTAGTCGCACACCCTCCTGTGGGATCCCTGGAGACTGAAAGGGGAGAGGAAGTAGGACCATCTCTCATGGAAAAGGATCACTTCACCCCATGCTCCTTGCTGCTGAGTCCAGGCTGAGCGAGCACTGACCACACACAGAACGAGGCGTGAACTGGAGACTGGCTCCTTGATATCAGAAAGGTCACAGCAGCTGACCTCTTTCATGGCAGCTCAGCTCCTGCAAGCAGAACAGCTTGTGGAGAAGGTGGAACCTTGGTGGCCTTCTCAACCATCTGAGCAGGGACCGTGCTCACAGGCTGGCCTGGAGTAGAGATTTCCCGCTCTACATCGTTGCCGTGGGACTTCACCTTCCTCCGGAGGGTCAGGGGACTCCAGTGAATGTTTCCTCCTCTGTAAGCAGCGGGGATATGGGTCCCATGCCTACGTAAGAGGTGTGAGGCTTACTTCTGATTCCATGCCAACGATTCTGGCCTGCTGTCAGTGAAAGGAGCTTTCCCGTGGCCTGCGTGACAGTCTCAGCATGGCCCTTTCCAACGCAATGGCTGGGAGCTTCCCCTTGGTCCCAGGAACTGCCTGCGGAAAGTGCCAGGAGGCTGCTGTCTGTATCTGCTATTTCTGTGGTTGCAGGGAGGTGCTGCTCTTCACACCCTCCTCACAAAGACAAAAGATCTTTTATTTTTTTAAGTTTAGCAGTTTTTGAGGAGAAAAACCTCAAAGCCAGTGTAGAAACTGAGCGCCATTCAGTTAAAAATGTTTTAAAAATTGTGCAAAAGCTCCTGTACAAAGGGAGCCCTGGAGTCTGCCATGTCTGCCACTTGGAGGCAGAGAATTCTGGAGAGCGTCTCCTGCGGGGTCATCCTAAATCCAGGTTCAGAGCAAAGATCTGGTCTGCCTCAATTGCATGGAACTGTGGGGGAACTTCCTCCACTGTGAAGACTCGAACATGGATGGGACTGATAATGGTACAATCTATAGTAATATTCTGACCCAATGACACAAAAAAACTTCACCAACCAGTTTAAATGCTCTTGCTGGGGCTGCCTGGGAACTGGTTTCTTCCAAATATTTCTCCCAAGAAAAGCTTTTTGAATCCTTGTACTCTGGAAAAGATGAAGGACCAACTTAACAGTGAAATTAAAAAAAACAAAACAAAAAAAACAATCAACTATAAAACCACCACCACAGAAGAGCAACTATGTAATACATGGCTATTCTGTGAATTTAGCACTCACAAAAGATGGCACATTGACATCCTTGCAGAATTAAGCCATCTGTTTATTCACACAAAACATTTACAATACAGGCAGTAGCAATGCAAGTTTCCAGCACACAATGAGCTTCAACCCAGAGCTGGAAAAAGGAGGGTAGTTCATTTATTTATTGCTCAATCAATTCTTGGTCTCTTGAGTAAGTTGCCAAATAGAGCCAGTCATGGGTTTTCGTGATGTGAACGGAGATCACCCAATTAATTTCCTATACTGAAGGCTTCTGAACAGCTATCAGATGGTAGAGACTTTCCATCACTTCCTACCTATCCATAGGCTGAATACAAATTAGTAACCTGGAGGTGAAAGGCTATATCTCCCATCATCATCATCTCAGGAAGTTAAACTTATTTCCCGTATTTCAACACCAGTGCAATGTGCTCTTCTTAGCAGCACACCGCAAACTACATTTTAAAAAACTGTTCTATATCTTTTTTAGAGCTGCTATTTATTCCCATCTTGGTAGCCTGAATTTGTGGGTCTCAGTGTTGTTCCCTTTGGACAGCTGTGCACATCACAAAACCACACAGCTGGCAAATGGAAGACTCCCTTGTTAACAATTTCAGCAGAGAAATCAAGAATTGAATAGAGACTAGCCTTCCACTCTGGAGGAAGCTCACACTGCCACTGTCGCTGCTAACCCTGCTGAGCAAATAAAGAACAAACCTTGTGTTCCAGGGCTGTCAATCCAGCACCAAGTAGACCTGATTTTAAAAGTTGCCAAAGGCTGAAAACAACACTGATTTTCCTGCAGATTTTGTCCTTTCCATTTGCTAATATCTCAATTCCAATACAGAAGAAACAGACAGGGCTCCAACCTTTCTTTCCTTCTCATTTCCCAGGAATTCCACACCTCCCATCTTTGAGGACATGTGACTGATCCTCTTTTTTCCAGCTTATCTTCAAAGAAATACTACATCTGCCTCAAGAGACCCACCCAAAAATATTAAATTCAATTCCAAATTACCAAATCCTGACTCACTGGTTTGAAAGAGCTATAGAAATCAAACAGAGCTGCACTTCAGTGTGCGTGTTAACAATAACCCTGTTCAGCCAAAAAAAGAAAGGGTACTGAACAGAATTCGTAACTTGCAGATTTATAATTATGCAGGAGATAGAGCTTGCTTCTGACTGAAGCAAGAAATACAATCTAGCATTTGACATACCAGGTGGTGTTGTCAATGGGGTTCCGGTTTCCTGGCAGTAACCCACAGGACGAATATATGGGCTGCTAGCATCACACCTGGATCAAAAGGAAAGAATTAGCTCCAATCAACTTCAATGCTAGCAGAAACACAGCAGATCAAATCCCATCTGATGTTTCTTTGCCGGGGCAGCAGAGGCTTTTAGCGTGTGTGATCATGATTTACAGCACAAGTGTTTCCTGGTTGGAATTCATAAAAGCTACATTTTCAAGAACTGACATTCAAGTTGCCCCAGCAAGACAGGGGAATACTAAGGAGCCAAAGTATGTGCGTGTAGCTAACACATATTTTCTAAGCACTGTTCTTTGAAAACTGAGCCCACTGAATTAGTCTGGAGACAGATTTTCAAAACTAAAAACACAAAACAAACAATGTAAAAACACATGCCATAAAAAGCCTATGAAAGAAATAAAAGCTATTGGGGGTTGGGTGGAAGACGATTTAAAGACTTTAGCTTAGAACTGTATACAGCTTTCACTGATTGAACCTGAAGCTAAGTGGAACTTGCCTGGCTTCTGATTTCATTACAAAGCTAAAACTTGGCCCAAGTTCTTGAATCTCTTGAGAGAACATGGGCCAGGTTTTGAGGAAGCCCTTTCCTTCCTTTGGGTTCTGGAGAAAGGACTGATGGCTTCACTCCAAACCAGGCAAAACAATGCCATTTCAGCCATGTTTTGCTTTGAAAGCTTTTTGTTTGTATTCTAAGTTTCTTTAAATCTGAAACTCAAAATGAAATGTGGAGCAAGTGTAAAACCTTGCAGACTAAGACAGCAATGGAATGAGTTCTAAAGCCCTGCAAACTGAAACGGCCAAGTTAGACACAGCTCTGGATGAGACCTATCTGTGGGAAGGAAAACTAATGACTAGTTAGCACAGTACAAAGAAACAGGTGCCTCTTTGCCTTTCTGGAGTGAGAAACAACTGGCAAAAGAGTGTAATATTATTACACCCACCACACACAGAGCTGATGGGTGTGAAGCTAAATGCCTTGAATTGCTTTCACAGACCAACAGCTAAGTTTTTAAAAATTAAACTAAAGACTGGCTAACCTTCTATAGTGTGGGCTGGGACATGTGGAATGGAGAGGAAAGGTGTTTCCTTTACAAATATTCAACATGCTCTCATGGTTAGTTGGGACCAGGACGCAGGAGACATCGCACGGAATGCAGCATGAACTATTCAGTGTCTGAAAAGCACCCTGAGGTTCTCAGATGAAGAGTGCAAGAAAAGAGCAGGCCATAATTTTCAAAAAATGAGTGCATAAAGTTAGACTCCTAAATAAGAGCCTGATCCAAATCCACAGAATTGAAGGGAAAGACTTTCACTGACTTCAGAATGTTTTGGATCAGGCACTAAATACATAGTTTCTTAAATAAGTGACCTGACTATCAAAAGTGCTGAGCATCACAGAAGGCCGTGAGACATGGGTGTCCATCCAAGAGAGGTGATAGCTGGACGCCAGAAACCTTTAAGAGGGTGCCCCTGAGGGACCACAAAGAGGGCAATACGGGTGCAGTTGCCCCAAAACTGTGCCAAGGCCACTTATTTAGGAGCCTGAAAATGGATTTAGGAGCCCCAAAGCACTCGTATTTAAAAATCTTAGCAGCTAAATATTAGAGATGATGTACTTTATAGCAAGATGGTACAAGGGGGGAAAAAGCACAGTATATGCAGATACAGCTTGGAAGTAGTTTTCTTTACCAATAGTCATAACTCTCATCCCAGTTGTCAAAATGAATCAGCAGCCGGTTATCCAACATATCAGTGATGGTTGCCACGCACATCAAAGATGGATTCTTTTTGTCCACTGCTTCTAGTTTCATTCCCACCCGAAAACCAGATGGTGTGACAGGCTAAGGGATAGGATAGAGGGAAAAGGTTATGTCATGGTCTATGTCAGGTCATTTAAATAACTGTTGTGAACCTATTTGATTCAGGTTATTTAACCAAAATACTATAGCGGTAGAAAACAATATCATACTGTAACTACTTGCATGTCAGAACATCTGTCAGGAGGGTTAAAGCCCAGATTTCCATGTGATCTGGCAACAATGCCTATGATTTCTAACAAAGGCTTAGTGAAACCTGAATATTGCTTATGTTACACCAAAACCAGCAGTTTAGAGACAGAGGACCTTCCCGTGATGAACTGAGGATGGATACTAGCATTGCAAGCCTTGCCATGTTAATGGAGGAGAACTCAAAGGTGGCATGTGACAGTCTCTAGGGTATACACATGGATCAGTCCAAAAAGCAAAGCTAGAATTACATGCTAAGGCCCCGATCCCACAAATTTTCCACCTTTTTGCAATATCAGGGTAAGAATACTTTGACTGGGCTGAATGGGAAATGGTGCTGTGCAAGAACCCAGGCAGATCACCTGACTAAGTCAGAATGGGAGAGAAAACAATGATGGGTGAAGGCAGAAAAATGCCAAAGATATGTAAGCCGGAAAGCTTGTTTCTTTCATGATCAGAAGTTAGTCCAATAAAAGATATTATCTCACCCACCTTGTTTCTCTAATATCCTGGGACCAACATATATGTATATGGATGAACACCTGCGTGCATGTGGTATGGTGCTTGATAAACAGGAATTTATCTGTGAGATTTTAGAGCAGGGGGAAGTATCACAAACATTTTGAAGCTGAGCCCAAGCAAAACAGAATATTACAATTTATTTAACTAATTTAAATTTAATTTAACTAATATAAACCAGCAGAAAAGAGATCAAGGAGGAGGCGAAATATACAGTCTCTGCCTGGTTAGTGAATGTTGGGAGTTTTTGGGAAGGGGAAGTAAGAAAGTTACTCTGGGTTTCACATCCTACAAATTGCTGTGGGAAAAAGCTCCCATCTAACTTCCCAAATTCCTTAGTGTTACAGCATCTGTCCTCAGCATATAAAAAGAACATGTCCGTGCATTCTTAACATCAGTCGTATTTTAAAAGACATTGTGCCCAATGCCACCACTTACTGTGCTGAGGGTCTTGAAAAGATTTTTCGGGGCTGCTTGAGCTTTGCAATTCTTCAAATACAAAGCCCAGTTAAATTCCCCTTCCTTGTAACCTAGAAAAAGAGATGGGAGATTGTTTTACATTGTTCCTGCTATATACAGATTGGGTTTTTCAGAAATGAAATAATCTGGGGAGGATTTGAACTTCGCATGATACCTGCCCTTGTACAATCTTCAAGGGTTATGCATTTCAGTTAACACATTACTCCCTCTTACTGCTCTGTCTACTCATTAAACTGAAACTTCAAATGTTTCTAGGAAATGAAACGCAAAAAAGAAAGAGCGAGTTGTGAATAAAGAGATTAACTGATTTGCATGCTCACTTAATAAAGTGTTTCTAATTACTTTGACTAACAATGTCAAGCACTGGGAATATTAGAAAGAAATGGTTTTGCTCTTCTGGCAATTATGTCTACCAACTTCAAATCAGTCAAAGTGGGTTTGATGTGAAACAAACCATGGGCACTAAGGATAGCCAGTCTGTAGCAAAATGTATTGCTTAACGTACATGTTTCTTTTATTTCTCCACATACCTTTAGGAGGCAGCAGCTTGTGACCTGTCTTTTCACACCAGCCAACTGGGTGGATATCTGGGGAGTCAGCATTAACCCAGAAGTCATAGTATTCAGAATAACCATCAAAATGTAACCGCATCCTGTACCCCTGCACCTACAAGCACAAGGGGTTTCATTATCTTCAAGGGACACTGACAAGTTACATAAAAATATTTTTGTTAAAAGCTATTAACTTTCTTTTCTTTGGGATTGTAGAACTGAAAGAAACTTTAATAAACTAATTAACTTTTCAAAATTCAGTTTTACTTTTCCATTTAAGCTGTTTGCTTATTTTTCCATTACACTCAGTTTGGAAAATAAGACTTGCCTGTTTCATTTTCTTGTTCTCATGCTGTAGCCCTACATTCCAATATTTTGGGTTGCAAATATTGCAGAGGAACTGCAGAGGGTCCAACTGAACCCAACCCAGTTTTTCAACGATTTAAAAAAGACACCATGAAAACATTTCTCTTCACATTGGTTTTACCAAGTCTTCAGGCCCAGATCTGAAATCCTTGCCCATTTCAATCCACTGGGACTGACTGGGATACTGTGGTGGGGAAAGCCCTCTTGGGTCCCCAGCAGACCACAATCTGGGGCTACATCTCTTCTCTGGCTCTCACCAAATTCTTCCCCTGCTTGTGATATACAAAAGTTTCTTCAAACAAACAAGAAAAAGGGTTCTTTCTCGCTCCCTCCCTGGGGACCAGGAAAATCAAAGAAAAAAAAGTGTTCAGTCTCTTAGGCAGTCTCTCGGTCACCCCTTTGGGCCTCTGCTTACCTGCTGGCTTTAGTGTCCTTGGTCAGGGTTAAGATCTGCCTCTAGTAAGCAGTACTTTTTGGTAACCCCACGCAGCACTTGATCCATATAGTCTCACAGGTGGCAGGGTCCCCTACTACCTTCCTCTTCGCTGATCTTTCCCTGTAGTCAGCTGTCTCTGAGGCACAGCAGTCTTCCCCCTAATTGCCCCCCCTCATGTGGCAGGCTTTTCCCTTTTCCACTTCCTCCCTCACCAGGCAGAACAGGCCTTGCAGGTGTGTGTGTGTTGGCTTAGTTTATCCGTTGTTACCTTGTCCATTGTAAGTGGTTCCCTGGCTGTTCTCCTGTGTTTTAGCTAGTACAGACATTCCAGTCTGTTTCCAGTCTGCAGATCCATTTACCTCCCTAATCCTGTGTCCCAAGAAATGAGGCCTCACCCATGTCTAATTACTCATGTGAGGCCAGGCCTACAGTTCAGTTAGTACTGGCTGAGTCCAGATAAGCTCATTTGCCTCTTATCTACTAAGGTGAGAGCGTGTGCACTTACAGGTACCCACCTGAGTTAGAATTACTTATGTAATAGCTGAAGGACATGATCCTTAATTTATCTGCTTGACTATGTTCCTTTAGCTTCAGCTCAAACTTCTCCCAACCCTGACATTATTTTAACTTTGGTCTATTTTATTTTTTTAAAACCAATCTAAATGATTATTTCATTAACACCACCCCCTTCGACTTCAGATCTTGTTATCAAATGAAAAGGAAATCAAATCCAGGAAGAACAATTACCTCAGCAATGGTGAAGACACAAAATAAAGATGGGTGTTCAGGATCCAGGCCCTCTAACTTCATTCCCACTTTAAATCCATTCTTGCTTTGTGGGAAGGATTGATACTGGGGGGAAATCAAGGTTGGAGAAAAAAAATTGTTCTTCACTTTGAGACACAACCTATTTATTGCAGGTTAGTCACCAGAAGCATTAAAAATTTCTGGTTTTCAGTTTAGGGAAAGCTATCATCACTAGGAAGCACTGTAGTGTTACCCTTGCAGTAGTTTTGAATTGTTTCCCATGTGTGGATGCCCTCAGTTGTTCCCTGTTCTGTATCCTTTTTAAAACGAGAGGTCAGATCCAACAATCAAACAGTTACATGCATGATCACGTGTCACTAATGTATCTGCAGACGGTATTTTAAACACTCACTGTCAAAGTATCTGATTTTTTAAAGAGGCTATAGACCTTTAACAGAGGACAGCGGACCTCTGATTTTATGAACACTGATCTTGAGAGGTTGCATGATTTGTTCAGTCTGCAGCTGTGGGATTCTATTCTTGACTTGCTGCGCGATCTTGGGAAAGCCACTTAACACCTCTCTATCTCAGTTTTCCCATCTGTAAAGTGAAAGTGGGGAGAACAATGCTTGCTCCCTTTGCAAAGGCCTGTGAGATCTACAAATGAAGAGTGCTTTAAGTACAAAATATGATTATTGCTATGAAGCAAATCAGCAGTACAGCTGGAAATAGAACATAGGAGGTCTTGACAAGCCCTCACTCCCTCTAACCACCAGAACACACTGCCTTCATAAAAGATGCACATATACAGTTTTTCAACACTTGTGGTGCTGGAAATCAAAAATTTTTTGCTATCTGCTTATAGCAACCCAAGCACTACTTGTAACTAGTGATGTCCGGGCAGTCTCCAATTCTGGCACCAAGAGGTTAATAATTCGGTGATGCTGCATCAGAATGATCAAAGCAGAGAAAGCATCCAAGGGGCTGCCAACCTCTTTGAACAGTTTAAGGGGAGCAGCTGGCATCCGTTCCTCTTCCAAGTAAGAAACCCAGTTCCACACAGTCTTCTTTCCAGGAACAACTGAATGATCAAAAACAGAACGAGATAAAGTTTATCTCATGGAGGACAGAGTGCTGAATGGAGAGAAGCCTTCTCCCCCCTTCCACTCACTGAACGGCCACTACTATCATTGGGAGCAGATCCAGATGCTACCTCGGCCCTCCGTGAATGCTTAAATAATAGTAGGTAACAAGAGCCTCGGTGGAGCTCAAAGCGCCATCAGAGAGCCAAACACATCCAGTGACTAATATCCACACTGCTTTTAATTGCTGGTGAACTAAACTAAGAAGCAGTGCTACCCATTTTTTTAGGAAAATACAAATCCTAGGCAATATTTTGACTATCTATTTTTCATTGGAAAAATTATGTTAAATTATATTCGTTGTGGCACACAGACTGTTGGCAAGTTGCCAGCAGAGCATTGATGCTGCAAACACTGGACAGCCATAGAACAGGAACCCAATATCTCAGAGCATGGATAAACTAAACTAAAAACAGCAAAACATCCTAAAAACATCAAAGGCATACAACAGCCGCTGAAAATAAACCCACGGCAAATGAAAAATCAAAAACTTTTGTTTAACTATATATATATATATAGTTAAACAAAAGTTTTTGATTTATATGTGTGTGTGTGTGTGTGTGTGTGTATATACACACACACACACACACACACACAGAGATATATTTAGAATCATAGAATATTAGAGTTGGAAGGGACCTCAGGAGGTATCTAGTCCAACCCCCTGCTCAAAGCAGGACTATCCTGAGCTAAATCATCCCGGCGAGGGTTTTGTCAAGCCACAGCTTAAAAACCTCTAAAGATGGAGATGCCACCACCTCCCTAGGTAACCCATTCCAATGCTTCACCTCCCTCCTAGTGAAAAACTTTTTCCTAATGTCCAACCTAGACCTCCCTCCCTGCAACTTGAGACCTTGTTCTGTCATCTGCCAGCACTGAAAACAGCCTAGCTCCATCCTCCCTGGAACCCCCTTTCAGGCTGCTATCAAATCCCTCCTCATTCTTCTCTTCTGCAGACTAAACAGGCCTAGTTCTTTCAGCCTCTCCTCATAAGTCTATTTTATGTGTGTGTATATATATATATATATATATATAAAGTATTTACTGGAGATGGGACTGTTAGTGCATGCATAGTGAATATGATCACAGTGCACGTGTCTGGATTCAACCTAGTAGAACCATGCTAATAAAAAAGAAAAAGTCACATTTTAAATGGATATTAAAAATTACCCCAAATCATCTATAACTCTCCCCCACCCAAGTATATAATAAATCTCAAACCCATCACCTCTAAAGTTTGTAAACAATTCCCTATCTATTTACATTACATCTTCTATTTAAAATTTCCTATGTACAAGTGTGATCCAAAGCTCACTGAAATAAATGGGAAAAGACACCTATTGACTTCAATGGGCTTTGATCAAGCCTACTCTTTCTAGGTTCTTATATTGTGCCCAACGTGGAGGTGCAAGCCTGTAATATTCCATCTGATACATTGCAGAAGGTTGATGTACAAAAAATGGAATATTACACTGAATGTGTAATGGGTGCCACTGACCTTTTTTTTTCTGTTTACTATTATCCATTTTGGAACAGCTGGTAAAGTTTGTAGACAATAAAAAAAAAAATACCATGAACTCAGCTCACCTGGTTTTAGTGGTTTAGTATTTCTGCGGCTTCTCATATTATTTGATTTATTCTTCTCCTAGACACAGATATGATTTAAAAAAAAAAAAAAAAAGTTTAGCCACATTGTTTCCCCCCTGACTGGTCATTTCACCATGCAGATAAAGATGTAACATGTAACTCAGAAATATTGACTGCCATCATTTCTCCTTTAACCAAACCTGTGAAGGCATTACAGCAATAGATACAGCCTAAAGGATCCCAAAGTGCTTTACAAATTGTTTCCATCAATGATCATTTAAATAAATCACCATGGTATAGTAGGGGATTGAAATCTCCATTGTAGTGCATTGTATTCGTTGTCTGCACAGCAGGATTTGCAGCAATAAGCAATGTTATTGCTATGCTACACATTATATTCAAAAACACATTTGTGTCTTTGTATACTAGTGTGTGGATACACAGAAAAGATATTTCCACTGAAGGAAATGGAAGTTCCAAGTAACTGCTGTCATAAAAGACACCTCTAGAAACTATATTTTGTCTTTAAATACCACAGATTAGTCCAACAGTTTTTAAACTACAAAGAAGAAATGCTAAAACATCATGTTAGTTCACCCAGGGCTGTCACTTCTAGAAGTAAACCAAGAAAGGCAAAATCTGAAAAGCAGAATCAAAACGTACCCCATGATCCTTTAAAAGTTTGGTTTGGTTTTTTTTAATAGGTGTAGGGGAAGAGAAAGGGAAAGAAAGAAAGAAAGAAAGAAAGAAAGAAAGAAAGAAAGAAAGAAAGAAAGAAAGAAAGAAAGAAAGAAAGTTTTTGACATCTTGCATACAACCCCACAGAAAAAAGCTGAACAATGGGATGAATTAAACTGTATGCAACATTAGAAATTTCAGCCTGTCTCGCCAGTAACTGCTCCAGCTGAGCTCAGTGTTATAAGACAAGTAAAGCACATGAATACAAATTAAAATACTCCAACTTGGGAGCCTGCATATCAAGTAGCAGAGTATGGACCTTTCAAACAAAGGACAGTAGACCTCTGCTTTTATGAACACTGATCTTGTGAACTGCTTCTATCCCTTCATCAGCAAGGTACATGACCATGTACTTGAACAGCAAACGGAGGTCATGGACACTCAGAGCACAGGTGTATCGACTGCTGCTCTGGTTAAAGTGCCTTAGTATCAGACAAGTCATGCCTCGGAAATTGCTTTGCACTGGTTTGAAGGACAAGAAGAAAACAATGTAATGCAACTTCTAGGTTGAAAAGGCAGAGAGATTTGGTGGCAAAGAGGAAATGCAATTTTCTCAAGCAAACAAAAATCAGCAATTTATTTCACCGTGACTAGCTTTATTTATTTTTACAGAGCAATTTATTTCACCAGTGACATTACAGTTTTTTCAACACTGCTGAGGTATTTCTGTTCTCCCACTATTAGTCTCTAGATATTTTAATGTACAGAAAGGTCTGCAAACACACATGCACTGGACTTGCTAACACTGAACTGAAGTTCCAAGGTCTGTTTCAAATGTTGACAGCATAGTTTTCTGTACTGTGGCTTTAGATTGCACTCTTAGGTACAGGGGCCTTGTCTTCTATGTATTTATACTAAAAGACTCTGTACCTCTCTGGCACTAGATATATAAATTATAGGTATGGCCCAATTACAGTCTAAAAGCTCAATTGCGACCTCATGTCAACTTTTCACCAACATAACTCCATTGATTTCAGTGAAGAGATTCTTGATTTACACTGGGGTAATGAGACCAGACTCAGTACTAAAGATTCATGGAGCGCATCTGTGTACATAAAATACATTCCTTTGATTTGATTTTCTTTGTATATTGACATTTGATCTAGAGAAGTAACGTTGTTTACTATAATTCCATTCAAACAAAGTGCTCACCCCGATCTCATTTACCTCATCATCGTCTACATTCTCATCCTCATTCTCAGATTCCAGAAGAAGTTTCCTCTTTCTTCGGAGTCGCTTGAGGGGTCTGTCAGCCTCATTAACCTGGCAGCCAATACTGACATTAAGGCTTCTGCTGCTTATTCTGTTTCTGCAGTCAGCTGGGATGTCTTTAGAGTCACTGCGAACAGACACAATTTAAAATAAAAAACCCTTTTGATAACCAGTATAGGGATTTTGTGCTTCTCTGGCAAGGGGAAAGGGCTTCGGCTGAATTTAATATCTGTGGGAAGAGCCAGATTTTCTATCTATCTTAGATACTTATATGTAGGCTTAGAAGGATTAGATTTGTATCGGTAAACGTCTGAAAATATTGATTTCACTGTACACATACAAATCAACTAAGATTTTTTCATTGATAATAATCTAAGTTGACAGATAGGTGAAATAAAAAAAATGCTGCTTGAAATCTTATTAGAGTTTTCTTTAAGGATGTTTACTACATTTATTTTGATGTGTGATGATGACTATTTGTGTTTTCGTGGTTATAAAGCTTTAACTTTTTTAATCTTAGCATCTACATCACAGAATTATCATCTGACATCCTTCCATAATTTTATGCAACTGTGAAAATTTAAATAGCTAAAAATATAATAAAATGCCTAGAACGAAACACTGATATTACCTGTTAAAATTATTTTTAAAAAAATCAAATTCTGCCAAGCCTATTTATAAGGGCCTGTCACCCCAATATCTGATCACCCCACAATCCTTAATGTATTTACCCTTACAATACCACTGTAAGGTAGGAAAGTGCTGTTATCTCTGTCTTACAGCTGGGGCACTGAGGCATGGAGGGGCTAAGTGACTTGCCCAAGGTCACACAGGAAGTCTGTGGCAGAGCAGGGAGACGACCTGGGTCTCCAAAATCCCAGCCTAACACCCTAATCAATGGACCATTCTTCATGGAAAATTCCGGATTGACAGGTCTGTAGGCTTAAATCCTGCACTTATCTCCTGAACAGGTACAGCACATACAGTAGCAATGCAGCCTGACTTGAGCAGCAGGCACTAATTGGCCCCCTTGCTGGTAATCTTGGCAGAGAGGCCAAAGACTGAGGTCCAGGAAAGCAAACTCTCTTCTTTTCTTTATAGCTGGTACCTCCAGGACAGGACTAGGGTGATCAGTGGGGCTTTGCACAGCTGCTGCCAGAGCTGCGCTGTCACCTGCTCTGTTGATTTCATTGCTGTCATTGCAACACCTTTCACAGATGCTAAATTCTCTTTAAACATTAAACAGAAAAATGATGTGAGGTTTCTTACCTGTCTTTATGCTGCTGAGAGCAAGTTCTAGTACAAAACTTCCCATTCTCCAAGCAGTCCATTTGCCTGCAATTACCACAGGCTGGGATGTCAGAATTAGGCACGTTGTCTTTGGGCTCTGCAGAAGGGGGACAAGGACAATGATTAAAGAAAAATGCAAAAAAAAAAACCCTTTGCAACTTTGTCACCTCTCATCCAAAGAGCTCTCCCAAAGCCCTTTACAAACTTTCATTAACTAAGCCTCATGTCCACTGTGAGGGAGGTAATCATCTCCTGTCTGGTATTTAAAGAGTGTGCCCTATCATTAAAGCCCAAATCACTCATATCTAAAGAAGTTGTGATATTTTAATTTTAGGGAAACTCATGCTCCTCTGTAAAGGTGTCAAAGAAGAATTTAATCTCAAGGCTCTAACCAGGATCCAGTTAGAAGACACATTTGTGTGTGTGTGTGTGTGCCTCTGTATCTTCAGAGACAAGTGAAAAGGTACCTTTGTTTGAAAAGAAAGTCAAACGTGTCTTTTTTGGGGGCGCATGTAACATGAGCATGTAAAGTCAGTCTTTACACAGATTTCATACTGCCTAAAAACTACTATTAGGAGGCCTCTGGAAAAGCCTTGTTAAAGGCATCCCATTAAAAGTATCTAAAAATCTCTTTATATAAATGACTGTGCACTAGTAAGGAAAATGCATGAGCTAAATACAAAAAAACTGACCTAAATATATGATAAAAGTGATGATCCCAACATAACAATTTTATAGCCTGCTCTCATTTAGGTTATTCCTAGTGTAAGTGAAATCCTGGTCTAATATCACATTAAAAAACACAAGTCTAAATTTTCAAAACTTCGCACCAAAGTAATGCACAATTTGTTCATGTGTAACTAAGTAATTTTGAGTACAAATTATGCACTTGGGCATACATGTGGGCTGGGTGCAATGTGGTATACCTAATATAAGTGTAGCTGCATATTTTGTGTACACAATTTACTGTTTCAACAAAATTTTGCTGAAAACATGGCCACCAACACTAAAAAAGCCAATTGTCAAGTAATCTGTACAGTTTCAATTCTTCCCTGACCCCCCCATTCACCAATGCTTCTAATAACCTTGTGGAAAACCAAAAAATACGGTTTACATTTAACGCAGATAGGCCAATACAGACGTCAGGTGGATTTGGTTGGCGTTCAGCAAAGAGACAGCCCATTTGTACTACATTCTAAGTCTTTTCCATCTGACCTTGAGGACTTGCTGATTCCAGACATGGGAAAAGCAGGTACGGAAGAACACTTACATAAAAGATTACGCCTGCAGAGCTCTGCTCTGTTGGAAATCACGCTGTTGGGGGTGGGGTGTTGTTGGGTTAAAGAGGAGCAAAGACTGTCTTACTGCTAAGTTATCATCCAAGACCAGATTCTTAGCTTGATGGAAAAACACATCCTGGACTCCGTGATGGGAGGAGATGCACCCCCAATAAAGCCAGGATGGGTATATTTGAATGTATGAGCTTCCATTTCTCTTGATCTTACTAGGTATCTTGCTACCAGGAGAACTGGAAAAGAACATGTCAGTTTCCCCACAGTGCTGGAGAGGGTGTGTCTTGCAAACATGGATTTCTTAGAGTCCTGAGCAAAACGGCTGGCAGCTACTTGTTCAGGCAAGTAACAAGAACACATCCACTGCTCTGAGATTCTCTGTGAGGGTGTACGTGGTCTGACTAATCTTATTTCCTCTAAGCTAGGTAAGGAGAAAGTAAAATGGTTAGAACCTTCTGCCCTGGTTCTCTGTGCAAATCTAAACCAGGCTGCAATCTGCCAAAATCCCAAGGTTCTTTGTAAGAGTAAAGTAATGCTTGTGTTGTTGAAGAGCACTGGGGTATTGAAACTCAGTTACCCTGAGTTTTTCTCAAAAGTACAGACCCAGTCCCAAGCTCAGGGAGTTGCACGTGTGACCTGTGAGTCTCTTACTGCTTTGAGAGTACTCTGGACGACAGACAAGAGAAACCCTATACATACACGTCCACCAGAGCCGACAAGGGAACTCTGTGGCTCCTATCTCCACTGAGAACTGTAAGACTACTGTGGAATCCTCATGTGAAGCATGCCACGATAACTCCCAATATTACAGCAGAAGAGCGCATATCCTCGAAGGCTGGTCCAAGCAAGCATCTGCCTTCCTGTGACAGAATCTTTTACCAACATGAGATAAGGAGGTGGCGGATAACTAACTTCCCAGTAGGCCCTTGCTCTAGGCCAGCTATCCAATTGTCCTCATGAACTCTAGAGGCAACACCAGAGGTGCTAAGGACCGCTCCCAAGCCTTGAGAGAGACATCATAGATTAGACCAAGAGCCAAAATTGTGAACGGCTGTACTGCATGTTTGCATAGGCTGCCTTTTGAGAGAATAGGCACCAAGTCACGGAAGAAACCCATAGCAACGAGCTGATGCACGGTATGTCCAGAGATGGAGATCTCTGCAGATGCTGCCACTGTAGCCTGGTTCCATAGGAGTGGCCACGTATTTTGGGTACTTCATGACCCAATAAGCAAGCCCTTCCTTCCTAGGAATAAACTAACTGGGCAGATGCTAATGCTCCTGGGAGGTTTCAGGAATTGGCACGGCTGCAATGGCAGCTGACACAACCGTAGCAGGGCCAAAGTGCTGAGGCACCAGATTGCAGCAACATCCAAGCTCCGCTCCAGGTACCTGCATTCTAAGGTAGCCAAGGTGTTTATGCTCAGGATTGAGCACAGCCTGCTTGTAAAGCAGCAAAAGGTGCAGTGCAATGAGATGTGTGCATGCTAAGGCTCCGGTGCACCTTAGAGAAGGTGGCTAACACCGTGGAAGTTCCTGTGTCATGGGGTGCCAGTGTTCTCTGAGGTATACCAAGGTGCTGAGTTACCCCACAGCACTGCAGCACTGTGACTCTGAATCGTGTTGAGCACCACGCTGTTCCTCGGTGACTTGCCTTGAGCTGCTCAAAGGCTCTAATGCAAAAGCTTCTCCCTAGCACCAAGGAAGGCTGATACCCCAGGGGTTCCATGGCACCAAGCGGGGACACCTTTAAAACAAGATCCTGTGAGGCACGGCCTGCCACAAGACTTTGTGCCAGAAGCCTTAATCCCCAGTCTTCAGCTAACAAGGGTCTCCCATCATCACTTTTTTAGGATCCCAAGGCATGTCCAGGAAGTGACTGGATGTGGTGATCAAGTCTGAACTGCCTCTAAACAACAAGAGCAGAAGGAAGCCACACTACTGGATTTAGCAAGCCCAAGGCACACCACCGGGGGCTGGGAACAAGACATAAGCCTAGACCCAAAAGGGCAGCTGCATTGGTTAGAATGGTCTGAAAGGAACTGGCTAGAATGTTTCTGGTGCCTGAGGTCCCTTTTGCTCAGTAGAGCCTCTGGGATCCAAAATTCTTGAGCTAAGGATTGTTTCCCCATGATTCATGCCAGAGACACAAGTTCCAAGAGTGAGTATCCTGCACAGATAATGGGCCAGATCTTGGCCATGCTGTACAAGACAGAATTGGCACAAGGCAAACACAAAGTCAGCTCAGCTGGCTACTCTGAGGATTCCCCCTGCACAGGGAATCCTTGGCTGGCACGGTGCTATGACATCAACTCCTGCTCCACCCCGACATAAGGAAAAAGGAGTCACAGCAGAAAGGCCAAGACCCTTCTTTATAAAGTGCTTCGATATCATCAGGTGATGGATGCTAGATAAGAGCACGGTATTGTTATGATTATATGGGAACTAAATTCATTCAAAATATGTGTAGATATATATGGAAAACCATACAGAGATTCACTACAACGATCACCACTCAACAGCTCATGGCCATCAAGCACTGTATTGCTACAGGAAGCGCTTCTTAAAACACGTCCAGTTCCAGTGTCCTGTTAAGCTGTGTATTTGGTCCCGTGGCACAAAGCTCACCTTCAGAATTAGTGCCAGAGGCAGCGCTGGTGTTGGTAGCAGCTGGAGTGGAAGCACCAGGGTTAAGGCCGGCTATGCTGGTGTTGATTGCTGGAGTCGAGAGAGATTTTATGGCTTCTGCTTCCACTTCAGTAATGATTTCTAGTGTTCCAAACTCACTTAAACGGAACTGCAGGTAACAAAAGAAAGCAGCTAAAGAAGACAAGCAAACTAAACAGTAGCAGACAGGCTTGAAAGGGGGAACGGTAATGCATGAGATTCCATACATACGCAGAGACGGGACAAAAACCAGTACTGGCAAGAGAAACTGCTTTCCATGCAACACAGTGTCACACAAAAATCTTATTTCACCAGGAAATGCCTGTTCAGGGGTGGTCTCATAAAAAAGCTATCAATCTGCTTCAGTGTTAATACAGAAGAGCTATGTTTGTTCTTGCGTGCCTCAGATTTTTTCTCTTTATGTAATTTAAACCTCCGGCATTTCTAGCAAACAGGCTGCTGCTATTTACAATCTGTGCCCTTTGAAAGAGGGCAGCGACTTGATCAGAATCCCTGTTCTGAGTTTTCAGGGTTAGCCTGTGATGAATAAATGGACAATAATGTAGTTACCAAACAGTAGCAACCCACCTAAAAATCTTCTAGCAAACAGGAATCCATCCAACTGTTAAGAAAATGGTTACTTACCAGTAACTGCAGTTCTTTGGAGAGTGCTACGCACACCTGTAGGATGCGCCGCCTCTGCCCTCCATAAACACCCCCCCACACACACACCCTACCATGCCTCTGGGTTTTGGTAACCTTCCATAAATGCAGTATCAGCTGAGATTGCACACACGGTCCTTCACAGCATAAAATATTTGGAATTAGAATTGTAAGGGGCCATGCAGTTCTCAACCCCATCAGTTCCTTCTATTAAACTCAAAGAGTCCTATGGGAAATGAGCTTCACGGGAAGAGAAGATGAAAGAAATGTGGGAATACGCAGAGGCAACATTACTGAATAACTACAGTTACTGGGAGATAACCTCTCTTTCTTCTTTCTTCAGGATGGCCTCTGCAGAATCCCACTTGTAGAAGTCTAACAAACAGCACAAGTCCCTTCACTGGAATGTGATACGGCCCCAAGGGTGGACCAGAGAGCCGGGCTCTGACAGGGCTGCCTCTTCAGGACAGACTGGAGTTGAATGTGACTGTCCTTTCAAGCTCAAGGTGTAAAGGTCCAGCATGCACAAAACAATTCAGAGATCAGCTCTCCCTGAGGAACAGATAACAGTAGGTATATGCTTATGACTCTCAGAAGCTGGGGGAAAACAACGGATACTACTTAAAAACACAGTCTCTCTGGGCCTTTAAAGTCTGGATTGGATACCAACCCAGAACCAAAATTGAGTCAGTCTGGAAATCTAAACTGTATAACAGCTCATGAATGACCTAAAATCTGTCTGAACTATCTACGCTATCAAGAACTATAACAAGCTAACAGGAGATCTGGGTAAAAAGTGAACAAAAAAGAAAATCCATCCAGACACAGAGCAAAGGTATCTATCCTCACAGCTAGTCACGGAAAAGGAAGGAGCTGAGGCAGCTGGGAACCACATGCATTCTTACAAACTTGGCTTCACATGATGCCCTGGCAGGGTGCTTGCTTGGCCCAAGCTGACACTGCTTCTCCAGCAAGTTCTTGCACAGCGCCAGTAAGTGCAGCCTACAAGTGGCTGCACGCAACAGTCACCACAGGAAAGAATGACTTTCTTTTGATCTGGGAATTAATTATAAAATAAAAACTAGCTGTCATTTCCTCCATCTCAGAGTCCTCTGCAATGTGGAGGTGGCTACCTCTAAACAAGAGAAATAAGCTACCATGGGTCACTCGTGTTAGCAGAGTCTGCTGCAGAATTTTTATTCACACTGGCTTATTGGCTTTATATCCCTCCTCAACTCCTTAAAAATTACAATCAACTCCCACCCCACCAAACCCAGTTCACAAAAGCACTAGCCTGATCTCGAAGGCCCACCGACAGAAGCATCATCTTCCTCCTCTCCTTCACCCTTACTGCCCACAATATCGCACTCAGTTCCACCCAGAGCTTATACAAGTTCCCTAAAACCCTCTCCCCACTCATTTGGGCTGCAGCCTGTATTCCTCACAGCTTCAAAGACGCTGCATGCAAAGAAACATATTTCGGTCTCTGAATCCCAAAATAACTGACTATTACTTTTATTTCAGAGGGGTAGCTGTGTTAGTCTGTGTACAGCAAAGATAACCTACCCCCCAAAAATGGTAGTTATGTACATGGGATTCTGACTGGCTTTTCTATAGGAGTCTTTACATCAGTTCAATGAAGGAACTGCCTCCTTCCTGCAATGGTGGAAGAACAGCTGTAGAATGGATGGCAGATACGTCACATATTACAGGTAGAGGGTTCCTCAGAAATGCATGTAATAGTAACAGATCTGTACTGAGAACAAAAGGTCACAACGTGGAGCCTCACCAGAGACTGATATGCCACTAAGCAGAAGAGCTAACTACTGAAGGGAGGATGGATATTAAAGGACTAGAGTTTTGAAGATAATGAGATATAGAACCTTTTACATATAAAATCATCAACTCGAATCCAGCCCAAATCAGTAGTGACAGAAGGTTGTTACCATCTGATGACTTACCTGACAGCACATGAGTTTCCAGAGGACAAGCACTCATATCAGAAAAGCCACAACAACTGGCATCTTTACTGGACGTCTCTGAAGACTGAATGAGCCATGGAGCTGAACTCCACTCTCATTCCTAAAGGAGGTTCCTTCAGATCACAGACAAGGTACATCAGTGTATAGAAAGGCTCAATCTGCTACTGTGTGCACTGTACGTGTTCTCTAGTTAAATTGAGGATTTTAATCTGCAGGGCTGCCAATACAGCATATTTATGAATACTAAATTCACATGAAAATTTTATAAAAATTGTTCTTGATAAGAGACAAAAAGTAGAAATTACAAAAAACTTAATTGTGCTGTTTTCCCCTTCAAATGCAAGAATTCTGACATATATGGGGGGAGGGGGGAAGAGGCAAGAAATAAAAGGGAATTGGACAATGAAAACAAAAAAACCCCAGTTCTTTTGCATCATAACACTGAGATGCACACCTGCATGGTTAATTAATAATGAACAACTTGGATATTTGTACCACACTCAGTCACTGAGCTACCCGAGGTCTAATCTTTATATTTCATCATCTTGTATTTATATGGTTCTGAATAAGTCTCATCGTACTTTGTAGCAGTGTAGCGTCTATTCCAGACTCAGTTAAATACAGCCATCACTGGGGACAAAAAGAACTCTTAAATAGAGAACCCAGCAATGTTTCACAAGAGGTTTTCTTTTAGGAAGTGAAGAATAATGACTTCAAATGGAAGTACAGGGGAGAAGTTAGGCATTAGAAAGTAATTATACAAACTGCAATTTGGACAAATCCCCAGGACATCTAGGAACTCAATGAACTTGATTCTGTGCTCCAGGTTTTACGTCAGCATATAACTCCCATTGACTTCACATCCTATATATTGGTCAAAATACTTCAGACATACAGGATCATTCATGCATTTATTTTTCTGACTTCTGTGGAGACACAGCACAGAAGAAATTTGCTTCATAGACTGAAGTGAGCTTTGAATGACTGGGTTGCAGATTTTTCAAATAAAAAGGGAGAGGGGAAAAGTGAAACAAAAAGACCAATGTCTTTCAGTGTGGCCACTGATTTTGCATTCCTAATCTGAGATGTGTTGAGCCTGATTTTCAGAAGTTCTGAGTACCCACAGCTCCAATTTACTCTAGTTGGAGTTATAAATGTTCAACATCTTTTTAAAAAAAATCAGGGTCACGGTGTCCAGTTAGGCATCCAAAAAAAAAAAAAAAAAAAAAATCAGTGAAAATGTGGCCTGAATATTTTAAAACTGCAACTGAAATAAGTCTGCCAGGCAACTTGAAAAAACACAATCAACTGATGGCGTCGTTTTCTGTCTACCATATTTATGAGCAACTGTGTCTAAAATCTCAACTGATTTACGTAAGTTACATTAGAACCGCTATCAATAAAAAAGGTTTAGAAAATAGTCAACAGCTAAGAAAATAATCACTGACATACAAGAAAAACTGAAGGGCCCATTTCTATAAATTTTCAGTCGTGAGAATAGTCTCTGCTCATTATGGGCTGACTTTAACAGGATTTCTTGCCTGAATAAGGTGTGTACCCAGACAGCTGAGAACTGTCTATCTCAGGCCTTACATTTTGAGCAACAATGAAAGAAGGCTCTTAAATACCTCCTTGTAGGTATATTTAGAAACTCTAAATTAACTGAACAAGAGTTAAGAGGGAAAAAAAATCAACAAGCTTCCAGAAATCTCATAAGGAATTCACTACTTGTTTGGTGTCTCCAAATCTGTTTGTTTTGTCACAGCAGCACAGGGGATACTCATATTAAAGCAAGTCTTTTTTTGTAACCAAACAAAAAAACATGTGCTAACTTGAGTGCATTACTAAAGGCACGGTCATTTGTTTATCCTGTTCTTTGGTTTCTTACTTGTATGTTGCTACCTGGCAAGGTAGCAACGCCATCTTTCCAGTCTAAGGCACTCATTACATCGAAGTCTGCAGTCGGGGTGATGGTGGGTTTTCTCTCCGAGACACTCTGTTCCATCTTTCAGCTTACTCTTTGGGGTTTTTTTTGTTTTTGTTTTTTGATTTTTAAGAAAGAAAACTAGGGGTTGAAAACAAAACAAAAGAGAAGCACAGAATCAACAGGCCTGTTGCTTGCATTTCATGAAGGATTTAAAAAATGACGCTTCTTATGCTTCATATAGTTAATGGCTTTCAAAAGATGGAAAAAATGTCCATTTGCAAATTGCCTAAGCACGTCTTTTTTAAAAATAGTTAGAGGCTGTGAAACAAATATGCTGTTTCAGGACAAGCTGACAAAATAGAAAGCTGTGGCACTCAGTTGGGTTTGCACAATTATTGTACATTTTACACTTTATAGACAAAATCCTGATCTATTTTAAGTCCATGACAGCCTTGCCATTGATTTTAAATGGAACTAGGATTTGGGCCTATGTCAATACACACACACACGAGAACATACCCCCACATTGCTGTGGCACTGAGGTGGGTGAAATAATTTTAAGAGCAATATTACCCCAGCGGTGCTGGCAGATTGCACTGTTATTGGTACTCACCTCCTACAGTACTTACACTTAGGAGCTGCTTTGCTGCCATATAAAAGTTAAGCAAAAGTCTCTACCAGGAGAATGAACAAAAAGCTGTATTGCTTTGTGGACGAAGTATATGATGACAGCAATAATAAATAATAATAATATAGCATTTTACATACAACAATCATCAATAAATTGTACTTCATTGCCTTGCATATATATCCTCAATAATATGAATACTGAAAAAACTGGTTGCTAAAAAAAGGAAATTCACTTCTCTTTCTTGAACTGGAAGTTTTATTATTTTCCTATCTGACCACATAACCTATGTTACCTTAATAAAAACAGAGCATACCAGAGACAAATTCAATTTAATCCTTGTCCTACAGAAACAGGCCTGATCTGCCGTAGGGAAATCATACCGCCATTTGATCTCAAAGTCTCTTACACATCAGATCATCAACATGTTCCAAGGCAGAACTTCATTTCACTGGAGGTCAAAAGCTCACCTCTGAGGTAGGACAAGTCTCACTGTCCAAGCAATCATGAATCTCCACTTCAAGCAGCTCAGGGAGTGCTGTATGTTTAACTTGATTAACTCATTTGTTGGATGTATTCGCAAACAGTACTTTCAAGCACCTCTGAATAAAACTAAGTCCACTGCTGCTGTCAACTAGTAGGCACCGCAACCTGATTATTTCACATGGGGCTGGTTTATTTTCTCTAAGTTTTTAAATTTAAAAATCAAACTAAGACAATTGCTTTTGCACCCCGAACCGCTGGCAGAGATACTAGCACTGTATATTTTGATCATGATGAGTCAAGCAGATGAAAATGAGAATCAGTTAGCTATATTTATGGCCCAATTCTTGAAGGTGCTCAACAATTTCAACTCCCACTGCAATTTTGGTCTCCCATGTTTAAGAAAGATGAATTCAAACTGGAACATGTGCAGAGAAGGGCTACTAGGATGATCCGAGGAATGGAAAACACAGTTTAAGAGAGAAGACTCAAAGAGCTTGGCTTGTTTGGCCTAACCAAAAGAAGGCTGAGGGAGATAGGACTACTTTCTATGAATACATCAGAGGGATAAATACCAGGGAGGGAGAGGAGTTATTTAAGTTAAGCACCAATGTGGACACAAGAACATATGGATATAAACTGGCCATCAACATGTTTAGGCTTGAAATTAGGCAAAGGTTTCTATCCATCAGAGGAGTGAAGTTCTGGAACAGCCTTCCAAGGGGATCAATGGGGGCAAAAAACCTAACTGGCTTCAAGACTGAGCTTGATAAGTTTATGAAGGGGATGGTATGATGGGACTGCCTACGGTGGCATGTGGCCAATTGGCGACTATGAGTAGCAAAAATCCCCAATGGTCAGAAACGGTATACTAGATAAGGAGGGCTCTGAGTTACTACAGAGAATTCTTCCCCAGGTTTCTGGCTGGTGGGCCTTGTCCACATCTCAGGGTCTAACTGATCAACATATTTGGGATCAGGAAGGAATTTTTCCCAAGTCAGATTGGTGGAGACCCTGGGGATTTTTTGCCTTCCTCTGCAGCATGGGGCCCGGGTCTCTTGCAGGTTTAAACTAGTTTAAAATAAGGGTTAATAATTACTGACCTACCTCAGGAGGATTAACTAACAGTTGTACAGATCTTTGGCTATAAGAAGCAGTAGGTAATGCTCAGCACACGCCCAAAAGGCCTAATGCTGCAAGGTGTAATGCTCTCTCAGCTCCCACTGCACTCAATGGGATGTGGGGGAGTTGGCAGAAAGCAGTGGGAACTGAGCAGGATTGGGTCCCGGATCAGTGAGAACATTTGCAGGATTCTCGCTGGAGCGAGGGGGCTTTGAGGTCACTCAGATAACTTGGAAGAAGTTAGTTTAAGGTACATGAGCTATTTAAAGCAAAGCATTAGAAAACACAAGGTCTGGAATTATCCTGTACTGGCCACAGCAGGACTAGCTAAAATAAGCCTTTTTCATCTCTATGTTTTATAGACCTAATTTAAAAAATTGGAAAAATATTGTAATAAAGAAATTACTTTTCTTATAATTCACTATCAGTATAATCTACATTACAATAAAACCCAGATAGCCCCCCAAAAAGGAAACAAAATGTGCAATTAAGAGAGAGAGAAACCAGCTTGAAAAATAAGAAAAAGCTTGAGTCATGCAAGAGCTTTTCCCTTTTGCCCTAGTATGATAATTTTGTTTTTAACTTTCAAAAGGACCCAGAAAATATTACTGTGGAGAAGACTGAATGTCCGTAACTATAATTTAATATATGGCAAACCTAGAATGGAAAGTTCAGCTTTAAACAACAAATTCTGATTCATAAACGATGCCAGCATCTTGGGAAAGACAATAATGTACAATGAATACATCACAGTCCATGTCTTTGCACTTTCCCTTTCAAAGGCAGTGAGTAGGTGCACAGAAAGTGGGACCAGGAATGTCAAGTTCTAATCTTATCTCTGCCACCAAATCACCTTGTGGCCTTGGGCAAATCACTTAGGACAGACAGCTTGGATCTTCAGAGGTACTGAACACCCACAGTTCCATTGTCTTCAGTAACAGCAGTTGTGAGTGCTTATCAACCATGAAAATCTGTCACCTTTTATTTCAGTGTCTAAATCTGGAGTTAGGTGACTAACTTTATGCACCCACATTTGAAAATCTGACCATTAACATCTGTCTCACCTTGTTTGTAAAGGGAGGACAGCACATACAGACATCTCCGGCAAAGGTGTTAGAGTTAGTTATGTTTGAAAATATAAAGCATTATGAAAGATCTAAATATTATTAGACTTTCAGGGAAAGGTCCTGCTTTCAACAAGCTTTCTACTTCACATGCAATCAGCTTGAATCCCTACTACATAGGGAGTTCAATGTAGCTACAGCAATGTAAAACTGGAGCACCACAGCAAGGAATTAAGCCCAAAGACAGTTAAAAATCAAGTAACAACAATTTCTAGTTCTCAGCCCTTCTGGGTATGCCAGAGGTGGCCAAACTTACTAACCCTCTGAGCCGCATATGACAATCTTCAGAAGTTTGAGAGCTGGGGTATGCTTGCCAGAGCTTGGGGCTTCTGCTGTGAAGTGGGCAGCCCTAAAGGGAGGGAGGTCTTGAGGCTTCTGCCCTGAGAGAGATGCCTGCCGGGGCTCAGCTCCTCTGCCCCGCTCCTGCTGAAGCCCCAGGAGATGCACCCCATGGGGCAGAAGCCCCTAAGCCCACCACTCGGCCGCAGGGCAGAAGCCCCAAGCTTCCCACCTCCCAGTCTGGTAGGTGGAGAATTGCGGGTAAGAGGGAGACTGAATGACCCGCATTTTAACTGTAGAAGAGCCACATGCAGCTAGTGAGCCATGGTTTGGCCACCCCTGGGCTATGCCTTTAAACAAGGGGAGGCAGAATCCCAACTGAAAAATACTTGGAGTCAAGAAAACCACTTCAAAACAGCAGAAAATCAGAATGACTGGAATTGTACATTTCTGTTTTGGCCAGAAACTAGTCTTCTTACCACAAAAGCCATCTCACTAGTTGGAGAGAGGGGAAGAGTTCAGCTATGACTCCAAAAGCAACCACAATGCTATTAGTCAAAGACTAGAGAAGGTCGGTATAGGAAAAGGAGGATGCCCTTTTGGTTCACACACTGTGTTGGGACACAGGAGATCCAGGTCTTTCCCCAGCTCTGCCAGACTCCTGATGGGCAAGCCACTCTATTTCTCTGTGTTTCAGTTGCTCATTTGTAAAATGCTTACCTCCCAAAGGTGTTGTGAGGATAAATTCACTAATTTGTGTGGTACTCTGATATCACGATATTGGCAGATAGATAAAAGAGTACTAGAGGCTAGCCAACCCTTACCAATGTATAAGGTCAGGCAGCAATACTGTATGGGTCAGGGTGGGTAAAAATCAATTATTAAAAAAAAAATTGGATTTTTTTTAATTCATCAATAAAATACTAAATTTCTCTCTTGTTTAAAAAATAACAGTTACGATTAAATCTCCTCAAAACACGCTAAGCCTATTCTTAGTCTCATAAAATGAATTAATGGCTTCTGTTTGCCCAGGCTAGCTACCAGCTCTTGCTTCTTGAAAGTCCTGGGCTTTCAGTTTCTGTTTCTCAGCAGACTAAAGTCATGTGAAAAAAAGACACAGGCTGGATAGGAAGGTGGTTGTTCTATGCTTATGTGCTGGTGGAGCTGGGTCAAGCAAGGCAGAGGAGTTAGTTAAGACATTGTCTTAAAGATAGAGAAACAAAGGACGGAGGCAGAGTAGAAAGGAACAGTGGAGTGGACTGGAAAGGAAAAGAGGAGACATTATTCAGTACACACACAGCTTCCTGTATTCCCCCCCACTTTTGCCACAGAAAAACTGTCGTGGCTTCTGGGCGTAAGAGAGACCCTATCTGGGAATATTTTGAAGAAATTCCTTCCCTGGGTAAAAAAGGAAAATGTGTCAAATATAAGCAATGCAAGAAGGAGATGCAGGGCTTAGTTGCAAGAATGAAACATCACAATGAAAACTGCTTATTGGGAAAAAATGACGTGGATGAAGATGTGGACATGTCTTAAGAACAATGTGAATCAACTGGTTAGTAACTTAAATAATTCACTTGGCAATGCATCATTCTTCAAAATTCTCCCGATGCCTTTTAGTATAAGTGTTATTTAAGAAGTAAATTCCCAAGCTGTTTGCTATGTTAGATGTTGCTAGAAAAAAAGAGTTTAGTTTAGCTAATCCTTATGGCTTGTTTAATTAGTTAACTAGGTTTAGAATCTATCACCCAAGTATACAGTATAGAAAGCTGCAGTAAGAGAAATCTAGAGTTGCCACTGGGTGCATTTTCTTATTTTATATTATATAATATATGCCCCTTATTTTGGAACATCATGGCCACAGACCATAATGGTGATGCCATAAATCTAATCCCTATTTTACTTCATCTTAACTCAGTTTTCCCAAGGGAATCCCATCTTATTCTTGTTTTCTCAAAAAACAGAAGTGCCAGTGGGGCTCACTCCAAAATTATGTGCACTTTAAGTGCAGTCACAGTCTTAGCTTTCTTGGTAACTTGGAATCGGATCTGCATCCTTGCTGAAAAAAATGAAAATGATTCACTGAATAATAGAGTGAGAAGAACTATTCAAAATTTTTGACTTTTGTTTCAGGATTCCATTTAAGCATAAGAGGCTTTGACTGTGACTGTCTGTCTGCAACAACCTCAGAGTCATCCACTGGTACTTCTAGCAGCAGTGCTGCAACTAAACATATTTCAGACAACAAAGTATCAGTAGCAAGCAAAAGATTTCAATCATCCAGTAAAACCACCACTATGGATGGTTTTGTAGTCAGGAGAAGCAAATACCAACAAGACACCACAGATGAAAACATTGCTTGGTTCATTTATGCCATGAATTCTCCTTTTCACATTGTTAACAATAAACACTTCATTGACATGGTTGAGTCCTTATGACCAGGCTAGATGCCACCTGGTAGAGCAGACATTGGTGGAAGGTTGCTAGCTATAGTGTCTGAGAAGGAACTTAAACAGTGTGCAAGAAATACTGAGGGGAAATTTGCCAATTTAAGCCTTGATGGGTAGAGCAACGTACACAATGATCCAGTAATATGTGCCTATATGACAAAAGAAGATGGGGTTGCATCTCTTTCAGAAACAATAGATACATTGGGAAATGCCCACACAACAGAATATTTCAAAGAAGTGGCAGTGAAAGCTGCAATAAACCGTGAACAAAAATTCAACTGTCACATGCGCAGTTTTGTCACAGACAGTGCTGAAAACATGAGAAGATACTTAGAAGACAAAACAGAAGGATGCTTCTTAATAACATATGGCTGCAGTGCCCATTTAATACATCTTTTAGCCAAAGACTTAAGTATGTCTTCTCCAGGAATAAAAGAAAATGTTGCTGAAGTTGCAAAAATACTTCCATAACAACCATTTTGCTTCAGCTTCACTGAAGAGAGCAGGAGGATTCAAACTAATTCTCCCTCAAGATGTTCGATGGAATTCTGTGGTTGATGGTTTTAAACAAGTTAAGAACTGGCCTATTATAATAAAACTTTGTGAAGAAAACCATGATAAAATAGATGGAAGTATCTCATCCAAACTATCTAACATTGGATTAAAGAAGAATGTAGAGGATATGCTCAGAATACTGAAGCCTATATCCATAGCCATAAACAAACTTCAGAGAAATTGTTCCTGCATTGCTGATGCTGTCAAAATTTGGAAGGCACTTCAAGAGACATTGAAGAAAGAAATACCTCACCTGAAAGTCAAACTGCATGCAATAAAGGAGTGAATGGATCAAGCACTAACTCCACCTCATTTTCTTGTGAGCATTCTCGACCCCAGATATAAAGGTAGATGCCTAACTTCTGAAGAAAATGCTGCTGCCAGGGAATGGGCATCTCAAAATCACTCCTCAGTTATGCCAGACATCATAAATTTCAGGGCTGGAGCAGAACCATTTAAACAGTACATATTTACTTATGATGTTTTGAACAGAGTCACTTCCCTGAACTGGTGAAAATCCATAGCTAGGCACCTTGAAACAGAGTTCCTTCAGTTGCTAAGCCAACTGTTCACAGAAATAGCTTCCTTTGCAGGCAGAGAGAGACTATTTTCATCATTTGGTATTATTCACTCACAGCTAAAAATTGACTGGGAACTGAAAAAGCAGGAAAACTCACATTTCTGTTTCAATCTACTGGTATGAATAAAAATGACAGTGGGCGTGAGGAAGATGACAGCTAGTTGTAGAAGTTTTAAGGACAGTGTATGTTTCGCATTGTGATGACTTGTCTGTTAAAAGGACAGCCAGCAGCCAGCAACTCAGGAGACGGCTGCAATTGCAAATGTGAAACATTTATGTAACATTTAAGATTTAGTTTAATAAAATATAAGTGCTATTGTGTTTGTGTGTGTGATTTAGTTCTTACCATTCCTAATGTACTGCTGCTGCATCCGCAGCTTGACACAGGTAATGAGTATTACGTACTATTTCCTAAATTAATAAAAATCAAGTTATCTAAAAAATTACACAAAGTACACCCTCCTCAGTGTTGTAAAATGCTGTACTGAGTTGTAAATTAACATGTTTTAGTGATCACATTTGCGCCATTGTTTTAAGAAATATGTGAAGATCAGTGAGAGTGATCAGTGATCAGTGAGAAAATCAATGATTTTCTCTTGGTGATTTAAATCATGATTTTGCCTTGGTTTTAAATCAATCCACCCTGGTATGGGTACACTTCTAAACCCAATCCGTACTATCACAGCAAATCCAGTCTAGCACTGTAATCATCAGTACTTCTATCTCGTAAAAGCCACTGGTCAAATATGCACATATGCCAGCTGACAGAACCAAAGCTTCAGTATAACACTATCGCTACACCAGCATTAATGTAGCTTAAGAATCTCTCTCCCTCTCTCAAACACACCCCCATCCTCCAACCACCAGCCATTGTACGTTGCAAAGTTTCAGTAGAAAACATAGCAAAAAGAAAACATTCATCAAGTCAGGTGCAGCAAATGCAATTCCAAGGGTCAGTGTTTTAATGCTCCAATTCACACGTTTTCCACTCTGTTTTTTCACTCAGTTCTTCAAGTCTCCTCCAGTTAAGTTTCCTTCAGTGTGTGATCATACCTGCTTTACTATCCTTCTCTTCATATTTGTGTATTTTGACGTTAACTAGAAAGTAGTCTTTTTCCTGCCTTTTTTCGTTACAGAAACTCAATGAGGCATTCAGTGCTATGCTGGAAAAAATATTTCAGTCTATTCCCAGAAGAGTAGGAGGGAAGCAGAAGAAGGTGCAAAACATACTTGTGTGTCCACAAAGTTAACAGTTTGTGTTCAATTACTATAAGTGATGACTAGCAACACACAATGCATTAACTTGTTTTTGTGGCTTTCATTAAAATGTTACCCTGCTGGGGCTCTTTCCTCCTCTTTAATCCTCTATTTTGATGTTTTTTTATGCTCACGGACAGTCCCCCTCTATCCAGCCAAGGAACAAGTACAGTACAAGCAGTGGCACTACAAGCTTGCCTGACCAATATGACTGAAAAGGTCACATATAGGGGAAGTGGGGAATTCAGGGTCTTTGGCTCATCCAGTCCCAGCCCCTCCACTGCAAAAGCCACCAAAGGGGCCACTTGTACACAAAAAAATGTACACACTGTTATGAGTTTCAGTCAATGCAATGTGGAACTGACAAGACAGATACTTCAAAACATTCAATGTTATTGTTTACCTTCAGGTCACTAGGTCTTGAATGAAATCCACCCATCAAGGTTTAAACTGGCAAATTTCATTCAATGACTTGAAGGTAAGCAATAAAATTTTGGGTCCTGAATTACTTCAATCTGGTGAAGTCATTAAAAGAGTCACAATTCTGAAAACACATCATAATGGCTCTTCCAAAGGAAAACTAAAATGTAAAGCAATGTGCCGAAGTTCAACTGAGACACAAACCAGGAATCTCACAATTAAATACTTCCATTACATGTTCAAAGTGAATAGTGGAAAATAATTCCTTCCTACCACAGGAAAATGCCAAGCTCCATAGTATTTTGTTGTCCTTAAAATTTCTGCTGAAGTTTAAGACACTATCTGGATATGGGTTCCCAAATAGAAAGGTTAAGGGAGTTGTAAAGCTTTGCATTGTTTTTTCCTGTATTAAGCCACTTTGTTAAATTATGTTTTCTCTGAACATTTCACCTCAAACATCCTTTTGGTCATGTGATCAAAAAGAGGTTGGAATGCACATATCTGATTGATCACCGACAGGGGCAGTTTAAGGAGAACAATACAGCTACCCATTCTTCAGTTTTGGAAGAATTGTTTTTTAATGTACACCAAGCGGACATTAATAATTGCTCTTCTCAAGGCTAGAATAATTCACCTTCATGTCAAGTATGTACAAAAACTTTATAAAATACAGAACTGTTTACAGAGCTGGCCAAAATAAGCACAAACCGATACAAACATTTTAGTATGTACACGTATGTAGGCTGGTGATTAAAATTCACCTGACTTTGAAGTCAATAGATAAAACTAGTCTGAGCACCCATGTTCTATCTACTAGCAGCTCAATAAAAATTGCAAAATGCAATTTTAAAAAAACCTGATAGCTATTTTCTAAACTGGTTGATGATAGAATATAGTAAAACTGTCTTGATTTTGCTCAACAATACTAAAATCCGAAGTAATTCAAGTACAATCCAGTATAGGCGGTGGTATAAGAAAGTTCCAAACTCTAGGGGACTAGCCCTACATAGCAATAAAAATATAACATCAAAATACTTTCTTCGTATTCAACATACTAGAAAGCTGGAAAAGCTCAAGTGTTACTATATCAGGGAAAAGCTGCAACAAAAATGGCTTCCTCCTACAGAATGTATCTGCTCCTTGGCTGATCACTTCACTTTACCGATTAAAATAAGTAAAAAGCTGGGAAAGCATTTTTCAGAGAATATGAAAATTATTATATATTACACACACTGTACTTGCCACCCCCCTTGATCCATTTATAAGTTTAAAAAATAAAGACATAAAATTAGTTTTGCAATTTGAGAACTGCACGTTTAATTGATAATATATTATTATTCACGTCCCGATCCAGCAAAGCATTTAAGCACCTAAACAGCTTTAAGAATGTGAATAGTCCTATCGACTTCTAAAGGACTTCTCACATACTTAAAAGTTTTGCTCGATCACGGCGTTGTATAACAACAGAATACTGTTGATTAAATGTGTAAATGCATCCCCTATACCCAGCCTCCAACCCTGAAAAGCTAATGTTACGTCTTTATTTTAAGCTTGTAAGCATTGCCACTATTCAGATCTGAATGATTATATTATACAATACAACTTACTTTTCTGCCTAAAGCGATAAAGCCCAACTTAACACACCAAGTACCAACATTTTCTGGATCTCTTACCAAGCACAATTTATAAAACAAAAATCAAACATGATCTGTAACTGGGGACTTGATACACCCCTGCGGTTGTATACAATAGTTTTAGTATTTTAAGAGCTTCAGACTTCAAATGGCATTAATCCGTGATGTCCCAAACAGTCCAAGGACTTTTGTATTAAAGATTTGAACAACATTCAGTCCCTGAATCTGTCATCTTTACTCAATGGGAGTTTTGACTACGTAAGGTCGGTGGCATCAAGCCCTTTCCAGGCACTGTAGAAGCTGTTCTTAGTGACAGCCTCTCTCATAGCTAAAGGCAACATATTGAAAAAAATGGAAGCCTGCACCTCATTTAAATATCACTGAGTGGTACAATGAAACGTATGTGCTGGCAAATTCAGAGAGGCCTCCTGCTGTTTGAAAGATAAGGAAATGCAGTTTGATGGGATTTGGTCTGTGTTTCTGGTTTGACAGGATTAGTTTTTAATCTGTGAAGTGTACCTGTTCTCCTTTATTAGTCTCAGATAAAAAAAAAGTTATGCTGGAGTTGAGGCTAAAAGTATATATCAGAAGCCCCCACATCGTCTTTCCTCCCAATCTTGTCAACTCCCACCAACACCAGAAAGCAGCAACATGGGGAGCAAGGAAGGGGAAAAGGAGCAAAAGCAACTGTATAAGGAGGCATGGAGGTGCAAATGGAAATGTGAGGAGGCAGGGTCAGAGAACAGGGACATGGAGGTGGCTGTCATATAAGCTTTGAAAGCCAGAGACAGTATAAGTTCAGAAAGACACAATACATCCCTCTTTTTTTCCATTGAAAAGAGGGTCACCCACCTTCCAAAACTCTTGTTCTCCAACTGTTCTTCACAAATCCTACTGCAGGAATCAAGCTCAGGCATACGACACACACCTTTTAAAAAGAGGTGACAGTTAGGGTCAACTGTATGTGTAAGACTGATCAAGTAATCTACCAATGAGAACTCTTAATACATGGGTTCAGCCCTCCCTTCCACTCCCTCACTTCAACCAAGAGAACTGCAACATGCAAATTAACTGGAAAAGAAGGGTGACTGGTTGAATTACCTCTGATGTCAGCAGACATCACTTAAGAATAACCTCAGCTATTGACAAAGTCCTCACTTCTTGCTTAAAAAACCTTTAAAAAAGAAAAAACCTTAATTATTTGAAAATACTTATTCTAGGAAAGAGAGAATTTTACTTGTAAATGAGCTGAAAAGTTCAACTGTCCCCAGAGAAATAATTGTTTTAAATTTAGAATCTAAATACACTGAACTGTGACACACAGGGATTTTAACTTTAAGCGAAAATCCTCAATCTCAACTATGGAAGCACAACTGCTCCCTTCCTAACAACACATCTTACTCTGATTTGTAAATACTTTATGCATGTATATATTACAGTTGCTATTTCCCATCCCCTTACTTTTTAATTGAAGAAATAGCAAAACATTTTAAATTGGAGGTTAAAAAATGATCCAATATATAGGTCTTGGGATATTCCAATCTCTCCATCAAAAATCATCCTAACATCTTTCAACAGCACAAGAGAAAAGAAAAGCTTGCTTTCACAGATACGTCAGATACAGAGCACAGCTGGTAAAATAACATTAAACTCTATCAATCTACCTTCAAAATATTTAAATAACTATATCTGAATGCTGAAAACCATTTGCGAGTCTATCATCCCCAAACTTCTCTTCCCAACATAATCAGATCTTTCAGTCCTGGCTCATCTCTCATTATCCAACAGCAGAATTATTAAGATTTAAAATAAGGGTTTTTTTCTTTGATCTGACTTCAAAATCTCCCATGTTATTTTGGGCACACCTTGTACCCCATTTTTAGGTTTACAAATCCACAAAGGCAGGGAGAACCCTGCATATCCACAATGTGATGGTGGAGGTTGTGGGTGGGGCAGTCAAAGGCAAAATCACACAGGATGATTCCACAGATCCTGCATGCCTCAGAACAGTTTGCACTGGAACTTGGTAGTGGTGGAGGTGGAGATCTAGGTGCATTGAGTGAATCTGCATTTATTGCAGATCCACGATCTAAACACAATCCTTACAAGGGGATGTGCAGCAGCTTGCAGGACCTCCTCCTCCTCCCAAATCTGTGCCTACTTGTGTGCACACACACACCAGGGACAAGCAGATTCCATCCCTCAACCCTGCACTCTCTTTACATGGGCTCTGCTTTACTGCTCAGGATTTGGCCCTAAATCATTCCCCAAAAATCAACACCTCATCAAGCCTAAGGATGTTCAGATGAAAAGCTTTGTTGTGTGACAAATGAGACAACAGGGGGCCTAACCTTTTGCTGTGGGTTTAACAGCAACAAAATGTAGCAAGGATTAGATGTTTAAATTGAAAATCTAGACTCTTGATACAAAATGTCTATTGCAATAATCTGCCTACAGACTAACTGTACCTACTATCTCCTCAAGAAGTAAACCAAAAAATGTGTTACAGTTTACATATTAGTATAGACTGCCAAATAGCATGCTTCAGGCCAGTAAGATACAGCCTTAGGTCATGAGAAGTTTGGGCGAGACAGTAATTGATGAAAAGCACACCTCTGTTTGTTACGCTCACTACATTAAAATGAACGTTGCCACTTCATTATTTTTTATTTCCATAATAAGTAAGAAAGCAAGATAAATTCATTCTGACCAAGACAAATGGGAAACAATTTGCACAGTCTGTCAAATATTTAAATTGGAGATCTATTAAGCAACTCCAAACACAGAGCTCAGTTCTGACACCCATACTCATGCTGAATTATATCTTGTTCCAAAAGTATTCAATTTTAACGAATACTAGGGCCGAGAAAGGTACAGACCACGTTATGTCAAAATTCAGCTCACGGTGACTGGATCACTGTCATGGAGAGCACAAATGCCCATTGATGAGGCAATTCACAGTGGTAAATACCAGGCAGCATGTTTGCAGTATCAGGCACCAGTTTTGTCCCCCTTTATACTTCTGTCTTATTACGTATTAAGACACTCAAGAAGCTGGTAGCAGAGGAGATTTCGCACAAAAGCTCAGAGCTCTTTATCCGTTAAGCCTAAATACACACCAACATTCAAGATTTTTGGCTGGTGGTTGAATAAATTACACTAAGCATTTTCAGATTAAAAATCTATTCCCATTCCCCCCAGTATCAAACATCACTACAATTGTCCTGTATTAATACTTATTAATCCCTATATTATAATGATCCTCATCAAGAGCTGTAATCATTATTTCGGAAGTATTAAATAGATCCCTCCACTCAACTGACATTAGCATCCTTTCCTTTAATAAAATTTTACTATTGCTGGTTCAACAAAATTTTCCGCTGCAGCTTCTGCTTCTAGAAAAGCCTTATGACATTTGTCCTATACATCAAATCTCCATCTCAAGTGAAAACTCTTCCGTTTTACCTCAATCTCTAAAATGTCTGTCTGTTATTATCTAACGCTGTAAAGGTGGGTTTTTTTAGATTGTTTTATATGCTGGCTTCTACACAAACTAAATTATCTTAAAAAAATATATAATGTTTGTGGCAACGGCAACTAATGCCGCAAAATAAATAATATTAATAATGAGCCTTGCTAGCAACAATGTAACCAGTGGAATAACTAGGTTCCACTTTTCTCAATAAGTATGCCTTGTTCCTGTCTAGGGATTTAAGGAGTATTAAAAATATCCAGATTGTATAATAAATGCCTCACTATATTTTAAAACATGATTTCAACTATCCAACTGGCAGTGCTAAAATAACATCAAAGTGAATTTTTAATCTCACACACACCACTTCTAGCTCAGTCAGAGAGATGAATCAGTGTTTCTCAACCTTTATGAAGCCAGGGACCAGCTTGCTGCCTTCCTAAATTGTGTCAAATTGTCTATTTGTGTTCCGGAAAGTGGGCGGGCACAAGCTAAAGGCCCCTTCCCCAGCCTAAGAGGAGGAGTCACTGGACCTGGGACGCAACTGATTTCGGGGGACAACTAATGAAACAACGGGAACAGGCGTGGGGGTCACAAGGTCAAATGAAGGGTGTCAGGGAGGTCTCAGGGACTGGCACGATCGTTGAGAAACACTGAATTAGAAAACTTTCCCCTAATGTACGGGGGGGGACTCCCATCAGAAGATCCCTGACACTGTGGTATATCAGTCCTTCTCTCTCAGCAACAGGATATTCTCCATGAAAAAAATGTGTGGGTCAGCCCCTCTCTGTCAGAAATGGGATCCGCTCACTAGGTCCCGCAGTATCTGGTGAATAGGGTCCTCTGTAGGTCAGACACCAAGTGCGGGTACGGACAGAGGGACTGGAGAGGGAGGGGAGCCGAGGCAAAGCATTGGGAGTGGAAGGACTGTGACAGCATGTTAGGGAGGCCTAGACCGGTCTGAGCAGAGGGGACACCCCTCTTGTTCCCGCCTCGGCACCCAGCCTGTTCGGTGGCGGAATAAGGAAGCACACAAGTTACATACAGGAGGGAGACGGTCCCTTTTGCCACCCAGCAAGAGGATATGCCCTATGCACCCCCCATGGCTAACCCCTTGTGCCCCCCCCTGCTATCCCCTATGCACCCCCCATGGCTATCCCCTTGTGCC
>ML675715.1:6015219-6055280 GCA_007922155.1 Mesoclemmys tuberculata | reverse complement strand
TGTGGGGCAGAGTGAGGGGGCAGAGTGAGGGGGCGGGATGTGGGGCAGAGTGAGGGGGCAGAGTGAGGGGGCGGGATGTGGGGATCCCAGGGGGAAACGTAGGGTGGTGTTACAGAGGGGCAGGATGTGGGGGAGTCAGAATGCGGGATAGGACGGGCATCCCAAGGGGCTGAATGGGGGGCAGAGTGAGGGGGCTGGATCGGGACGATCCAGGGACCGGGATAGGGGGTCCCAAGGGGCAGGATGGGGGGCAGAGTGAGGGGAGGGGTGTGGGGACCCAAAGGGGCAGCACGTGGGGTGGGGTTTCACAGGGGCAGGTTGGGAGGGGGCAGGCTGCGTGTCCGGGATGGGGAGGGGAACAGAAAGGGGAAGGAGATGAGGGATTGTGGGGGAGGGGGTCGCTAGGGGGACACAGCAGAGGGAAGGGGAGCACCTAATAGTGTGAGAGGGAGCTAGAAAGGGCAGGGCGTGAGAGCTGGAGAATGGGAAATCTGGGGCAGGACAGAGCGGGCCACTAGGGAGCAATGTAAGGGGACTGGGTGGGGAAGAGGGAGGAGACCACCTGGGGACTGGGGTTATGAAAAAGGGCCGTGCCGGAGGGCTGAGTGCCAGGAGAGGATGGCTAGTCCATGGTCTGGGCACTAGCTTAGAACTTGGGAGATCCGGGTTCAGGTCTCAGCTGCGCCATTGTCTTTGTGTGTGACCTCGGGCAAGTCATTCAGCCTCTCGTGCCCCAGGTCTTCCCTAACTCACCAGGGTGTTCTGAGGATAAATATTTTAAAGATTGTGAGGTGCTCAGATACTCCTGTAATGGGTTCTTGATACTTGTCTTTGATATCTCGGTAGATAAAGGAAGAGCAGAATAGAGACACAGAGCATCTGGGAGTCTGGAGGGGAGGGAGAAGTGGGGAACACTTGGGAGAGTGGAGAAAGATGCACAAGGAAATTTTCTGTGAAGAGGATAGCTTCTCCTGGTCACCTGAATTGGCAAAGGGAAGCATCAACCTTTCTCTCAAGGCAGTGATTTATTTGCAAGGGACAAAGCCAGAAATTCATCCTCCACTCCCCTAGTTTGTACACGTCATACATGGATTTGACAGGATCATGTATGCCCTAACCCTGTAAGTTACTCCTTACGGGCAGACAGAATTGTTAGGACATGTTAATTTGCTAAGTTTAGGATTTGGGAATCCTGCTTTTTATAGATAGTTTCAGCCCTCATGGATTTTGTGACACAGATTGTTAAACCTTGACAATTTTTAATATAAAATATTTTACTTTTCTCTCTTTGTTTTGTTGGTTTGCTTCTTACCTGAAAATGTTTTATTTTTCATTTGTATTTGAATTTTGAAAAAATGAAAATAGTGATTTTTTTTAATGACACTATTTTCTGCATTGGTAAGACACAAAAATAGCAGAAGCAGGCTTCAAGCTGTGACAATTTGAATGGAATGCGATTTCAGTAAAATAAGTGAGATTTGAAATGGCTCATTTGAAACACATTCTTCATCACTAGCATGAGATGCTTTAAAAAAAACAAAACAAAATAAAATCAACAACCTATCTCTCCTCCTCTCCTGCAGTGAGTTCATTCCAAGAGCCTGATTCTTTGAGCATGAGCAAGATCCAGATCCTTAAAAGCACCTATGTGCCTCTTTAGGTACCTGCCTAAGTCCCTCATTTAGGCACCACTGACATATTCAAAGCCACTGATCAGTTGCCAGCCAACACGGTAGCTGTCTAAGTTTATGCTGGTCAGCATTTGCCAAGACAGCTACATGCTGAAACCACCCCACAGCGCTAGCTCAAGCCCCAGAGACCCGAACGCCATTTTCTCAAGCTAGGTTGGGGATGCCTATCTCACCAGTGGTGCTTGATCCCATAAGCATACACAGAGCACACCTACCACGTTACCTGCCCGCTCCCACATCAGGAGAGTCAGAGGCAGGCTGACAGGTGAGGGACAACAAAGCACAAGCACAAAAGGCACATGGGGGCACAGGGAAATTAGGGCAAGCATGAGCAAGCTATCTAGAAAGAGAGAGAGAGAGTTCTGGCTGCTGGGGCTTAGGGTACCTGACCAGATGATCTGTCTTAGGTGCCTCACTCCAGAAGCTGCGGATCCTGAGTGGCTGGTGGTCTGTGTCTGGTCTCTGTATGCAGTGTTGGAGCCATGTCAGTCCCAGAAGATTAGAGAGACAAGGTGGGTGAGGTCATATCTTTTCTTGGACCATCTTCTGTTGGTGAGAGACAAAACTTTTAAGCCACTCAGAGCCCTTGTGAGCTCGAAAGCTTGTCTCTCTCAGCAACAGAAATTGGTCCAGTAAAAGATACAACCTCACCCACCTTGTATCTCTGGTCTGTCACCCAGGTGCACCAGGTCAGCTGCTTAGGCACCTAAGCCCCTCTCCCCCAACTCCTCAGCATTTCACTCCTGGCTCTCTTAGGCAGCTCCCCGCTTGGCAGGCCAGATTCTGAAAATCCCTTTCTTAAGCACTTTATTGTCCCCTTGCATCCTCTAGAGAGCCTAGATGCCACAGTGTCACCTAACTCGGGGCTGAAAATTCCACTAGGAGGCAGGCCGCCTATGGGTCAGGTGTTATTTTCTCAGTCAAGCAACATCTCAGTCCCTTTCACGTGGGCCTACGTGTTTGCAGCAACAGGAACTAATTTTGGCCCCAATCCTGCAATCTGATCCGCATAAGTAGATCCCAATAGAGGGTTCCATGGGGCAGGACTCCTCAAATTGCAGGATTCCCTAGGAGAAAAGTGTGTAAACATCATTTTCCGAGTGGCAAGTGGCAGGCACAATATAAACTAAACATGTGATCTTCTGATTCAATCTTTTTCCAAGTTTGCCCCTTTCTCCTCTTAGTAAATGGCCTGATGACAAGGGATAAGCCATACTGGGATGAACAGGACACACTGTAGCTGCTTATCCTGTGGAATTTTGTGGAGATGGCAGCTCTAGATGGAATTCTGGCAGCAAACAGCAACTGTAAAAGTCACATTGTGAGATCCCACATTTATCTCCTCTCTGGGCTTCATTTTGCAAAGAGCTGAGCATCCTCAACTTCCACTGCCTGAACTGGGAGCTGAGTGTGCTCAGCCCCTCAAGGAAACACTTTGCTGGATCAAACCCTATCTGAAACTGGCTCAAACTTGCCGAGCCGGCAAGATAATGGGCCTGCCTCTTGTTTACACTAAGGGCCCTTTACACTGCTCTAGCAATGTCATTTCAGAAACTACATTTACACTCCTTTAAAGCCCCTTTACACTGCCAAAGTGGTGTAAAGGGACCTTGATGTAAAATGAGAATCAGGCCTGAAGTTTCTACCTGCAAACCCATGCTAGGAATCTGCAAACCCAGCAGTCTCCGCCTCCCTCATCACCCCCAGTGTATTCTATTATGACACTTCAAATCCTTATTTGCTGTATCATCGCTAGTGTAACTTATTATTTAGAATGCAACTTTTAAAAAGTTTATGGGGGACTGAAAGGCTCATGGGATTTGCAATGGGATATCAGTGCCTTTTGTCTCTAGTTGGTTCCAATCCAGCCCAACACATTTGTGACTGAAAATTATTACCATCTGATAACCGCTCTGTGAAATACAGTATTGTGAAAGTAGCTTCCAGGGATCTACTCTAGTTCCCAGAGGACAGATGTCTTCATCATCACACCCACGTATTTGTCATTAACTGGCAGACTCAACAAAGGGGCCAAGGAGTGAATGGGCCGTGGAGTCATTTCTAATAGACCTCCCCCAAGGGGTGAGATGCACTGGCAGGGTAATGTGGGAAGAGCTATGTAGAGCCACAACTCCAGATGCCTCTTCTGTGGATAGACTGAGGACATCAGTCTCCAGGGCTGTCTCACTGGCCCCTTTTACCAGCATTAGCACCACACACACATATTAACAAGTTTCAGGTCCCTTTTTGCCTCTGCGCCACCAAGCCTTCCTTTTCTTACAACAGAAACTGCCACTTGCTGTGACTCTCATATATGCTCTCTCTGGCTGCAACTGGCTTTTCATTTTCACTTTCTGTTAAAACAGCTGCCCCAGTCCTAAATTTAAGCTATTTTTGAAAATGCAGCTGGGTGAAAATGTTCATTTTAAAGTTGTCTGTTACTATTATTATTTATAAAGATCCTGCTCAGTTGTAGGTGTAAATATTAATAAAGAAACTGACTTTTTAGTTGATTCTTTATATCCTGTGATGTAAATTCGTTTTTCTATTTGTCATTGTTACTTGGAGAAGAGATTAATCCCTGTAATTTACACGAACCTTATGGTACTGAACTACAAATGTACCTGTGGAGGTTCCAGTCTGAGGAACTGATTAAACGAGTCACAGGTCGTAAGCACACACTAGACCACTGTGATCAGCTTGTCTGATCTCCTGCATAACTCAGAACTTTCCTGAACTAAGTCCTGTCTGAACTAGATCTCTGAGCAGATCTCGTAGAAAAATATCCACTCGATCTAAACATCACCAATGATGGAGAATCCCCCACAATTGTGATATACTTTGAATGCCAACATTGTTGTGGCACAGAGGGCATAACTGAAGTATGCTATCTTAATGCAAAGATAGGGAAAAAATCACATTTCTTAAGCCTGCGCCCCAACTCCAAAGAGTCTGGGAGATTTTATGCTCAACCATGTATCTGTTGTTAACAATTGCAAAATCATATTATATTGTAATGAATTGGCTAGTGCATCCCTGCCCTCTACTGCATGGAATCAGAAGTGCCCAACAACATGTCATAGGGTGGCCAATAGCTCACGGAGATTCTCCGTCAGTTCGAGTGACAAAGGCCTGTGGAGTAGAAGTTCTGTCTGAGTTCTGGCCCCACCATCCCGTGAACTGCTGCAGAGTGACAACGCAGCTACACAGCCATGTTGTGAGAGCTGATTATGTGCTTCACTAACTGTATGGGAAGGTGTGTCCCAGAAAGGACCTTATTTGGAATTCTTGCTGTACCGCCGAGCACGTGTCGTGCGCCTGCTGCAGTGAAGGATAATGTTGAATTTAAAATCACTCCCTTACATTTGCAGAGAAGGGTCACCACAACGAATGCAAGAGGTGGCACTTCCGTAGCACTTTCCACCCGAGTATTTCAAAGCCCTTTACACGCATTAGCTAATTAAGCCTTACGCAACTCCTGAGGTGTGAGTAAGGGGTATGACAGGATGACTTTACTCACCACTGACATGAAGTCCCTTCTGGGATGGGATAGTTGCTGAGGAACATTGCACAAGGTTCAGTACATGGTATTACATGTGAAAGTGCCAGGGGATGTATAGTTTGGCAAAATGTAATCCCCTGAGCTGGAATTAGGTGAGGGCCTAATTGTGAGGGCCTAAAAGTGACATGGTCAAAAGGGGTCAGGACTTGGGGTGTAAGTCTCAGTCGAAATACAGCACGGCCATCAGCCTAGCACCTCCTAGCGCTGACATCAGTATTGACAGATCACAGTGCTACCTACAGAACCATAAGGAGAGCTCCCTGCACGGCCTACCTAGTCTCTCGTTCAAGTATTGACGTGACCCTAAATTCTTATGAAATCCACAGGGATCACAGGCTGCAGGTGGCTTTGAACACCTTTGTACAGAGGCACTCTTTATTTTAGGTGTGTTACTCACCTCCCCTGAGGAAAACTGTCCCACTGAGGGTGCAGCAGAGAATATGACCCCACCTGAATGATGGTGAGCTATGAATTTGCCTCAGAATCTATATTACCTCACTGATGGTATGTCTAGAACATCAGTCAACATAGGACCTGAGCGCTCAGCTTCCAAGTACCAAGAGAAAAGAGAAATATTTCTCTTCAATGTCCGGGCAAAAGTGAAGGGGTGACATGTACTATTGCTGTCCCAGATCCTCACAGGTATCCAGGTTTCTAACATCCATTAAAGTCAGTAGAAGTCAGGAGCCTTGATACTTTAGAGGTTCTGCGGCACTCGTTCTGCTGAGCCTAAAATTACTTGAATCTTTACCAAGTGTGAAGGAACTGTAGAAGTTACAAACAGGAAAGACCTATCAGATGTTTCAGCCCATCTCCCAACCAGTGGATCTCCCAAACCAATGTTATCGTCAGTGGTGTTAAATCTCTTGGGCCAGATTCAGTCTAATATCCCTGTAACAGGGAACCATTGAGGCCTAGACTCTGTAAGAACTCACTCCCAGGATGGAAAACTTCACAAATGATGGGCCTGTCTGCACAGTGCCACAGCGTAGACTACAGGTGTGGGAGGCAGCACACATGAGAATGATGCTCGGGGACTGCCCTGCGTAGCCCCTGCTGGCACCAGCGGAAAGGTACCCTGCTCTTGTTAGCATAGTCCTGAAACAGGACTACCTTCCCACACCCTGAGTTCACATTAGCAGCATCTACACAAGGCAACACTTCAGCGGTGCCGCAACTCCCACACTGCAGAGCTGTGCAGAGAAACCCTCAGACACTTACCCCTGTGTGTGTGTCCTCATTTATTAAGTCTCTTACAGTAAAGAAAACATCTTTTTCTCCCCTCCAGTCCAACCTTGTTCTCCTTGATTCAGAGATTCCACTAGCCTCCTGTTGGAATCCTTCAAGTAGTTTTCCCCTCCTTAGGTCAGCAGCTCCACACCCAGAGCCCTGGGTTCAGACTAGCTGATGCAGCTTCTCCAAACCAGCCCCTTTCAGTTCTGTCCTTCCCCAAGAAGCAGCCCTCTTTCAAGCTGCCTACTCACTCTGTCCCCATTTCCTTCCCTGAAGACTCCTCTTACCACTCCTCTATCACTGGTGTAGCCACATGACCTACCTGCCATGTGGGTGTCAAAACTTTCTCCATCTGGGGAGAACTGAGAGAGGCTGGACCCATTACCTCTTAAAGGGGCCAGCCACCCCATGACAATCCTCCTGATTTCACCTTGGAGTCACGGCACTGATTTCAATGGGGTTTCTAAGGGAGCGAGTTAAAGCAGAACTGGGCCCTCTGCTACCCTTTGTTCTGCAGTAAGCAGCACGCTTACCCTTGTGCTTTTGTTTCAGTGTTTACACAAGCAATTACTGACAATAAAAGTTTTGTATTAATAACAGACTTATATCGGTGCCTTATTCTCAGGATTTCAAGGCACTTTACAGAATGAATCAATTAAGCTTCACGACCCACACAGGAGACGAGTCAGTATCGCTATCTCCGTTTTACAGATGCACAGAGCTGTTAGGTGATTGACCTGAGGCCATATGGATAAAAGTGGCCAAGCTGGGAAAAGCACCAAGGAGTCCTTGCGCCCAGTCCACCACTCTCACCATTACACAACACTTTCTAAACTTGCAAAATTTAACTTTTTCTTCCCCTTCTGAACCAGTTATTCACGTTTCCACAAGTCTGTACTTTTCACACCACCTCTCAAAGGACTGCAGAGAATTCATTGCCTTCCGTTCCCTCTAATCTGCTATGGATTGTACTGCAAAAAACTGAAATCAAACGAAATCCAACCACTGACATGAAAATAACCATGTTCATTTTTGCATTCCTTTCCAGAGGAGCTTTTAATACTTTCCTTTTTTTTCTTGGACAAAACATAAAGCAAAAGTAGAATTAGGAAAGAAAACAGAGAAGGACTCAAACATACATGAAAAATCCTGCTTAGATTCCACCTCTTGAAGCTGGCAAATTTAGATAACAGTTTATCATAACACACTCAAAATGATTGGCAAGGTGGCTCCTCTGACCTCAATTATAACGGTTTCACTTTTTCACACCGAAATCTGCTCCGTGTGAACCACAGCATCAGCATGAATTAGAGAATAAAACAACCTTGCCCCTGCTTTTTGAGACCGCGCTCCCCCGTCATTTATCTGCCACTTCAGTCCTAACTGGTCTCCAGTTTCTACTGGGCAGACTAGACTGGTCACTCTGAATCCTTTTAACAGGGCTGACAAGCCAGACAAGCCAAGCGATGGAGATTTAGGTTTACTGGTCAATTTTTCAGCTGATCCAAAGCCACTGAACTCAGTGGAAGGTCTCCCATTAACTTCAGTGAGCGTTGGATCAAGCCCTTGGTCAGGATCGGTTTATCTCGCCTAGACAGACTATGCTGTCCCTGATGCAATGTCCCAGCAGGATAAATAGCATGGAGTCAGTGCGTTTTAGATGCCATGGATACCACTGTGTACACAATACATTTCTAAGGGGCAATATTTCTTCCACTGACTCCTCTCTCTACAGTCACTTGTTCCTTCCTTGCATGACTGACACAGGTAAGGATTTGGAACAATGCCCTTGTAATCACTTGGCGTGAACTTCTGCCCCCCCACCCCCCTTAAGTTACTGAGAGCTTTGCCATTGACTTCCCAGGAGCCAGGATTTCACACTTGGTTTTCTCTTTAATAGAGCTGGTTGAATAATTGATTTTTCACTTCAGGGACAGTTTTGAATAATTGAAAAAAAATGTGATTCAGGTCGAACCGAGCTGAAATCTTCAGGAATTTGGGTGAATTGAAAAAAATCTGCTTTGCGTCTGTTTCGGAGCAGAGATTAAAAGCTGGGTTTCCCACAAGCTGGTCAGTGCCCTAACCAATGGGCTAAAGATGGTGGCAGGGGGCCGCAGTGTCGCTGCCTCTGGCTGTTTTGTGAGTATCAAATTCCCAGCTAGCTGTGTGGGTGGAGCAAAACTGCGTGCGTGTGGAATAAACTGGGCCTCTGAGAAATTTCAACCAGATTGGCTCTTGAAGACATAAAACCAGATTCTGCTCCCAGTTATACCCGTGTAAAACTGAAGAAACCCCATCACCATGAGTGGAGCTACTCTAGTTTGACACCAGGGTAAATGAGAGCAGAATCCAGCCCCTAATAGCCACAGAACTCTTGGTCCTGATACCTGCTCCTCCAAGACCAATGAGAGTCATGTGGCTTAATACACACCGGGAAGATGCTCAGCGCCCCCTTTTTAAAGGTGTTTAAGCACCTATCTCCCATTGATTTGGCAGCTAGGTTTTAAATGCCTTTAAAAATCCGGGCCTCAGATACAATGGTGATGAGTGCAGTATAAGAACCTACATATACTACAATTTAACCACAGGACACCACTCAGCTGTATTTGGGCAGTAGTTTAAATAGCAGAGGAGTAGCAGCCAGCACAAACAGCTTCTTCGGTCTATCAATATTACAAGTAGGAAATGAATCAAGCGGGATTTCTCAGAGCTGTTTTATGCCTGGGTGCAATACATATTTAGATCTATCTTTAAATACATAGTCAGTCAGCTGTCAGTGGAATGGGAGTTAAATCAGTGATTTCTCTCCATGGTTCTGTTTCCTCCCCTCTGTTTCAGAATGACTCTGATCTCTTGAGGAAATATTTACATTCGCACTCCAGCAGAGCAGCACTTATGAGCCTTTCTGGCCAATCCGGCAAATATGCTCCCAGGCAATGTTTTCAGGGATTTTGCACCTGAGAGATAAGGTGTCTTTTTGGAAGCGCCTCTCGTTGATCATTAAATGCTCATCATACATTGTGTATGATCTGAGGATTCTGAATAGGTGGTGGCAAAGTCCCCCTCTCCTCCCAGCTCGCAGAAGGTGGAGGGTGAGTTGTAGACCAACGAGAAGGCCAACCTCCCTAGATTTGCTATACGGTAGTGGAGGGGTGGTTGGGTTCTACAACTATCTTTGGGAGGGAAGAAGAGATGCTAGAATGGTTGGAAGCAAACTCAGATGGGTGGGTGGAGCTCTACTGATTTCAGCAGAATTGCACCTGCTCACATTAACATGGCCCTTGGCATGTCCCTAACTGGAGAGATGGACTTCAGTGTTTGTTATTACGTGCAGCATGGACAAAAACTGGAACTCCGACTGACAGCCCCTTCTTCTGGTGATTTCAGTTCCATTCCCAGATAGGGTGACCAGATGTCCCGATTTTATAGGGGCATTCCTGATATTTGGGGCTTTGTCTTATATAGACACTTATTGGCCCCCCACCCCCATCCTGGTTTTTCACACTTGCTATATGGTCACCCTAATCCCAGATCAGAGCCCACCTGACATCTTGGTTTCAAGTTGGATCCAGAACCAGACAAAGCCAATTTCCCTATTCCTGTTTGGTTCAAGATGGCAGCCATCTCACAAGATCACCTGATCTTATGAGAATGCTACCCGTTTGGGCTGACGTCAAGTGAGAACAGCCCATGCCACCTCTGCACCAACTCTGCTACCTCTGCCCCAACAGGGCTCCTTGTCCCACCTCTGTTTCAAACCATTGGCTTCACATGATATTCCACATCTACATACGAGCTAAAATCCACCCTGCACATGAGCCATTACTGAATGTTTATCTGCAGTTAGACCTGTGGATGGAGCTAGATCAGCACTACTAGTGTGGCCTTCATCATCCAGAACCTGGGAAAGCCGGATAACAGAATACAGCCATACACTGAGTCACCGCCACGGGGGTGTGGGAGGGAGATGCCCCATCCTGCTAATGTCAATCATCTCTAGAGTTGCTTCAAAAGGGGGAATCCCGTTCCTGGCCCTTCCATCCTTGCCTCATATATATATTACACTGTCACTCTGGTTCTGTCCTGCAGATGGCAATGGTCAGCGTGTGCAAATGCACATATGTTCCTGCATACACACGCTTAGATGCTCACGCATATGCACTCACACACATACGTCAGTTCCCTGCAACACGTATTACTTTAGACCTTCAAAACATGTTGTCCCCTGCATGGAAGACCACAGGCTGTCGGAGGGAAGGGTTTGGAGGAAGTCAGTCTGTGTGCACATGGCTAGTGTGCTGGCCCCACATGCAGCATCTCTGTACATCGTTTTCTTAATAAAGAGGCAGTTTAGTTTGAGAAGCATGGAGTCTTCTCATGTTATTACCCAGCACATGCGACACGAAAGAAAGCACTTTATTCGTATTAGCTAATTAATCCTCACAAGCCTTCCTCCCCAAGCAGTGGGATGAATATCTTTATCCCCAAAGGGAGCCTGAGGCACAGAGCAGCGAAAGGACATGCCTGGAGCCACTCAGCAAATCAGTGGCAAAGCCAGGAACAGAACCCAAGCGAACTGGATGTCCTGGGACCTGGAAACCCTTTCTTGGCCCATTCCCAGCCGATGTAAATTAGTGTAGATCCACTGATTAGAATGGGACTATGCTGATTTACTGTCACTGGGGAGCTGGCCAGCTGACAGCGCAAACCTAGAGGAAAGATGCCTGATCACAGCTGCACTTGCTACTTCATGTTAAAAATCATAGAATTTTCCAGTAAAAAACGTTTCAATTGTGGCTAAGAGGCATCTAACCCCATCTCTTCTTTCCCCTGCATCTGCGCTAAGGCAGGCACGTGGCCTTTCAGTAGCGATGGTCCCAGACCCACACGTCCTCCAAATTCGGGCAAGGCTGTTCTGTTCTGGGGCAGGGGAGACTCCTCCACGACCCCTGCAGAACTCAGATCATCCATGCCATCATACCTGGAGGAAACTCTGATCATAGAATCATACAAACATAGAACTGGAAGGGACCGCAGTAGGTCATCTAGTCCACTCCCCTGCACCAAGGCAGGATTAAGTATTATTTAGACCAGTGTTTCCCAACCAGTGTCCCACAGCACACTGGTGTGCCACGGAATTTTTGAAAAACTACTTGGAGAGTTCTGAATGGGCCCTTGAATATTCATGAGTTCATTTGGAGCCTATATGGTGGTGTGCCTCAAAGTAATTAAAGGTATTAAGGTGTGCCACGGCAGAGAAAAGTTTGGGATCCACTGATCCAGACCATCCCTGACAAGTGTTGGTCTAACCTTTTCTTAAAAATCTCCAATGACCGAGATTCCACCACCTCCTTAGGTCATTTGTTCCAGTGCTTAAGGGCACTTACAGTTACGATTTTTTTCCCTCATGTCTAACCTAAATCTTCTTTGCTGCAATTTAAACCCATTGCTTCTTGTCCTGTCCTCAGTGGATAAGAACATTTTATCCTCTTTATTAACCACCTTTTATGTGCTTGAAGACTGTTATCATGTCCCCCCTCAGTCTTCTCTTCTCCAGACCAAACAAACCCATTCCCCCTACAATCTTTCCTCATAGCTCATGTTTTCTAGACCTTTATTTTTGTTGCTCTCCCCTGGACTTTCTCCAATTTGTCCAGGTCTTTCCCAAAGCGTGATGCCCAGAACTGGATGCCATTCTCCAGCTAAGGCTTTATCAGTGCTGAGTACAGTGGAAGAATTACTGTACTATGCTTACAATCCTTTTGCTAATACATCCCAGGTTTGCTTTTTTGGCAACAGTATTATGCTGTTGTCTCATATTTTGTTTGTGATTCACCTTAACCCCCAGATCTTTTTCTGCAGTACTCCTCCCTAGGCATGTCCCATTTCCTATTTGTGCAATAGATGATCCCTTCCTAAATGTAGTACTTCGTATTTTGCCTTATTGAATTTCATCCCATTTGTTTCAGACCATTTCTCCAGTTTGATGGTTGAGTTTGACCCCTGGAGTTGACTCAATAACATCAGCAATTTCCTCCATTTACACATTCGTAATTATCACAGAGGGAGATATTCTTAAGTACCACGGAGTCCCTTTCTGGGATTCAGTCTAGTGCCTAAGAGGCAATGTCCTCAGCACAAACCCCTACCACAGCTGGCTCTAATTGGCTCCAACCAGACTTTGGCACTAAACAGCAGAGCACAAAGGTCACCCTGAGCGAACGCTCTGGGGGCAAAGCCGCAGCCCAGTTCACAGAGGCACACAAGTCTGAGAGCTTCGCGGATGCACACTAAATGCCACAATCAAAGCAACTTCTGAGGCATTAGGGAGGTGGGGGCATAGACAGACACAGGTGAGAGAAAAGTGGGCCCGACTGAAGGCAAAAGCGTGAGGAACGTCCATTAGCACCGGCTCATCAGTGCTACATGGGGTGAGGGCCTTTGGCTTGGACACCCAAGCCAGGCCCAAAGGGAGAGACAGGGATAATCCCAGCTACAAGACTCAGGGGCCGCTGTAGCGCAAGGGTGCCAGGCTGGAGACACGTGGAACAAAGGCATTATTTCTTCAGAGAAAGTCCATTTCAGTGCAGCGCTCACACAGAACCCAGCTGTCACAGGCTGGCAGGAGAGGGATGAGAGAATAAAGGCAGCTTTTAATGGCTTCTCTCCCTCTTCCAAAGAGGCTGGGGACAGAAGAAATAATGATTTAATATCAACTTCTAGGGAATCTTTAACCAGGGGAAATAAACACTTTCATGTGCTAAATCCCCCTTGGAGATTGGACTGTTAATGCTGTCTTTTATTTCATTACTTTGTAGAGAAGGAAGAAAGCCATGGTTTGAAGGACACAAAGGTAATGGGGTTAGGAACCCCTTCAAACACACTTTGTTAGACATCTTAGATTCGTTATTAGAAACATTACCTTTTCTCACCACCTCCTTCCTTGCATACATTAAATATCAGGGGGATTAGCAGCCAAGTGTGGAACAAGCCTTTTTGTGATGCTCCTGCTGCACCAGACAGACCGTGTCGTTTCTGAAATGGATGGAGTTGATTTTCTGAAATGGGGTTACAGACTCACTAAGCTGAATGTCTCTTTCATACAAGCAATGGGTGGGGGGCATGTTGGCGTTAAAGCCTCAGAATGTCCTAAACATACTCAACAGTCCAGCCAGACATTAGGATCTTGCAAATGCTCTCAATGGCATTTCATTACGGGCACAATCCAAAACCCAGCAAAGTCAATGCGAGTCTAATTCAGTGGGATTTTGGATCTAGCCCCTTAACTCTTTGCATTTATGTAGTGCCTCCTGCCCACAGATCTTATATACATTTGGGGGAAACAGGCTCCAAGGATATGGCCCTGATACAACAAGCACTTAACCATGTGCTTCACTTCAAGGACACAAGCAGAACCACTAACTTCAATGGGATTGCTCACATGGGTTTACATGCTGGCTGGAGCAGGGTTTAAGGGCCAGATTAGATCTGAAGATGCAGATAGGTGCCTAGTAGGATTCTGAAAAGCACCTAAAACGCAACTCCCGTTGAAATCAATAGGAGTGAGGCTCTAGGGCCCAGATCTTCATAGAATCCTAGAAGATTAGGGTTGGCATGGACCTCAGGAGGTCATCTAGTCCAACCCCTTGCTCAAAGCCAAAGTGGTCACAGACTCTCTATAAATAGCACTGCGTTGGAAGGATTCACATAAGCAACCTCAATGCAGGCTTTTGCATTTAATATCATACAGAATGTTCAATGACAGATGCAGTGAAAATTAAGGTTACAGCCAAGGTTTTCAAAAGTGGCAGTGGTTCTGGATGTCTCAGGCTGGGTCCACACGGACGGCGGCAAATTCGCCGCCATCACATCAATTGCTCTGGATCGACTGAGCTGTCTGTATAGATGTGCTCAGTCGATCCAGAAAGTGACACAGGAAAACCACCCCGGTAAGTGGAGTAGCGCTGCGTCGAAGGGAGCGCTGTTCCCTTCGACGCAGCGCAGTGTGGACATCACACGGAGGAGACGCTGCAAAGTTGACGGGAGATACGCTAGTGATTTACATCACTTGCATATCTCCTGTTGGCTGCTGCCGAATCGCAAAGGTAAGTGTAGACCGGGCCTCAATTTCAAAGAGGTCTCATTTTCAGAAAGTGCAGAGCACCCACCTTCTGCCAAGGGAGGTGGCTGTATACTGTCTCAAGTTTGGCACCCCAAATCTTTCATTTGCTGCATCCTGTTAAATCCCCTCTTCCTTCCCAACGTGTTAGCAGACATCTGCCTCAACCTGATTTATTTCTGCAGAGAGGTTATGAAGCAGGAGGGATTTGATTGAACATTTTTATAAAAGCCAGAGTGATTCTTCAAGTACTGAACGTATAGTTGAAGAGACTTTTCCTTCAGACTTCTAAGGAAATTAAATATCACTTCCACAAGAGGTTTTTCATGAAGCTCTGGCAATATGACATTTGATTAAGTCAGAGTGAGTCAGCTAGCTGTGACACTTCTTACACGCTACAGACTTTTTCTTAGATGTTGAAAATTATTCTTGTTCATTTATTATTTCACCTTTTGCAGAGCGACAGATATTTTAAAATACTGAATTGTACAGGAAGCTCCTTGCTGCTAGAAAGTCAGATTCCACTTATAAACGCTACCATTTTCACTGAGTAACACGACATGTACTGACAACTGTCTTTAGATGCTAGAATAAAAATGAACATGTGGCAAGTCATATTTTACTAGTAAAAGCAGCAGTTTTGATTCTAGTGGTTAAAATAGAATACCGGGGAAGTCAGAACTCCTAGGTTTTACTCCCAGCCCTACCACTGATTCAGTATAGGATCTTGGGGGGAGTCACTTATCACCATGCCTCAGTTTACCCATGTAACAAACTGGGATAATACTTGCAGACCACCACCATGTTGACATTACCTAGGGCGTTCTTACTCGTAGCCCCCAAATTGGAGAAATGAGATGCTTGTGGTAGGGTGTTCTTCCTGGAAGACCTCAGCTCTGGAATCCACTATGTCCATAAAGCCAGTGAATCTTGGGGCATAGGCTATTTCGGACCCAATCCTGCACATCATATTTGTACACACTGGTCAAAGTGATACTAGAGAATAATTTAGGTGAGAAGTGAAGGATATTGTGTCCAACTGAAACAACATGTGCAATTTGTGATAGCTAAATGCAATTTAGTTAACGTGCAATTGGGCAAGACAGCAGGGCTAACATTTCAAATTCCTCTGAGCTGTGATCCATGCAATCTGTAAAGACATGTTGTCAGGACCTCTTTGTCTCCCTCCTCCAACACTGGTTTTAGTGGATGAAAAAGCTCTAGTAAAAAGGCAGCTTTAATTTAAAAACTGAGATCACTGAAGGCTCAAATGACAACCCAGTCTTGCTCCTCATAACAGACTATTACCACAGGTTTCCATCAAAATTTTGACTCAAAGCTTTGAAACTCACACACGAGCTAGAATAGTATTAAACAAATCATAATTGTTAGTATGTTTGAGAGTAAAACCAGGTATCCATACACATGGTGTCTTCAAATCATCCTGGGGAGACAGCATGACCTCATGGATAGGCTAAGGAACTAGGAGTTAAGAAACTCGGGATCAATTATTCATTCACTGGGAAAATTTGGTCACTTCTCTGGGTTTCAGCTCTTCCTCTGTAGAATAAAGATTGGTGTCATCCTAGTCAAGGGCTTGATCTCAATGCATTTGAAGATGGGTATTATCCCTATTGGACAGAAAACGCTAAGCACTATGTTGCTCACCCAGTGATGTCTTCTGCAAGACTAGTTCAGTATTCCTAAACTATGCCAGTCAGAGAGAACTGGCAAGAACCTGTATTGTCATTTGCTTTAGCATGGGTCCAAGTTTTTTCAATACCACTCCTCTTAGAGATTCCCCTCTCTTTCCCCTTCTGTTTTTGATACAGCCCCATGTTCAGAAACTTTGGTTCATGTCCTAAAAGTCTGAAGGAAGGATACGATGGCAGGAGGAACGGGGTGGGCAGGCTGGCAGATGCTTAGGGGAGGGGCATTAGCAAGGTAGTATGACGTCTTTCATTTCTGTATAATTTTGTAAGAGAAGCTAGAGTGGGGACAGATGCTTTGTGTGTGAGGAAAGAGGCAAGATGGATTCCGCAAGTTGGGAAAAATGATGGCCTGGTAGGATTTCAGTCAAAAGCTGTGGGTGTTTTGGCTAGTGCTAATTCCCTGGTTACAGAAGTCATGCTTACTTAAGACAAATGAGTTTGATCTGTGGCAAACACCTCTTACGGCAATGTTCTATTTTAACTGGCAATGTTCAATGCAGTTCGGGGCATCTCCAGCCTGTGACTCAACCTTCCTGCTTTGGTTTGGCATCCCTGATGGATTGGTCTCATCAACTGCAATGTTGTCTGTAAAATGAAGCTTAATACATGATGTGATCCCAAAATCCACACACTTAAATCATGTCTGCTACACACCAACCTTCTCTCATTTGATATAAAAATCACTGGCCACTTCCATGTCAGGCAGTTGAATGGGTATACACGTCCGTCATGGCTGAGTGATGTACACACAGATTCATTGCATTGAGGAATTAATGCTGGAGGGTTTTTTCTCTCTTGTATCATTTGTAAGTGCTGACAAAATTGTATTTTGTATTCTGAAAAGAGCCCTGTTAAAAAGTGACCCTAATATGATTCTATACCAATAAACCGTCTGCTTAACATGCAAGGATATTTGCCAGTGATGATGACCCTGAAAGATGCCCACTTAAGACTATGTGGATCCCTTTTTTACACCTTCGGGTAATATGCTTGTTGTCTTCCATGACTTGTACTGAGGAAGAATCGTGGGCAGCCCAGCAAACTTTTGTGGTGCTCCAAACATGGCCTATAGCCTCATGCCGCTGCAGCTTCTTTACTTCTCCAAAGTTAGCATCTCTTGCACCAACACCTCCCCTTGTTTGCCCCTGCTATGCCTACATGAAGCAGCCCCTCTCTCAACTGAGCAAGCAAGCCTCTTGCTCAAGTCACTGTTGTCACATGTTGGGGCACTGTATCAGTATAAACTCAGAAAGTAGCAAGTAAGGGCTCTAATTCGGCAGTCAGAACTCTGTTTCCTGGAGAAAAGTTTGCTTAGTCCTGATCTTTTCCATGTGCCCCTTATATAAGGTGCTGCAAATTTTGAGTAATCTTGTCCAGGGTGTATTACAGTATATTCAGGTATTCACACAGTAGTCTCCCTTTCATGTCCTCCTTTGTCTCTTTTACTTGCAACACACGTCTAAGGCAGAAATTTCAAAAGGGATGATAAACAGCATATGAATCTTCAACCGTTTTATTGGCTCGAGCCATTAGAGGAATTCCTCCTCTCTAAATAGCGTGGAAGGAGCCTGCCATGCTTCAGCTGAAGCAAACTTTACAAGCTGTTTCGCTTCTTGGAAGCTTCCTTCCCATTTCACCATACTTTTGAGAATGGCAGGATTGCTCATGATTAATATGAGGCTATGAAGCTGAAAAGAACACAATGCCAAAGCAGCCAGGAGGGCACAGGCATTGTGTGCTTCCCAAGTGACCGGCTCTCTCATTTTACAGCTTTCTAGTAGCCTGGTTCTGATGAATGTTAAATAAATAAATAAATAAATAAAATGGATTTTCCACATTCACCATGACTTATTAAAAGTTAACTACAGGAACCCCATCACCTTAAATATGGGGAGGGTGAGGAGCAGGTGCAGTATCTGAAACTGCTTTTGAGCCTTCCTGCCAATTTTAATGGGTTCTTCTATTATTCTTCTATTTTACCAAATGTTTTTCTCTGCTCTGTTGCTATGCAGAAGACCTGCACAAATGAGACTGACTATACAGAAGAAACAATGGAACAGACTGTACAAAGTGCTGTCAAATGCACAAAGTACAAATGAAAAGCAGAAAATTGAGTTTTGCCCCAGTATTTCAGCTAGGCTAATCTTAGGTGTTAGCGGTGACAGTAGTAGTTAAAACATTTTCAGCCGGTGGCAATTAAAGGTGGCTACCAAAATTACAGAACTTTAGTTAGCTTGTTCAGAGACCTGGACCTGCTCCTGCAAGACCCATGTTCCTTTAAAGGGAAAAGTAAAAACTGTGAATCATTTTCTTCCTTGACAACTGATGCTTGTATTTCACTCAATTTGCCCAATGAAAACAGGTTTGTCAGTTTCACTATAATTCTCTTCCCTAACACAATGCTGCCATTCCAAGCAATACAAGGAAGTGTTCCAATCTAAACAAGTTATTTCCACTGGATTTTAAAATAAGTGTACAGGAAGACATTTCTTTTAATGGTCTCGGGTTTTTCTGAACCCAGAACTTATATTTTGTGCCTAAATTGTTGCCTTTTCCTTTACAATAAAAAATAATCAATATAAGTGGCTAATCATGGCAAAATTTCATTTAAACCACCACCAAATGTTGTCAAGCAAAAATAGTCTTTATTCAAATTTCATGGAAACAGGGATCACTGTACTTTGCAAGACGGGAAAATAAAATAAAAAAATTTAATATAAAACAAGGATATTGTCACAATACCAGAATATGGAACTCTACTTTTTATTCCCCTATGGGTTGCTGCAGGGTATCTATTTTGTTGGCTGTGCTATTCACAACTCCGAAAATCCAAAAATATGAAACAAAAAGTAGTATGAAACTTAAGACTTAGCACTTTCACTAAATGGCATACATCAAGGGGATCAGTTCAAGGGCAAAAATAGTTGAAGTCACCATACCTACCTATCAGTCATCATTCCAACCTTATAAACCCATCAAAATACAGCACTCCCTTTCTGCAAGGCTGCTCTTGGAAAACAAGGTGATTTTGGTGTTCTTGTGAGGATTGTATTATAAAGGAGATCTTTCTACAGGTCAGCAAATGAGCTGCACAGCCTTGCTCCAGAAAGCATTGCAGAGAGGCAGCCCTGTACTGAACAATTACAGACACACCATTAGGGTAGTTAAAAATGTACAGCATTGACATGTGTTCTACTTCAATCACTTGTGCTACAACTACCAAACATGTACAAAAAAAAAAACTTTTCATATAGTTTCAAGTGTGGTTGCAGCAAGTTTAGGACCTTGAATGAGATCTTGATCTAGATCGGGAGGGTGATTTAGAGGCAGACCTAGATCTAGACTTGGACCGGGACCTAGTTTTTGAAACTGACTTTGATCGGGAGCGCGATTCTGATTTGACATTTGGTTTGGATTTAGAATTTGATCTAGATCTGGACCGAGATTCATGACTTTTGTCCATTTCCTCGCCCTCACTTTTTACCTCTTTTTTCTCAGATTCTGGTTTTAGATGCTCCTTTTCCTTGGATTCCGATCTGGATCTGGATCTAGATCTGGACCTGGACCTGGACCGGGATCTGGACCGCTCGTGGTCTTCCTTCTTTTTCTTCTTGCTGCTAGATTTGCTGTCTCGTTTGCTGCGCCTTTTGCTTTTCTCACTCTTGCTGTGGCTCCTGCTCCTACTTCTGCTGTCATCCCTACTCCTCTTCCTTCCTTTCCTTTTGTCCTTACTCTTACTACGACTCCTGCTTCTGCTCTTACTCTCCTCTCTGCTCCTGCTTCTGCTTCTAGCCTTACTCTTCTCCCTCTCTTTACTCCTGCTTTTCTCCTTACTCCTACTCCTCCTCACGCTCTCCTTCTCTTCCTCCACTCTCTCCTTGCTCCCACTCCTGCTCCTACTTTTAGTCTTACTCTTCTCCTTGCTGGGGCTCCTGCTCTTTGCTTTCCCATCATCACAGTTCTGGACGGCATCCTCCGCTTTGTCTTTACTTTTGCCCTGGATTTTCTCTGTACTCCTGCTGCGGCTCCTACTTTTATCGTCTTTACTCGCACTCCTGCTTTTTCCCTTCTGGCCTCTGCTACGGCTCTTGCTTCGACTACGACTCTTGCTTCTGGAACGGGACCCAGACCTGAAAAAGCACAAGTGGAGGATGACACATCAGCCTTTTTAACATGGCCTGGCTCTTGTTTTCCATTACATTTTGGTTAACAAGTGAAGCAAGAAAAAGAGTTCCCGGGCTGCAGCGTTAGGCCACTGCCTCGTAGAACATGTCCCCAGTTTCTCCCCCATAAAAATATACCTGGATCTTGATCTACTCTTGGAATGGCTGCTTTTGCTACTGCCACTACGGCTCCTGCTCTTACGAGAGTGTCTGCTTCGAGAGCAAGACCTGAAACAAAAGGAATCGGCTTGCCAACATTAAGTCATTCCAAGCCCACAGAACGAAAAACTGTTCCTGAGTCAGTAAAAACCCATCTGACTACAGAAAGAGTGATAGCACAATAGTAACGTTCTCTCCCACTTTCAGGCAGAAGAATCTCAAAGTACTTTGCAGACTACAAATGGGGGCTCTAGAAATGCCTGTAAATCAACATACCACAGTATCTTATTTCTCATTCCTATGTACTGGAAGTGCTGCCACCTCTGGAGTTGAACAGGACTGCCAATCTGAAGCAGAGGCACAACTGTTTGTAGGTGCAGGAAGTGAAGAATAACTCTTTCCAAATGAACTGAGGGAAATTTTGGGTACAAGGAGCAATTACCTAAGACACAATCTAGTCAGGACAAGGTTCATCTCCCCTTCCCCAGCAAGAAATGCTATGGGGCTGATGACCATAAGTGCTTGGGTCCAACAGTGTTTCCTCTTCCACCTAAGCAGAGATTTTCCCAGAAAGCAGAATGTATTTTTCCAGGAGTAACAACTTCAAATATTGCCTGTAAATTAAAGAGTCTGGGTTTCTTAAAACATTTGACTGGGTCATCTTTCAAAATCCAACACTACTAACCTACAGAGAGTTAAATATGAGGATTTTTGTTTTTGCTGAAGCCCCTTTCTTGTGCCATATTGAACGTACCACGGAAATAGCCAACCTCTACGGAAGAATGGAGGGTATCTCCCAAAAGAGAAATGGGACAGTGGGAAATTTATGAACTTTCAAACTGGAGGCATTTTACGGCCACTTCCATTTCTCTTCTGTATGTTTAACTTCCTGCACTTATCACATGCTTTCACGCTCTGGTAAAAGGCACTATGGTTTAGGCAAGACCCCTAGAACACTGCAATCTTGTTTGTATAGTGCTTAGCCCAATGGAGTTACAGTCAGTGACTGGCACGCCTAGGTATTATGGTAAAACAAATATCAGTTGTTAAAAAGCGACCATCACTGAACACACCATCCAATGATCAGTGGCCCCATTTCTCTCAGTCATTTATTTCGCACTGATTTGGTCTGTCACCAAAACTTCCATTTCCTGGGGACCCAGCATACCTCTAAGGAATGATGTGTTAGCATTTGCTATACTTCCAAATTTGATCACAGTTCAATTAGACTATAACAGTCACAGCTGTATTATGAACAAACATACCTTGAATGGCTTCGGCTTCTGGAATAGGAACGGCGCCGCCTGGATCCAGGCCTGTCTTCCACTAACCTAATCTTTCTGCCATTTACTTCTGTCCCATCCAGTTTTTCAAGAGCTCTTTTCATATCAGAATAGGATTTGAACTCAATCACACCTTCATTTTTTCTTCCTTTGTGTGCGTCTGCATATGTCACTTCGCCTGCCTGACGCATATAATCCTGGGAGGAAAGGACAAAAATATTGCCTTTGAATCCACAGATTTAAGGTTTCATGCTGGTTCTGTTTATTCCCCCTGGCTGTTCTTTTCAGCTTTTCTTTTACATGCAGAAAGTAGTATTGGTTGGCTTGCCAGAGGCAAGGGTGGGGGGAAAGTAACAGTTCACTTTTGCACCATCTTAGTCCTAATTAGTACTGCAGGTTCCTGTAATTGTGCTCAACAGCTCACACAGAGCCAACACAACCAAGCAGCTACCAACACTACCCCGCCAAACCTCTACAGCAGGGAATTTCACTGATGTTAGTGGGAATTTTATTCAACAGGATTTTGCAGGAGCAGGTCCAGGTTCCTGAACAAGCTAACTAAAGCTCTATAATTTTGGTAGCCATCTCTAATTGCAGAGTCACTGCAGCAGTAATTTTGATGGAAATTATTATTTAAAAGGGGTAATTTGGACACAATAGAATATGCTCTGGATTGAAGCAAGTTTCTTCTCACTGAGGTGAGTTAAAAACATGAGATTTGCAATCTGATTTTTTTTTTTTTACCTTTTATCTGCAAGTTTAAGAAGCCTTGTTTTTAAAAAAAGAGAACTGGTAAAAAGTGACTGAAACCCTATAACAAAACAGACAAAAGACGCAGTGACACTGCATGCTTTCCTTCACCCTGCTGCCTAGCTAATGTACTTCAAACCTGTCCCAGAGGCACCTTTTTCAGGAAAGAGAGACATTCAGTCTCCTAGCTCATTGACTTCCTGACTTCTCCTCTGAGACTGCTAAATGGGTGGTGGGTTTTGTGATGTGCACATTTGTTCATTGAGAGAACACAGATTCTGCCCCATCCCAAACAGTTTGTCAGACGGTGCTGATTTTCTACCAGTACTGACTAAGGCTGCAGTACAAAGAGCATGTAGAGCTGAAAGGCTCAGTATCATTTTTAGTGCTTGAGCCACCACACGCATGTCCTGAGAGGCTTTAATGCTACTCAATGCCCCCTGCCCCCTAAATCCTGCACAGGATTACTCCATTACATGCTCCAATTGCTTTTGATATTAAAAATATATTTTAAAGACAAGCTACTGGTGATTTAAAGTGTATTCAATAACATAACATGCTATTTAAACTAGACCTATATGACAGGTTTGTAGTAAGTTTCCAAATTTGCATAGAACAACAAGCAGTTGATTATAGGCTTTATATAAAAACATCCCTCTGATGTAGATCAGCATTATCCCCATGGTATCAACACAGAAATGAAGGCAAAGGCGTTAAGTGATTTGCTCAAGGATACAGAGGGTGTCCATGGCAGAACCAGGATTAACTCTCTGGCATTCTTGGAGTGGAGCACAAAATTAAGAGTCACCACAAGAACAAGCAAGTGCTTTTAAGGCATCCAGAACTGGGATGACCACATAAAAACACTCTTTATAAAAAGTTTAATCTCTCTCTCACACAACTGAGGGCACAGGATAATCAAGCAGCTATAGGAACACATTACACACACAGACCATAATCACTACATGTGCTGTGGCCTATAGTTAAGATTTACCTAAATTTTTCTATTGCAGAAAGTCCTTTTCAGCTCCTTATAAATTTCCCAAAATTTTACTTTTGTCTTACATTTTGTTTGATTGCTCTCAGCCTGGATAATTTTTCTGAAAGACTCCTCGAAAACAGCTGAACTATTTTCATGTTAAAACATGTAGTCTTTTGGCTAAAGGTTGCAACTTTTTTCAAATGCCAACACTTCAGAAGTTGATGGAGGAAACTTCAAATTTGATAGGGACTCAATTTCTATGTCCCAGATAAACCTTTCATAGGTCTGATGAAAGTCTGATTTGACCTGGCACAGTTTTAAAAGTAAGTTTTTTTAAAAAATCTTTACATATGTGCACAAGCGTCTGTTAAATGATAGAACTAATGTTCTCCCAAAAGTCCATTCAGAACATGCATGTGTATATGTTTATGAAGTGGAACATCTCAAGATTCCATATGGCACACAAAATACATATAGTCCGAAGTGGTATGTGCATACTACTTCCGATGTGTGTTCTCAACTGCGTGTGTATGAGTATTTACGCTTATTAAAATGAGAGAACAGCGCTTCTGAAGTCATCAAGTTTCCAGCATAGAGGATATGACTGGAGCTGTTCTAGAGCGTTCCCTCACAACAAGGGATGCTTGGTTGATGCAAGGGCCACAGGTACACACAAAATTTCCTTGGCTTCACAATAGCCATTTCATTTACATTCTTAGTGGTCTTCAACTCAGGTGGAGTAAAGAAAGGGGTCCCATACCTTCAAATCTTGCCAACTGCAACGGCTTGACAGATTTTCCACAATCAATCTGTACTCAGTACGGGTGGGAGGACCGTACTTATCTCTTCCGCTTCTTCTATAACCATATCCACCTTTAGGAGGTGACAAGCAGACAGCAATTCTTCAGCTGGGGAGATGGAGTGGCTTAGTCCACACCCCAGATAAATAAACTATTCTGCCCAATATGTCAGCAAATACATTTAATCTCTGCCCCACCCTCTAGTCTAAGCTAGATTCTCCTTGTTGAAAATACAGAATTACAGAGATAAAACATTAAAAATTATAACTACAATACTAGCCCATAATTAATAAGGATTATAATTACAGTTACAGTAAACATGCAATTAAATTTAAGTTATTAAAAAAATAATTTTTGAAACACGAAACCAAATCACTAAAGCCAGTTTACTAATGTTACTTACATTGATTAAAGGTTTTCTGAATATCTGACATGAATAAAGATTTTCAGGCACCTATTTCAGATTAATCTCATCTCTTTCTAACCCTTGGGATCCTCACCACCCAGGTCTAATGGGAAAAGGTTGCGGTCGTCACATGGCTTCCTTTTTTGGTCAGCCAAGGGCCACAAAGGTCAAAGAGCCACTCATGGAAAGGTAACCCAAGGTCAGCAAATGGAACAGGCAGTCATCTTAGCCTCAAAGGACTCTTTTAATTAAAACATTGAGGTCTTTGTTAAGTCTATGTTAAACAATCACATTACAAATAAACCATTCAAATATTTATAAAACAAACAAATAATAATAATAGTACAAGAAATTGTGTTCATACATTTATTAATCAGTTAATTAATTAAATTAAAATAATTTCATACAATTAGCAAATTGATAAATATTCAAATCAACATTTACATAAACAACAATTACAAAAACAAACTATTCAAATTTCATATTATTGTGTTTTTAAAAATTACTGTTTTTCTTTTAAGTGAAATATCTTAATAAAAAAAGTCACCGAGATACAAATGCATTTTAGTGCTTACTGCGTCCAGAACCATAACTGCTGTCGCGTCGGGGGCCCCTGGCATGTTCAACGATAACTCGTTCCCCACAAAGGTCTTTACCATTTAGCTCATAAACAGCATCATCTGCATCACGCAGATCGTCAAACTCAACAAAGCCATACCTAGGAGGAGATAAAAGCAACTTAGGCGAAGCTGCACAACCCAAAGTATCGATATTCACCAAGAGCCATTCATATCACATATGTACTGTCGCTGCTCATGGAGCCTGGCTACCCGAGGCAGCAGCTGATTTTTAATGACCATCAGTGGCCAACTGTTGAGGACCAAAGGCAGGGAGAATTTGGCCAAGGGTCCTAGGCCACAGAACATGCTCCCCAATTTGTTGACCTACAAAGCATGGTGCTACACTTCTCTTTCATCATTCAGTGCAGTAAAGTGGTCTGGCAGTTCAGACAAACAGGACTGGTTTATTACAAGATCTGGGTTCCATTCTTGGCTCTGTCACAGGCTTTGCTAGAAGTTAGTGCGAGATTACCTATCTCAGTTTCCTCCATCTCTGAACCAGAGGTATTCCCCCACATCAGTGTTTGCAAATAGCTTGAGGTCCTGGAACGGAAGGTGCTACAAGACAGTAAAGTAGTAAGGCATGTCAAGAGAAAAGGAGTTTATCAGGGAGGTCAGGTAATGTTACTCTCCACTGGGGAAAGTACTGAGGTGTCCGAGTAATGTGAGTAGGTGTTATGGCAATGGGGTTGGGCTCATAGTTCATTAGGATGTTCAAATCAGCCTTGTACCAAAGAGCTTCCCGTAAAGTCTCCACTCAAACTGCTCTACCAAGTCACCTAGAAATTAACACTTGGTATGAATGAAAATGTATATTCATATAAATGAATGAATAGGATACGAATGGATCCAATCCTGCAAGTGCTGGATGTGTGAACTGTGTACAGAGTGGCTGCAGAATTGGCCCTCTGGTGTATTGTTAGTCATAAGTAAGACCTTTAGATAGAGACCCTGCAAAACCCTCCACAAAAAACAAACATCCATACAAAATTCCACTGTTGTTCAGAGGCTGAGCAGGCAGAGAATCAGTATATGTCAGACTGAAGTCAGGGCCTTAGCTTGTGCTTCAAACCAAAACAGCACTAGCTTTGCTCAGGGCTCTGGATACACACATGCAGAAGACAGGAGGATGCCAATCAGGAAGTGAATCATAAAACTAAGACTTTAATTTGAGTGAGCATTTCTAAGTAAACTGTTTTCTGTTAGTTACTGCAAGACAACACTATAAGAATGGCATAGAAGACTGGATACCACTTGCTATCCTGATTTAAAGATGCACTGAAAATCTGATGCCAAAATTTTCAAATGTCAGTGCAGACATCTCAGGCATCTAATCTAGATGTGGTCCACTGAGCAGTGCCACTGAGGTCAATGAAAAGGTCAGGCTGCTAGGTAGCTACCTCTGTCACTGACATTCGAGAACAGTGGCTGTAGGGTTGTTTTTTTTTTAAACAGTAATACTGATCTCAACATACTTCATGAAAGAAAGGTAAGTAAACATGGTTGAAAATTTTCAAATTTTGAAGTTTTTATCAAAACAGGGACATAGTTTTTGTGGGTTTCATAACCCCTTTTACAGATGGAAAACTGAGGTGATATGCCCACAGCTGCACAGCAACAATGCTGGGAAATGAACTCAGGTCTTCTAAATCCCAAAACTAGTAACAGTGTAGAATTATTATAAATGCATTGATATTTTACAAAAAAATACAGGTAAACACCAATTATCCAAATAGCTGGGAGGAACACACCAGAAATTACAGACAATCTAGGTTCAGATAATCAGAGTTTACCTATATTTAAAATCCATTCCCCTTTCACTTACCTTCCAAGACCCAAGTTCAGGCTTCAGAGTCTCCCCTGCAATAGCTGATGGTATCACAGAGCCGTACAGCAGTACAGGGAGCCCCGTTTCAGCTGGCCGCAACATCTCTGGCTGCTGTAGGGCAAACACAGAATCCTGAACTCAGGTCTGAGCAGGCAAGTAAAGGAGGAAATGGTTTTTATATAGCTGAGTTGCAAATATAAACATATGTAATTTAAGTGTACACAAATTCTCATCTCTTAGCTCAGGTAGTTTAGTTTATGAACATTTTCATTTCCTCCTTTAATACCCATTTAACCACTAGAAGACCTTTACTTTGCAAACATGAAACATTTTGGTTAAATATTTAATATGAAAGCTCTTGTCTGCCACTGCAAGTAGGAATCATTGTAGTTGCTTTTTCATGCAAATGAGGTCTCAAAAGAGGGGTAGTGTGTGCTGAACTGTGGCTTTGAGCTTGGAACTGTTTAATCAAAGCAGTGATGAAATTAATGTATGAAAAAAGTATTAAACTAATCAATCCAACTTTACCTTGTCATTCATTACCCCACCTCTCTTCTGTTTGCAAAAATAAAGCAAATATCCCCTTACATTTATGCAGGATCTTAAGTGCTGTAATACTATACTTGTAATTACTGTAACCCTTGATTAGGTGTCCCTTAAGTGCCAGTAACACCATGTGAAGATTTTGAGACAGGAAATGAAAAATTTTTTTTTAAATTGAAGCTTCAAGGGTGGGGTAGGGATTTCAGGGTTGCAGAACAGGATTGTGTGAATGTGGCCAGATCAACAAACCTACTCTCTTAAAAAGTGTCAAGGGTACTTTTAATGACGAGTACTCAAATCCCTTGCAGCCAAAAGAGGGCACCTCCAGCAGAACGGCAAAACATAGCAGCAGGTTCGAGCACTGGTTTAGGACTGCCTTGAGAATGCAGCTATCTATGGAGTCACCAACACCACCTTCTACAGAACCTCAATTTTCCTTGACGTTTTCCCACTTAAAATATGATCAGGACAAATCTTGCTTAGCAGGCTCTGACAGGTACCATGTTATACCTTCTCTCCTCCCCCATGACACCCCAAAGATTGCTTTAATATTTGTCCCCTACCCCCAAATAAAAACAGAATCATCAGAATGTAACATGCAAAGAATCTTAGAATAAAACAGGCATTCATGTGATGGAGAAGGGGAGAAATGAGTAAGAGAAATAGATTTTCTGGAGAAAACTTTCAAGGGTTTACTTATGAACAGTAAACAACCTTTTATAAAAGTCACTGAGGGGGGATACTGATTATTAAAGAATTAAAGTCATACCCCACAACCCAGAGATAGAGATAATACTGATCCACCACCCTTAAAATATATCACACCACATGGTTTGAAAACCATGAATTAAAAAGACCTAGAAGTGTAGTTCCATACCACAAGAAGCCACAACTATTGACACAGCAGATTCAATTGCTATAATTAAGGCTGTTATATGGTGGTAGTGCAAGTAGATCTTCTTTTAAATGTCTACTGTTACTATTTTAAATGTGCCATACAACTACCTACTAAAAGCATCAATAGCATTTACTTCAGATTGTGTGAAGCTGCATCATTTTACTGTCCATGTGTCAAAAACAGAAAAAAACTGCAAAAGCACACACTCCTTTTTCTAGCCAATTCCAATGGGTTAAACCATTTAAAGGAACTTTTTATTAAAGTTGGAGGAAAATGGGATTTTTAAAAACTTGTTTAAGGTCCCAAATCATAATGGGAAATTCGCTCTACTTATTCAGCCACTCCCCTCATCTGTGAGATGTTTTGAGGTTATTGGATTCATATCAGTTGGGCCCATCTACTCCTTTCTATACACGAGGGTATTGAAAGCCCATTTCTGAGATAAACAGAAGGTGCCAAAAATTTCCCTTCTGCTTGTGAATGGACAGTTCTGGAGCCCATGACAGACTGAGAGCTGGTAGAGATCTAAAATCACATACTTCAGATTAAAAAAAAAAACCAAAACCAAAAAACCCAGGGTCCTGTAGCACTTTAAAGACTAACAAATTTAATTTTACTTAAATAATACTTCAGATAGAACTCAAAAATGGTCACTCTCCCCACTACCAATTTATGTTAGAACTTCACTGACTTCAATGGAGTTGCATGGGTCTACACCAGGATTCAGCTGGACTTGTTTGTGATCTCCTATGACTTTTTAATCAGTTACTGCCAATTTATATTCCTAACAAGGATGCTTAGTGTTTCATTTGATTCTACTTAGATTCTAAATAGAATAAGGAAATCTAGCTCCAGCATCATCTTCCTTCTTTTCAGCCAGCCCTGGGTTTCAGTTTGCATACTTCCCAAATCTGGACTCTGAGAATTCCCTAAACTTCTTGGTGTAGGCACAGCCTGAGGTTACAGCCGTAGCAGAAACTGGTTCAGCTGAGCAAAGTGATGCATTAAACATTACTTGCTCTGGCGGCAGCACTGAACTGGCACAGATGAAGTCAGATAAAATATCAGTATTCTTGCCCATGGCTGGAAATACTCAAATTACACCTGTTGACACTTTCTTGCAGTTACTTTCTATATGTGGTGACTTGAGTTATTCCAATGAATTCAACTAGTAGGAAGCTTTTCCGGGGAATTACAAAGGTTCTGTGAGATGATGATTCAAGAAGTCACTCTGAAATACTGCTTATCGTAGTAACCTAGTTTTCCACAAGGACTCTTTTTCTTTATTGCAGCATCCATTTGATAGCAAGTTCTAGTTAAGGATAAAGACAGTTTCCATTACCTCATTTGTACTTCCACCTAACCTAAACACCAGGGCTTGGTTTCTGCCTAAAGGTAAAATTTTTTTTTCCTCTTGCAGATTTTCTGAAGTGCTGTTTTTGAATTATGAGCAGTAGGGAAGGGAAAGATGTAACAGCAGATACATTTCCTGCTATCAAATGAGATACTTATAAATGGCCAAACTTTGCAAATGTCATGCAAACAGCTGCTGAAGAGTCAAGCAGTAAGTTTGAAGGAGACAGGAAATTTTAGAAGTTAACATATCTGAAAATTGCATATTGCACGTATGTCCAGTATGAAGTGCCACTAAATCTGAGAGTCTGTAGTTGGGGCAAGTGGTCTGCACATTCTTGCATCCTCAGTGCATTTTAATAGACACTGGGAGGTCAATGTCAGCAGAGGAGTTCTGATGGCTCGATGATGAGTTATCTACCCTTCGATTATAGAGTTTTCAAACCTTCATGGAAGCTTTATCATCACTTTTTAAATAGAGCAAGGCTACCACAAACAGCTGTGTTAGTAATGTTGAAGTTGCAGTTAACTCGGCCAAGTTGTATATCTATTTTTTATTTGGTCTTGCCTGTTAAAAAGAATCCCTCAATATATTTTATGTGGTTATGTGTTAAGACTTACCAAATATGTAATGAAGCTGTAGGAAGGTTGCTTTTGTGTTCAGTATTTTAAATGCAATTTTATAGTTGAATTAACAAGTGTTTTGTATTTCAGATATATTGAGCTAGATATACAGGTATAAAATGAGTTCTTGGTTAAGGTTTTTGTCGTGTAAAGTGTTCTGTTTACTGAGAAGAAAAAATGCAGTTCCTTTAAGATTAAGTGGGAAGTCTAATCAGCCCTGCTTATAAAGGCAGACTTGGATCTCATTCGAGATCAAGCCAAAATGAGGACCCCAGATTGAAGAAGGGAGCAGAAACTCAGCACAGAGACCTCTCTTGGACCAGCAAAAGACTTTGCAGATTTCAAACATTCCTGCCCATCTCCTAGCTTTGACTGGACACTAACCACAAATCGTTCAAGAGCATTTTTCACAAGAGATCTTAAGTGTGGCAAAGGAAGGGCGAGTAGCACCATTTGGTTTAATTTAGTTTCATGTCTTACTGAAAATGAAAGAAAACTAATGAAAATGCCTATTACTGTAAGAAAATTATCTGAACTGATCTTCTGGAAACAAATCTCAAGGTGAGTGCTAGCCCACTGAGTAAAAGAATTTGAAATGATTTTAGTTAATAAGGAACGTATTTAACTGCCATTAGGGCATCCTTATAGCTGGATAGAAAGTAATGAACTGGACACACTGGCACTAGGATTATAGGAAAGACCTCAGCTGATATTTACCTTCACGAAAGCTTCTTAAAGACAATCCTGCTTTTGCTATGGAGTCTTCATGAAACAGGATTGTGCCCCTTTTAACAAGCCAATTTCAAATCATATTTGGCCCAAAGCTCAGGGTGTTTTGTTTTGCAGACTTGTTTTTACTGAGCCTAAAATCAATAAATGCCAGGGGAGAATATTTACAGCATATACAAACACTGCATTATAGAGCTAGCACAGGAGAATATGAAAGTAAGAGACCAATCCATTTTTGGCCAAGATGAGCTAAATGCAAATACTAGAGACAGCATAAACTGAAAAATAAGCTAGTTTCAATAATAAGATGCCTGGCTCCTACTGCACTTTTTCCATCTGCAGATCTTCAAGCATTTCACAAAAGTGGGGAACTCTATGGGGTGGGGGCTTGGTCTTTATCCTTTTTTGAAATGCGTCTAGTAAACTATCAGAATTATATAAATTAGCCCAATTTTTCAAGTGAGGAAACGGAGGAACCAAGGCTGTGACTTACACAATGTAATAGCAAACCAGTACCAGAGCCAGAAATGAAACCCATGTTTCCACAACACCTACTCTTGCACCAGACCACACAGTCTCTAAAGTAACAGTTAAGGAAGCTAGTTTGTTCAAATCATCATAGGACCATTAAACCCACATATATGGTAAATGCCAAAAAATGTGTCATTTCATTTTTTGGTTGTTTATACAACAGGGCCATGATCCTAACTCTATGCTACCATGTATGTTCCCTACTAACCTGTGACATCATACTGAAGGCCCGGAGGGTGCCCCAACTCCCCCAATATCATACAACAAACAGCCTTATACTAAGAGCTGAAATGATAGAATCATGGCCCAGGGAGCCTGTGGGGATTCTGATGACAGCTGGCCATTGGGAAGTAGGATGATGAACTACCTTGAAACTATCTCTGGTTGCAGGAGGTTGCAGAACATTGGGAAAGGGAACTATTTAAAAAACACAGTTTTAGAAGACAGGGCTCAATTTCCAGACTAATTATCATTAACTTGTAGCATTTGTGACTGATATGGTAATTTCCTGCAATATCCTTGAAAAACCTTCTGAATTAAGTTTCAAGTATTTTTAACGTGCACTATAATAAATGCATGCATGTATTACTGTGAGCCAGGACCGCATGTAACCTCTCTAGGGCAATGACGTGAACCCTGGGAAATGTTATGAACTTCAAAGGATTGTACTGAACGTGCCAGAAAAAATGGACTTTTGGGACAGTGTCAAGTGATTTACCAGGGTAATCTCTAGTAGGAAGTGAATGCAAATTCCCCACCTCTGGTTATGCAAAAACCCAGCCTTGGGAAGCTATGCTCTGAGGAGAGGACCATTCTCTGCTGAACACCTGTTCCCAGGCTCTCAAGATCACAGGCCCAAGCCGTGTGAAGGAAAGACTAACCTATAGATGGGTGTGCTAGTTCTGGTTCTGAATCTGAGACAGTTATGAACTTGTAACCCCAGGGAAAACCCAACTGAGGGCTGTGAAGGACTGACACCTACCAGAGCCCAAGGCTGAGGCTGGGGTGCTTTTTGGCATGCATGGGTTATTTTTTAAAATGTTTTTTCTGAAATGCTTTTTTTCTGTAATGTGCTTGTACATAAAGATCTGTGTGGTAACTTCTGACTGCCGGCAATTACAGCTGTTCATAGCCTTCAGAGAGAAAAAGTACAGATGCTGGCCTGTCTAGACAGTTCGGTTTGCTGGAGATATCATAGTGTAAGCAGGGAATTGTGAATCCCTGAAAAACCCGAGTCAAGAGGGAGGTAGACATGGGTCTCAACCCAAAAGAGGCGACAGCTGAGGAGCTGGCGGCTTAGAGTGGGTGCCCTTGAGGGACCATAAGGGGGAAATACAAGCGCAGTTGCCATGATTTATAACGGCACCACCATAATCAACAGTTCTTGGCATCTTTCCTCCAGGCATCAATGCTAGTACTGCTGCTGTCATGCAACACATGCGCTAGGGAAAAGGTGATAAGCTGTGATTATCACCACCTAGAATCATAGAAGATTAGGGTTGGAAGGGACCTCAGGTCATCTAGTCCAACCCCCTGCTCAAACCAGGACCAACCGCAAGTAAATCATCCCAGTGAGGGCTTTTATCAAGCTGGGCCTTAGAAACCTCTAAGGATGGAGATTCCACCACCTCCCTAGGTAATCAATTCCACCCTCCTAGTGAAAAAGATTTTCCTAATATCCAGCCTAGACCTCCCCCACTGCAACTTGACCACTGCACCTTGTTCTGTCATATGCCACCATTGAAAACAGCCTAGCTCCATCCTCCCTGGAACTCCCTCAGGTCTGAGTTAAGAGCATGCACATTAAGCTTTGATCAAAATTCTCTGAGTTAGGATCATGCTGTTATTTTGACTAATTACTACAGATTAGGAAATAAATCTGACTGGTGAGCTGCATCACCCTGTTATTCTCTGGCTGCTCCTCAGGATGAAATTCCCAGAGGCCTTTAGAAGGCCCTGTATGTTACATAAACCCATGTTAAGAATTTAAGCTGTGAATTGGGCTTTGGGCAGGCCATAGGTAGTAGAATGGATTTCATCCTCTAGCAGAGACCCCCTGCTATGCCAAGCTACACGTGATGCTAACATATGACAAGTGTGGGCACAAGGGCAGAGTTAAAGCTGTCTGTGGTACTTCCAATAGTGGCTGGCCATGAATAGCAAACTAAAGTGTTCTTGTAAAACTGCACCATTCCTGCCAATTTCCTGGTTTTAGAAGCTTGTTTTTGAAATGTTAGTTCAGCTAGGTGTTCAGTTTGATACATGTTATACCTTAACGGTGCCTATGAAGTTTTCCTGATTTTTTTTTTTTTTTAAAGATTTTTTTATTAAAATGTTAGACCATACCCATGGACTTGTGACTAATGATACAGCTATAAATTGCATGCACACTTAGATAGCTATGCTACATAACACTTCAGTGGTCTAATTTAGGACATAAACTATGCTTATTTTATTGGATACCCAGGTATGTGCAGTATAGCACTTAGAATCCTCAATCAAAAAAAGGGTTCTATTGTGCAAGGTGCTGAGCAGATCTTGCACCACAGAGCTTCACATCTAACTGAGGGACAATGCAAAAAGTGGTGGTAACTGAGAAGAGAATTCGTATAAGAACATGTTTACAGTGACACTCCAACTTATGAACCCCAAAGGGACTGGTGCCAACATCCCGAGGGAGAAGAGAAATACTAAGCAGAAACCAAGACAGATGCTAATAACTAAGCTGGCCAAAACCCATGTGATCTGGGCTGGTAGGGGCCTTGATGCTTGCGAAAGGTATCTTCATGTAAAGTTTATAGGAACTACAAGTACTGAATTCAGCCATAATACTGTAGTTCCCACATACCCAATGATGTACATCCTACCTCCAGCCTAAGGCAATGCATACCTGTTCTTGTGGAGTTCACAAATTGTGTTTGACCTTCTGAAAACATTATGAACTGCACTGATACAAATTACTGGTATCACTATGAAAACCAGTGAAGTTTCAAAACTGGTCCATGGAACCCTGGCTGGTGTTATAGAAGACCAGGTAGGTCCAGGGTGCTGTCTCTCCTTGCTTGTTACTATAAGTGCCCAGCCTCTTCAGTGGAAAACATGACTCTACATTTTGTCCCATTACTTATCCAAAAGTTAAATGGGATACAGAGCCTTTGACTTCTAGGTCACTGGTTCAAAGTACAGTGCACGTTTGCAGTCATTACCATCTTACAGCTGTTTGGTCTGTGTAGAAGAGGGTTTCAGTCCAGTTCCCACCAGGCAGGTGTTGACGACAAAAATCAAGATCACAAATGGCTCTAACTGGCCCTCTCGTTGGCTGCTTCTGCAGAAAAGGTGAGGACTGAATGGGAATGGAAACAACTCCCCTCACACCTTGGGACGGACTGCTCCACCGCGGCCCCAGGTTGGTCTGTGTTCAGAGCGGTCAGTCTGGCACCCTTCACCAGCGATACATTGAACTAGAAGCAAGTGTTAATAGTTTCAACCCTCTATATGCAGGTAATCAGTTCTGCACACAACTTGCTAAGTTTCAGAATTCTTTACAGAAATATTTATAGCCATCCAAACATCAAGAACTAGTAAATCTGACCATCTTTTCAAAACTGGCATCTGTCCCAGAGACTCAAAACACCCAACTTTTCCTAGTTACAATTCCTAGCTAAAGTTCTTATGAAAGGATTAGCATAACCAAATGTTAAAGGTTTTACCCAAGAATGAAGCACTGGACTACAGACTCCATAGAAACACTGCCATAATCTACTGAAGAGCCAACAACAGACTTCCTTAAAGTTGGCCTGCAAAAGGAGAAAAAACTGGGCCTGTTTTGCTGCTTTACCAGGGATAAAGGCAACCTGAAAAGGGTTTTTTTGCTTGCCTTCTTACATGAGAAATTCAGGTCCTGTCTCAGCATTGAGATTGACTGGAGAACTAGTAAAACAACAGCACCAGAGCCAAGAGGACAACACTTGAGCTACTAACAGAGGAAGAAATTTGTTTAGAATGTTTGAAACTTCACATTTAACTTTAATGTCTAGTTACTATTTTGGAAAAATGAAGTTTCTGTTAAAAGATTTAAAACTCTTGCTCCTTCAATTAAAGTGTTAAAGTACACTAAGAACACCCCTGAGAAATCCCAGAAAGCTTCCAACAAGCTGAGGAACAGCAAACTGGATACCCCATGTATTTCTAAGGTAAAAACCAGAAGGTAAAAGCAGAAACACACCTTCCAGGCCTTCATATTAATAAAGCAGAAAAGAAAGGAATGAGCAAAATTTTTAAAAAATTATTTGCAGGTCAATTTAAATCTTTCTTACCATCTAGATATATTGGCCACCACTAAATGACATTTACAATGATTTGATTTTTTAAATGAATGGGTGCTGAGCACCTTTGGAAATCAAACAACTCTTAATTAGCTGCTTAAATATGGATTTAGGAACCTACATTTAGACACCCAAGTTTGACCCTTTTGGCTTTGATACCTGTGCTTCAATTATCCATCTGTTGAGCAGGATACAATACTTCTTTACCTTGCAGGTGTTTTGTGAGGATAAATACATAAATATTTGGGAGGAGCTCAGATGGAGTGATGGAGGGCAGATAAGCACCTACACAGAAGCTTTTTACTTTAAATAAAAGTATTAGATTTCACGTTGGTGTCCCTTTAAGTGAAAGTTTCCAGTTCTTAGTATTATTATTGCTTGCTTTTATAGCAAGTTTTTAGGAGATAAAAGCAAGGTGAAAAGCCCAATTTTCCAGGCATCTAATTTACGCACTTCTCATATGCATGGCTTCACCTGTCATCGCTACAACACCGGCAAAGAGCAAGGTGAAGAAACTAAGGGAGTGGAATCTAGGAACTGGAAATAAAATGGGAACGTTCAGTATAAACTAGGTTTTCATTTTCCCTCCCTCTTTCATATAAATGCTGTTTTAACTCTTTAAATTATAAACGCTAATTATCATTAGTGGTGATCAAGATCTAACTAAGCTTTTTGGACTTTCTGATAATATTGCACTCCAATTTCATTTTCTGCTAATACATTTAATCTTAGCTTCACCAACTGCTAAAATACTGAATAGCTAATCTCCTGCAAACTAGGCAGTTAAAATAATCCACAACTTTCTAGAAGAAACTGAAAGAATCTCATAAATCACACACTGTGCAGTAATTTTTAATCATTTGCTAAGCACTGCTAAAAATAAGTTATGGAGAAAGGATCAAAGGGCAAACAAAGCAAACTGTAAAGAACCCTGACAAAAGCACAGTGCAAGATTATGCTGGGTATAAAGATAGAAGACCAGATATTTAAAAAAATAAAGATCTTTGTCAATCTGCCATTTAAAATTCAAGCAATAGATTTAATAGCTGCTTGTAGAAAGATTTCAAAATAGATGTTGAAATAAAAGCTGTGGGTTCTTTTTTTTTTTTTTAAGGAAAAACTGTTAAATTACTCCTAGAAATGTACATAAAGCTGAGTCCACTTAACTATTTGAAGAGATCAACTTAGTTATAGCAATAACAGGTGCCACACTCAATGGTGACTTTCATCTTCCTGTTTTACATCACTCATATTTTTTAGTTATCCATAACTTTTTCTTAACTCCTTTTGGAATGAAAATCTCCATATGTGGTCTTGAATCCAGAATGGCCTTTTTTCCTGGAAAATGAAGGAAGCTTGATCGATCAACAGTTTTGAATTTTAAGAACATTCTTCTCCTCTACACCCATGTGCTCAAATGCAATGTATGTCCTCAGCTTTAAAATGCTGAATGATAGTAACTTCAGATCTGGACCCCAATCTTACAAATGGGTCCACATGGGCAGCCTGTTACACCCAGAGTCCCAGTAGTACACGGGGCCAGTTGTGCAGGTCCAATTGCAGTATTGGAACTATGCATCTATACAGTTCTCAGTGAAGCAGGAAAACAAGCCAGAGGAAAACTGGATTGACCATGCTAAACTAGCAAATTTTACAGATGCTAGTTACATTTTATAGACTTTTTTTTCCTATTTCCAGGTAACTTCAGTTAAGAGTTCTAACAAATCAGCAGTTCTTTCCCAGAGAAATGTAATGCTTAAAACTAGCATTTGTGCAACACTGAGGTTGAGAAATAAGGCATGAAGGGCAGTCAGGAAACTCCAAAGTTTAATGTTTCTGCTTCCTCAGTGATCATACTGCCATCTTGCACATATGCAGTATTCTTCAATCCAGTTTTCTTAGTTGCATGTAAACCTTAATATTTTATTTAATCTTGTTCCTGACTCCCAAATTTGGGTGTATTTCTTCAGATTACTCTGATTCTGAATCTAATTATTTTAATAACTGAAGGGCCCATTCAATCCTTAGGCCCTTATAAGATTTTGAAGACCACTTTAAAGCAAGATTAAGCCCACTCTGCTATCTAGGAAAACAGAATTGGCATCTTCCTAGCAAAAGCTGTGATGTCAATGGGAGATGTGAAAGCACAAGGAATGCAAGGGAAGGGCTACAGTTTCCAATACCAGTAGTGTAAAGGTCCGGAAGCCAATTATTATGGTGGGGTTTGTAATGTAGATTGTCTGCTGGGAATCAGAATGAAGTTTATTACATCGAAGCCAGAGATGCTTAAACACTGGTTTATGGAACACTAGTGGTCTGGAGCATTTGCTTCTGGTCCGTAGGCTTTTACGGTGATAACTTTCCTAGTTTAGAACAGCTAAATCACATTAAGAAAGATAAATATTAAATATTTCCCTAAATAAGCAATTGTAGTTGCCACAGGGATGTTAAATAAATGAGGAGTTGATCCATGAAATGTTATTAGGAAACAGTTCACATTATGAGAAAGTTTCAGAGCCCCTGGCCCAGGCTAAACACCTACCATATGATACTAACTTTCAGTCATTTGTAACCAAAACTGCTTGCACAGCAGTAAAGTAGAGGGAAAGCTTCTGTATCTAAATATCAGTCCACTTTTAGGTTCCTAATATATCTAGACTGCATACAGCAAGTTCTCAAAGGGGCACCAACTTGAAATCCAGGCAATTTCAGAGAGCGAACTGCAGGTGCTACGACAGTCTCATTCCCCTGCCACTTTTTGTAGCTAAACATCTTCCTATTTTAAGAAATGTTCCTTTCCATCTGTTCATATGGCGCTTTCACACAGCAACAACTCTCTATTCAGGGCAGACGGCGATTATACAAGTGCGTTCAAGTGCATACAGTAGAACTGGAAAATAGAATGTTCAAATCTTCCAGTAACAGAAATCTGTAGTATTGGTGGGTAAAAAATTGACCCATGGTGTTTTTTGAAGGCTGTACCTTCAGCCATCTTTTACACTTGTTATGGGCCAAACCACCAGGACGACGGGGTGTTAAATCCTAATAAATCTCTTTAATTTTAAGAGGCTCCTCAGCCCCACTCCCAAAATGAACCCCCGGCTAACTCTATAGTCTCCGCTCCAGTCCGCTTTCATGCAGCCCATGTGTAATCTTGCCTGGGAGGTTAAAAACGTCAAGACTTGCTTGACTAAGCCCCAGACACTAAACGACTGAGGAAAGCGTTGCCAGAACGGCAGGGAGCAGGAGCCGGGCTGGGACGACGGCCTGCCTGGCAATGGGGTGACCTGCCCCCCCACCGCACCCCTATTTACCAACCCCACAGCCATCGCCCCTGCAAGCGGGACCCACGGAGAGAGGAAACCTCCATCCCCTCGTCCAGGCCTGTTCGCCTGACCCAGCCGTTCAGCTGGGCGGGGGAAGAGGCCTGGGCACCGGCCTGTGACAGCAGGGCCACGGGGCCCGCCACGGGGAATGCTCTGCCAGGCGCTGCACACCCCCGGCAGCCTGGGCTCGCCACGGTGGGGCACGGGACGAGACTGCCCTGCGCGGGTGGGGGGAGGGGCGGTGTCACCGGCCGGCTGGGAGAGAACCCAGGCATCCGGTCCCCTCCCCCCGCCAGGCCAAGCGAGGCTCCGCCACACTGTGCGCGCGCCGGGCCCGGGGACACCTCGGCCCATCCCCCCCGCCGGCCGGCGCCTGCGCACACCGGGCCCGGCCCGGCGGAGCGCAGCGCGCGGGGAGGCGGGA
>ML675715.1:5997754-6014819 GCA_007922155.1 Mesoclemmys tuberculata | reverse complement strand
CTCCCCGGATGACGTGGCCCGCGGGGCGCCATGGTGATGTGGCGTCACGGCCCTACAAACCCCTGGCCAACTGTGACGTCATCAGGTGGTGGGGTGACGTCATTCTCATCCACACAGGGCCTGGTGCTCTGGCCCTCTCTGGTGGTGGGGACGTAGAGAGGCTCCCTGGCCCAGGCTGGGCTGACAGAGCCGCCAGGGCACGTAGGGCAGGCCCTAGAGGCTCTTGCTTTACCATCGGGAGCAGAGCTGGGCGCGGGTTTTTTTTTTTTTGGACAAATAGTTTACTAAAAAAATTGCAGTTTCAGGTCAGCTGACGCTGTTGGGAATTCAGGGTGAGCGGGGCAAAGTCGCAGCCGCCTTTTTTCCCCCCATTGCAACGTGTCACGTTTCCCTTGGAAATTGAGCTAGATTGATTCAGACAAAACAGGTTAAAAAGCCCACCCGGAAACGAAACGGAAAAAATCTCTGTTTTGGGGTCATTAATCCAAACTGACGTTTTTTTATTTTGGTGAGAGGAACTGAACAGTTTCAATTTCAGGTCAACCCAAAATAATTTTGAGGGGATTTTCCAATTCGGTGACGGACTCCAAAAAGCACCTATACACTCAGCTGTAATCCAGAAGTCCCAGGGTTAATCGCCACTGCTGCTGATGCTGATATTACACAGACAGCGTGGCGACATAATTTCATAGTGTGTTGTCATGAAATCATAGATTAGGGCTGGCAGGGACCTCAGGAGGTCATCTAGTCCAACCCCCTGCTCAAAGCAGGACCAACCCCAACTAAATCATCCCAAACCACAGCCAGGGCTTTGTCAAGGCATGTCTTAAAAACCTCTAAGGTAACCAGTGCTTCACCACCCTCCTGGTGAAAAAGTTTTGTCAAAGCATGATGACATTCCCAAAGGCATACTGACTCATGGTGCTGGTTGGGGACATTGCTTTATAGCTCTCTGACATAACCACACTATAGAGATGTTGCCAAGTCCCTGAACAGCAGACCCTTTTACTATACCTAGAAATACAAATATTTTTAAAATGACCAAAATTCCTCCTGGATTTAGTGGGCAGTTCTGACTAACGCTAAACATGTAATATTTTCTCAAATATAGACTATTTAGCCTCTAGTTTGCCCCAAAATCCTAATCCAGAGAGACACTGAGCATTCTCAACTCCCATCAAAGACAACGAGGGTGGGATCAATGGAGGGACTTAGTGGTTGCAACACTGAGCATCACGGTTCCGTACATTTTGGTGCCTGGAAACCACAGGAACAACGTTGCAATCTTGAGTTTGGCACCTTGGCTCCCTAAACAATGAATGAGAAGCTTCAAGCTGTGATTCACAAAAGTCAGGTGGCCCCCTGCCTAAGCTAGCCAATGGGAGATGCCAACAAGGGAGGTATGAGCTAAACCCTGACCCTCTCTGCCAAAATCCAGGCTGCAGGGAGGCACCTGTCTACAGGACCCCAGTGCCTGTAATCAGGCAGCTCAGGCGCCGAGGCTGCTTTTGGAGGGAATGAGTTAGACCCCCCCCATGCCATACAAAACAGCTGGAAGAGGAGGAGGTAATGCCCAGCTTATAATTTTTAGTACAGTCAGTACAGCACTCACCTGGGATGTGGGAAACCCAGGTGCAATTCCCCTTCGGCCAGAAGGAAGAAAGGATTTGAACAAGGGTCTCTCACAACCCAGGTGAATGCTTCCACCACTGGGATAAACGTTACAAGGTGAGCTCCATCAACTCCTCCAGCCAGATTCTGAATAGGACCTGATCCAGTAAGCAGCCTCTGAGCACACCTACTGCATCGGGCCCTGCACACAAATGCCATCTTCCCCAACTTCATGAGTCACACTGGGGCTTATATGGGAGCTTGATGTCCAGGTGCCTAGAGGGAGGCAGCAGTGTGCACACCTAGTGGCAGGAAGGGACTAGGTGCCTACAAAATTTGTACTCTGACAAAACATAGGTACTGAGTGAATTTAGGCACCTATGTGGTTTGGCAAGAGTTTTGTGGATCGCAGTGAAGCCAAAGCTAGGACTTAGGCACCTAAACCCGAGACATTGGCACCTAAGTACCTTTGTGGATCCCACACTGAGAGTTGAAAGTGTTCAGCAACTCTGAGGATCAGGCCTCTAGGGAATTCCATGTATATATGTGCTTTGGACAACCCACAGAGTAGTTTGAGTCCTAAAGCCTTGCCCTGACCCAGGTTTTAAATGCCGTGGAACAATGTCTCCAATACTGTATTTATTCCATAACTGGCTATGCCATGCAGGGTTGGTATTAAGACTTCATGCAGGGTGGTGGAGCAGCTGGACAATGATGTGAGGGTATTAGAGGTCCTATTCTGGAGATTTAATCTGCACTGTACAGTAAATACTACAGAAACTCTAAGGGCTTGATCCAAAGTTCATTAAAATCAATAGAAAGACTCCCTTTGACGTCAGGAGCTTTGGATCAGTTCCTAAATCGCATTAATGACTAGAAAAGACTTTTGTGAATATTTCAATTTAGTGGATGCCATAATAAACAAAATAAGGTGGCTGAATCACCCAATGCTCTTTGTTCATTTTATAAGTATAGTTGTTTTAATTATGCATGATGTTGGTACATGGCGTAAAAGTAAATGTTCTGTAGCATCTTGTAAAAGTAATGAGTTCTCAAAAGCCTGTTGTGTTTTATTGTCAAGTAAAATAAATAATATGGATATAAACTATAGTAGTATTTTTCTTGTCTATGCACATGCTTAATACTATTGTTAAAGATCTTTTATTTTTACCCCTTGACTCGTTCAGTTGAGGGCAGAAATGTAAGTGCCTAGGGGCGTCCAACACCTACAAGGTTAAGTGACTGCTGAGTTTTGAGGATCTACATTTTGGACTCAGGTGCCTAAACTGGTAGTTAGGCACCTAAATCCTTTTGTGGATCTAGCCTGAATCTCTAAGACCCATGTAGTCCTGGATCTCTCTGAGATTGCTAAGGATTGTCAGTTTATTGCCAACAGTGGTGATTTCTATGATTTTTTTTGTCCACTATACCAAGGACCTCCAAACTCATTTCAGATAATGGTCGCACAAGAATCACCAATCAGATGGACTGATCAGTGGGGTCAGGTTGAACTGGCAATTTAGGGTCTCATCTTGTGAGGTGCTGAGGATGTCAATTCACTGTCGCTTTTCAGACCATAACCTCAATTTAGCACTAACTTTTTTTATTGTGTTACAACCTGTGCTAGGGACTAATGATAGAATATTGCAGGCTGCTACATGTTTGCTGAGAAATCAGAATCCTTGTGGGATAAATCCAGAGACGATTCTGTATATTGCATGTCAGCTTCACTTAGCAAAGCTAAAGCTGGAAGAGCAGAACAAGACAGCCAAAGATTTCCAGGTGTTATAATGACAGTGATGTTACATATCTTCATTTGCAAGCACCTTTCATCCAAAAAGAGACCAATGTGTTTTGTAAGCTATATACAAGAATCACCTCATCCACCATGAAATGTAGCTATTTCTGAGGTGGAACATGACAGCTTTATAGCAAAACATAGTGACACTACACAGAAGTTTACAGCAGGAAGTAAAGGAAATATACCGTATCCTGTTAAAATTGTAAGGGAACTTAGAAGGGTAGAATGGAGTTACCTCCCAGTTGGAATTTGGCTAGCCTACCAGGATAACCAGAGCACTTGCTTAAAGTGATGTGTATCTTTATGACCATAAATGATCAGGATCTTGAATTTATATCTCATCTGGAGGATGGATATTATGCATAGTTGTCACGGGGGTGGAGCTGTCCCCGTAGCTAGGACATCGACATGAGGGGAAGAGGGGAGAGGAGGACAGACTGCATAAAAAGAGGGGCAGTTCTGCTCACCTTCAGAAGTTTGTGTACTTAGTGAAAAATCCAGTCTCAGTCACAGCCTTTTTTTAACTTTATTTTTATTAAATAAGAAACAAATACATATTTATTATTATTCAGTATAACAAATATTCAAGCATTCAAAAAATTCCAAGAGTCAGAAATATAAAAAGTATACGTCTTCACATGAAAGTGCTGTGTAACGCAAAGACAGTTCATGAAACTAAAGTTGAAGTCATCTCGGATAATGGTGTCTGAATTCCTCCATAAAGACATCCATGTTCAGTTTTGAAGTCAGATCGCTTTCATATGACAGGAGAATGAGGTTTCTCTCTCCTTTGTGGGTCATGCTCATCCCTCGGTGTGATAACGTTCTTTTCAAACAAGAAAAGGAATTCTCACTAGCTGCAGTTGATGCTCCAAAGAACAAGGCCATTATTGACATTTCAAAAATACATGGGAAAGTCTCCTTTAATTCCGTGGCAGCAACTAGATTCTGGAACTTCTTCAAATTCTGTGCAATTTCTTTTATCTATCTGTGATTTAAATCCAGCTACTTTAGCTTTCACTTTTTCAATTTCTAATCCAAGCAAGTCAAATACACAGTGATTCCAATTTCAAGAAGTGTGGACAGCTGGTGGAATAGATTGCTGACAAGCTTTTGTATAACTTGAAGTTCTTTGCAGAAAATCTCCTTTGCAATTCACCACAGGTTTCTGCAATCAATTCAATATAAGTCTGGGACCACTGATGCTCATTTACACTTTGGAATCCTGGTAAGCACTCAGTGACTATGGAATCGGGAAATTTGGGGACAATAGTTTGTATGTTTTGGTGGCGCATCTTAATGCTGATGCTTCACCACGTGCATCTTTCAAAACCAGGTGCTTGGATGAAACCTCTGAGGAAAAAAATCTTCAAATGTCTCTTTTGTTGAAGTTCTTCAAGGGCAACGGTCATCAATTCAACTCCTTTAGCAAGGTGCATTAGTTCCTTTTGAAGATAATGGTTCACAGGAGCAAAAATGTCCAAAATCATTCTCAGAAAGAGCCCCGATTGGTCTGCGTCCCAATTGGTCCTTCCCCTGCATCCACCACTGACTGGCCCATTCCTCTGCAAGCCACAGCTACCAGATCCCATCCACCCAGACCTCAGCTCTCAGTCCTAGGGAGAGGAGTTCCTCAGGGAGGTGTTGACAGCTGGTGCTGTGTCCAGGGGCTGCACCAGCTGCCCTGCCACCGTGACTGGGAGTGACACTGCCCCCCTAACTCCAGTTAATACCTCCACTACAGATTCCCCTTCCCAACTGTATTTCCACTCCAGCTCCTCCGCCCCCAGCTCACTCTTCCCCCTCCCTGCCCCAGCTTCCCCTTCTCCAGCAGTGTCATTTTGTTGGGAACTTGAAATATGGCAACTCTACCACCAGTAACCACCAGATATAACTGGAGATTCAAGCAGTGTACAAGGTATCTGCTCATTTAATTTCTGTGGTAAATGCATCCAGAAACCTCCTTTGCGCCCTGACATAACTTGAGCACCATCAAAACAAGAACATAAAGAATTTTGAAGGTCAAGACCCACTTTGTGAACGTCTTTCAAAATTTGTTGTGCAACATCTTTAGCATGAGGCCATGTAATTTGGCTACTCCAATAAGTCTCTCCTTGACCTTGCCATCAACAGAGTAGCATAAAACAGTGGTAACATTTTCTACATTCACAGCATCCGTTATGAAGTTCTTCTTCCTGAAATGTGACATTACATCACCATTTTTTCTGAGTACCTTCAACAATACCCTTCAAACCCATCTTTTTCATAATATCAATTATTTCATTCTGCATTTCAACAGAAGTGTACTTTGCTTTTTTTGTAAACGATTTTCAGAGCATCCTTGAATTTTGGATTTTGGCCTGCAATAAACTTAAGTAGGTTGATGAAAATCCTTGATGAATTGTTCAGAGTAAGATCTGAGTCCTTGACGTTTGTGATATCTTGATCTTCTCTCAAAGGCAACTCATTTATCACAGCAGGCTGGATAATTTTTGCCAGGGTTTTTAAATCGTACCTGTTTCTTTTCATTTGTGAGGATGATACCTTACCAGCAGTTGTGGCACCTGAAAAAGGAAGTTATGATAAAATAAATATAATAAATCAAATTCATAGTTTAGTAATGTTATTGAGCAAGTGAATAAACTGAAACCATAAAATTAGTAAACTTTTTGTATGCTGGATCTAGCATATCAAGTTGTGGAGCTTTCATCAAGATAAGGGATTTTTTTATAAGTGCCAAATAGCCTGTTTTAATTTTTTTTTCTCCCTCTTGGTATGCTGACTCATAGTTATTCAGGGTGGGGAAAATTCCCTTCTTTCTTAGTCTTCCATGACTAGGGTTTTCTTTTCAGTTTTAAGTTGTTTCAGTGTTTTCCATTAACTTTAAAGGTCCACCATTGTCTCGTCTGGGTTGTACAATGCTAAGTACTTGGAGATAGGCTCCTCTGGCTGGGGAGCTGGTCCCTCCATGTCTGACTGTTTCACCTCCCGGTAGTGATATGGCTGAATGTTTCAGTGCAAGTTATGAGCACAATCTTATATACACATATACATAAAGCCATAACCACAGTGTGTACACATAGGTCATAATAACCATCAGGTTCAGAACATTGCAAGCTTTCATAAGAGACCTTACTTGGCATATATTTATACACAGTAATATTGTACATAACCAGTCGATTCAATTACATATTCTTTGGGGGGTGGGGAGGGGATCTAGACCCTGATTCTCACAAATGTAGAAATAGCCAAAACAAAAAGAAGATCACCCGTAGCTTCTCTTTTCCTTGCTTCAGTCCCACCACCCATTGCATTCAAGTGGACTAAGCAGTTTTCATGTTTGTTCAATTAAATCTTTGCCTTCAGCCAAAAGGGGCCTTAGTGGGAAGAGGAGGAGCAGGGGATGTGGTCTAATGGTGAGGGGGGGGCTAAGGCCCACCTCAGTCCCTCCCACTGGGAAGAGGCTGGCGCTGCCCCTGAGCCTCGGGCAGGGACGGAGCAGTGCTGCAGGGAATCTAACGTCCCAGAGTCATTGAGCTCAGGCCCAGGACTTGAACTCTGCATTTCAGGACTGTGCTGCCCAATTTGCGATGGGTGGTCTCCCTGCTTGTAGGGGATGGGCTTGGGCTTGGACCAGTTGGGTCACGTGAACAGGCATCACATGATGACAGGTTGTGTGTGTGTGAGGGAGTCTGCAGCATTAAAAGTCCTAAAAGAGGGAGTCTGCAGCATTAAAAAGGGCAACGAGGGCTTATGACAGACTTAAAGGAGGTTGCTCCAGAACGGGCCTGGGCACCAGGGTAAAGAACAGAAAGACCTGCAGGAGACTCAGGGTCAGGGAGGGCTGTGGAGGAAACTCTTCATGTCAGCCACAGGAAAAAAGCCTGGAAGCCCAGGAAAGACATAATGGACTGCTGGGCTTTTAGAAAAATGTCTGGGATTTTCTAGTTTTTATGTTAATGAACCAGACTCTAGAATGGGAGAATAACATGAAAACACCAGTTGTGGGGACTTTGTTGTAGCAGGAAGGAAAGTGAGGTAGCAGCTGTTCTGTAACTGCATGGATGATAACATGGAAGGGCACCAGGCTTGTAAAACTGTACTGGCTTTTTATTAAAAGAACCATCTGTAGAGATGTTGCAACAGCCATGTGCACACACAGACTGACTTCGTGGTGCCTCCTCCAAACGCTTCCCTCCTCTAATCTGGGCTCCTCCCTCCAGATTCCATGCTGGTTGCTACAGTAAGTTCCAACAAGGGATAAAATAAACTTCTGTTACAACTGCATGCAAGGGTAAGTCCAACAGCTGTGGGCTATGTACTAGGTGCAGCTGGGGGTGCCTTTGTTTTTTTGAAAGACTTACTGATTTGGACAACTGAATGAGATCATTACGGCTTTCTTTAGCATCCCTTGTAATCAGTGTTCCTGTGAAATTATCTTTATATGACGAGATTGAGTTATGTGAAGTGGAATTGCGTTGTGATGAGACATTAGCTAATGTTATAAAATGCTACCATTGTCTAACTACTGATTAAGAACAACACCCAGCTCTCCACTGAAAAGCATGAGTCCCCAGGAGAAAGGAAGTAGAAAATTTAATTCTAGATAAAAAGATTCCTTTTTATCTTCCTTTTAGTCCTCGACCCGAGAGGAGTGGCCTGTCCCATCTGCTCAAATCCACGTCGCCAAAAAAAGTGGTAATATAGCCTAGTAGGCAGAGCCCCAACCTATATCCCAAGATCCTCTGTCTAAATCCCAGCTCTGACACTGCTAAAGTCTTCTGTTTTAGTATGTGAAAGGAAAGGAATTTCAATTCGATACAGAGTTCTTCATTTTCTGTCCTCAGCTCTTGTGTAGCATTGTTGTGTACTGTAAAAGGCCTGGTTGCATCCTGAGCACCCCCTCGTGGCCAGGGATGTCTCTGCAGCACCCTACCTCAGTTTCTTCTACTGCTTCACACCATCCAAAAGGTAGAAGACAAAATTCCCCTGCTGGGGATTTTACTTTAAGTCCAAATAAAGTCTCTTCCTGTCTGTCCTTCCTTCTCCAGCTTTGGGCTGTCACTGAAGCTCCTCACTCTCTTTGAGCCAGGAGTACCCAGCTCTCCTTCCTGCAGCTGGGTTAGACTCAGACGAACCCTTCGATTCCTTGCAGTAGCCAGTTTTGCTTCCTCAGGCCAGCTATAGCTTCACAGGCATCTGCCCTAGTTGGTACTCCAAGCCCTGCCTAGCTGTAGAGTTACTGTCTTCCTCCCTAGGTCTGGCCTGAGTTAGTCACAACCAAAATCACTTTCTCACCTGGGGAGATGAGCCAATCTTATCACAGGTGGGGGTAGGGCCCATCTCCCCTTAAAAGGCCAGGCACCCCGTAACATGCAAGTCAAACAGCTGCTGCATTCCCCCCAGCTATAGCTGTATTTCAACAGTGGAAGAAGAGATCCTTGTGTAAAATATGTTGAGTCTGCAGAATGCTTTGGTATCTTTCAGGATTATAGACAGTAGTAGATGGTGTTACTATTCTGAGAGCACCTCTGCTAGGGTCTTCAGATTTTGCAATAAAATCCCACTTAACTGATCGTTTTCTGTCATTTGTTCGGCTACAAAATTAAAGGGTTGGCTCATTAACCAGTGTAAATCAGCAGAGGTCCATTGAAGTTGATGGAGTAAAATAAAGTTAATGCAGCTATGCTGATTTACACCAGCTGAGGCTCTGGCCCTAATTTTTCCATGGATAAACACAATGGGCCAAAAACTGCCTGATGTAAGTGAGCATAATCCTGTTGACTCGAAACACCTGCGTATCCTGGGGAGGTGTTTAGCTCTTTTACTCCCTTTCCTCATAGCAGACTGGGCTGGCATAAGCCATCTTTACTCTCTTTCTGCAATATCTTATTGGACTCAGCTGCGCCAGCTGTTGTTTGCAATAACTTTCCCTGACACGGTTGAAATTCTGATGTGTTTTTTCGCCGTGGAAGTTTTCTGAGAGTGTTTGAAAACTGACAGGTCCATTTTGATAACAAATCTTTTTCACAGGCTAATAAGACACATCTGTTCTTTCTCGCTTCTAAGTACTGAGGCTACAATGCTTCACTGGCTACAAAGCTATGGCCATATTCTTCCAACCATCCATATTTCTCAGTTTTCTTCTCTTTGGAGGAACTCAACAAATTCAGTGATAGTCAAAGTGAAGAACTATCCAGATACAATGGGGCCAGGAGATTGTAGATTTCACCTCCAAATCCCTCTGCTACTATAGTCCTGTCCCCACCTCTCTGCAACTCTGCCAATTCATCTGCTCCAAAACTACTTTCTGCTCTTGCTGTTTTAGACCACCACATAACAGCCGACTGCACTTCTCTTCAGCCCCACATCACTTCTGCTGTTCCAGTCCGGTACTATCCCATTCTGCCACAGAACGCGCAATTGCAGCTCCTGATAAAACACCGTCCAGGTTACCAGGTGCTGTCCCAGCCCCCAGACACACTTTTTATGTTGGATTCCTTTTAATTGCTTATATTCAGAGAGAGAAAAATCAGCATAGGATCACAGAGAGACGCATCGCAAGGAGCGTCTTTATTGAACTAACGCTAAAACCAGCCAGCTCTGGTTGAGCTATCCCCTAATAGTCTAACTCTATTGCTATGGCAACAAGCTAAGCTCTGTTGCTACAGCAACCTAGGCAATTAGGCAAGACACAAAATACACAACACGTTTACTGTTTAACTCCTCCCTCTGATGCCTTAAATTCACAGCCGTTGGGTCTCCTTCCTGTGCAGCGCTCTTCCCAGCCTTGATTTACCCTGAACCCCCTTGGGCCGGGCTTCTCTGATTGTCCAGTGGTTTAGCCAATCGAGGAGAAAAGTTCCCCTGGTATGCTGAAGTGCCCAGCTGAAACTTCACTCTCAGACTCCCCAGCAGCTCACTCCCCCTTATTGCTTGGCCAAACGTTTTGCCCCTGCTCGTCCTTGTACCTCCCAGAGTGGTGTTAGAGGGGCTGCCTGATTTTCCTTGCTCTGCAGCTTGTAAAGTCATTTACACTAGTAAGTGTAAAATGCTTCCCTCTTGATCTGGTCGTGTGTTACCCCACTTTACACCGGTGTAAATGACTACAGCTGGGAGACCCATTTCCTGCTAATGCCAGACTTGCTGAAACCAGGGAGTCCACCTGTCACTTTCTGTGCTAGTCTGTAATCCTAGCAACCCCAGAATTTCCTGACACTAGCACCCCTCAGTACGGCTGGATGCCTGCCTGTGTGGCACTGCCATTGGAGCCAGAGGAAATCCAGAGTGAAGCGTAGAGACCTGGCAGGATCATTATGAGAATTTTATACCCTCAAGGCACTAGTGAGCACCGAAGAAAGGGCTTGAAATACATCAGGTACAAAGCCATCCTTCTCCATACAGACCAGGAGATTCTGGTGTCTTCAGAAATAAATATAGCGGTGAGTTGAGGTGCTGGTGCTAGCCCCTGGAAACTAACGTCCTGTAGTTATCCAAGGACTGCACAAAGTCTGAGCAATGGCTGGCTTCTTTTCCTTCACTGGCTCCTCTCCCTGCCTGTCTGATCTTTGCCTCTAGCCGGCGTTGCAGTTTCATCTCTATCCCCTCAGCACGGAAGCCCAGATTACCTCTCCTAGAGCATCTCAGCAAGAGATATCCCAAGCTACCAACCGTGGAGCCTCCCCTGGGCTGTTATGAACCTTTCCCACTCATGGCCTTCCAGAGCAGCAGTGTGCCAGGCATCAAGGTAAAGCCCAATAGGAACCGCTGCTCTGCTTTGGGGAGCAGGACAAAACCCAGCAGTGGTGGCTGCAGCAAGGTTTATGGGTCAGCAGCGGCATATGGGCCTGATCAGATTGCAGGATCATGTGACATGGATTCTGCTGTAAGTAGTAAAGGCAAAAGGGAGCGATAGTAGAGGGGGGGAGGGGGCATTTGTTTCTTCAGAAAACAAAAGCTCGGCCTCCCAGACAGGTTTTTTCAGCCCTGCTGGTGAGTTGCGTGGGTGCTTAGGACAGATGGGCGAGCATCCAGGAGCAGGAATGGTTTATTTAAAAGCAGTTTCATTAACTTAAAAGGCAGTCGGTGAATTGTTTCAGGCAGCATTATTCACACTGGAGCTAATTCTGTTTGTCCATCTGGAACAGAAGCAGGAGTCTGTTGCTATCCTTGGTGCTGCAGATAGTTGCGGCCCCCACCCTGCTAGATCCAAAAGGATCCAGGGGGCAGGGACAGAGAAATTAACCATGCAAGTGAAATTCCCAACTTGTCAGCAGCCTCCCTTGGATGGAAATGTGTTTCCCAGCCAGACACTTGACATGCCCTCACCCCTCTCTCCACCCCCAGACTGGGTAATTCTAATCACTGGTGGGTCACAGGTGCATGGGACATCTCAAGAGCTAACCCAAGATCGGCTGACGTTAACATTCATACTGCGCTATCCAGCAGTGCACTTTACAACCTGATGTCGGCTCTTTGGCCCTGGCCTCCCCTGCGCCCTCCCTGGCCCTGCATTTGTCCTATTCCCTGCCGCACTGCAGCTGGGATGGGATTGTCTGACTGGCAATTGGATACATTCTCTACTGCTTTCATCCCCACAAAAATATTGGGTAAAGTCAAGTGAAGAACAGATTGGGTGGGGGGTTAGAATTAAGAGAGGATGGCCTACTAGCTAGCTAGTGCCTGTTTGTCTGGCACTCAGGAAGCCTGGGAGTCCCCTGCTCTGACACTGATGTCCTGTGTGAACTTGGTTAAGTCACTTAGCCTCTCTGTGCCTCAGTTCCCCATCAGTATAATGGGGATAACAGCCCTGCCTTGCCTCACAAGGGGCTTGTGAGGAAGAACACATTAAAAAGTGTGAGGAGCTCGGCTGCTATGGTGATGGGGGCCAGATAAATACACCTACTGCCCCTTATAGTGGAAATGGCCTTCTGAGAATACCTCTGTGCGGGGGGATGTCCTAGCTGGCGTAAAGGCTCTAAAGCCTTGCTCCTGGCCCCTATGGCATGGGCAGAGACAAGAGGAACTAGCCATTTCCTCAGACTGCATTTGATCTGTTGCTTCTTGTAAAGCACGCAATACAGCTGTGGTGAACCATTTTCTGAGCACCTTTTCAGTGGAACAGCGATTCAGCTCAATGGACGGGCAGGATGTCCTGCATCGTCTTCCTGAAGCAGATGTTAAAAATCAAGTCCTGTCTGTTCCACGTGGACACAGACTATCCCAGGCAAGTGCTGGAAGAAGAGGTTTTTTGCCCTAGTGCCCTTACCAAAATGCCCCCTCCCAAAGTTGCGTGGTGTTGCTCTGTCTAGCTGTCGCACTCCAACCCAGAGGTGGCTGCATTCCAGTGGTAGGGGATGGACTCAATTTATGAAGCCCTTGGGGATCCTTGACAGCTGCTGCAGAAATGTAAGATTATTAGCAATCCATTTGTAGCTGCATCACGCTTCCCAGGGGTAATTGTTTGTGGGATCACCCTATCACAGGGTGGCTTTTTATCTCCCTAGAGAGTTGTGAGTCTGCTACCGTCTGGTAGCATACAAGCACGTTGCTTCAGCTCAGAAGCAGAGGTGCTTGCTTCCGATCCAGAGGTCCCAGCATCTGTCCCCAGCATCCGCCCCAGCCAGAGTCATTGTTACACTTGCACACCTCCACAGCACTAGACATTTATTTAAATACTTGTCACTGAGATGGCCAGCTGGATGAACGTAACAGAGCTTTTCATTTCATACATTGTTTGCAGCTAGCAGAAATTTGCAGGAAAGTTTCCTCTGCTGCAGACTGTTTCTTTGTGGTGGGAGGTGAATAAATGTCCCACTCACTGCTGCATGTACTGAACTGATCTGTGTGCTTTTCTGCTCTGATTTCCAGACCATCCTCATTCACCTGTTCTTGTGCCTGGTCACTTTCTACACAGTCTATTACATGATTGGAAGCATCTGCTCTGGAGCTTTCAGGTGAGGCTGCTCTTTTTGACCGGAGCAGAGCAGACCATATGCTGAGCTCATCCTAGTGAAATGAAGAGATCTGATCTGGTTAGCACAGTGTTGCCTTCCTTTGATTAGGCTCTTCCAAAATGCAATGGTTAGGGTGTGGGAGTCCTGCTTTTATTTTCCCAGCTGAAGCAGTGTGGTTCTTGCTCAGTGGTTTACCCACAGCTGACCACTTATTTTATTTTCAGTTTAGTTTAGTGCAAGTGAAATGTAGCAGGCTGCATAGCCCTGGAACCTGATGTTCTCTTTATCCACAGAACAAGAATAACCCAGATAGTGGCAAGGCAAGCTTTTTATTAATATGCCTCCCCCTTGTCCAGCAAAGGCCATCCCTGCATAGCTAAAACACCTATCACCTCAAGGTTGACAGGAGAGTTGCATCTTCAAAGCACAGTTAAGCTGGGATTTTCAAATGAAACGAAGATCCACAAAGTTATTTATGCACTTAACTCCCATTGATTTCAATGGAAGTTAGGAACCTAAATATCTTTGAGGATCGCTCCCACTGAATGTCAGTAGAAATTGGGCTCTTAATCCCTGAGTCTCTTTTGAAAATCCCAATCTAAATGAATGGCTTCTCTGCTGAGAATATCAATAATGGGAGCCGGACAGTGTCAACTGGAGGGAGTGGTTTATGGGACGCAAACACCAACCCAGTGGAAGCTGGACAGGCTAGCACAAAGTCTCCCAAAACAGCTGGCAGCTGGCACAGTGGTTGCCATTTTAATGTCAGCACCTGTCAGCCAGCACTGCACAAGCCCCATGTTTATATCCTGTTTTAAGTACCGGGGGGCGGAAACTGTGATATGATGGATTTGGAGCTGCACTGTACTAATGTATGAGTGCTGCATGCCAACCTGGTTGTAAGGATGTTTACTCTTTGAATGTGTTGGCGTAGTTTAATAGGGGGCAGTTGGGAAAAACAAGCGGAAGGGAAAGAATGGCAGAAACTAAGCCACTTCTTAGCAAACCCTTGAGAGCCGTTGAAACAATGCCAGGACCAGAAAAGGCCCAGGAAGGAAGAATAAAAAGGACTTTTGGGCGGGCGAAGAAGGAACACTCTCGAGAGAGAGTTGATTGGAGGAATCATAGTGAGATGCTGGCACCAAAGGGGCTTCTGAAGAAGTTAGGCCTGCCTAGGAAACCATCTTGGGATAAGTCTTTGGTTAGATATACATGGGCAGCCTATTCTTTTAAAATCCCTTTTCTCTAAATGTTTTGTTCCTACCGAAAAATACATAATGCCTTGGTTTAAGAAGGCTGTCAGATCACAGACTCCTGAAGTGAAGACCCACAGGAATCTGAGCTGGGTAAGCACAGTCAATACAAAGGGTGCTGTAACCCAGAGCCCAGTCTAAGAGTGGGGAACTGCAGAATTGCACTCCAGGTAAAAGGAACCCCACCACTTGTGCGGGTGAGGGACACACAGAGAGACCACAGAGGGGACAGAGATGCAGTTGGCCCTGTAACCATGACGTCATGTCTCATCTCACTGTGCAGTGACTGTTGGCAAATGTTGACTTTGTAATGGAGATCAGTGTAACAGATCTTGATCATTTATAATTTCCTAAAATCTTTTATTCCTCTTTCTCCTTTTTCCCTTGCAGGTTGGACACATTTGATGGACTTATACCCTTTGAATTTAACACCGAGCCATCTCATTCAAACCCCAAATATCTGGGTAAGCAGTGTGGGGCAGTGAGGCAGCTTTGAAATGGATAAAACCACAGGATCTTTCAAGGCCAAAAGAGTGTTAACTTCTGACTGGGAGAGAACAGGATGCGTGCGGGTGGAGGGGTGGACTCTGAGCACAGCCTAACTATTGCGAGGAGAAAGCACTGGATTTCTTTGCCTTATGGGAATAGATTTTGTGTACATCCTCTGGCAGTACCTCCCATTAGGATCAGCATAAGCTGTAGTGCAATAACCTGTGTCAGGAAATTAACTCCAAGATAATTTTGAGGTTGTTCCTTTGAACTCTACGGTCAGGGACTCTCTGCACATCCAGGGCTCCATGCTCTGAGATCCATCTGCCTTTACTCCAGAATAAGGGTTGTTTTCCTTTCTAATGTCCCTAGTGAATTTGCTGTCCATGGAGCTGACCTACTTCACCAGTGGCCTTCTCTTTGCTGCTGTGCTGAAGCGATGGGTCTGGGACTACGCCATCACTGTTACACTGGTCCATGTGGCCCTAACATCTGCAGGTGAGTTTGAGCAAGGTGGACTCCACACAACATCATGTTTGAAAGTTTGTTGAGTCACTTGGAGAAAAAACAGCACTCCCCATTTTGCACCAATACAAGCTCAGACTAAGCTCTTGCCACTCCTCCCAAGTTCAGTAGACTCAAGCTATCTCAGCACTTGGATGGGAGACTGCAAAGGCACACCCAGGTGTTAGAAGAAGTGGCGCTGATGGTTCCATTGGTTGCTCTCTTCCCTCTGAGTCAATATTGAGCCAGCATGCCCCTACTGTGCTATATTAGGGGGGTAGCGTGCTGCTAGAATTGCTGTCTTTTGCATGACATGTAAAACTGAGGTACTGACCACAACATCCCAGGGCATTTCTTGTAAGGGGGTGGGTTGTTCCAGCCAGATTAATTTAATTTAATGCATTCTACTGTGCACTTCAATTCCTAATTCCGTTTCAGTTAGAACTGGGTTTTTTTCCTTCCTGTCCTTAGCTATAGTGTAATGGTGTTGTGTGTTTCTACATGGCTGCTGGTCTCCATTCTAGCAGTGGCTGCTCTTCAGCAATAGGTGGATGTTTCCTAATAGCTCCATGCCCTAGCATGGTTTTAAGAATAAATCCAGCAGGAATTTCAGTTTCCCTGTAACTGGGCCTGAAACTTGCCCATTGTGATGCAGCGACTTAGGCTATGTCTACACGGATGGTGGCAATGTCGCTGCCGTTAGATCGACCTACCTGGACCAGCTGAAGAGTCAGTGAATACCCGCTCAGTCGATCCGGAAGTCGACGATATTAATCCACCCCTGCAAGGGACACAGTGCAGCGAAGACGGCGTGCAGAAGAGAAGTGCAGCAGTCGACGGGAGTTACTCAAGTTTTCTGCGTAGTTTGCGTAACTCCCGTCGACTGCTGCCGAATCGCCAGGGTCCGTGTAGACCAAGCCATAGTTAACTGGACTGTGATTTTTGCAAAGTGGTCACGTGCCATTGACTGGTCACCCACACACCTCTCGTGCTCTTTTAAAAGCTGCTTTCCTTCCACTGCTGTGTATTAAACTAAATACCTCAGATTTATTCCTTTTCTTTCACCTCTTCCCTGCCCTTTCCTCCCACCTCTCTTTCTTTTTTGCTATATGTTCAAAACGGAGAACTGAAGTCTTGTGGCTTGACCCCCTCTCTGGTAGGAGTAAACAGGGGCTGGCCACTGCTCAGAGAGCTGTCTGTGGCAGCTGGGGGTGGTATGGGGGCTTTAGGTGGGTTGTTGAGACCCTGATGGCTCTGTGGCAGTTGGACATGGTAAGCAGGACTGTCAGGCGCAATAGTGAGACCCCGACGGTTCTGTGGCAGTGGGCAGGGCTGGTGGATGGAGCCTTGGAGCTCCAAAGGGTCCATGACAGGGGAGGGGCTGGTAGATGGAACCTCAGGGCTCATGGCAGTTGGTGGATGGAACCCTGGGGCTCCCAAGGGTCCATGGC
>ML675715.1:5899464-5997744 GCA_007922155.1 Mesoclemmys tuberculata | reverse complement strand
AAGGGTCCATGGCAGTTGGTGGATGGAACCCTGGGGCTCCCAAGGGTTCATGGCAGTTGGTGGATGGAACCCTGGGACTCCCAAGGGTCCATGGCAAAGGTGGGGCTAGTGGATGGAATCTCAGCGCACCGAAGGGTCCATGGCAGTTGGTCCATGCTCCGTGGCAGCTGGTGTCTGAAACACTGCGGGTCTGAAGGGTCCATGTAAGTGGTCCATGTCAGTGGGCAGGACTGGCAGATGGAACATTGGGACTCCAAAAGGTCCATGGCAGGGGGCAGAGCAGGATGCACGGATGCAAACTCCCTTTCTATTCCTTTCTCCCGCCCCCCCACTGCGCCCTACTACAATTGAACATAATATTTAAAAGACTAATGATCCGGCAAGATCAAAAATTGAAAACAGCTTCAAAGTAAATATGAACATTACAAAAACCAGTGCTATTGAAATGGCTTCCAAATGGGTTTGTCACTTCCATTCCTTCCTCTCCCCCCAGCCCGGCCTGCGTGTTTGTTCTGTCCCATTAACTCCTGCGCCATGTGGAACAGCCTCTTCCTTCCTAGTCATAGCGGCTGTGATGAACACGGGGGAAGAGGGCTTCATTTGTCTTGCAGCACAAGTTCAGCGAGGCAGACGCTACCATCTGCGTCCCACTGGTGCTAATGGAGTGGAAACGGCTCCATCATTCCTCAGCAAAGGGGCTGAGAGCCTGCCACCCCCTCCATTAGCTTCCTTGTTCTGTTTTTAGTGAGAGACTAATTGCTTACTCACACACAAAGCCATTTTACCAGGTGAAAAATGGCTACCATTTATCCACGGGGAGGGTGGGAAGGCCATGCAGCTTCTGATCCACATTTACTCTGCCTGCCTATTAGGTCCATTGCACTGATCTCTGAGATGGCATGATTTATAAGCTCAGGCCTTAACATGATTGACTGCAGCTGCTTCCAGTGCAACAGCACAGCTCCTTGTCTAACTGTTGGAGGGGAACGTTAGTACTCTGTGAGTGAGATGGATGGACAGCGAGAGTAGGGTAGGCAAATTAATGGATGATGGATGAGTGGAGAAACACATGAGGGAAGGAATGAGGAACAGATATGTGAATAGATGGAAAGAGATGGATGACCTCAGATCAGAGGGTTTCCTATAGCCTATCTAGTCCAGCATCCTCCTGTGGCCAATAGTGGATGTGCCAGAGGAAAGTAACTCAGCTCGTCCCACCACTATGCACCCGTTTGCACAGACTGCATCTGACCAGTCATACAATAGTAAACTCTAGAGGAAATATGTTTTCACAAGGATCTTAAAGAAACAAGGTGGATGAGGTAATGCCCAGAGGTTGAAAGCTTGTCTCTCTCACCAAAAGAAGTGGGTCCACTAAAAGATATTACCTCACCCACCTTGTTTCTCTAGGATCTGGGACCAGCACAGCTACAAGAACACTGCATTCAGCAGGATCTGTAATTCCTCTCTTAGCTCCTGGTACTGTGTTGCTGGATTCATTCATAGGCATGGCCATTCCTTTTTGAACTGTGCTAAGCTGCTTGCCACAATACCACCCAGTGTTGGCAAGTTCCACATGTTAACTATACAGGACCTCATCCAAAGCCTATTGTCATCAGTGGGAGTCTTTCCATTGATGTCAATTAGCTTTGGCTTAAATCCATATGGCATCCTAGCATTTAGCCATTTTAGATATGGAGAGGCATTTAATATAGATCTTGTTTTGTTGCCCTTTAGTTTGGAATGCTCTTTGGTAATACAGAGACACCTGACTCCCTTCTGTGTCCCACTCATTATTTCAAATCCCCCAGTCACATCACCTTTTACTCCTCCACCTTCCCACTGATACAATTCTAGCCTTTTTACTCTCTCTTCACCCAGAAGCACCTCCCCTGCCCTTCTCTGGGCTTTTCCATACATGCATTATTAGACACAACCCGTCTCTGCACAGCCTTTAACACTCTTAACACAGGGTGCTTACATTCCATTTAATGTAACTTGCTATTCAGAATCCAAGTGAGGAGTTTAAGTTGCTTTTCCCTCATTGAGAATAACAGCATCCAGAAAATCAAAGTAATCAACCTTAGTAAAAAGAGAGCACAAAGCACCAATGTGCCTTTATCTTGCCCCTTCCACACAGGATCTCAAAACACATTCCTGAGTTAACCCTCCGAACTCTGGAACTGGAGATAATAGCACCTCCTTTTTTTTTTTTTTTTAATAAACATTTGGAAAACTGTCAAAGTAAGGAGAAGTGACATCTCACACAAGAAGTCTGTGGCACCTGTAGAACCGGGCTAGGGTACAAGCCTAACACTGATATTAGTTCAACTCCCTACTCTGCTACAGATTTTCTGTTACCTTAGGAAAATCATTTTGTCTCTATGGCCCACAATTCATCAAGGTATTTAAATCCCAGTTTTATGCACCACTGTAATCCACAACCCCCCACCCCCCTGCTTGGCCAGCGTTCAGGGTAAAAGTTCCCTCTGTGCCTATGTTTCTACCTTTGAGTATGCACATTGAAGTCTCCCTCGGAGCATCAACCTTACCTATCTCAGGGCTATGTCCCACAGCAATCTACAGACTGGCAAAAGAGAGGCAGAGGAGTTTATAGCTCACCCAAGAGACCTGATCTGGTAGGCGTGCTCAGAGGCTGGCTACTGGATCAGGTCCCATTCAAAATCTGGCTGGAGAAGGTACCACTGCCCACTTTCAGCCCAGAGGTTAGGGCACTAACCCAGGACGTGGGAGACCAAGGTTCAATTCCCTCCTCTGCTTGAGGGGGAGAAAGGACTCAGAGAGGGGTCTTCTACCTCTCAGGAGCATGGTCTAACCACTGAGCTATAGGATAGTCCAAGATGAGACGCCCTCATCCTCTCCTGTTGAAGATGTTGCACTTTCACTAAAAGCTTTTAAAGAGTCATTGAACCAGGGAGAGGGAGTAAGACTGAGAATGATTCTATAGCCTAGTGGTTATAGCCATCCGGGAGATGGGAGACCCACAGGCTATTTATAAAAAGTGGAACAGTTTCCCCAGCAGAGATTGAGGAGACCCCCCTCCTTAGAGTACCCCACAGTTCAGGTGTTGGAACATGCTCCTGCATGGAGACCTCAAATCCTTCCCCTCCATCAGGGGGAATTGAACCTGGGTCTCTCAGATGAGTGCTCTAATCACTAGCTCCTCTTCCTCCCTGCATTGTGTGTGGCGTGATGCAAGTGCCTAGGTCATTCCCACAAGAAATGACTAAGGCATGGAGCACCTGACTAGATTGCAAGCAAAGCCAAGTACCTAAGTTCCTGAAAGGGGTAGGGCTTAGGAGACAGCCTTTTTTGTGTGGCTTGGTTTGTGTGGATCATCCTTTATGGTGCCTCTCCCCTCCCCATTCATTGAATAGGAAACCTGGGCACCTAAATTAGGATCTGGGCATCACATTGTTCCTATGACGTGCAGCATTGCAATGCCTGAGTGCCTTTGTGGATCTGGGCCCCTGTGCTTCGGTTCCCCATCCAAAAAATGGGGCTGTGAGGATCTAGGCATGAAAAGACTGTAAAGTGTTTTGAAAGCTACTGATGAAAAAGTGCTAAATAAGAGCTAGGTGATGTTATCATCTGCTGCCTTCGGGTTCTGAATAAAGTCCCGGCCTCCCTGCAGTCAGTGGCAAACCTCCCATTTACTTCCAGTGGGGCCAAGATTTGCCCCCTTGGTTTTAACCTCAAGACCGCTCAGTATTCATGAACTTAAAAGTATACAGAAAGATCCCTTGATTTGCAGGAATCAAAGTACAACTGTCTTCAGAAAGGGAAGCATGCCATAGATTTTAGGTGCAGAACAGGTTTTGTTTCAAATTTAATTTACAAAAACTAGTATTAAGTATTTTTTAGGAAGACCATTTAAAATGCACACACTGACAGTCCTCGGAACCATTAGTAGCCCAAACACAACACTACTGAGACTCTGAAAGCACAAGGAAGTGAAACTGACTGGCCCACTCTAGGCTCAGTGTTCAAGATTCACTCAAACAGGGCAAATGGTGAATTACGTTTTCATGTTGAATATGTTGCAAATAAGTGTCTTTAAAATATGATTTTAATCTTAAGAGTGCTGCCAACTCTTATGGTTTTGTGTGTGTAAGTCTCACAATATATGGTGTTCTTCTTAAAGCTCTCAATGATTGTGAAGAAAGTCTTGAAAATGTGACCCTCTAAAAGCTCTGAACCAGAAAGTACATAAAAAGAACCCAGAACTTTTTAAAGGCTTTTGATTTTTTGGGGGAAGGGGCCTGACTCATGATTTTTTGAATGCTTGGGGTTGGTAATACTGTCTTAAGCATCCCCTTAAAAAACACGAGTACACACTTCAGCAATAGTACTGCCCCCTTCCAATCTGTGGCTCTCAACATCTGTCACATTGAGTCACACACCTTTCCCTACTACTCACCCTGAAAACTCCAATTAGCCCATTTAGTGATGGGTAAAACATGACAGAGGTTAAGTGACTTGCTCTCCTGAAATACGCAAAAACGGAACAAAAAATCCAAACAAACCAACCCCAACTGACAACACACCACACACAGAGGAAGTTAGTTCCAGGAGTCCTGACTGTTCAAGGCCCTGCCCCCTAGCTCTAACCACTAGACAGCACTGTTTCATGGTTTTACTCTCTGAGAAAGAGGCAGTTAGCACTGACATGTCTGATCTGTCTTTTACAGTGATGGAACAGTTCCCTTTCGTGTGGCAATGGTGGCTAGCCCTTGGTAAGCATCCAGTAATTTCCAGATGGGCTCACTTTATTTCTCCTTCCACGTACAGCTGTTAAAGAGGCATGGCTAAGGGTGCCAGTCCCACAAATATAACAAAGCTGAGAGGGTTTGACTGGAGTCCAGAAGCAGCCGCTTTGGTCCAACCACAAGTGATTTTTGTTTTAAATGACTGAAACACATCACCTGGCCTCTAGCCCTGGGAGTTTGGTTTTTAAGTTGGTGATGGAGGGGGATGAAGTATCAGATATTGGCAGTGCATTTCAAATACCTTTTTACCTATTTTTTCCAGGCAGTGGCCTCTTGATCATGATTTGCAGTGGACAATTTGTGACCTACTTTGCTTGCCCGGACTCCCACTATCCCACTTGGGACAGCTAACTGACCACCTTGAGAGAGTCAAGATCAAAGTACTTTAACGCCCAGACCTCAAACCTGAGCATTTCATCTGGGCTATGACAGCCATATTTATAGGGGCGGCAGTGAGTTTATATAGCCTGGCTAGAAAGAAGAAATACACAATGCTTTCAAAGGAATAACTACAAACCACAAACACTGAAGAGACCTAAATCTTGTTTAGCCACCTCACTCTGATGCAGCATGGCTTGGCATGAATGAAAGCCATTAAATTCCTTTCATTTGAGAGAGGAAGGTCAAAGAGATGCTTGTACTAGAGAAACTCGTATTGTTCTTCTCTGTGGGTAAGCTGAAAGGTGTTGACAGTTTATTTGGTCAAGTTTCCCCCATGGATTACTGTGTAGTTCTAGGCATTTGGAGTTGTGTAATTCCCTATTCCACTATTTAAAGTGCGTGTTCAAATCCAATCCTCTGTCTTGTATTTAATAAGCACATTGATAATTTAATTCACAATTGTCACTAGAGCATATAAACTGTCACTTGTATTTTATCACAGTCTAGTCTAAGCCTGCTGTGCCTGTCCCTAAAAGTCGCTGCAAACGAGCAGCTGGTGTTTTAGCCAGGCTCTTCTATTACTCCTACCAGCTGAGTTCTTCCCACCATGAAGCACACAGATAAGATGCAAGTATAGCTTTTGTCCTTCCAGGCAGCAGGGACTGGACTTGAAGGGTTTTTTAATTTTAAAAAGGACTTACTGTTATGAGGTCGATTTAGTATTTCCAGTGCACTTGGGTGATAGCAATGGTCATGGATTTGAAGGCCAGAAGGGACCACTGTGGTCATTTAGCCTGATCTCTTTTACAGCACAGGCTATAGGAGTCTTTGGAGTAGATTCCTGTTTGAACTAGAGCAGGTCTTTTAGAAAAACATCCAGTCTTGATTTAAAAATGGCCAGAGATGGAGAATCCACCACAACCTTTGGTAAGTTGTTCCAATGATTAATTACCCTCACTTAAAAGTTTGCACTTCATTGCTAATCTGAATTGGTCTAGCTTCAGCTTCCAGCTATTTGATTTTGGTTTACTTTAATCATTCTCATAGCTCTTCTCTGAACGCTGTCCAATTTACGATCATCCTTCATGAATTGCGGACACCAGAACTGGACACAGTCTTCCAGCAGCGGTTGCACCACTGCCAAATACAGAAGTAATATAACCTCTCTACTCAAGATTCCCCTCTTTGGATTATATTTATAACATAATTGCCATACTGAATGAGACTAAGAGTCAATCTAGGTTCTAAGGGAGACCGGTATGAGATGGGAGTGTAGGCTGTAGTTTTGCTAATCCCAGCAATAGATGACATGGTGTCAAAGTATCACATCCTGATCAGTGAGAACTTCCATTCTTGCAGCTCGTCAGGCTAGCAGCACACAGATGGGAGTCATTGGATCACTTAAACTGGCATTGCCTTCTCATAGCCACGGCTTTAGTTTGCCAGAAACCAGCATGCCTAACGAGAAGTTCTTGGTGCCTTACAGGGAAACCTGTAACAATGTGATATGAGGTTTAGCCATTTGTCCCAGGCCTTACAATCCATTACGTGATATCGCATGGAGGGGAAGAAAAAAATAAAGTTCACTTGTGGGAAGGCAGAACCCTATGTAGTATTTTTAAAGAGAGCTTTGCACACATTGGCCCAGAGGTAACCCAGGGCAGTGACAATCAATGCCTCTCTTTACTGATCATGCTTCAACTTTTGTTGTGGCCTGTGTGAACAAGCTGTAATGCAACCCTGCAAAAAGAGTTGGAAGAAGAACATTTGGAGGCAACGGCATGACATTTTAAAGCAGTACGACGTAAAATGCTTGTGAGAGTTTGTACTTACTGTCTTACTGAAGTGCAGCAAAGGAAATAGATCTTATTACACAGCACCAGTTGTGCAAAAACCCAGCGGATGGAAAATATCCAGGGAGGACACAGTCTCTCAAAATTATAGCATTTATTCTGAATTGACATTTCAATGGGAAGAAGCACAGAGAAAGAAAAATAGAAGCTTCCTCACTTAAAGCACGCTTTGGGACAGATGCTAAGGGTCACATTAGCATCTTGTTGGGAGTCCCAATGCCCTCCTACTTGGGTGACTACACACAACCAGAGCAGTGTGCTCCTATTTGTGTCATCCTTGACTGACTGATTTCACCAGGAATAAGCTGGAAGTTGATCAGCTTTGCCTCTTCCTTAATTTTTAGGATTCCAGGGACTGCACCGTAACCACCCTTAACTTTGTATTGCAAAAGAAACTAATTTCAGCCAACGAGGAACCAGGATCCATCTCCAAAGCACACATATACTATAAGCTCCTGAGTCATTAGTCTCAGATGTGGTTGTTATTGTTTCAAAAGGGCAAAACTGACAAACTGTAGAGATTGTGCCTCTTCAGCAAATCTCTCGTGAAGACAAGATTCATTGAAGCAAACATGCATGAAAGCAGTTGTATTGTTTCCAGTGTCACCAGAACCGGCTGTGGTTCAGCTCCCTCTTAAAAGTCCTCTGGAAACAAAGAGTGTAAGTTTTTCCATTGGAGCAGGATCACATGATGAGTACCTGTTTAGCTGGGATGAATGGTTTCATGGTGGCCTCCAGGGCAATTTGGTAGTCCTTCAGTGGGACCTCTGTGCAGACTGGAGCAGTGAGCTGCCCCTTATGAATAAGATCGCACAGGTACAGAATCATCTCAGTCAATTTTTCTTTGTCTGCATGAGAAAGACAGAAGAGAGTAATCCTGCCCCTTCCAGAGCCGAGAATGAACAAGACCCACAATACCACCCAGAAGAAATGAGACAACTGACCAAACAAATAAAAAGGGAGCTGCTCTTGGCTGCCTTGGCCACCTAGCAACACAACACAAAGGCGTCGATTTCTGCTGCTAAGCTCTGTTCAACACATGCAGCAGCATTCACTGGCTTCGCAGAGAACTGCATCCAATTCATATAGCTGGCACAAGGCAGATGACCCCAGAAGACTCCTGTGTACTAAGCAAGATTGCCATGCTGGACAACTGATTTGTTCTGCTGCGAGGGGAGACAGTCCCCAGTGACCTTTCTGTCCTTCAGCGTTATGCTACAAGTAAGTAGCATCCTGTTTGATGGCCTGCCCTGCTTCCTACACTAGACGTTACCTGTCACTTGCTCTGCAACCATCCGGCACACGCTGCTTTGAACTTAAGGCTGTGTCTAGGTATCTTCAGCCCAGTCCACACCACCTCACAGCAGGACGTGCCTACAACACGTTAAATGCGGAAAGCCTGACTTTTTTCACATTGTAAGTGCTGAGCAACTTCAGAATGGAGCTGACCGATGAGCCTGGACCAGTCACACCTGTTTGCACTCAGCATTGCAGTTTCTTGACCAAATGCACTAACAGGTCCTTCTCTCTCACTCTGCTGAGGCAGGGAGCTGATCACAGAATCTGTGGGTTACATACAGGCTGTAGCTGAGGGGCACAGCAGGGGAATGATACAGTTTATGTCTCCCTGAATTAATGAAGGAAACCATGGGTCAAAACTTGTCACCAGCCTTCACCCACTTGTGCTTTTTTGATGTCTAGAAACCCAGCTAGTAAAACATGTGTCTGCTCTTCAGATGCGAGTTTCAGAGCTGCTTTTTCAGTATTTTCCCAAGAGGGCTTTTGCCAAACTAAAAAGTGATGATTCTGTGGCTTCCCTAAGAACTGGGATAAGAGAAGCATTATCTGGTTGCACAGGACGCCAGATACTCAAGTGCTAATTCCTGTTCTGACAATGACTCCTTCTGTGGCTTTGGACCAGTCACTCCACCTCTATACCTCAGCCTCCTCACCAACAGAAGCAGGGACAATGACTATACTTTCCTCTGGGGGAAGAGGAGACATCAAGAGAATACAATAGATTTTCACTGGGCTACATCCCCACTGAAACAATTTTCCACTTACTCTGGGTTTGCTCTTTCTTCCAACGGGTAACCCAAAACCCACGCAGCTGCACATCCTTAAAGATGAAGGCACTCTGTAGAAACAAAGTGAGAGACACCATGATTCTTGTGGAAACTGTTTACAAAGTGCATTCTTCAGTTATCACATTTCTGCTACACTCAGGCCTTGGGAAAGATTGTCCTCAGACAGCTGCTAACACACTTTACAAGCTATTGCAAATTTGACAGCCACTTTCATGTTGCTATGAAGAGCTGCAATTCTGTTTCTCTGCCAATCAGTGTTGATTTTAGAAAAAACTTAATTTGGGGTCAATTCATTCAGACAATTCAGATTTTTTTTCCTTTACGTAACATCTGCAGAATGTTATTCGCTTTCACTGTACACTGGACAGTAAATATGAGATAAAGACCAAGGGCTGGCTCCCTCGGAAATTATCATATCCTTGCCAGAGGTGATTCCTCCAGGTCACAACTGCTAATTAGCACAGTCTGTTTTGTGGCAAAAGAGGATTTCAGCCTCTCTGGCTATCAATCTGGCACTAAAATTCACGCTAATACATCGTTTTGCATTAGCAATGAGTCCCAATGGACATCGGAGCTCTGAGAGGATGAGAGAGCAAGGACGGACACTGGGAAGATCTGCCCTATTTGTGCTGCTCTGACGTGTGCGCCTAAGTGTGAAGCCAACTTTTGCAATGAGGATGTGACTGGCAGATGCTAAAGTGACAACTTGCCATGGCTTCATTTCACACACCAGGGTCAGTCACTTCATAAACACTGCCACAAGTACTTTAGACACCCACCCCACACCTTGTAAACCAAAAGGAGACAAGATTTGGCTCATTCCTTTCACATCCTCCACCATTTTGAGACTATAGGGCACTGGTTCTGGTGTTCAAATGACACACGGAGGCAGTGTTGGAGCCCTGGGACGTCAAGAACACACTTTATCCAGTCACTCATAATGGAAGCGGTGCTGCTGCATGGAAACTGAGGAGCCTAGGGAGTTAGAGGACAATATATAGATGTGGTGAAGCCAACCCCATGGTGCAGCCATTTGCTCACAGTGGATGTTATGCCTGGAAAGCTTGAGCGCTGTGGAGTAAGGGCTCTACAATCTGAATAAAGAGAACGTCACAAGCATGTGTTACTTACCACAGGAACAGTCACAGGCTGTTTTGCCATCCCACCATATGTAACCATGGTCCCTTTATGTCTGTATGGAGAGTCAGGAATCAGATGATTAATGATCTCTCCTAATAAGGGTCTTCAGCCAAATCTGCTCTCCTCCTTCAATTCTGAACCCCTGCAGATACAAATGCTCTCACACAGGGGGATCTTTCAATTACTTTGTTGAATGGTTACTTGCTCAATTTGCTTTCTAGCGTCCCCTCATTCTCACAAGAGCCATTAGCTGAAATGCTCACTTAGAGTTAATGGACCCATCCCACTCCAACAGCCCACCAAGACAATGAGAAAGATTCTACAGGGATTCTAACCTCATAGCTGGATGTGACCTTCAACTCTTACTAATCTTTAGAAGTCTGTTACTGTGTGTCACTGGAGAGGAAACTTCCCTGGAATTGCTATAAGGTCTTAGATTTCAGTTACTGTATCTTCCAAGAACCAATCTCCCATTTTTAATTATTTAATAAAATAATTCTATTCAAGTGGTCCTGACCGCTACCCCCAATCTGAACAAGCTAGTGCTTTGAATAGGTACTTCTCTGAGCGCTAAACACAAATCACTACCCAATAAAAGGAGGAAAGCAGCTGAACTTACTCTATGTGGCGCAGCATCTCGGTAGTACTTTTCCCTCCGACACAATTCAGAGCTAACCGGGGCTTTGGGACTTTCTGAAAGAGTCAGTGTTTTGCAGGAAAAAAAAAAAAAAGGAAGATTCAACTCTTACCCACCAAGACAGATTTCTGTCTGGCAAGAAACATTTAATAGCCATGTTTTGAATTCCAAGGTTACCTTCTCTTGGGGTCAGGACTCACTGCTGAGGCAGGCAGGTTCACATGCTTTAGCTTCAAAGTTTGCTCAAATAATGGAAGGTCCAGAACTGTACTTAAAGCCAGATTTACCCTCTGGACACCAGAGCAGAAATTAAGAGCTGCCCACACCACTGGGACAGCCTCTGGAATCACAGAGAGGAGTCCAAGGGAAACAGTTCCCTACTAACTCTTCTGTTAAATGGAGGTGTATAACAGAGCATGGATTCTACGTATCAGACACGTATGTAGTCCCAGCTAGTCCATTTCTCTGCCAGTGCAGGGTTTTCCCTGTGGCACTGTTATTACTACTGCATCATTTTCAATACCACATTTCCATCCTGATCACCTCAATTCCCAGTTATAGTCAAAACAGAAGGGGTCCAGAGATGGATAGTGGCAGTGATTTGAGGTACAGAGATTTCTGTCTAAAGAGAGGCTGAGACTAGGACTGTTCAGTTTACAGAGGAAATAAATAAAAGAGACAGGAGAGAATATAAAACAGCAAAAGTGGTTTCTGAAGTGGTCAGACACTTCAATTTACTCTCATAATAGAAGAGCAAGGGGACATGCAAACAAACTAAAAGGCCACTTTAAAAATAAAGAAGGGAAACAGTTTATTATTTTACACCTGTGGAACTCATCACCTTAGGATATTATTGAGGCCAAGAGCCTAGCAGGTTTAATTGACATTTATATGGATTAATGAGAATACCCAGTTACATGAGAGGATAAAATAAGGTATATAATACTCATGATTTAGGGAATAAGGCCCTGATCCTCAAAAGATATTTATGCTCTTAGCTTCCATTGATTTCAGTGGAAGTTAGGAGCCCAAATACATTTGAAAATCTGGGCCTAAGACAACGGACCATCTGCCCAGGGGTTAGGAAAATGCTTTCTCTAGGGAAGTTCACTCCATAGTTGTCCATAACAGAATCCTTGCACCTTTCCCCGCAGCATCTAGTTTTGGCCACTAGACTAGACGGACCATAGTGTGATCCAATATGTCCATTCAGATGTTCCAGTATTGTCTCTGGATTCCAGGAATTGGCTTCCTGCCTCCCTACTAGGAATCATCTTTCTGGAGAACTCAGCACTACAGTACCTTAAATAAGTCTTTCATCTCTGGCTTTCTCAGCATCTCTTCTGTGATGACGTGGTCCGCACCAAGGGATGTCAGTCTGTCTACCACCTCTTTGAGGTTGGGTCTGGGAAGGAAGGACAAAAAGAGATGGGCAGAAATAACTGGCACGTTTCCCAAGCCAAGATGGACAGAGCTCAGCAGAGCCCTTTGGCCAAGTCAGTTAGTTTCTATCAGCTATAATCTGCAATTTGCGACCCAGGACGAGCAAACTGGGTTGAGCCCAAGCGATAGGGAAGATGTTCCACTCCAAAAGCAAGCCTTTTCTAGGGATTTATCTCCTCCTTCCCGTGTCTTGTTATTAACTGACCACGTCACTCCTGCCTCTGTGCCTCAGATCCCGCCAATGGTTTCCTCACCTTCTCCATCAGCTATGAGTCCCTCAGCCTCACCTTCAAGGGTTTACATGGTGCCACCCAACCTTCCTCTCTGCCCTCACCCCAGTCTTCACTTTCTACTCTCCAGCAGCCTTCTTGAGAATTGCTCCTAGTGTCTCCCCCTCCCGCTCTGTTCTGCATCTTCTTTCATGCTGTCCCTTCTGTTCTCCACACATGGGTGCCTGTCCTCTCCTAAATACTTTCTTCTGCAAAGCTTCCTGCATTGAACTTGGATGCTGACTCCAGTTGTACCCGCAGATGATCTGCTGCCCCCTGAACACTCCTCCACAAGCGCCAAACAGGGTTTCTTGTCTGCTTAGAGTAGGAGCCAGTTACCAGTCACTACTCTGGAACTAGTGACGGCGCAGGTCGCTGCTTCGCAGCTCAGCACCGGTTTTCCACCACCAGTCGATGCTGCTCAAACCAGATCCCACTTTCCTACTTCCTGGCAAGAGAAAGGGATGAGCCCGTAGCACTGTGAGGAAGGACCAAGCTCCTGAGCAAGCCACGAAGCAGGAGGACGCAGAGCTAGCTTCTCCGAAGAGCCAATAGGTCCCTTTTCCCTCTCCTTATCCCATGTCCAGATCCACTACAGGTTTCTCCCACCCAACCCATCAGAGTTTGCCAATCTTGAAGTTAAAAATCCCTCAGGACTAGCCAGTGTCAAGGGTTAGATACTCCCGCTCCCAACATGTATGTTAACACTCCTCTTCAGAGTGGAGACCTGTAATTCATTTGCTAACCACTGAACAGGCAGCTCGTTCAGGAAAGCCCTTGCGTGAAGAACTCCCATTGCTGGATTCAGCTACCTGAACAAAGAACACCGCCCACTGCTCGTTCGCACACAAATGTAGTCTTTCTATCAACAGGCGTTATCGCCGAGTTTTACAACATACATCCTCATCTAATTTCAGACTATTTGCAGACCAGAGACAAATACTGGTGCAAGTTCTGGGCCGGTGATCCTGCTAACGTTTAACCTGTCTTCTCCCCACCTTTTTCCATGGCATAATTTCAGCAGGAGGAGTTCCCTTGTGAAGATTCATATCAGAGCAGTTAACTCAGACGCATACAGCAGTAGGCAGGGTGGAAAAAAGGGGAACTGAACAGTCCAGGATAAAGCAAAGAAGTTCTTTGATCAGGACAATTTTAACAAATGACCTGGTTTGGAAAAATCTCTAAAAAGCAGCGCCCACCGGGTACGCACCTATCTCGGATCACATTGATTGTTCGGATGCCCAAAGCTGCTGCAATCTGAATGACAGCCTGTCCCACTCCACTATTGGCTGCATTCTGGATGACAGAATCACCTGTGGAAAAATACAGAAACCCTAGTCAGCTCTGGCTTTAAGTAAAATTAGAGCAGCAGAAAGGTACAGAGACCTTCAGTCTCCAGGGCTGACCATATGGTCAAGAACCGGCACGGCACAGACCGGTGCAAGGCAATCTTCCCTGACGCTGTCCTGCCAGCATGGCTCAGCCCCATTCTGGCAGGCCAGCTCTAGGAGCAAGAAAATAATTCAATTGCTTTTACAGCCAACAAGGGAGACTGCTAAGTGCTAGCTAGACTCAACAACAGTGGTGGGCTTTGATGGAGAGATGTTTCTAAGATCCAAACCTAGAACCACCAACTTATTTCATACAGGTCCTTCAATGGGAACAACCTTTTAGCCCCATATTTAAACTAATGAACTACAACTGAAAGGCTTAACTCCTTCAAATTCCTTAAATTAACTTGTTTAGGATTAATATCCTTGGATGGGATGCTCCACTAGAGTGTAAAAAATCAGCCACGTTAGGAGAATTACACAGTGCAAGTTAAAAGACATACCTGGCCCCAAGGTCTCAAAATCAGTCAGCATCCGATACGCTGTGCAGGGGTTGACACTCAAGGTGGCGGCACACAGCAAAGGGATGTCTCGTGGGAGTTTCACCAGGATTTCCTCGCTGAACACTGCGTTTGTTCGCCACGTTCCTGGTTTAAAGGACAAGGCTTATTCAAGCGATGAGATACATTCGAAAGATGCAGGCAAACTGAGCAAGTAATTGATCGGGCAAAAGTTTTCTGGCCCAATCAAGTTTCAGAGAGAAACGTGGCCTTGAGGTTTAAGCACAGGGTAGGGAGGCAAGATTCCTGAATTCCAGTCCTGTTTTGGATATAGATTTCATCTCTGGTTTTGGGCAAACCACTTGAAGCTTTACTTTCCAGATGTGCTAAGCACCTATGCACATGGTTAATGTAGCTCTCCTGGAAACATATACATCTTGTCTGGTGTGCATTGAATATGCTAGAATGCTGCAGCTGCCATTATTAGCTTGGCTAGCACGAGTCATTCATATTTACTAATCTGTGCCTCCCATGTAAGTTTTGTTTTTATAAGTTGGGTCTTAATTTACCTGCACCAAAGAAAATAGGAAAGTGGTAAAAGACAAGTACGCTGCCCTGCGAAACAGAAAGCTGCTTTAAAACACAACAAATAGGCCAGGTTGCTAGTTAGCAAGGATGCTAACATTCAAAAACAATAAAAGTAGTAAAAATAGGGGTGACCTCATGGTAGGGGTTTACTATAGACCACAAAATCAGGAAGAAGAGGTGGATGAGGCAATTCTAGAACAGAAATATCCAAAACACAAGACCCGGTAGCAATGTCAGACTTTAACTACACGGACACCTGTTGGAAAAGTAATAAGGCAAAACACAAAATTTTCAACAAGTTCTTGGAATGTACTGGGGATAACTTGGTGTTTCAGAAAGTAAAGGAAGTAACCAGGGGTGCCGCCATTTTAAACGGGATTCTGACCATCTGGAAGGAACTGGTAGTGAATCTGAAGGTGGAACGCCATTTGGGTGAAAGTGATCATGAAATGATAGGTTTCATGATTCTAAGGAAAGGCAGGACTGAGCAGCAGAACAAGAAAAATGGACTTCAAAAAACCCCGAACTATAACAAACTCAGAACTGGTAGGTAAGGTCCCACGGGAAGACTAAGGGAAAAGAAACTCAGGACAGCTATCATTTTTTCAATGAGACAAAGACACAACTGAAAATTATCCTGATGCAAAGCAAAGATAGGAAGAATAGGATAAAGCCATATTGGCCTCTTCAAGAGCTCTTTAATGACCTGAAAATCAAAAAGGAATCTACAAAAAGTGGAAACATGGACAAATTGCTAAGGAGAAAAAAAAATAGCTCTCTCCCAGCCAGCCCTGCTTTTTGTGTGTGTTACGAAGAAATGTTTATTGGTCTCTTGCACAGTGGTTGCAGCTTACATTGATACACAGTGCAAGCTGGCTAGCAGTCATAGCAAGGCACAGTGCTGTTTACAAAGACACCTTATTGGTTCTCATTGTCAAAATGGTTCCTCAAGGCCTCCCTGATTCGAGTGGTCCCTCTGTTGTGCCCCTCCAATAGCCCTGACATCTGATTGTTCATATTCAGCCACAAGGCGATCTGCCTCTGTGCTCCATCCGGGGGGAAAGTTTTTACCCTTAGCGTCACATATATTATGAAGCCCACAGCAGGCAGCTATAACCATGGGAATATTTTCCTCATTTAGATCTAACCTGCCATAAAGGCATCGCCAGTGAGCTTTTAATCTGCCAAACACACATTCAACAGTTATTCAGCACCTGCTCACCCTGTTATTGAAGTGTTCCTTGCTACTATCCTGGTTGCCTGTGACATGGCCTGTTAACACCCTTGTCGTTGCAGGACAAAAAAAAAAGGGGGGGTTAGTGGGTTACAGATTGTTGTAATAAGCCATAAATCCAGTGTCTTTATTAAGTGTCTTATCTTCCTGTATGACCTTGGACAAGTGACTGCAGTGGAAAATGGAGGTGTACAGTAACTCTGAAAACTCAACCTGTGCCTAAGTTTGTCCCTCTCTGAAGTGGGGGTAATACTTCCCAACTTCATACAGGTTTTGGAGGATGGATTAATTAATTTTAAGGTCACAGGAATACTCAGAGATTTCCAAGGATGGTTAGAACAACCGCCTGCTTCAGACTTTATGCTAAACCAACGACGTCTTCAAATATACAATGCATAACTCAGTTTCCTACAGGAATAGAAATGTTTTTGTGACTATATGTCTGCAGTGAAAACAGGTCTGTGTTGGGTTTAAACATCTGAGGGTAAGTGGTTACTTGCACAATCAAACCTAAAGTGCATAGGCAATCATCTAACAGTCAGAGCAGGGGAATGCAAACCACTAATCCTGGGTTCTAGTCTCAGCTCTGTGACTGATGCACTGGCTAAGTCACTAACTCACCATTCCTCAGTTCTCCCCTGACTCTAGCCATAAAGAGAGAGATCTATCTACCTCACTAACATTTGTGAAACGCTTTGAGATCTGTCGATGGGAGATGCCAGGGAAAAGCCAATGGGCCATGATGATTTCTGAGGAATTATGTGAAAACCTCACCAAATCCTGCATCTGCTAGGATAACCCAATCGCCAGGCTTCATAGAAGTCACGTGACTGCCAACTTCCACCACTTGTCCAACACCTTCATTCCCACCTACAGCAGGCAAGGCAGGGAGGATGGCGTAAGTCCCTGCAAGAGGAGAAGAAATATCATAGCATTTTATTTTTTTTTAAAGAAAAGAAACAAACTGATCTCTCAGCTTCCATTCTCTAAGGCCTGGTTCTACTCCCCTGCCGCTCTGGGAATCCAGCCCTAACTCCTGCATAAAAATCGCAGAGGAACATCATTCAAGATTTGGCAGTCTGTTGGTGAGATTACTCATTTGACAGCATGTGACAGGTATTCCACACGCATTACAGAAAAAGGAAAATGAAGCTGTTTGTAAGCAAAAAGTCAATTAAACCACAGAAATCAAGGTTACCTTGGATCATATTGATGTCTGCTGGATTGACAGGGGCTGCCAGCATCTTCACATGAACCCCAGAATGGCCTAGCTCTGCTTGATCTAGGTCCTTTAGTCTAAGCAAAGAGACATACGAGTATTAATACCACTGCATTTTGTGTAACGTGTCTCTGGCACAAAGTATATCCAAAAACAAAGATCATCTGCTTCTCCCCCTTCTTCTCCCAGCCTGCAAGAGATGTTAGACTTACATTATGCAGCAAGTAGTCCAGAATTATTCAGTACTGCCTTTCTCAAGCCTTCTGCCTTATAATGCCCCCAGGCCAATCAGAACAGCTCTGCTTCCCTTCCCTTTTTGGAAGGAAAGACTTGAATTCCTGGTCCATCAATCCACCCCAATGGCTGCTACTACATCCAATAACCAATAAGCACACAGGCTTGTTTCCCCTTACAGTGAGCAGTCAGCATCTCGGAGGTCATACCCCTCCAAAATGACTGGAGTGTTTCATACCTATCAGAGATATTGTCAGCAAAGAGCTTGAAAATCCCCGCACTGGTGCACATTCTTTTTAAGGGAAAGTTTGGGCCTTTCCTGCATGGGGAAGAGTTTTCAGCATAAAAAGGTTACATGAATTTAAACCAATATAATGATAGCTGTAGAACCTCCTGAGTGGACATTTGTACTGGAATATGAGTGTGTTTTTGCAGTTTAGATTATGTTGCTTGGAAAGCGTTTTAAGTTAAACTGAAAAAAAGCCACTCTGATATGGGAATAAATAAAACTTTCCTGCATAGACTAAGCCTTGGATTCTGCAGCCACATAACCGTACAGAGAACCTACTGGCTTTACAGTTACGCAACATGCAGAGGTGTAAAAAGATGCTTTCAGATCAGATGCAAGCCAAATCACACACGCACAGGAGAGCTACTCTAGAAAGCAGGAGCGACAAAGGCTGCTCTTGCACCAACAGTATTGAGATAATGGAAAGAGACAGAAGCTCAGTGCTAGATTACTGAAGACAGACGGGTCAGCTGGAGCAAATCCATCAAAGGTTTTAAAAATGAGGGAATTTTTTTTAAACTACCTCTGAACCGAATCAAGCGTTAGCGGAACTGAAGAGGGTCTGATGTGGAGCTTGCACATGACTGCCAATTTTCAGAACTTTAGCTAGGAGCACGTCCTGTTAAGGATGTGTCATTAGAAGCAATAAATTGAATTCTCTTCGCAGCTTGTCCTGTGCTGGCAAAGTGTCTTCCCTCCCCTTTAAGCTGCACGGCTGATGTCTCGATAAATCTGAGTTTTCAATTAAACAGCAAGATGTACTTGTTAAAATGCTTTTAGCACTTAGGAATTTGCATCCTGTAATCATGCATTTCAAACACACAAAGCTGCACTAAGATTTTAAGGGGGCTGAGAGTGAAAGAGTGCATTAATGCATCCTTGGAGACCTGGGCTCATATTCTGACAGGGTCACAAATGAAACAAGAGTTTAACCCAACGCTTGTAGACCCTGAATCAACGGGACTTAAGCACAGTGTTCAGCCCTTTGCCTTTGAAGCCATTTGTCTACATCCCAAAGCCACCATACACTGGGTCAAATTCTCCCCTGGTGTAAGCAGCTATTCACACCAGGGATGACGGTGGCCTAATTCTGACAGGGTTAGCTGGCTCTTCCAGAATGGCCCCGGCCTAGAATGGATCTTGGTCAAAAAAGGCAGTGGCCAGGATTCGCAAAGCAAACTCAATTCTTTAAGGCAGGATCCCCAAGAGACAAAGTCCTACTGTCTCATTCTTCTGATTTTGCTGCTTTACCTCCTGTCTCTTGGCTCGAGCCTTTTTTGTGACCTGCAGGGTGAGCAGGTTCACGGATTCCCTTGCAGATGGACAGGCATTTTAAATTTTTCACCAGGTATCAGATAGAACTGTCCAAGGCTAGCAGGAGACTGAAATGTTCCCAAGGCAAGAATATTTAGCAACTGCATATCACTGTGTTCAACACAATAACAGCAGCTAATACATCCTCAGAGCACCCGTGTGGGACCTTATCCCCATGTTGCAGATGAGAAAATTGAAGCACAGATGTTAAATAACTTGTCCAAGGCCGTGGAGGTTGCTGGTGGTAGATCCGGGATTAGAAGACAGGAGCTCCTAGCACCCAGCGCAATGCTAGTTTCACCAAACCACACTAGCCCAAATCAGAACTGTGCAAAGCCTGTTGAGCGTTCTCTTTCTGTCCAAGGGCTGCTGACTTGGATTTTTAATCAGGGTGGAAGTATTTCAAATAAGGTCAACAGGAAGTGAGACAAATTGGCAGAAGTTGGGGGGGAGAGGGGAGACTAATACTGGGATGTGCAGGGCTGGATCTGCAGGCAATTATGTGGGTCCGGAATGAAGAGAGCTGTTATGGGGAAACCATTAAGGCCTGAGGAAAGACTACAATGCAGTGTCACAAAGATTAAGTTAATTCCAAGTTAAAACATGCACGAAAGGGATACAATTCTGCAACATCCAATAATAGCCGCAGTAGAGGGGACAACTTCAAATTTCCTGGCTTTGGTGAGTTCAGTCAGACCTTAAATTTTGTTCTACAGAGGGGAAATTCTGGCAAAATTTTTTTAGATCAAATGGCTTTAGTGTTATATTAAGAGTTTCTTTGTATGTTTAGCTTCTATACAGAGAACACAGGCAGCTGCTGTTGAGAACACAGAGCAGAATTACTGGAATTAGACTTGACATGATGCTATTTCAACGGAATTGTTAAGGCTCTTCCATTGAAGCTATAATGACTCCATTCAAAGCCTTAAGATCCCAGTGATTTAAATCAACAGATCATGGACACAATGGCTCATTTAGAGCCATTAGTGTCAATGGGAATCTATGCACACACAATAAGTACATATATCAAAGTCTGCATGGATAAAGGTAGCTGGAGTCCTGCACAGCTTCTGTGCTTCACTCAAAGAGGTTTTATTGCTTGGTTCTGCTGGGAATTACTTATGTGTTTGGAGTTAATTGGTACACTGTGCCTGGCTATTACATTGTAGTCTCCACAGGACTGCACAATACAGTTACCACATAGCAAACTTTACCTGCTTTGCTAGAGAGTGAATGTTTCAGTTTGCGTCTTTTTCTCCTCGCTGCTTCTTCAGTTCTACTCCTTTCCCTCATTATATGGAGATAGTGAAACAACTGTCTTTTCAAAGAGGGGTACTTATTATTGTACTTATGTTCCAGCCTTCCTGGAGCAAAACTCTCACTGAACTCAGTGGAAATCCTGAGAGTGCAAAGAATTCAGAATCAGATCTGAATGTTTACAGAGGGAAATGTACTTTAGTTGGGACACTGGAGGAGGGGTTCATGGCAAAGAGCAGCAGTTTACTTCTATTTGGCCAATTTGTAATTATTTATGCTAAAAGTAACACTCTCTCAATAGGAAACATACATTTTTTGAAAATATATTTGCTGCATATGCATCTTTGCTGCTTTTTAAAGTGGAATATATTGACTATTCAATTTATTTGAAGTTTCCTTGAGCTCTGATCTACATTAGAGATTAAAGGTCTGCATAAAAGTCAAAGGCTATTGATTATATTAAAGTCCAGTGTGCTATATAAGAGAAAATATGACAACTACAAAGTCAGGTGAGACATGATACACATCCTTCCCGTTTGTTACATAAGATTGAAACATCCACCATAGCATCTTCCTTCTGAGGATTTCAAAGCAACATTAAATATTAAGCTTCCCAACAATCCTGGAAGATTGGCCCTTATCTCCTATTTTCAACTGGGAGAACTCTTAAAGATTGAGTGTTTTGCCAAAGTTTAAATAATAAGGCTATGGGACATAATGGAAAAGATCACAATTGAGTCAACCATATGATTTAACCTCAAATCACGTTTCCTCTTAAATCAGTAGCTGCCACCTCAAAACAAACTTTCTACATCACACCTAGAGTTACTAAATCTAGCCAGATTCTGCCACGTTTGTAACTAACAAGGCCCAGAACACCTGTGTGCTAAACCACGTTGGCATGTCCACAGTTAAGCTGCATGAGTTTATTTGCATCACTGAGTTTGGGGGAAGCTGGGAAATCAATCTAGAAAATCAACTGCCAGTGCCAGAAGCAGAGGATTGTGGGTGTTGCCCCTCCCACAATGCACTGCAGCTATTTTGGGATGGTGACATACTAGCTAATCTGCTTACAGACTGGTCCTAGATATACAAGGAATCCCCCTAGAAGCCAGTAGAGAAGTGATCCAATGTGAGCTCGTAATCTAAAATTCAGCCTGGAACAAGATTTTGCAATTAATTTATTACTCCCTGGAAAAATTGGTTTTATAATGGAAATGCTGTTAACTCATTAATTATAACACAGTACTAGCAGAGCACTGCTTTTATCACCCAACTTTGGCATTATGCCATCTAGCTGAGTAATGGTCACTAGAATTAACTACTCAGGGTAAGAAATCCATTGCTTAAACTATGCAATGTTGGTCAGATATTTTACTGATAATGACATACTCCCCTCCTTCTGGAGGAAATTGGATATTGTAGTGGCACTTTCAGAAAGCAGAACAGGATTCTGAGAAATGGAAAGCAAGCTCATCATTAGGCAAGATTTACTCTTATGCAAGAAACAGGGAAAGAGCTTTAGTATATTTGTTAAAGAACTATCATATAGCTCTTTTCATCTCTTTGTCTAAGGATATGTTTACACAGCAGGTATGAAACATTAGTTCAAATCCCTCTACCAGCCACACAAAAAGGGCTTGGCACGTGACTATATGTCCTCAGAACACACCCTTGCTGGGTCATCTAAGAATATAGGTACAAACGCATGAATCTAGGGTGAAAAGTTCCAGAGGGGTAGCCGTGTTAGTCTGTATACAGCAAAGCGCAGGACCAAAAAGAATATGAAGCACTTTCATACATTTAAGCAGAAGAAAAAAAGTTCATCCCCAAACTATAAGATCCCAGATAAAAGTGCCCTTTTCTAAAACGTGACTCTAGGTGACTCAACCAGAACAGCAAGTCCTCATGATTTCTTCCCTTTCACAGGCTACATGTTAGTAGATTTTACAATACATCCAAGTTTAACCCGATCTGTTTGAAACACCATCTCTAGCTTGCAGTTTTCAAAGCCAAAGCCTGTATTACAAATAAGCAATAAGTTCTTATTTGATCAAAGCGGTTTTTGTTTTAAAATCCAGCAGCTGATTTGACAACTTCTTTTAAATTCTAGCTAAAAGTTACCCTGGCTCCAAGTTTCTTTTAAATGAAATTTTTTTTATCCTCTTCCTTTGGGGGGGGGGGGGGGGGGGGGGGGGGATGAGGAAGGGTTGGAATCATCACACTTTTTGATATTCTATCTGACAAGGCAGACTTGGCATCAGATCTACTTAACACAAACATTTCCTGTCTGGGTACTAGAAAAAGTTTAGCATTAGATGGAACCAAAAGAAAAAAAATAACTTTTTAACTAAAAAACGTGATTTAGGGTATGCCAATGGGAGATTTAGCTTCCCATGGCAGATCAAAACCATCACCTGTCCTATATTCAGGGGGCAGAACGGCTCAGTTTCTCTTCTTGCACAAAGAAAGAATGTGATCAGCAACCTTTTGATAGAGATGGTTGCTGTTTCCATGTTTAAAGCATTCGATGTTCCCCCCTCAACAAGAAGAATGCAGAGCATGTTAAGGGAGCCAATTAAAACCTTGGCGCTCGAGAACCTAATGCCAAAATGTAAAGCCTCAGTAGGGTTAAAAAGAATAACCCTAGTCCACACTACAAGTTCTGACAGCAAAGCTGTCAGCTAGGAATATTGGGGGGGGCGGGGAATCCCCCTCACAAACCGACAAAGTGATGCTGGCAAAAGCCCTCGCGTACATGCAGTTATACTAGCAAAGGAGCCTTTCTGCTGTCATCGCTTATGTTGTTTGCGAGGTGATCTAACTATGCTGGCAAGGGAACTCCTTGAGTCAGCTGCCTCTCCACTAGACAGGTTTGCCAGTCTGGCTATACCAGGCAAAGCATTTGTAGTGCAGACAAGCCCTTACTCAAACTGCACTCACGTCACGTGCTCAAGCATAAGTCATTTTGGAGGTGTGGATGCTGTCTAAGCACACCCTTCTCTCAGCGTTTTCCAGTGCTGTTAGGAGTTTGGGATCTTCAGCTGATGCTGTCTGAGAGAACACTGCTGGGAACCAGAAGGCAACGTGTGGGGTGGGGGAGAGCCAGAAAGATCATATAAAAATCTTGCAGAGGTGTTTTTTAAACTACTTTCCTCTCACATTTTAAGTGGAGACAGCAACACTCATTAAGATGTATGTATCGGCCATAAACTGAACCAAACATGCCCACCATCCACCGCGATCAATTGCCACACCAGGTAAGAAGGAACCGTAGGATTAATATATTGGTAGAACAGCCCTCTATTGGATGGAGTATGTTGGGCCTGCTTCAGTGTCTCAATCCCCCCCACTGGCTATAGGCACCGCTGCCTGGCGAACTTGTCTACATGTAGTCATAGGACAATTGGTGTTTGTATGTGGATTATTATGAAGTACAACTGGGACAAGCAAAAACAATGAGAGTTGTAGCACTTTAAAGACTAACGAATTTAATTTCTGCAGGCATAAGCTTTCGTGGGCTGCAGCCCACTTTGTCAGATGCAAGGAATGGAAATCAGATAGGGGGTGTGTATATGTACATCCAAGGGCAAGGAACAACAATGGGGAGGGTAGGTGTAGGAAAGTCCATTCAGTTAGAGTAGATAAGGCCTAGTCACAACCATTGATACGAAGTGGATTGCAGCCCACAAAAGCATATGCCTACAGAAATTAAATTTGTTAGTCTTTAAAGTGCTATGGGACTCGTTGTTTTTGCTGTATACAGACTAACACGGCTACCTCCCTGGAACTTTTTAGACTGTAGGTCGTAGACACAGTCATGCTGATTTCTTCATGTTGCCCACATCTTGAATTCCCCAGAGAAATACATGGAAAAAAGAAAGCAATAATTTTAAAAAGCAACGTTGCCAGTATGCGCATGCTATTTAAATGCACCAGTAAAAAAAAAAAAAAATATCAAACTATACTATACTAACTCTTGCCAGAGACCAAAATATTACATTAAAAAATGGGAATCTCAGAGGGCAGAATAAACTCCCAGTGAAAAATCAATTATATGATTTGGCAGCTGGCTTATACTACAAGTCCATTTTTAGTTTATAATTCCAACTGACTCAGTAATATATTACTATCCTCATTCAGTCAAAGATATATAGCAAGAATAAATACCAAATCCATGTCTCCAGCTACACAGCATCCAAATCCACTGTATGCTGAACTGTGGGAAATAAAGATTCCCCAGCCAAGTGTGAAAGGTCTAGATGTTTTAAAAATGAATCGGATGCGCCAATACTGACTATTAAGACTTACACAAATATTGACAATTCAATAATTAACTTTAGAGACACTGTCACCTTGAAACATTACATCCCTCTAAAAATGTTGCATTATACTATAACTACAGACACCATCTAAAATCACGGCAAAGATTTCTCTTTTTCCCCCAGTTGGTTTTACTTTATGCATTTGGCAGCACTTTGCGTATGGTCTGTTTCATTTGCACAGCTCAGAGGTTTTCAACTGGGGGTCCACTGACTATGTCTAAGATTTCCAAAGGGGTCCACACCTCCCATTGAAATTTTCTGGCGTGTGCAAACGAAAAAAAGGTTGAAACCATTGGGATAGCCAGTCCATTTCTCTGTTGCTAACCCTTGCCAAAATAAAATGGGGAGCAAAAAAGGTCCATGTTACTTTGTTTAAAGAAACTTACAAAAAGAAAGTTTCAGGAAAACTATATAAATGGTGCTTTATCAGAAACTGTAATTTTTGCTATTTGACCTGACCGCATGCATTGACTTAACCCTTACAGTACCAGAGGTGGTAACGTGCATATTTTACAGGAAACTCAGTAATAATCAAGGTGATCAAGTCACAGTGGGTAGAAAGAAGAAGTCAGGTGTCTGAACTTCCTCAGTGTCTCCCAGATCTTCCAATGTGACCGGCCACGAGAGTGTCAGTGAAGTCATGGGGGTTACCCCCCATTCACTGTCCCATGGGTAAGAGGGGTCTTGGATCTACTTGCCTACACAGGCTCCACAGTACCACGGGCCTTTCCCATCGCTTAACCCCAAGACCCCGGCGCCTGTCCACGTCACACCTGGATCAGGGGGCAAGATGGGATCGCGGGAGCCGGCACATGCCCACCCCAGAAGCGTCACGCTCTGGAGGAGGCTTGATTCAAAGCACTGGCAGAGGCCCCGGGCCCGTCGCACCCCAGCGGGGAGGGAAGGGAGTGAGCCGTGGCATGAGGCAGCAGGTCTCCCACGGGACCCTCTTCTGCGAGGGCAATGGGGGGAGCAATGGGGGGATGGGTCCCTCCCTGGGTCCCCCCTCACAGGGGACCCCCACCCCCACCCCCACAGGGGACACACAAGAGACCAGCCCAAACCCGCCAAACCAGCACCCCCCCACTCCTGGGATCCCCCTATACCCTGCCCCCCCGCCACGGGAACCCCCCACTCCTGGGATCCTCCTATACCCTGCCCCAGGAGCCCCCCACTGCTGGGATCCCCGGAGCCCCCCGCCCTTACTGCAGGACCCGATCCGGCGGCCCGTGCTGCCCATAGACCAGCGCCTGGGGGCGGGACGCGGCTGCCGCGGCCAGCGGGCGCGGGAAGGCGCCGCGCAGGGGCCCGGCCCGGCGGAGCAAGGCCAGCCCCGGCCCCATCGCCATGGCGACGGCCCCGGCCCGCCGCATCCCCGCCCGCGCCACCGGCCCCGGCAGCCAGCGGCCGAACCGCCGTCGCGGCTGCGCGCGTCACGGCAGAGAGCCCCGCCCCTCGCTCCGGATAGCCCCGCCCCCGGCCGGAGAGGCCCCGCCCCTCGCTCCGGATAGCCCCGCCCCCTCCCGGGAGACCCCGCCCACCGGCCGGGCTAGCCCCGCCCATGGGGCTATTTAAAGTCACTGAGGGACGGCGGTGCCGCTAGCTCCAGGGTCCCCCTCCAGGGGGCCTGAAATGGGGGTGTCCCCAAAGCCTGATGAGGGGGGATGTTGCCTGTGGGCTGCAGGGCCTAGGCTGGGAAATGTGGGGGGCACCTGCGGTGTAAGTGGGTGGCTGGCAGAGAGTCCCTTGGGACCAAACCCCCAGCGAGCAGCCCCCATCCCATGCAGTGCATGGCTGTGCCCCTCCAGCACGGCAAGGATGGGGACCCTGAGTGAGGCACATGCTGCTTGGCTCAAGGAATTCGTGAGCCTCCCCAATGGCTCCACTGTAAACTCCCCCAATGAAATTGCTTCAGAGTGCTTTCCTCGGCTCCCCCTGCCTCCTCCCCCAAAAGCCTGTAGGAAATTAAATGCCATGCTGTGCTATCATCCCCTTGTTCCTACTCTTCCCTGCGGGGATCATTGCTGCCAGTAGAGTGCTTGCGAGGGGATGTACCACAGCCAATATTACCAACCCCAAATGTTCAAAAATGATGAGTTTGGATGGCCCAAAACTAATTATTTTAAAATAAATAAATATTGGGTTCTCTTTATTGGCCCTTCTGGTTTTTCAGACTTTGGGAGACTTTAAGAAATATATTACAATCATGAGACTGTTTACATTAGGGAAACTTGCAAAGGTTTTACTTCACCACTGGAAATCCCTCCTCTCCTATACCATATAAATATGCCGAACTGGTGCAATTTACTTCAGTAAATTACCTAGCCACAGCCACATAAACTTCACTAATTCAAATTATCTAACTACACTGACATGCTAGTGCAAATTTCCTAGTGTAGACAGACCTGTAGTCTGCTTTATTTCAGTGGGATGACTCATGATAACAACTGCTATGCTTAGTAATAAGGTTTTGGTAGGACTGGGTCTTAAAGACTGACTTTATGGCCTTGTTTCTGCACATGCTGAGCACTCATGGGTCCCGCTAAAGTCAGCAGAGGGTGATCAGCAAGTCTGAAAACAAGCCAGTCCTGTCATCTTCATTCATGCACATTGGTTGAAATCAACAGGAGTTTTGCCTGATCAAGGACTGTAGGATTTGCAGTGTGGATAAGCTATTGTTGCTGTGGGAATTTTTAATTTATTCATGTCTTGGCTTATTTTACAAATTAAATATTAATGCACTTTTTTTTGCATTAATATAAGTAGATAAACACAAGTCATTTTCATAATGGTCCTAAATCTATTTCATGTAGCAGCAAAACTTCCTTAGGGCCAGATCCTGAGAGGCAACAAGCACCAGTAACGACCAGAGGTGAAGGTGCTCAGTACCAAATTGAATTTAGCTCTTTGCAAGGAAGAACATATTCTTGCAACTAGGTTTGCTGCTAACAAGCGTCTACTGCATGTGGGAAATGTTGCATGAGAATGTTAATCGGATGCTTATTTAAAACAATAGATGTTTGACACAAGCATAATAAAAAGTGCTAATAGTAATTTAATTCAATGTTTTACATAAATGTCTCCAGGGAAAGATCTCATTTATTCTTTATAATTAAAAACAATTGTATGGGAAGGAAAAAACATAGAGAACCAAAACAAAGCAACCCATAGGGTAACCAGAATGTCTTATTTACAGATCAGCTTGTTACAACAGAACAAACATTTTAAAAAATAATTTTATTTCATATATACATTCAACTTCCTAACTAAAATGTAGAAACAATTCAATAAATCATCAGCCTTCTCCCTCCTCCTTCTCTCAGATCAGGCTGCAAGGAAATGAGGCAAACTGCAGGCAGAATAATTTGATGTAGACTGTAAGACCCAAGGAAGCCAACAGGGAATACAAGGTGACCGCTTTTGCTGTTGCAGCACCTCTGGGACAATGTAAACATTTTCTGCCTGACAGAACAGTGGAGAGGAGGTGAAAAAGTAGCTGAGAAAATGAAGGAGGACATCTTGGCACAGTCCAATTAAAAAATAAAAAGGCCAGGAAAGATCTGAAACTTGGCTGGGCTTGGAGCAATGGCTACTCTGGTCTTTGAAGAGTCATGATCCCTTGGTGGGACATTGGCTGGAAAGGTATCAGATCAATTACCTTGACAAGGTAATCTCCCGATGATCAATTTCTCTTTGAGACTTTTCTGATTGCTCTCAATTCTGCTTCTCCAAGCTCTGCTTTTTCAGGCAACACTCCTAGCTCATTTGTACCCACCAGCAACCTCCTTATGCCCTTTCTTCCAAAGCCAATGGCTTCCTTGGCTCTGCTTCTCGCCCCAGTTCACCCTGCTTCCCCTGAAACCAAGAATGCATTGCAACCTCTCTGTCATGGTCCATTTCTGCGCTTAATGCTTGCTTAATGCTTGCTTAATGCTGAATTCAGTGCCCACCCTCTAGCCTACAGTGTGCAGTTGCTGTTTGCCTGTTATTCATTTGTGTGTACTTCAATATCAGAACCTACCAGATTCCACAGACTGTTGTGGAGCCGCTCAAACTGCACAGTGGGTTAAAATCCACCCCAACTGAATGGACGCATTCCAGAAAATACTGGAGAGCAGATCACTGGATCCAGAATTTCTTTTCTAATTGATCTCCCAGTTATTTAGTGCATGGCCTGTGCATGTTTGGTGGTGTACAAGCCTAGAGGAAGACACAGGTCATGCTCTGAGGAGTTCACAATCCAGCCCTGGGTAGGTTTCATGGAGTTTAAGGCCAGAAAAGTTCATTAGAGCAGTGGTTCTCAATCTTTCAGACGACTGTACCCCTCTCAGGACCCTGTCCCAAGTTTCACCTCACTTAAAAACTACTTGCTTACAAAATCAGACCTAAAAATACAAAAGAGTGACAGCACACTGTGGCTAAAAAATTGCTGTGTGAAACTTTAGTTTGTACTGACGTTGCTGGTGCTTTTTTATGTAGCCTGTTGTAAAACTAGGCAATATCTAGATGAGTTTATGTACCCCCTGAAAGACCTCTTCATCCCTCAGAGGTATGCATACCCCTGGTTGAGAACCACTGTTAGATCATCTAGTCTGACCTTCTGTATAGCACAGGCCAGGCAGTTTCACCCAGTTGAGCCCAGTAACTTGAGTCTGGCTAAAGTTTATCCTCCAAAAAGGCATCCAGTCTAGATTAAAAGAGATGGAGATTCCACCACTTCCCATTCCCTTGGTAGTTTGTTCCACTGATTAATCACACTCATAGTTAAAAATGTGTACTTTATTTCCAACTGCAATCGGTCTGGCTTCAGTTTCTAGCCATTGGTTCTGGTTCTGCCTTTCTCTGCTAGATTAAAGAGTCCTTTAGTCCCTGATATTTCTCCCTGCGAAGGTCCTAATACACTGTAATCCCGTTACCTCTCAATCTTCTTTTTGACCAACAGATGAGCTCTTTAAGTCTCTCATGGTCAGGCATTTTCTCCAGCCCCCAAATCAGCTTTGTGGCTCTTTTCTGCCCCCTCTCCATTTTTCAACACCCCATTTCACATGTGCTCGCCAGAACCAGACTCAATATTCCAGTTCCAGTGTCACCAATGACGAATGCACAGGTAAAATCAGTCTTGCTCCTACTCACCCCTCTTATATATCCCAGGATCACCTTAGCCCCTATTGCCACAGCACTGGGAGCTTTGGTGAGTTATTAGCCCTAGATCCTTCGCAGAGGCACTGCTTTCCAGGATACAGTCCCCCAAGCTGTAAGTATGGCTGGCCTTCCTTGTTCCTAGAGGTCTAACTTTGCATTGTACTGATATACTTCGCACGTCTTTCTCCCTTGTTTTTACGTAAGTGAGCCTGGCCCTGCAGTAATGCCCAGAACAGATGGAGAATGAACAGTACCAGCTTTTCTGCCCATCTGCCACAGCCCTGTCTTTTAGGGGCAGAAGGGACTTCAATGACACAGTCCTTGGCCTCCTCTCGCTTGAGATGGTTAACAACTACAAGCAGCAGCATGGCCCAGTAATAAGACTGACTTGCCAGTCAGTGCATCAATAAACTCGGAGTCCCAAGGATTTCAGCCCCTTTTCTTTAGGGGTTGACTTTTATTTCTCCCAAATCCGACCATCTAACATAAATTCCTATAGACCAGGCCCTTTTCCTTGCCCTACTCCCTGCAGGTCTCACTCGCCAGCTCCCTTCCTGGGAGGTAAGGCAAGCCCCTCTGCTCCCTTCTGCTGGAGCTTTTCTCCAACAAACCGGCTCCCAGCAGGGCTGCGTTCTCAGGCCCCCAGCCTGAGAGCCAAGGTGAACCTCCCTGCATTCAGCTGCCCCTCATATCCCAGCAGGCCTGGCTCCAAGTCCCAGTCCTCTCCCATGTGATTGGGGCACTCCAGGGCTAGACCTACAAAGTCTAGCTGCTGAAGTACCTACAGTGCTTGGCCCTGAGATGCAGTACATTGGCCAGGTTACTGGCACCCTAGAGGAATGCAGAGTAACCCCAGTAATGAATATTGTCTGACATGCATTTCATCTCACTGGGGCTCACACGGAAAGGCCACCTCCAGTCCACCCAGCTGCACAATGGGTACCTGATCTAGCGGGTGAGGAGAGTCCAAGGGGTCGGCTGTGATGCTGGCCCCATCGCTCCTTTGTGAACTGTTGGCTATGAAACTGACATGCCTTAACCGTGTCAGCCCAATGAGCCATGGGCTCAGGGCTCATCTGCAAGTAAAATGCTGGATCGGCGCCGCTGTAGCGCTTTAAAGAGAACTCTCCATGCTGACGGGAGAGAACGCTCCTGTCAGCCTAGTTAATGCACCCCCTGAGAGGCAGAAGCCATGTCGGAGGGAGAAGCTCTCCTGCTGACATAGTGCGGTCTACATGGGGGTTTTACTAGTATAACTGTGTCACTCCAGGGCAGGGCTGGCCTTCCTAAAATGGCATTCGGGCAAGGCTGGAGGTGGAGCAGGGTCGGGGGGGTGGAATTAGGTGAGGGCGTGGCGCTCAGATGGGGGTGGAGGGCGGTTGAGGGGCAGAGTGGAGGTACAGGCGGAGCAGGGAATAGGGGGGCAGATCAGAGCTGGAGGGGGAGCTGTGGGTGGAGTTGTGGATGAGGAAGGAGCCGGGGATGGGGGCAGAGCTGGGCTGGAGGTGGTGTGGAGTCAGGGGGTCGGAATGGAGGTGCAGGAAATTGGGGTGGATCGTGGTTGTGAGGCGAAAAGGGCTGGGGGCAGAGCTTGGCAGGGGCCACCGGCTGTTATTGTGACACTCTCTTAATGAAACCTCCCCTGACCATGGCGCTCTGGATGGTCACCCAAGTTGGCCCCCCCTTAAGGCCAACCCTGCTCAACAGTGGATTTTCACGCCCCTGAGTGACATGGTTATAGCATTGTAGGTCTGTAGCGTAGACCAGACTTCAGGGGAACCTTGATTTAATTCCAAAGGATGCCAAGGCACTTTCCACAATCACTGCAATCCTCACTGCCCTGCAGCCATCTCTAGGGTGGAACAGAGGCGGTTGGGTGAACAAGAAGCACAGAGAGAGGGGACAGGGAATATTGGTTAATTAGGAAATGTAGAGCCAAGTAACTTGCACTGAAGAGAGCCAAGAGCAGACTGCTTGGGAGAATCACATGAATAAACATCCTTCTGGTTTGCAATAGCTCGGATGACACTTGGCAAAACTCTTATTGACTCCAACGGGGCCAGGATTTCACCTTGAGTATTTAACACGCTATCGTCCTTAGGTGATTAGATGAGTTTCAGACAAAGAGCTGTTTTATTAAACCCTTGAGACCCGAGTCTCCTCTTACACCAGTTTCTCAATTACGTAAGTCTGCTTTTTCCTGATTTACACCAGTTTATAAGCAAACAGAATCAGCACCCTGAAGAAACTCCAAAATCTTAGTCTAGAGACTTATGGATTTAGAACCTCATGGATCCTTTATTTGTATTAAGACGTCTTTGAAACCCAGCTGGCATATGGCTATCTTTGCTTACATGGTTGTCTGGTGTGCATGTGTGTCTGCAGGACATCTGTATGTCTGCACAACGTGTGCATGCCAAGCACAGGTGCATTTGGGTGTCAACCTCACAAGGACACAGACAGCAAGAAAAGGATCATTACCCATCAGTTGGGTTGCAGCCATCTAGTGGCATTGGAGGGGGTGTTGTGTTCCATGAGGTTGCAGGACAGCAAAGTTTCCTTGTACCCTATGGCATATAACTAAGGCTGTAAGAAAATTGTGAGCCTTGATTGTGGAAACTGCAACTTTCACACACACTACAATTTTTTGTAGTGGCTGCAAATTTGAGTGGCGTTACCATCCCATTCGCCAGGTCTCAATGCTACCCACTCAAACTTGGCCTGGGCACCTCTTCATCATGACAGAGGGGTGGCAGAGCCAAATCTGATGGAGTGGCATTGTGACCTGGCACACTCAAATTTGGCCTGGCAGCAAAACAAACTCCGGTCCCAACTTTTGAACCAAAAAATCACAAACAGCCTAACACATGTCAGGGATGGTTAAGTTTTACTTGGTCCTGCCTCCATGCAGGGGGTTGGACTCAATAACCTCTTTAAGATCCCTTCCAGCCCAACATTTCAATGATTCTGTGATTCTATTACCACTTTTCTCATTGTAAATAAGTTACAGCTCATTAGTTACATGCTTGTCAAACTGAAAAGTAGGTGACAAGAACTACCTTAAAGCAGCAGCAGAATTGACAGGGTTGCTGCTTGAGAATCCATAATGATGCTTGAGGAACAAAATTTGCCAGACAAGTGTTTTGGCTAAATGCTTCCTTCGCACTGTTATGCTGTCTGCGAAATTTCACGTCTGCAGATTTCCAACTGAGTGGGTTGGGTTTTAAGTACTGAATTGCATTGAAAAGCCACCTTGATTCCAAACTACAAGTCAGAGAAACAACCTGCTTAGTATGTTAAGTACATAAAAGAAAAGATATGTTGGAAAGCTGTATATTAGCATCCTAAAAGTTAATTAACAATTTCAATTGTAAATCCAATTCCCTCAGCTTCTGTTCAGCATGCACCAGGAACACAATATCTTTGCTCGCTGCAGTCCCCGTTTGCTTGTCTGTTCACCACCCAGCTGTTGCCTTAGCTGAATGTGGCTCAGAGATCTAACACTCCATTCCTTCTGCTCTCAGGAGATAAGTTCCGTGCGTGCTCAGCTACTGCACATTTCTCTTGACCTGAGCACCCAGGAAAGTTTGGTGGCACTTGAACGCTCTGTGAAGAGCCTGCATTTCAAGGCTTCTTTTTGCAGAGTATGAATTTTGTTTGTGGGTTTAGGAAACTGAGAAGATTACAGGTGTGCACAGTGTTTGTGTTTGTGTGTGTGAATGATGGGTCCAACACAAAACACTCCCACCTTTGAGAGAGTTTGATATCTGGGCCCCCATTCCAGAAATGACCCCCATTGTTCCAGAGAGTTGGATTAAAACCCTGGATCCAAACACCCTCAACTTCGGAGGTGTTTGTAACCTAGACCCAAATTTTGTGATGTGCATGTTCACAGCTGACCGTCTGACATGCACACATACACATGTGGCCTGCTGATGTTGTCACATACAACTAGCTGTCCCAGGGCCATATGCCTGGACACTGCTAAGAAGTTAATAGTACTCAACCACTGTGGATCACATGCAGCGTTGCCACCTCTTGCGATTTTAGCCCGAGTCTCACAGTTTTCTTAAAACCCCAGCTCCCGCAGCTCAGACTCTCAGGTGTCATTGTTTTAAAAATAGTAAGTTGCTAGCCCTCCTGGTTGTGCAGAAAAGCCTGAAAACATGACCCGAGTCTGATCGAAAGCTTATAAACCAAGACGTCAAATAAAAAGAACTCAAATGTTGTTGTTGTTTAAAATTTGGGGGCCAGACGTATGGCCTTTGAAGCCTGAAGTTGGCAATCCTTCACGTGACCTTGTGCCAACCAATTGGCTTGTGCTTGGCAATGCAACAAGGTATTTTACATCCATTGAGAAAATAACACAAAATGAGGCTGAACAAATTGACCCTCTCCAGCCACTGTTAAGTTGGCTGCCTCCCTTTAAGTGGTACATTTTAACACATTTTGGCTACGTCTAAACTGCATATATTTGCGGTGGCGGGTAGGGTATGTGTAGCTACATGCCACAGTGAGAAGCAGGCTGCATCCACGCTGAGCTGTGTAGTTACATGCGTCAGTGAAAGGCTCTGGTAGGGGGAGGCAGTGGAGAAAGGCCTGGCAGAAGGGAGCTGCTGGACCCTCTCTTTTCCTTACTGCCTTCCCGCACCAGAGATTTTCCCTGCTGCTGGAGTCTTTCCCGGCAGTGGGGATAGGCTCCAACAGGTCCCTGGGGTTGATAAAAGCTCCAGCATTGGGGAGGTAACAGGACACTACGCTGTTAAAGATAGCAGTGTAGATGCTGATAGATGAATAGAGAGCTGTGTAGGGTACTTACCTGGGTATACCTCCGGGTTCAGGTGTCTTTATTCACTTAAGCAGTGTTTCACCATCTACACTGCTATTTTTACCTGTGCTGGGTGTGTGTGGTGTATGTACGCTACGCACCACTGAAAGGATTGCGCCGTGTAGCTGTACCTTTAATTTACATGATTCTTGCGGTCCCTTCTAGCCCTAGGATTCTGTGATTGTAAATTCTAGCGTACTGTTGAGTAACAGAGAGCTGCAGCCTAGGGTGAATCACAACCAGGAACAAATATAAGGGTAATGTCTACACTTGAACAATTGTAATAGTTAACATGTTAAAACATGACTAAAAAATGTAAGTGCTTTGATAAGCCCCTAAAAGTACATATTATTTTACCCATAAAAACACAGAGATTTGTTTGTTAAGATGGATATTACGTGACCTAGGGGACAGAGTAATAGGCTAAGGGGCTCAGGAAATATGGCTCTGTTCCCAACTCTGGCATGTCATCTCCCTGTGTCTCTGTTTCCCCAGCCATGAAATTGGGACAGTTAGGCTATGTAAAGCACTTGGAAATCTATGGATGAAAGGAGCAAGATGTTATTATTGGTACTATAAAATAAATGTCTGGCCCAACACAGCCCTATAAAATGTCAGGAAAATTGACTAGACCAGTTAGAAAAAATACTTGCCCATCTCTTGATAGTGGGGCATGGGAGGAATAATTTAGTTATTTGTTTTCCTTTGCAAGATTGGCGTACTACCTAGAGGGACACCTTCAACTTGAAAATCACATTTGTATCGGAATTTTTTTTACACCTACTCTTGTTACAAATGGCACCTAAGTTTTAGGTAATTGAAAAGAGTTAGTGAGAAAAGTTACTGTTTTCCCTGTCCTACCCAGTTTGTTTGCCTCATGAGTTTGACAGCACTGTGTGTAGTCAACTTTTCTGTTTCTGCTTTAGAATCAGTCTCTTGCTGAACAGATCCTTCAAACATCACCAGAGGAGCAGGAAAATCCCTTATCAGCATCTCTGCAAAGAATTATTCTTTCTAAATCTGGGCTTGTGCCTCTGTTTAAATCTTTATGGTGTACAAAAAAGGGCTGCAAGATGGTTGGTTTATTATTTTTCTGATTTCTTTTAATCTTAGAAACATCAGTCATGTTGACTCTAGATCTAATGGAAAAATCTATGAGGATGTATGTTGTTAGCTGGCTCATCTATACCAAAGAGGAGGCAATGCTTGAATTTTATACAGTGACTTCCGTTCTCCACAAAGTTAATTAGTCATTGAAGTTAGATAGCTGTATACAAAAAAACAAACAAACAATTAGGAAACAATTGTAAACAGTCTGGCTAAAAATTCCCTTTCTCCCTTAAGTGTTCAACTTTCTCTCTTTAGCTTTTTGTACTCATTCTTTAGCCATGATGGAATCTCCCAGGGAGACAGGATATACATTTATAATGTATATAAAGGTAAGTGGCACGGTGGGGGGAAAACAAATCCTTCTCCATACAGCAAGCCTTCTTTACATGTCGTAAAGACACAAATGAAAGCCAAATCCCATTTTTATTAAAAATATTTGACTGCTTCTTAAATGGTGCTCAGGAATCTGGATATTTAAAATATTTGTCAATTAGACAACAATTATTTGAAGATGTCCCTTTAGTGAAGTGGCTGGGAGTGAGAATGACCTGGTTCTGCCAATTGACTCTTTGAAGTCTACGGCTAGGTTTTAAATGATGAGGACCCACAATTGGGGGCAGCTTTTCAAAAGACCTCAGCAGTAGTACCAACTCCAAGCATTCAAATATTATTAGTCAGGTCCCCAATAATTATGCGATTGGCCTACAAATCATGACCATCAAAACATAAGACATTTGGAATTCTTTTTATTTACCTTCTGAATTTTGAGCTTTTAGGGTTCATGTTTTCAAGCTTTTCTCTGCGACCAGGAAGGTTGGAAATGTACATTTCATTTCAGTGAAAGCTGGGAGTCTCATGTGATCACCTGACTCCAGGAGCTAGGGCTTTATGCAAACATTGTGATAAAAGTATTTGAGTTGGAATGCTTGCTCACTCCCATTTAGGCACCTAGTTAAGGGGCAGGTTTTCCAAAGGGCACAGCCCCTGGCCACTCCCATTGTTACTCTTATGGCCAAACATTGGTGCTGAGCTGTTTTGAAACTTAAGCCCTCAGTGTTTCAGTTCCCCATGCTCTAAGTCCTGTGGATAATACTTGTCTGCCTCCCAGGGTGCTGTGATACTTAAAAGATTTTGCAAAGCATTTTGTGATTCTCTGATAAAGAGTTCAGCATAGATGCAAAGTGCTAGAAAGTGCCTGGCTTCCGAATTTTAAGCCCACCTTTATGGGAATTCAGACACATGCTCTGAGAGGAGGCTGGAGTCCCTTAGCAAACGCACATTTCTTTGTATATTTCCCCCCCCTACACATAGGGCCTGTAAACAAAATAGCTTACAATGTGGGTTTTTTGTTTTGTTTCAATGAATGGGGGGTCTTTATAGGATCGCAGGTAGAGAATCAAGTCATTCCCCTTCCATTTCTAAAGGCAAATAGGGAGACCCAGAGAGATACTCAAAAAACTATTACCCTTTGCTTTACCAGGTGAGTGTCAAGGTTTTTCCTAATAATGGTGTTCTCGTTATATCAGTGGTGTAGGGAAGACTTGTGAGTCATGGATGTGTATCGTATTGCTGTATGGGAGGTGAAAACAGAGCATTTTATCAGGCACAGAAGTGTAGGGAAAAAAGAGTGATCTACTAGATAGATTATGGGGCTGGGATTCAACAGACTGGGGTTCTGCTCCCGGCTCTCTGTGTAACATGTGGGAAGTTACTTAATGTCTCTGTACTTCAGTTCCCTTACTGCAAAATGGAAAAAAAAGTTTCCTTGCCTCACAGAGGTTCTCTGATCCTGTGGTGATGATGGCTTGTAACTAGGGTTGGTCATACTGTTTTTTGACAGAAAAAGGGGTTTTTGACTAAACATTTTTCATAAAATGTATCTGCTTTCTGTGGGAAATTTTGATTTCTTTTTTTTTTTTGTTAAAAAACCCAAATGTGCTGCAACTTGAAACATTTTGATGTATGATACCCCATTGCCCCATGGGAGACGCAGTTCAGGGGCCTCACGCCTCATTCTCCTCCACAGGCTGGGATCCCTAGCCAGACTTCATCTCCCATGACGAACTGTGGCCATAGGATCTCACGATGCACTGCCTTACCCCTGAAGTACTGAATTGCATCTCCCATGAGGCACCATGGTGGCATTTCTGCATCAAAATATTCTGGCTTTCGGTCTTTCGCCAAAATGCCAAAACATTTTCATAGAAACCAACCCCCATTCTCCAACCAGCTCCACTTACGAGTATCTAGATGGCGGTCTGAACACAGGACTGGGAGCCAGGCGCTGACCTGACATTGGTGCCTCTGAGGTCTTGGACACATTACTGACTCTTTGTATTCTTCTTGGAACGGAGGCGAGTATTAGTGGAAGGTTTCAGCCCAAACTGTTCAGCTATTTCTGAGAACAAGGCTTGGCAAAAATATTTTGGTTTGCAATGTTTAAAAAAAAATTGAGGCGACCCTTTCTTTGGAAAACCTTAGCGCTCTCCCTTTGACAGGGCCTGGCCTATGTGTCAGGGGTGTGCATTTTTTTGCCCTCCCCATGCTGAAGTTTGTGTTGCCAACTCTTGTGGTTACCGTGAGTGTCACATGAATTTCTGCTGGGGCTGGATGCAGGAAGCTGCAAGCCTCACGTGATTTCAGTGTCTGCGCGTGCTGCGCTCCACGCGCACTAGGACTTTCTGGGCTGGGGTGAGGCAGGACGCCTGAACTGAGTGCCGGAACCGTGTCTCTCCTGTGCTCCCAGTGACCCCCCCACTAGTGCCCAGGTGCTGTGGAGAAGGAACCGCCCGACTTGAATGCACAGGGGACAAGATGCCAGACTGGTGCGGTGGGAAAGAGGAGTTTGGAGAGACTGGGACTGGCTGAGGTGTGGTGGCGGATAAGAGAAAAACTGTGACTGGGAGAGAGTGGAGGAGACTGGGACTGAGCTGTGGCTGTGCAAGGGATCTAAAATTTCCAACTCTGCTGATGACCCGGGTGGGTGTCAGTATGATGCCACATGATAGAATTTCTTTTTTGTTGGTTTGTTTTTGCTTTCTTTAAAAACCTAGGAAGCTATACCCAAAGCCATGCTAAAGAACATGCAGGTTGCAATGTCAAGCGCTCAGAAGTGAGGAAATGCCAGAATGAAGGCTGCCAGTGCAATGTCAATTCAACCCCTTGTATGTATGTATTATGGTATGGTTATCAATTATGTTACTGTGTTGGGGCCAACCAAGAGCAGGGCTACATTGCGCTAGGCGCTGTACAAACAGAGTAGTAAACAGCATCTACAGCCAGTGGGCTGCGCTCTGTGCATATTGACGTTAAAAACATTCCCCTTCTTCTAATCTGTAAAATTAATCAGTCACAAAGGGGAAGACATGCAAACCTGCACTATTTTTTTCTTTTATTTCTTGTTTATCCCAATTCTTCGAACTGTCATGCACATTTTTTCTGCCCTCTCTTCCTTTTCTGTCATGTCCTGATGGCTGCAACCCTCTTGCCTTACTCTGTTCCTTTCTTCTCTTTTCTCTCCTATTTTCTGATTCCATCCCGTCTTTCCTCTCACCCGCCCCCCCCCACCCCCTCGCCACTTCTTCATCTCTACCTCCTCATCCTCCGACAGATCCAGAGCACACTCTGCCAGGGGTGCTGTAGCCTCTGGGTACTCACAAGGCTCTGAAGTCTGAACGGCTGCTCTTTGGGGAAGGACGGCTCGCTGTGTCACTTGTAAGCTGCTTTGGAGATAGTGGAGAAGTAAAGCTGGCTCTACACCTGGCAGAAGTGTGGGCACAGGTGATGGTGGCCTGTGCTATTGACATAGCCAGGAACTCTCTCATTGCCCCCAGTGGTGCAGGGGTTGTTTTTTGAGTTCATCTAAATGAATGTTGTCAGGTTAACAATCCAGTGCCTGATAGTCTCGGCCCAGTGGGGACCTTCATTGAGGTTAATGGACTTCCACTGGGATGAAATTGGTGTAACGTGATGGAGAATTCACTTATATTTCAGACCAAATTTCCTTGTCTGGGTTGCTATAACATCTTAGATTATGACAAGTGAAACTGTAGATGATCTGATTTCCTTTTTGCCATGTAGCAGTTTGATTTTTATATTTGTCCCGGTTCGGACAATGAACGTAGGGTTGGTTTTAATCACGTTCACTATGGGGGCCTGTAGACCGGCGAGCGTCACCCGTCAGGCGCGGCTGCCCTTCCGGGGGCCCAGCCGCGGGGGAAGGTCCCTGCACCTTCCAGAAAATAAATGGGGAATTAGCTGTACGACCAAAGTCTATCGCCCCGGCCCCTTGGCCAGGCGGGCGAGCGAGCAGTCTAGTGCCGGGTTGGAGGAGGGGTTGCAAGGTTTGCCGAGGTCAAAGGGGAAAAGGGGGGAGGGGGATGCAGGCCCACCCGACTCCACTGCGTCCCAGCCCAGGGCCCTAGCAGCGGCAGGGCCACTCCCGCTGCTCTGGCGGGGTCCGACCGTAACACGCCAGAGGTAGGAGATCTCCCACCGCAGCCCGAACCGGGGCTGCCCCTGGGCCACTTCCTCCCCTCCCGTCCCCGGTACCTCCCTCCTCGGTGGTCGCCGGGTAGCGGGCTCGGGGCAGGTTCAGGAGGCCGTCGGTGCCCACGGGCGGCAGGTCCGGGAACTCTTCCGCGAGGGGCAGCTCCTCTAGGTCGCAGGATTCGGTGGGGGCCTCAGCTTCGGGTAGCTCCTCCAGGTCCGGCCCGGCTTCAGCGGGGGGTGCGGCAGGTAGCTCCTCTAGGTCACGCCCCGCTTCAGGGGGGGGTTTCCCAACCAAGAGGGTCCCAGGGCTCACCCCATCCCCGGGTGTCTGGGGGTCCGATCCAATCGTCGGTCACCCGGCGGGAGGGGCGCTCCCAGTCCGCCAAGTCCGGCCAGGGCCTGCGCTGGGGTTTGGCCAGGCGGAGCTCAGGCTGGGCCTCTAGCTGGCGGGAAGGCAGGTCTGACCCGGCTGACCAACAGCCCCGGACTGAGCGACGGGCCCTGCCTTTTATTTCCCCTTGTCTGGGGGAAGTCCCGCCCTCTGGGGAAGGGATTGGCCAGTCGCCCGGGCCTATCCCGGTTGGCTCCCGGCCTTGACAGACAGGTGGGGGTTTTAAATCCGGGCTTGGCTGTGTTTGGGGCGGCAGTTGTCCTTCTGGGGGCCTAGCCGTGGGGGAAGGTCCCTGCACCTTCCTACAGGGCCCTAGTTTAAATGCTGCAATGTAGGGAAAGGGCTGTGAAAAACATAGGTTCCACTGGAATTTAAAATGACCTGCCAGTTGGAAGAGGAGGGAGAATCTCTTAGATCCCCAGATGGGCTTTGAGGATAGGCAATCATGTTCTGTGAGAAATGCTGGAACACTCCAACATAGACGGAACTAATCTATTTATATGCCTACCTCATCACTGTAGTATCTGAACACCTCCCAAGTAGTTATGATCTAGTCTTACAACACCTATGGGATGGAGGGAAATATTATCCCTGTTTTTCAAAAAGGGGAAACTGAGGCACCAAGAAACTAAGTGACTTTCTCAAGGCCAGAAAGGAATCTGTGGCAGAGCTGGGAAATGTCTCCTGATCTCCTGGGTCCCAGTCCTATGCCTCAAATTTGACTGCAAAGGAAAACTTAGGCTGCGTCTACCCTTAAACCTCTACGGCAGCACAGCTGCAGCACCGTGGCTGCACCTCTGTAGTGTTTTCGTTTAGACACTACAGCGATGGGAGGGATTCTCCCATGATTGTAGTAATCCACCTCCCCAAGAAGCACTTTCTAGGTCAATGGAAGAACTCTTGTCAACCTAGTGATGCCCACACCAGGGGATTAGGTTGCTTAACTATGTCAGTCAGGGCCAGGGATTTTTCATACCCCTCAGTGACGTAACTGGGTCGACCTAACATTTTAGTGTAGACCTAGTTCCCCCAGTGAAATGAACTGTACTGACAAAAGGACTCTATTTGCCAGTATAAATGCAACTACTCCAAGGCTTTTGCTGGCATTGCTATGTCATTAAAAAATCCCACTCCCCCAACCGACCCCGCAAAACTGTGTAGACCAGCCCTTATTCCCATAAGGGAAGGGGAATAAACTGGAAAGGTTTGCCAGCAGAGCAATTCTGGAAAAAATTTAAAGTGTAGACACCGCCTGAGCTATCCCAGTATAAACTCCTTTATCCCAGTATAACTACCTCTATGTGGTGGGGTGGGGGTGTAACACTTCAACTATACTGAAATAATGAAAGCCTTACAATGTTAAGGTGTAGACAAAACCTGATATTTTTAAGGTTAAAAAGAATCAAGGGTACTTGTAATAAATAACTAACATGCTTTCAGGCCCCCTTTATCCTCCATAAAGAAGCAAAAAAGAGCTGAGGCCTAATTACTTAAAAATAATTTGTAACTCATCTTCAACCACCAGACCATGCTTCCCCAAAGATGTAGACCTTGTCTATAGGCACAAGCCCTATGACTGCAGTGTGTTAAAGCAGTACCATCCCTGCAGTGGGGATCCAGCTGCTTTATACAAGTATAGCTATTCCTGTACAGGAAGGGGAACAAGCTCTGTCCAGTATAAATACATTTATACTGGTTTAACTGCATCCACACTAGGGGCTGAACCAATATGTCAGTAAAAATCATACCCCTAACTGCCATAGTCATACCAGTACAAAAACCTAAATAAGGCCTAAATAACTCTACAGAAGGGAGCGATCTTACACAGGCAGAGTCCTGGAGAGCCTGAGCTAACAGGACTTTTCCATCTCTGGTTTATGTTTCCATGGCACATTTTGCAAACACCTGCCATCTGGTGGATTCCTTGGCCGCAAAATGTGTCCTCCAGAAGCGTCTCCAAGATTCTGGAGAAAGTTTTCCTTGGCTAGAACATGGGACTAAGCTTACCAGAGGCTAAGCGGGCATCTAAGTACCAAATGCTTAGTTTTAAATCAGGGTTTTAATCTAATCACAGTCCTAAAACAACAGGATTTTAAATATATTAAAAAGCACAGCTTTCCAATGATGCCAAATGTGCATATTTCTTTTTTCCTTTTCTTTTTTACAGTGGGTTATCAATTGTTGGATAAGACAAATGGCTGGGAAATCATTCCAGTGCAGAGATGCAGACGGAATTCAGTTGACCTCACTTCTCAAAGGAGGTAAGGCCAAATAAATATTTGAGGTTCAATCTGGGCTATTGTGAGGCAAGATCTAACCCCAGAAGATTATAGATATTTTTGTATATCAATAACTTTGTGCTTTTTAAGTGATTATACTAACTGGCCTGTATTTACCCCTTTGTCCCTATTAGAATACCATTGTAATCACAAGTTAGAAGGATTGCAAAATTCCCCAGTTTTCCGGTACTAACTCTTGCACAGCAGTTGCCCAACTTCTCCACTTTAACATGACTTCAGCACTTTACCAATTACCCCATGTCAGCCTATGGTCAGGTATAGTATGCAGCAATAATTATGTTTTAATAGGCTAGTAATAGGTAATTTCCAGTCTTTACTTTGCTTTCCTCTGTCTCTGTAAGGAATTAGTTAATGGATAGATAAGGTGAGGCAAGCCCAGGCAAATCTCAATCTACCCCCCCATATCTCACTTTCTCGATAAAGCAGCTTGGCTTTGTGGTTAAAGCCAACCGGCTGTCTCTGTCCTTTTGACCCTGATCTAACACTATTTCACAAGGCTGCTAACTTCCCCAAATTGACACTAATTCAGTAATTTCTTAAGAACTTGTGTTAACCCCTAGACTGGCAACTTGTCAGGAAGCTTTATCACCACGCTTCCTCAGTAACAGCAATTCTATAAATTACCAATAGACTAATGATCACAAGAGTAAGGCCCACTTCTGGAAAGAGGTGTGATTATGGTTAAGAAATACTAACGAGCCAATCAATGAGTTGCTGATGTATGTATCTTTGGAAAACTAATGATGTAATGTATGAATATTCATGTGAACTTGTAAGGTATATAAGGCTTCGCCCCACTGTAATCGGGGCTCAGCCTTTGGAAGTGATTCCGCTGAGCCGGTTGGCGCCAATCAATAAACTGCTGCTTCCTCATTTCGGTGTCCATCTCGCAAGTGTTCCTGAGATCTTGCAACAATTGAGGGCTAGCAGATAGCGTGCTGAATTGGGACTCAGGAGTCCCAAGTCTATTTCCATCCGTGGCCCTGCAAGTGAGCATGAGCAAGTCATTTTGTTGCTCCGTGCCTCACTTTCCTCATCTATAAAAAGGGGCTGTGATGAGATACACATCCTGGTACAGAGGCCAGGTCTACACCTAAAAATGAGATTGATCCAGCTACGTTGCTCAGGGTTGTGAAAAATGTCACACCTCGTGCAACACTGTTAGGTCAACCTAATGTAGATGCAGCTACGTTGCTGGAAGAATTCTTCCGTCGACCTAGCTATGGTCTCTTGATGGGGTGGATTTACTGTAGTGACAGAAAACCCCCTTCCATCTAAGCAGGAGCGTCCATAGCTCCGGCGTTATAGTGCGACAGCTCCAGTATTGCAGACGGTCCCTGGGCGGGTTAACGGGAGCCTGGCTGAGAGTGAAATTAGCCCCGGCCGGCACCCCCAGAGGTGGTAAATGGGTCAATTAGCAGGTGCACTGGGAAAAGAGCCAGGTTTTCCTTAGGAGGACTGAGAGCGCCTAGGCAGAGCCCAGAGCTGGATTTCTTGCTCTCTGGTAGAAGTCAGGAGATGGTGGGGAGGGGGGTGTCTCAAAATAAGGGAAGGCTCCAGGGATACATCTGTGCTGGGCTCAGGAGGAAGACTTGAGCAGGGCCAAGGTTCCAGCCTGGGCAGGTGGGGAGAAGTAGTTTAAGTTTGTTCCTTTGTTTTGGGAATTGCTTGAGAACTCCAGGGGGAAGCTTGTGAGCCGCGGCCCTGAAGGAAGGGGAGCCTGAGAGGAAGGCAGGTGTGGAGCAGGGCCTGGAAAGGGCTGATAGGGTAGGCAGGTCAGGTAGGAGGAGGTGGGAACAAAAGGCCTAACTAGCCAGACCTTGGCTGCTTATCCCTAGAGCCCAGGGGAGAGAAGCAGGGCCTGGGTTCACTGATGGGCTGCCACGCGAAGTCCCCCAAAGATCCCGGCGCTCAGGGATGGAGACCGAGTTGGGACGTGGGACTCTTAGTTCTTGGGTTTCCCTGGGAGAGGTAGGACTGAAAGTGGCTTGACTGGAAGACGGGCTGAGCCGTGGGGAAAAGCAGGCTGGTAGCAGGGGCTGGATGAGGCCAGCCTGTGGGGCGGTGGCCAGCCATAAGGAGGCGTGCCAGTGGTGAGTGCACTGTGCTAGAAAGGCTGACGATGCTGCCCCCTTCTTTAAAGTGCTTTGAGATCCGGGGCCGACAGGTGCTATGGAAATGCATGATACGGCTCTTCTCCGAAGGAGCGCTGCTGGTGTGGGTGAGGCTTGGGAGTCCCTCCCCGCCCTCCCCCCCCCCCCCCCCCAAAAAAAGAAAAGAAAAGAAAACCCGACTTGGAACAAGGCTCCTACATCCTGACAACCCTAAAAGTCAGTGTGTGCCTAATAAGCTGGAACGCCTGCTCGGCGGCAGCTCTGGCCCAGCTACTGCTGCCAATTACGGCCCTGAGACTGGAGGGGATTTGCTATGTCAGTGTCAGGCAGGCAAGTCAGCTCCCCAGGGACGGTTTTAAAATGCACCGGCGTCTGTGTGTGTGTTTGAATTTGTAGAGCGCTTTGTTGGCTTAGTCTCCCCTGCCCTCTCCTGCTTTTCCCCTTCTCCTTTCTTTTCTTTCTCTGGTACACGGCAGGGGTCCAGTCCAGCTCCCCTCCGCCACCTGGGTAGCGCTGTTATTTTGTAGGATGGGGAGTCTTTCCCAGCCTGTTCTACAAACACTGCTCACCTGGTGTGTAGAGTCCAAACCCTCCCCCTCCCTGGGCTTCGACTTTCTTCACAAAGAAATCAACGTGAGATGATACAATTTGCCCCAGGCGCCTCTCCGGTCTGGGATGGGGTTGTGAACGGTCCAGGATTGTCCTGGAGTCTCCAGGAATTAAAGATTGTCCTGTGATGAAACCGCCTGGAATTTTGGCAACCCACAGGGCTGTTCCTAGGGCTTCTCCTTCAGGACTGCGTGGCCCGCTTGCCCTACTCCGCCTCTCCCCACAAAGTCCCTGTCTTCTCATCCCAGTGGGGTAAGGAGTCACTTGCTTCGCTGAGACAGCAGAACCCATTTAAATCTATCCCAGGGTGAGGTTTTTCCGGCAGACAGTGCCAGCTTGTTAAATGACTTTGGAGCTGAGTCTGCCGACAGGCAGAAACAACGGATCAAAACCTAATCCCTGGTTTAACACTATTAATCCTTCTGCACTTGGATTTAAAGCAGGGGTGAATTTGGCTTGTTAGCTCAGACATTAGCACCCTTTTCCTCTCAATGAGTCAACTACTCTGGACCCTACTGATGGCCGCTAGTAGTTAATTCAATGATTGGTCTAACAGAAATGCTGAGCTTTTCTGGCATTGAGGATGGTATAGGTTGAGCTGGTGTAGGACTCATAAAGGTTATATTTACCTGCACCCTGTTCCTTTAAGGAGTGAAAGTCTGCTAGGAGGTCAAAGTGAACAGCTTTTGAGAAGAGGGCCAATGGCCAGGGACCTGGCAGGCATGAATCCAGAGTGCCAGGGATGAAAATGTGACTTGTGCCATGTGGTATCCAAACAGCATCAGCCTTTCTGAGTTTGAGGCAAAGGGTTAACAACTAATTACAGTGGCAAAATGAGATTCCTTTCCATATCATTAGAAATGTATGCATTTGCAAATCAGGGCTGGCAGACAATTTATGATTATTTTGTTAATGTTTCTCCAGTAACAAGTACAATTTCCTGTGATTAATGACTTCTTCAGCTCTTGAAATTGCATGGGCTTTTAAAAGACACGTGGAAATCTAATTTGCGTTTGGGTTTTCTGGGACAGTGGGGCCTGAGAGGAGGGGGAATTGATGCTGCCTATGCAGAAAGCCATTTCCTGTTTGCTAATCGTAGGTCCTATTCCTCCAAAGAAGGAGGCCAGGGGATAAATTATACTGTTGGCTCCGTTCTGCCTTTCCTGGCTAATAACCATTATTGTTAATTATGAACTGATGATTTATCATGACCATTGACTGATTCGAGTAATTCTTGCTTGCTCATGTCGTGAAAGCAAAAGTGCTGCTGACAGGCCGGTTGATTTATTTGATCAAAAACGTTAAGCAAATGTAACGTTAGTGGAAGACGCTGGAGGGGAGCGCTAAGCCCCGGCACACTAACACATCCTGCCCCCGGCACACTAACATGCCAGCGTATTCCAACCCTAGCCCAAGCAGCCACCTTTGGGGTGAGAGGGGAGCTCAGCTCACCCTCCATGCCCCATTTAGTGCTCGTGCTCTCTAGTGAGATTGTCAGCAGAGTGAGTGCCCATTGAGGTGATGCAACTTGTCTGAGCTGAGGTCTCAGCTGATCGCTTATTTCACGTGGGCCACAAAGAGCTGTCAAGTGGCTTCAGAGTTGTTGAAGGTCCTCCCCAGGCCAATGGCTCATGGGGCTGACGTGGTTAAGGCACGTTGGCTTCAGTAGGAGCCAAAAAACCTTAGGGCAGTGTAAGTTCCTCCTTGGCTTTTGGTGTGTATGTATAGCGCCTAGCACAACGGGGTGCTGATCCGAAACAGGGACTCTGTGCTGCCGTAATCCTAGCAACAAGACTAGAACTTGGCTGTCTTGGCTCAGGCTGGCTGATGACATGCAGGTCTATTAAAAGGTGTGAGCTCAATCATCGGGGTAATTCCAGGAACCTCTCTTGGCCTTTGAAGTTAATTCATCAGAGCCTAGATCAAAGGTATTTGGAGTTAGGCACCAACCGGTTTTGAACACGTGGGCCAAAGTCTCTCTAGATAGGTTCTGCACCAGCAGTGAGGTGGTTGTTTTTCAAGAACACCTTAGCGCTCACGTTCATCTGATGATTCATAGATTCCCAGACTAAAAGAGACCATCGTGATCTTCTAGTCTGACCTTCTGCATAACACGGGCCATAGAACTCCCCCCCCTATAATTCCTACAGCAGATCTCTTAGAAAAACATCCCATCTTGATTTTAAAATTGTCAGTGATGGAGAACCCACTGTGCCCCTTGGTAAATTGTTCCAATGGTTAATTACTCACACCATTAAGAATTTATACCTTATTTCTGGTCTGACTTTGTCTAGCCTCATCTTTCAGCCGTTGTGTCATATTATACCTTTCTCGGCTAGACTGAAGAGCCCATTATTAAATATTCACTCACCATGTAGGTACTTATAGACCTGTAATCAAGACGCCCTTTAATCTTCTCTTTGTTAAGATCAGTCACCATAAGGCATGCTTTTCTAAGCCTTTAATCATTCTTGTGGCTCTTCTCTGAACCCTCTCCATTTTATCAACATCCTTGAATTGTGGGCATCCGAAGTGGATGCAGTATTCCAGCAGCAGTCTAGCCAGTGGCAAATACAGAGGTAAAATAACCTCTGTACTCCTTCTCAAGAATCCCCTGACTATACATCTCGGGATCAGATTAGCTGTTTTGGACACAGCATCACGCTGGGAGCTCACATTCAGCGGATTATCCACCATGACCCTCAAATCTCTTTCAGAGTCACTGTTTCCAGTATGGAGTCTCCCACCCTGTAAGTTCGGCCTCCATTCTTTGTTTTTAGATGCATATCTTTACAGTTACCCGTATTAAAAAGCATCTTGTTTGCTTGCGGCCAGTTTACCAAGTGACCCTGATGACTTTGAATCGCTGACCTGTCCTCTTCATTATTTACCTCTCCCCCAATTTTTGTGTCACCTGCAAATTTTATCAGTGACTTTGCTTCCAGATCATTGATGAAAATGTTAAACAACAGACACAGGGCCAAGAGCCGATCTGTGCAGGACCCCGTGAAAACACTCACTTGGTTGTGAGTCCCTGCTTGCCGTTAGCCGTTTTTAATCCATGTAATGTATGCCATGTTCATTTTATATCATTCTAGTTTTTAATCAAAATGTCATGCGGTACCCTGTGACAGGCCTTACAGAAATCTGTCTGTTACATCAACAATATCATGAGTTGGGTTGATATAGTTAATCACTTTAAAAAAAATAAAGGTAGATTAACCAGATCAATTTTTTTATAAACCCATGTTGATTTGCATTAATTACATTGCCCTCCTCTAATTCTTTATTAATCAAGTCCCATGTCAGCCACTCCATTACCTTACCTGGGCTTGATGTCAGGCTGACAGGACTATAATTAACTGTGTCATCCTGTTTACCCTTCTTAAAAACTGGCACGACATTAGCTTTCTTCCAGTCTTCTGGAACTTCCCAGGAGCTGAAAACACTTTGCAAATGTACATAAGCATCACTATCTCCATTTTGCAATGGGGGTAAACTGAGGCACAGAGGGGCCCTGACTGCCTTAAGGCCACCTAATTGGCTGGTGACAGAGCTGGGAACAGAACCCAGGTTTCTTGTTTTCTTAGCCCCGCTGCTCTAACCACTAGATTCTGCCTGTCTGCCTCCCTTTTGTCAGCTGTGTCTGTTGTATATTGCTCTTTGTTTCTACTTGGTGAGTTAGGCTGCTCTTAGCCGTGCAGCAGCTCCTGTCGTCATGTTTTCTTCTCCCAGTAGATGTGGAGTTTTCTTTCTTTCTTTCTATTTTTATTTAGCTCTTGCTATAGTTGGGGTTGGCCTTTCTTTGAGCAGGGGATTGGACTAGATCAGAGGTTCTCAAACGGGGGGGCATGGAATGTATTCAGGGAGGTGGGGGGCAGGATGAGTTGTTTTAGGGGGGAAAAAACCCTTATTGCACATCTTTTATCCACAGCATATCTAGCAAAGCTGATTCCTCCTGACATATCAGGTCCTCAGATGGTGCTGTGTATTTGATAGCACTGTGCATTTGGATGGATTTCTTTTAAGCTTATGCAAAGTCGTTGCCTTCTGTAAGTTAATCCGTTTGCTACGACATGGTGTGCACATTTAATTTTAGGCATCGACCACAATGTTTTGCTTTTGCTCGTACGACAATGGATTGTTGGCTCTATTTGAATCAATGCCTTACTGTTTTTAATATTTAGTGAGAGTTGCATGTTGATTTTTTTAAAAAAAAATTGGTACATGTACTTGTGGCTGGGGCGGGGGCATAAACTACTACAGACGCAAAGAAGTGGGGGCACAATCAAATAAGCTTGAGAACCACTGGACTAGATGATCTCCTGATGTCCCTTCCAACCCCCCTCTTCTGCTCGATGAAGCGGGTTTCTGCCCCTGAAAGCTTATGCCCAAATAAATTTGTTAGTCTTTAAGGTGCCACAGGACTCTCGCTGTTTTGCTAAAAACAGGTTAGCACAGCTGCCCCACTAGAACTCATCTTGTGCGATTTCTGATCATAGCCCTTATTACTGCAGGCCAGAAGGTGATCCCCAATAATCCATGGGGCCTGTTCTCAGCTCCAAAGTCTGGAGGAGACACCATTACCGTTTTGGGTGGGATTGCATGCTGTCTCAACCTACACAGCTCAGCTAGGCATGGTGTTGTGATTCTGCTCCTCTTCCTCTAGATGGCAGTAACATCTCAAGGCCCAGGCACCCTCCCAGCCCTGTATATTTGCTGCACAGGCGAACCCCTGAAGCTGCCCCAAATAAGGAGACCGGCAGGTGGGGGGGATGCTCCACCTCCCTTAAACTTTGTTCTAAAATCCTGTCTTCTGCTGCCCCACTGTTTAACAACCTCCTTCTGGTCCTCCAGCCCGGACAGGAAAGTGAGCGATGAGCAGTCTGGCATGTCCATGGGCACCGCTAAGCCCCAGGAGCTGTTGGGTTTATTGAGAGACCAGAGCTGAAATGGCAGGGGGGAGTGGTGGCAGGGGGGAGTGGACAAGCACGGCAATAGCGGAGCCCTGGCTTTGTGTGGCGGTGATGGGATTGAGCAGAGTTTAGGGGTTGGGTGACGGCCATTCGCTGGCCAGTTGTGACGCGCTACTGGTAGCCCCCTGCTTTTGGGTCAGTGGGTGGTTGGTGGGCAGCAGGGATTGAACCCAGGACATCTGGCTCTAAAAGCAGCACCTCTAGTGCCTGAACGCAGAGCCCCAGCTCTCCTAGCAGGAGCGCTAACCCACCCACGCAGTGGCTGCTGAGGAGTCTGGTTGCTTGTCTTGCTGCCCAGAGGATAAGAGTGGAGGTCCTGGGTGTGTGTGTGTGTGGAGGGAAGCTGGGGGGAGAGAGATGCTGGGTCCAAGAGGGACAAAGACCCTATTAAAATGTGCATTTCCGTGTTGGGGATCTGCTTTGTGACTGTTCAAAAAGCTAAGGTCACCTCCCTGTGCACCAACATCCCTTCCACTGACGGCCTCGCCGCCTGTTGCCAGAATCTCTGAGATAATAGACAGCCCTCCGAGATCCACCCCAACGCATTGCCAAACTCCTCCATTTCATCTTCCCCCAGCCCAATTTTACATTCACCAACATTTGGTCCAAACCACGGCCACAGCCGCAAGGACTAGGATGGCTCGTCACTCTGCCAACCTCTTCGTGGCCCCTCTCGAGGACGTATTTCTGGACAAAAGCTCTATGAAACTGGCGATACCCCTCATGCATTTCACGTATATCTTCATCCTCTGGTCCCACCACTGTTCCACCCAGCCATCGCACTCTCACACTAGCATCAATTTACTGGACACCACCAAACTCATCAGCAGAAGTAAGCTCCCCACAGACCAGGACAGATCAACTCAAAGCAGCACCAACCTCTGCCAGAATAACGGATGCAAGACCTGCAGACATATCTCTGCTGGTATGGTGATCAAGACCCCCCCACAACACAAGATGCATGGGGGGGTATCTCATCTAGTGCGCTAAATGCCCCAATAACAATTGTGCGGGTGAAACCAAGCAATAACTATGCTTTCAAATTCACCCAGAAAAATAATAGACAAAAATATCCTGTCACCTACGGGTGCACACTTTTCACAAAGCCGTCACTCTGTGTCTGACTTCTCAGTCCTCGTTGAGCATGTTTCCTTTGAGAACATCTTCAGAAGATGAGCCTGGGAGCTTAGTCATAACTTTGCTAGACCTGAAAAATCATGGTCTTAATAAAGATGCTAGATTTGTGTACATTGTAACACTCTGTAACCCACTCAAATCCTTCCTTTCTGCAGAGATAGGTCAAGTGTTAACAGGTCACCGCACCTTGAATGGGTGGATGTAAGCCACCTCGTGTCAACCTAGTTGTGCATGTTTCTACACCTAGGCTGTAGTGTAGACATAGCCTGTCTTGGCATAACTTATGTTGCTCAGGGGAGTGACTAAACCCTCCTGCTGGGCAACATAAGTTACACGACATAAGAGTTTGTGTACACCGCACGATGGCAGTGGGAGAGCGTCTGCCTTTACCATAGCTTATGCCGCTTGCGGGGGGAGTTTTAATGCGGAAGAGAGAGCTCTCGTCTCTCAGCATAGAGCGTCTTCCGGGGACGTGCTGCAGCAGTGCAGTAGGTGTAGACATGGCCTTAAATCTGTCTCTCACCAATGTAAGCTCTCCCCCGTGATGACGCCACAACCCCACCTCCCCGAGAGGTGCTGAGCCACGGCTGATGTACTGGGGTTGATACAGGATGGATGTAGGCGCTGCATTACTGGTGTTGACCCTAACGGTCCTAGAGCAGCTGCCCCGCAATGCCCTGCGCTGGCCACTGAGATCACAACTCTGAACTCCACTGGGCAAGAAGACTTGCAGCTCGCCATTGTTGTGTCCACTGCCCAGGCCAGCTACACGCGCTCACGTGCCCCGGCCTTGCGTAGACAGGAGATATTGGCTCTCCTGAGCCGGGGGGGCAGAAAAGGTAGAGGAGGCATGGCTCCGAACCAGCCCTAGAAAGAGTGACCTCTATGAGCAGATTGCACGTGGCATGCCGGAGACCGGGATCAGCAGCGGCGGTGGGTGAAAGCGAAGGCCTCGTGGCAGGCATAGCAGAAGGCCTGGGCGGCCAACAGTCAGCCTGGTGCCAAGCTGAAACCTGCTGTTACAATAAACAGGCCAGCAGCATAGGGCCAGGGTGGCTTTGGGACACCAGCAGAGCTGTGCCCTCGATGCCTCAGTTACCCTCCGGAGTGAGATCAGCTAAAATCACTATGGCCGGTGGAAGACGGTGCCAGTATCCAGGCCATTGCCCTATACTCATGTCCTGCAACCGAGCAATTCCCTCCTCATTTCCCCCGCCCCTAGCGGGCCGTATTCACCATGGCTGGTGCTGCGAGTGGGGCCGTGCACACGTGCGCTGAAGCAGAGGTGGAAGCCTGTGAAGGGTTCCCCCTCCACACCTGTGGGACATCTGAGCCAGGTGGGGGGGGGGGAAAGAATGACAGGATGACGTGTTCAGAGAGATCCTGCATCAGACCATGAGCAGGGAGCTGGACAGTGAATCCTGCAGACTGTATGGAGAAAGAAAGAAAGAAAGTGGACAGGAGAAAGTCCCAGCAGGAAAGAGAGAGGGAGACACACCAGGACATAAGGGGCTTTTTTTAGCAGCAAACACAGATGCTGCAGATTCTTATGGACCTACAGGTTCAACAATTCTGGGTTTGCCTGGCTTTATAGCCCCTAGAGAAGTCCCGGTATAGCACCGTCCTACACTCCCTCCCGCTACCATTCCACATGGCATCAGACGCCATGTCCCTAACACAGGGCAGCGGGGGGCCATTAAGGACAGCCACAGCTTCGCATACCCTGGCCTATGAGCCCCAGCTGATGTATGTGTAGCTAAAATGGACATGAATGTTCCTTCCCCTTCTTTAAGCTCTGCTCCCTGCATTTATTAAGGGTTTAATGTATTTGCTTTTAACGTCCTCAACCTATTTTGAAGTATTTTTGTTGCTCAATAAAACTATTGTGTGGAAAATAATTCATCTTTATTAGTTCCCACCATATGCTTCGTGCTAGGGCAAACATCCACTTAGCAGTTGCTGTGCAGTGTGACAACTTATAGGAGCAGTGACAAACACCGTGTAATAATCGTCAATATGCAGCAAGCACCGGCAAGCGAATAGGTGCGTCGTCAGCGTGCTTTTCACAGATGTGCAGCAAGCCTCAGAGAGTTCCTGGCAGAGACAGGCAGAGCACAGCCCCCCACGAGGCATTACTGTGTCTCACGCTTAACGTGCTCCTTCAAAGCTTCTCTCAGCTGTATAGCACCGCATTGAGCTATTCTGATAGTCCTTGTGTCTGGTTGTTGAAAATCAGCAGACAGCCACCTCCAGCCTCTCCCCCTCCTTTCCTTCACAGCTATTATACAGTTCACAGCAGGCTACTGTAACATGGGCATGTTTTTCTCACTGAGATCCAATCTTGTGAGCAAACAAGGCTAGTGATCATTCAACTGTCCTGGTGCACGCGCTGAGCCACTAGCTGCGTCTTTCCTTGGTGTTACTGAGGTGTCATGAGCCAGGGGAGCAAGCGTTGGGTGGGGTCCTCCAGAGTCACTAGAGGCATTTCAACATGGGCGATGGTAATCCGCTGGCTGGGAAAGAAAGTCCCTGCTTGTAGCTTTCTGCATGGTCCCGTGTTCTTAAAGATGTGAGCGTCATGCATCTTCCCTGGGCAGCCACCACTGATGCGGGTGAAGTGTTCCTGGGGCTCTATCATAAGCCTAGAAAAGTAGCCCTTTTGATTGAGGTGCTCTGGGGTAAGGTGACCTAGTGTAACAGTAGGGATGTGCGTGCCAGCTCTCGCTCCACTGTAGTTCAGGAACCCCATTGCTGCATGCCCATCTACTGTGACGCACACAGGGCCACTGCTAGATCAAAAGGTGCCTTGGGCGATGAGCCTCTTTGGCACCCCATCCCCACATTTGTTAAACTTTTGAATACCTTATTTTTTTTATTGCTGTTGTAGCCCATTTCACGACTTTGATGTCTGATTTGCATGCATGATTTATCCCTGTCATATAAAATGATAAATTTACACGCTAGGATCTGTAAATCTGTATTTATTCATGGCATATCTAAGCAAATAAAAAATATTCATTTCCTCTAAGCTTAGAGAAACTTTTTTCAATTTTAAGAATAACTGAAATGTACGAACATCAAGAAATGGAAGTGTGTCCCAACACTGGGTGCACCAGTATTAAATAGTGTTATAGCAGGTGACAGCCTTAGGGCTGGTCTATACTTACCTCCGAGATTCGGCGGCAGTCGACGGGAGATACGCAAGTGACATAAAAACTTGCGTAACCCACGTCAACTCCTCTGCTTCTGTTCTGCGCTGCGTCCATGCTGTGCTGCGCCGATGGGAACAACATTCCCATTGGCGTAGGGCTATGCCACTTTTGGAGGAGGTTTTCGTAGGTTGATTTCTGGATTGACTGAGCGGGTCTTTACTGACCGCTCAGTTGATCGAGAGAAATCGATCTGATGGCGGCGAATTTGCCGCTGTCAGCATAGACCTAGCCTTAGAGTGTTAGCTTTCATCCTTTAGCTCTTTATAAAGGGGGGCCTGGCTGGCATTTTAGGAGGTTTGAGGAAAAACAGAGTTCTCAGAAAAGTCTGGAAGTTTCCGCTAGATTCTACAAAGATCCAGAACATTCTAGGAGTTTTGTGAAAAATGAATCCACACATGAAATACCCGAAACATTTTACTTCAAACCTTCCATTTCCCCTTTCGTTGTTAATAACAAAAGCAGCCCCCGAGCCCAGCGCCCCAGGTGCTCGTCGAGTTGCTAGCCCCTAACTCCAACCCTGCCTGCACACGACCAAGAGTCACATTCTTGTGTAGCAGGAGACTGTGAATGACGCTTGCCTGACAGCAGCCCTCCCCCCCCAGTGGATTTCCCAAATTGAAAACGATCTCCTGTGGACCGGTAGCAAGCTGGTGTTGCAAACTTCCACAGTGCTTCTCCCCTGTCAGTGCAGCTCTCGTTCTGGGGCGAGCTCAGTGCACAGCTCCAGGAATGTGGCCTTGTGCATCTGAAAGTTTCATCGCCACAGGTCATCATCCTAAGCCCGCATCATTGCGCAATGCCACCAGTCCGGGCTTGTGTCTCAGGCCCAGAAGTGGCCTGGCCTCCCCCTGAGGGTCGACCCCAATCGGTTACACTGCTCCAGACCCGGGCTAGACTCCTTCCCTCTCACAAACACCAGTGCGGCATTGGCTCAGCCTCTCCTGGAAAGGATGGGACCGTGGATTCCCTAGAGCCCAGCTGGATATGTCCTTGTCTTAGTGGCAGGGGTGCCCACGGAGAATCAACACATGGGGCAGGGATGGAGGGAGAGGAAGGGGTGCTAAGACTGTCCGTCTCCCCACTGCTGTGACCAGCTCGATGTTACTGATTTATGGAATGCAGTGGGTGGCAGGGACAATCGTTAGCATCTAGATTCAATCAGTAGCTTGTTTTAAGCCAAGCATGGAGCTGCTGGATCAGGGTTTTGCACTAGTCTCTAGTGTGGGCTAAATCCAAAGTCCAGATCCAAAATACCCTCAGCTGAACTCTGGAGAAGTCAGAGGACACCTCCGAACTTGGGCCTGGGACACATGCCCCTTCCCTGCTGGTTTTCATTGTCAGACCTGCATGAATCCCTAGAGTTTCCCTTGAGTTGCTCCTAACTTTGAACAGCCAGTGTCTGTAGCTATAGGAATCGTGCCCAGGGCTGGATCCTGCCCTGCATTACACCTGTGCAGATTCATTACACCTGACTCTCTCACTCTCACTAGTGAAGGTCTGCTGACTTCTGCAGGATTACTTCTCATTCTCACCAGTACAAGATCAGAGCCTGGAGCAGCAAACGTAGGCATTTTGCTAGCAGTCGGGAACCCTAAGTATCCCCACAAGTTTTCATCTGACACCATGTCTAGGTATCTGGAATCTTAAACAGGAGATGTTTGTTAAAGAAAACAAGAGCCAACGACAGACACAAACAGTCTTCCACACAGCTCGAGTCCTTGCTTTGTCTCACATGTAAACCAGGGTGTGGAACTCCCTATAGTACGTAGCAACACAGAGTGAGTGAATAATATATTGCAAGTAAACATATCATCACAAGTCCCATTATTTATTATTTGTATTGTAACGTCACCTAGAACCTCCAGACAGGAACCACAGCCCCATTGTGCTGGGTACCGGAAAACACAGAAAGACAAAAAACAGTCCCTGCCCCAAAGAGCTTACAGTCTAAGTGTAAGATAAGAGGCAACAAACGATTAAAGACAGATGGGGGCACAAGGAAACAATATAGGCTGCAGAAGGGTAATTGAAAGCCCAGTTTGGGCCTTGGATGGTTTTTTTAGACTTCAGAGACAGAAAAGGCCAAATTAATCTCTGCTGTAAATCCACTGATGTGGATAGACTTACCCCAGGGATGAATTAAACCCAGTGACTAAGTGATCTTGACCCTAGAAATTTACAAGAACCTCAAATTTGCTCAGAAGCCTCCAATTCTAGGACCACTTTATCAAGTTAGTATGTAATTAGTAATTAACGACTTACAGGATCAACACATTTTTTTAATGAAAGCTAATAATAATATATCTCCTTTCCTTTTCATTGGAGTGAACTGAGGCATGTCTGTTCATTTAGCAATAATGAGGAAGGAATTGAGGCAAAACGTGGCTTTGTCTGTTGAAGTATTTCCCTTCCCTGGCAGAGTTTTGCCGTGCAGCCGGGCTCACTTTCCAGCAGTGGCCAGGGACGCAGGTAAACAGACCTGCACTAACAAGGTCTTCCTCCAAGACAGGGCTGAGGGATGCCGGCTGGGGGCTTTCAAAGCGTTTGCCAGCACTGCATGTTTGTCTATGGAAACTCAAGCCGTGGGTCAGTCATGGCGCAGAACGGCCTGGTTAGGTGTCTGGGGACAGCAGTGAGGGGGGACCAGAGCCCAGTGGCTTGTTCTGAGCACCCCAAAGGACGGCCTCGTCACCCTGACCCCTTCCTCAGCGCATCAGTGTAGACGCTACCTACCTCGGGTGTGGATTTGCCACACCCCTGAGCGGCACAGTTTCCAATGCACATTTATAGCGCAGACCTGGCCGCGCTCAGGGGTAGCTGGCTGAAACTGAATGGCACGTGCGATGCAGGAGTCGGACTAGCATGATCTAGTCCCTTCTGGCCATAAGCTTTATGTAATATGTAAATCTGCACTGTCACCCCACACAGTCCCACTGACTTCCCTAGGGCTGCCCAGGGTGTCATTGGGGTAACTGAACCCTTTGCCCTGCATTGGGTGGCTCTGCTAGTCAATCCCTATTGATAAAACAGGCTGCTTGGATGTAAACCTCTAGGGATCTAATTCTCATTGACGCTCCAGCCCCTTTACACCTCTTGGGCAGGGTTTGAGAGCTTTAATAGGCATGCAGGGGGTGAAAGCAGCTTAAGCCTACTTTAAGGCCTTAGTGTTAATGAGAACCAGGCCCCAAGCATAAGAGTACAGGCTAATCACAGGGTATGTGGGAGAAATTGTAAGCAGACCCTTGGGGCAGGGACTGTCTTTGTTCTGTGTTTGTACAGCACCTAGAGCCATGGGGTCTGGTCCATTACTAGGGCTCCCAGGTGCTGTTGCAACACTAAGTTCAAGGGGGCACAGGTTTGTCCATTTCTGTGTGGTTTTTTTTCTCCCCTCACCTTCCGAGTTCGAGTGGTATCTGTCAGAGGCCACGTGCTACACAGCAGAAGCACTAAAGCCAGAGTCCAGCTGCTGCTGGACATGAGCTAGGGCTGTGTTCGGTGGGAAACAATGGAGCTGGCTAAATGCCATCTCTCTGAAAGGGAAACGGGGCGTTGAGATCAATTGATTTGCTTTTGATTAGACATGCAGGAATTTCAAAATGAAAACCGGCATTGTGCTTAAAGAACAACGTGACATAATCTGTGGTTTATCATCCAATCCTCATTTAACACCACTGAAGGTGCTAAGCGAGACCACAAATTCTATTGAATTCAAGCTCCTTTTCCTAAAAGACCTGCTTGTCACATGCCTCACTTCGGGGCAGTGCTCACAAACAGACGAGATCTTTTACAAGTGTCTCTCAAATGACGAGGATCAGTTTAGTTTTATAAGCGCTCTCAAAGAATTCTTTCTCAGCTTGCCGAACACCCTCGGATTTTTCTGCTTTGAATTGTTTCACTGTCGTTTTCTGTTTCTTTTTTTTTTAATGGCAAACTGATAATTAATGAGCTCTGATTCTCTGCTAGGGAGATAATGAAAAGGAAGCCTTATTCCGCAATTATACTATGAAATAATCTTGTTGGTTGACAGCCGTTCCAGCTGTGCTGTTCTTCATTGCCTCCCTCGGTAAGTCTTGCCCCATCACATGCCATCTGACCACGCACAGCCATTAATGGATTCAGCCCCATAGTACCCCCGGCAGGAAGGGGGAGCATCCTCCCAATTACAAATGGCGAAACCAAGGCACGGAGGAGCAGATTGACTAAGCCAAAAGCACACAGGGAGGTTGTGGCAGAGCCAGAAATATAACCCGAGTCCCAGTCCAGTGCTTTAACCCCCGTCTCAGCCTCACTTTGCTCTGCCCACATGCTTCAGGGGCACTTATCAAGGTAAAGTTCTTGTCTGTGTTCATTTGCCAGCAGACGGTGGGTGGCTCAGGAAGCGGTGTGGTTTTCCAAGAGCCTGATTTGGACCGGAAGTCAGGTGCCCAGCTGAGCGTACTGAGTGAGTGTTGTGTGATTTGTACTGAAATGGAGGTGGCGGGAGATCTGTCTCCACGGCAAAAGTAAGCCAGGCTCTTGCTCCAGCATTGCCCCATAATGCCCCTTCCATCCACACTCCCCCACATCCCAGTGTGATGATGCTTTCAGCCCAAACAGCTGGCCCGTCCTAGGCTAAAGGTTAAAGCCTGGGTTTCACACAGGCTGGTAAGCCACCATCTTTGCAGTGTGGACACAGGCTAAACTACTGTGCTGAGAGTCCTCCAGCGCCTTCCCACAATTCCCCCTGTGTGCAGCTCAGCGTACGGCGGCACAGAGAACTGCGAGATGTGTCCTGGGGGCGCCCTAGCGATGCACAGCACCCGTCAATCAGGCTGACCCCCAGGGCCAATCAATAACGAGGGTATGAAACGCCCTGCCTAACCCTACAGTGATGGTGAACCCAGAGAGGATGGATATGACCGGCCATCTCTAGACGCCGCCTGCCCTTTGATGCACAGCTCTTGGCACATCCTGAGCTGGAGTAAACTGATATGTACAGCTCCATTGATTTATTCCAGCTGAGGGTCTGGACCTGGCTTTTGATCTGTGCTGTGTGGCCGTATGTCCCCCTGTGTCCTGTACCACTGGTCGTCCAGTGCACGCACTGGCAAACTCTCTTGCTCAGTGTAACTGATGCCCGTTGCCCTGCAGATGGCAGTTGAGATTAAAAGCCAGCCCTATGGTCAAGAAGATCTTAGGGCTGTTATGGAACAAATGTTTTTTGGCAGAACAAAACAAGACGTTACTCAGAAGAAAGCAGTCTGGCAATGCTTTGTAAGTCAGACTTCTTCAGAGCTTCTGGTATTAAATATCACCAAAGAGACTGTACAGAATTGTGTGTGGTGTTCCCGTCCCCTTTCCCCCTCAATGCGCTTTCAGCAAGTGCCAGCAAACAGCAAAACTGACGGTGCAACAGGGCTCCCTTCGCAAGCACTGGGCTGGATTCATGCCTGGGGGCTACTCTGGTCTTACAGCAGAGAGGAATTTTAGCCCACCAAGTTCATTGTTGTTCGTATTACCCTGCACCAAAGAGCCCTCGTTGTGGACCAGGACCTCATCGTGCTAGGTGCTGCACGCAAGGGCTTTCACTCTCGACTCATGGCTCAGGAGACACAGTGTTCTCTAAGGAGGGTCTCAGCCCACGTCTTAGTGGACAGGGGGTTGTAACAAAGAGCCATTGGGAGTGGGTCCCTTTCTTGGCATGTCAGGAGACAGGTCGAGGACTGAGTGGATCATGGAGCTTGAATTCCACTCGCCTCCAGGTGCCCTGGCTGATCAATGCAGTGCAACTGTCCCAGCGTATCTGTTAATGCTGGTTCTGATCTCGCTTACATCGTGTCAATCTGGAGTAACTCTTTTGTCTGTGGTGGGGTTACTGTAGAGGAACAGCGGTTTAAAGGAGATAAGCCTCGGAGACTTTCCTTCTTCAGGATTTTCAACCCCCACCTTCCCCCAACACTACATGCGCGTAGAGGGAGAAGATCCTTTACTGGGGCAGCCTTGTCATGCCTCAGTGCCACAGAGTGGCCCGCGTAGCTGAAATCTCTGCGCAGGGGCGGTCCAATGGAATGGCAAAAATGTTAGAGGTCAGGACTGAAATGCAGAAGCAGAGCTCTGTGTGGGGGCTTGATTTAAAGCCATGTGAAGTCCCAGTGAAGCTGGAATCAGGCCCTCGTAGGCGAGGCGGAGGCTTGCAGACCGCATGGCCAGCAGCTAGCGTCCCACACTCCAAAAAGAAAACCAGTCATTGAAATGCAGCATGGTGTGGCTAGGCTGATGCAGCACAAGTCTGGAAGGGGAACAGGTGAACCGTGGCCCTATACAGAAAGGGTGGAAACAGGCAAGAGTTTTGCACCAAAGGCTTGATCTTTCCAGTGGTGGAATGGTCACGGTGCTGCCACGCGGATGAAAAGTTCACTGGTGTTGGTGCAGCTCTCCCGGTTTGTGCCCGGTGCAGAGAGCTCCAGGCATGTGCTCACTATGGAGCTAAGGAGGTCTGCGTGTACCCGGCTCTGCTGTGGTGACAAAGGGCAGACGGGTCACGGCGAGGAACAGAGTTGAGGCATGCTGCCTCTTCACAATTTCACCCACGCACCAAACTCTTTAAGTGCCTCACTCCACCATGGAACTTCAGGTGCCTTTCCCTTCATGTGCCTCGGCTCATCCAAGAGCCACCTAACGTAGCACAAGCTCTTAATTCTCTGCCACGATTGCCTGTTGTTTAATATCCTTATCAATCCCCAGCCGAGGGACTGGGAGCAGGATTGATATATTTATTTTAACAGGAAGCAAAGCAAAATATCAGCTGTGAATTTGGCATCTTGGCCAATACAAATGAGGCTTCTAAGCAATACAAAGAATGATTCCTCCCCCTTACCCCCCCAGGAGAAAGAGGAGCTGGATATATTTTGAAAAGGTGACCTGGCTAATTACAGTTGTTCACTCCCTATTGTTGTTCCTTTGTGTTTTCCGAGTCTGCAGTAGGACGTCCTATAATGGCGTGGGAAAGGCTGTACTCGTAGGAAGCACTTGAATCTCACCAAGCAGTTGGCTGATGTGAGATTCTTGCCCCAAAAGGTTGTGGGAAAGCATCCAAAGTTTCTGGTGTTTATCTAAACCAGACCCAAATGCAGAGCCATTTTGATCCCCTGCGGATGATGATTTCACACCATCCAAGCCAGCGTGACTTTCACAGGATGTCTGAGGGTATCAATGGTTGATAGGCGGTCGGATGCTGTGGGGAAGTGTAGAGCTATTCTGCTGACTCACCTGGCAGTCAGAGCAGGTGGGTTTCATTAGAGTCAGGTTAGGCATATAAAAGGCTGAGAGCCTTGAGCTAAAAGAGGCCAAATGGAATGGGAATGGGGGGTACTGCAACACATTTGGAAGTAGAAAGGACTGGTGGGTGCTCAGCTTAACGTCTGTGAGGCAGCCTAGCCTTGAAGCTTTATTAAGTTAAGAATAAAGGGAAGCCCCCAGGAGGGGCTGAGTTTAGACCCTAACTCCTGTGTGCTCTCCCTTGCTTACAGATGGGTGGTGGGGATGTCCCCAGCCAACATCCTACAAACAGGCTGAGAGGAAAAGCAGGAGGAATCGAGGGAGGTCGGTTCCAAACAGTGATGAGCGAGGCTGCAAAAGTCTCATTGAGCCACACACGGCAGCAGGATTGTTTAGTGCCTTAACCAAAGCCCTCGCTCAGAGCACATCTGTCTCTGTCCAGAGGAGGGAGGCTTGGCACGGCTGGGAAGTTGGCCAGCTGCAGGTTCCACTCCTAGTTCGGCCAGTAGCCACGTGAGGCTGAGCTGCATTTCCTGTGTAATCTCAGAACCTGTTTTTCTGCAGCCGTGGCTGCGCCTTATTCTGTGAGATGCCGAGCACCTTCAGCTCCTACTGGTGTCCATGGGAGTGAAGGGCTCTCAGCACCCTGCCGTCCTAAGCCCTTCAGCTGCTCCAAATGGGGGGGGACCTGCAAAGAGCTTTCTGGCTGTGTTCTCTACACTGGGAGCCTCGCGGAGGAGGAAGGGCCTAGCGCAAACCTTGCTCTCTGCACTGCCCCAAAGGGGAGTGCAGAGGTTGGCTGGGTGCGAGGCTCCTTCCAATTCTAGACGAGAGGGACAGATCTTGTGTTGATGTTAAATCTCTTTCCTGAGAGGTGAAAAAGCTGAGCTGCAGCTTTCCCCAGGGGATCTAATCTCCAGCCTGTTCTTGGCCCTGGCACACAGGCAGCGCTCAGGGGGCTGCTCACTTGCTGCCATTGAAAACGTAAGCACAGAGAGCTGAGCTAAAGGAGGTGTTTCTCTCCTGCCCAGGGGCAAGGAATGATCTTAGCTGGGAAGCAGTTGTGGAGAGGTAGCATGCAGCATGTAGTGTCAGCTTGCGCTGCACGCCGTGCCTCACGAGGGCTCTCTCAAAACCTTTCCTCTGCTGGCTTGCACAGAGCTACGGCCGTGGCAGAGGGCCCAGCTGTGCCACCCTGGGGACACGTGCGGGGAGCCAGCTTGCTGGGAGGGAGGAAGCCCGACTAGCGAGAGGAATCGAGACAAGAGCTCTCCTTGCGCAGTATCTTGCAGACCTTTCCTCGCCTGTGTAGCCCTCACTTCCACAAGCCGTCCCAGTGCCTCCAGGAGCTTGTGCCGGGGGCTGCGGGACTGGGCCCTAGGCTTGCTGTGGGTGAACTAGTGCAATCAAGCACTGAGAAGCCGAGTGGTGGCGTCTGACCTCATGTCGCATCAGCCCTACCCCATCGTGGGGTGTGTTAAATAAGCCTCCTCTCTAGAGCCTGAGGAGGGGAAAACCTCACCACATCTCTGCCCGTCCATTATATTACTGATGCTCCTTAAACGCCTTCCCCTTAATCGTGGCAGTCCTGTTACTGAGGTCCAAACCCGGAGGGGTCCGGGGAGTGTTTCAGTCTGAGCCTGGGGAGGGACGGTGGCGCTGGTCAGAGGCATTGATTTCGCTCCAGGAATCTCGCTCCGTCTCTGGAGGTGACGATGCGGCTGACCCAGCTCTCTGACTGATTAGCTGCACGCTCGGCTGTTGCGCTGCATGGTCAGTAGCAGCTTTATATCCCAGTGAGACGGGTCTGCGAGGAACACTGTTACTCTGGGCCAGTACAGGGCCTAGCACCATGGGGCCCCATTCCTGATTGATCCCTAGGCACAATAAACAGGAGCATTGTTAATAATGAATAACCCGGTGCTGCTGGACCTGGGGATCTAGGAGGTGGCAACCGTTGGTCCCTGAGAGGGGGTGCTGGTGGTCTCATCTTTTGGATGAGATGCTAAACTGAGACCCCCCTACTTACGATAGTTTAGAGTTCTTCAGGCCAGATTTTTAAAGATATTTAAGCACTTAGCTCCTACAGATTTCCATGGGAGTTAGGCACCTAAAAAACTTTAAAATTGGGCCCTTAGCCCTCCCTTTTCCTGGAAAATGTGGCTTAAAATCTGGTTGATTGATTACGAGTGGATATTGTGTTGGCTGGACTCGGGTGACTTCTTCCCTAGGTCGTACACAGACAGTCCTACCTGGTCAGGCATGCTGTTGTGTTCCGGGATCACTCAGGACAGGTCCACTACTGAGATCTGTGGCTTTAACTTGTGCTTGTTTAATCATCTAGGGGACAGAGCTGCTCTGAGCATCTCTGCTATTAACTGCCATTGCCTATTTCCGTCAGGGTAAGAGCCATGAGCAGGTATTGCTAGCGCAGGGTCAGGCTATGACAGCATTAAGCAGAGCTAAAATAATGCCTCCTTGCCCGTGAAAGAGAACATTTGTCCTGCTAGGAATATAGACTATTTCACTGAATTACCCACCATTAGTCATTTCCTCCGCTCCTGGCCTCTTTAAATATATCCAGCATATATATGAAGTGCCCTAATAACATCCTGGAGTGTGGCTTTTTTTTTAACTTTTAAACCTTCGCTGCTGCCTTGGAGAATTTCTTGTCATTTTCAAAGCCTCGAGTCAGATTGAAATGGATGAGAGGTGAGCGCTGCATCATGGAATCTTGATTTAGATCTTGGACGGAGTGGGAGGTAAAGGCTCGGTATGTATCATGTCAAGCATCTCATGGCTTATTGTCCTGCCTTCTATTTTATTATCTGCCTCCGTGCACCAGGAAACGTCCTGTTATCACGAGGAAATCAGGCTCTGGCTAAGACATGGCTTTCAAAGGGCGCTCTGCCTCCAGCTTGCAGTGGGATAGTGAACTGCTTCTGGGTGCGGTGGTAATTGACGATGAATACAGCATGGCAGATGGGTTGTTTAGAAAGCTACCTGCGCACTATACCCCTCACTTTCTTCCCCCGCAACAGGGAAGCCCCGGCACAGATCTCGCTGCCAGCACTGCTGGTGGAATGAGTCGGCAGCAAGGGAAATGGAAAATTGGGGGCACGTAGGCCCCACTAGCCCTATTCCACCCTCCTGCATGTAGGAGTATGACAAGCTGAATCAGTAGCCAGACACGATAGACGCTGTCATACTGGGGCTGGAAACCTTCGGCTCTGAAACCGTGGGCTGCCAGCACTCAAGCTAAGGGAGCAACTTGTAGCAGAGCCTTGGGAAGTCTCCAGCTGCTGGATGGCCCCGTAGTTTCATACACCGGAGGATGTGTGACATTATCATTGGCGGCACGTGACTCCTGCCTTTGGGAAGGTGGGCCAGGGGTCCTGGTGCTCGGACTGTGGCCCCACAACCGCTCGGTCCCCTCCTGGAGGGCTCCCCGGCCTGTTGCTTGCACCTTTTGGGGGAGAGGGCAAAAAGGCATGAGTGGCAGGCAGGGGAGGGGGTGAAGAGGGACAAGTGGGGAGAAGGGGGTCTAGCGGGGAGGGGGAGGCAGAGCGGGAGCTTCCGGCAGTGGCTGTTTGTGGAGGCTTAGCTTCCCCCAGCCTTTTATACCTGCTGCCCATGGACATCATTAATCATGTTCATGACAGCAGTGCATAAAAAGGGGGGCTCCATTGTGCCAGGCTCTGTACAAACAGAGCAACAGAAGGCCTCCGCCCTGAAGGGCTGCCAATCTTCACCTCCCTTTTCCCGCAGGACGTGCCTCGGGCGGCGTACCTGTGAACAGAGCCCTGACCTGCCATGTGAAAGACGTTGCAGCTATGGCGGAAATCGTCTTGCTCTGCTAAGCCCGTTCCCCTTTTGGATTTATGGACCAAGCCTGGCTACATGCAAATCGGTGCCAGTTAATTTACAGGGTTGCAAACCCCTCTGGGGACCCTTGGACACTTTCATTTTGGTTTAAAGGTGGCTTATTTTGATGTTAGCTTGAACCTGTTCCTAACTGACCTCAGCCAAACCCAAAGTGTAGTAGGGTCAGCCACCACCCGAGCACCCCCTCTTCACTGGGGTCCCTCTCTATCGCTGCTTTTCTCTTCTTCAGGGCTCCTCAAACCAACCCCACACAATCCAAAGGAAACGAAAACATTTCCCTTCCTGAGTCCACTTTATTCAGTCCTCAAATGTATAGTGTCCTGCCAGGCCCCAACCCTTGTTCAATCTCTCTCTCTCTCTCCTTAGTTGGGAGAGGGGGTCCCAGCCCTCTTTCCCAGAGTTGGGGGTACGTGTCAGTCTCTGTAAGAGCAAATCTTGCCTCTTGCAGCTGCCACTGCTTCAAGCCAGCTAAAGCTTCTGCTCCTGAGGATCTCGCCCTCACTGTACCTACCTACTGCTCCTTACAGGGAATCAGCTATTCACCCAGGCACACAGCCTTTAGCAATCAGGGTTGGCTAGCCCCTGGCCCTCCAGCTATTAAGGGGCGAGCCACCCTATTACAGAAACAAAACCTGCTTTAAACTGAAATCAGTGTCCACCTGCCCTTTTGCGTTGGCTTAACTAAATGGGTTTCAAATCACCTGGAGTTAAGCCACTGCCGATCTGTGCATCAAGAAGTTGTGAGTTACTGAGTAGCGGATTCTGGTTTTAGTCCCACACAACACGGCGGTCGGTGTAATGCGTTCCAGTTCTGCTCTTACGTCCGTTTGCACCGGTGTAAATGGCAATGCAGGGTACAGTCGAGAGGTGAATTGGTCCCTAGATGGTTGTCAAACAGGTTTGCAGGTTTGACATTTTGGCTGAGATTTTCCAAGATGTGCAAACTCCCATTAATTCTGCTGGAAATTGTGCTTCCGATTCCTCCCCATTAAATGCTAGGCCCACAGCTAATTCCGCAGTTAATCCTGGATACAAAATTGCCCCCTTAAATTCCAGAGCCACTTACGCTGGCATCATCGAGGCACATCTTTCCTGGGTTGCCAAGAGACTGAGCATCTAAAAATTCTCTATGAACAACTCATGGATGGGGATTTCAGATAACAGTGGTATGGTCCAGTTTCCCACTGGTGTAACTCCATTGATTCCACTGGCATTCTGTCAGAATGAAACTAGAGCAACGTGTTAGCAAGTCTGGCCCGTAGAATTTAAATAAAAACTTTCCAGCCATTCCCCTTGGGACTTCCCCACATTCTTTGCATTGCACAGGAATGCAGGTGGCTCCAGAAGTTTATATGGATGAACGCATATGAGCAATTTCATCCTTTCCAGCTACAATAACTCATCTAATAGCCCTGATTATGTGTGGTTGCACACTGAAAGGGGCTCCTGACCACTTGTGGGTGGACAGTCAGGGAGAGAGTGGCCAGATGAGATAATCTATCTTGTCTTTTAAAAAGGAAAAAGATTTTTGGTATTAGCAAAAGGAGGGTGATTTGAGAAAATAGCAGAGTCCTATTAGAGATAAAGATCTGAATGACATTGTAATAGAATATATATATATAACAAAAAGATAAAGAGCCTGAAATAAAGGAAGAAGGGGGGAGGGAACCCAGAAGATAAAGATTATGGGACTTAAATTGCTGAAATTCTTCTAAAGAAATGCAGGTGACAGCGTGTTACTGAGCAGGACAATTTCCTTGCGGCTTTGCAGGACGTTATTGTGATTGAAGAAAGTCGCTATGAAAACCTAAGAGTGTGGCCAACATATCAGCTCAGGAGAGGAGACGAAAGAAATCAGAACTAGTCTGTCCTTTTGTGGTGCTGAGGGCTGGGGTGGACAAAACCCCAGCTTTTGTCCTTCTCCTCTTCCGTGTGTGTGTGTTCTTCAGGGACAGGAAATTGTTCTGCAGAAGATGCGTGAAATAGGCAAAACTGGAGGCTGAAACAGTTCAGCCTCAGCTGGGTTGAAAGTTTGCTGCCCTCTGTGTTCCGTAATGGAGCCACATGGTCTGTGGCCAATCACCACTGCTGTTTAACATCCAAAGCTTGGCTGAGACAGAGGCAAAGGCAATTATATCTGATTTTAAACCTTCTGGAGCATGGACCGAGTATTGTTCTCTGGTCTGGAGAAGGGCAGTCTGCTGGTTAAAGTATGAAGCCAGGAGACAGGAGTCTTTGGCTCCTGCCAGAGAAGCAGGTGGCTCTCTGCCTCAGTTTTGCTCTCTGTAAAATGGGATAATATTCGTTCGCCTGCTTTCCTGTGGGATTATAAGATTAGCTTTTTCTTTGTAAAGGCCTTGGAGATCCTCAGATGGGAGGTTTTAGAGAAGGAGAAAGTCTGGATATAGCAGAAGTGCTTTGAAAATGGGGGGTTATTCCCCTGGGAAATTTTGACTTTTCATTGGAGAAAAAACTCTGCTGGAAACTGTTTTTAATTTTTGTCGGAAATCTTTTTTTATGATACTTTCTGTGAAACTTTTATGTAGTCAGAAAGCCAGCTTTCAGATAGTCATGGAACGTATTTAAGTCCAGATTGGAAGCCTGGGCCCATATCCATTTAAAACCCCCGGACCCCTGGTCCTGGAGAGGAGTCTGAAAATGTTAAGCTGGGGGCTTCCCCGCCCCTGCCTGTTAAATCTGTGCCTGGCCCACGGGTTGCCAGCTGCCCCTCCACCCTACAGAACCTCCTGCAGGAACATTTGTCTGTGGAAAGAGGCCCTGGGGAGGGGACAGCGCTTAACCAAATGCCAATGCCATCTCTGCAGCAGGGCTGGCCACTGCTGCGCAACGGTGCTTCGTTCCGGGCGGTCTATAATCACACACCCTATAGTTGAAAACATTTATCTTTCTCATGGAAGTGAGCGTTGCGCAGTCCAGGCCATTTGCAATCAGCGAGAGGCCTATATTTTTTCTGCAAATGACTATCCTTAAAGAGTGATTACTTCATTTTAACTCGATTGCTTTCCTTGGTGGCGGGAGCCGAATGTGCTGATCACAGCAGGGACGATGGGAGAAGATGAGTTGGGGAGGGCGGGGGGAGGACACAGCAAAAGAGGGAGAGATGGGGATGCATTGCTCTGCTTTTAGGGCCTGATCCTGGGAGCTGTTCCTTGCCCTCCCCCATGGCTGACTGAAGGGAAAAGAATCCATAAGGTGGCATGGTGCAAATCTCACCTGGTGTGGCGAGCTCAGCCGCTGGGAACTACTTTTCCACTCTCCAAGCATTGTCTTGCACTTCCCAGAAACCCCACTGGTGGGTGAGGGGAAACAAGGGGCCCCCACTGCGTGTGTTCAGACCCCAAGGTGCGCTCTTTCTAGAATGCATCCATGGCAATTTCAACAGGAAATGGGGGCACTGGAACTAGGGGTGCGGCAGCACCCCCTGGCTTGAAGTGGTAATTGCAACCAAAAGCATGGCTTCCCTCCGAGACTGCATTTACAGTTTGGTTCAATGGCTTCCAGCAATCCCACTACAAATGTTGTTCCAGCACCCCGACAGCGGGTAGGTTTCTTCCTCCCTTCCAATCCTGCACAGCATTGCCATGCGCTGTTAAACAGCTACTGCGCTCCACCCCAGCAATGGCTGCCTCCCCCGGGGGTGAAATGACTGAGTTTACAGAACTTGTGCGTTGCTTTGGGCGGAAGGGAGGCGGAGAAGCCTAGTCACATCTTTAGTGGCTCTAACAAGGGTGGCTGGTGGAGCTGGGCAGGAGGAGGGGTGCTTGTGAAACCTCCCGTGTGTGTCTGCCAGCAGGCATGCGGATCCCATGCAGATCAAAAGAGAAAGTGGTGTTCAGGTAAACCCCACAAACCAAACTGGCTGCACTCCATTCGCCTTTAGCAAGCGCTTGGCTTGTTGCTAATGTGCTGGAGAGAAGAGTGATGGAGTTTGAATGCTAGAGGAGCTATCGTTCTCCAAGGCAAGGGCGCTGGGGGGGCTGCTCTTTGGGAATTGGCTGCTAAGGCATTTCCAAGATGGTAGCAGGAGCTAGGATTGCTTTTGGGGCCACTCCAGCCCCAAACAGCCAGAGTTAGGGGTAACCGTCTGAGCTGAAACCTTCCACTGAGCTTGGGTGAAATAAATGTTCGAACTGAACCTGCCCCTATTTCTCTGGGTCTGCCAGGGGTTAGAAACCTGATGTCCCCCATCTAGCAGGCCCAAGTAGCTTAGCCTCCCCTTCTGAAGTCATCCCACCCAGGATTTCCTCCTGGCTGGCCTGGAGCCCAAGAGAACCGGTCCCTCAGTCCTGATGCACCTCGTATGCATCACAGGACGTCCCTTTCATACACAAAGGTGCCAGCAGAAGGCTTGTAGCTGGTCACCCAAGCCTCTGCCTCTAGCAGCAGAGATGGATGGATGCTTCATCACTCTCGCTGGCCCACAGCATGGCACCCATTGCCTTGGATTGCTGCAGGCCTTCTTGAGAGAGAACTAACTTCCCCCATCCCATTAGGCGATTCCTCAGTTTCCCTGTGCAGGGCTCAGTGACCCCAGCTCCTTACCGCCCCCTCCAGCATCCACAAGTCTATCGTAAGGGGGGCATTGAGGTGGGAGGCCCTGGCGATTGTAGCTGAGAGATCTTCTCCCAGATTAGCTTTCAGGGGAGGGAAAATGGCAGTCCCCCGCGTGGGCTGGGTTGTGAGGAGCACTGTGGGACACAAGGGGCAGGTTGTGGGGAAGAAGAAACATTTAAAAAAAGGTTATAAAAAGGGGAATAAGGACAGCACGGGGAATTACAGACCAGTCAGCTGAACTTCAGGACCCAGAAAGATAATAGAGCAAATAATTAAGCAATCAATTTGCAAATGCCTAGAAGATAATAAAGTGATAAATAACCGTCAGCATGGATTTGTCAAGGACAAATTGTGTCAAACCAACCACGTAGCTTTCTTTGGCAGGGTATCAAGCCTTGTAGATTGGGCGGGGGGAGTAGTAGATGTGGTATATCTTGACTTTAGTAAGGCTTTTGATACTGTCTCACGTGACCTTCTCATAAACAAACTAGGGCAATACAACCTAGATGGAGCTACTAGAATGTGGGTGCATAAGTGGTTGGAAAACTGTTCCCAGAGTGTAATTACCAGTGGTTCACTGTCAAGCTGGAAGGGCATATGAGTGGGGTCCCCCTGGTTCTCTTCAATATCTTCATCAATGATTTAGATAATGAAATTCAATATGGACAAATGCAAAGCGCTCCACTTGGGAAGGAACAATCAGTTGCACACATACAAAATGGGAAATGACTGCTTAGGGGATCTGGGCGTCAGAGTGGATCACAAGTTAAATATGAGTCAACAGTGTCACGCTGCTGCAAAAAAAGCAAACCTCATTCTGGACTGTATTAGCAGGAGTATTGTAAGCAAGACACCAGAAATAATTCTTCCGCTCTACTCTGCAGTGATTTGGCCTCCATGTGAGTATTGTGTCCAGTTCTGGACGCTACATTTCAGGAAAGATGTGGACAAACTGGAGAAAGTCCAGAGACGAGCGACAAAAATAAGAAAGGTCTAGAAACCATGAGCTATGAGGGAAGACTGAAAAGATTGGGTTTGTTTGGCTGGAGAAGAGAAGATGAAGGGGACATAACAGTTTTCAAGTACCTAAAAGTTTATTACAAGGAGGAGGGAAGTAAATTGTTCTTGTTAACCTCTGAGGTTAGGACAAGAAGCAATGGGCTTAAATTGAAACAAGGGCGGTTTAGGTTGGACTTTAGGAAAAACTTCCTGTCAGGGTCGTTAAGCACTGGAATAAATTGCCTAGGCAGGTTGTGGAATCTCTGTCTTTGGAGATTGTTAATAGCAGGTTAGATAAACACCCATCAGGGAGGGTCTAGATAGTGCTTGGTCCTGCCATGAGTTCAGGGGACTGGGGTAGGGGGCTCCATCCAGGAGGTGGATCCACGGATCTTGCAAGGCCCTTTCCAGTGCTGTGGTTCTGATTCTAAGTCTGGCGGACGCATTCCTGAGAGCTCATCAGTTGCCCTCTTTTCTCAGCATGTCTGCAGCGCACCAATAGCCTCACAGCTGATGTGGGCGGAGACGGAGCTCCTGGCACTGACATGGCACAGCATGGGCCAATGCAGGAGGCCCCCTTGGTGCCAGGAGACACGTGGGCTCCCTGCAGCACAGTCAGGGGGTGTTAGGCAGAGCGGTGCCAGGAAAGGGCAATGGGCGATGCAGGCAGAGATAAAACTACACCTAGTGAGTGCCGTAGGCTGCAGGGAACCCCACTGTCCCCCTCCCAGATCACCCTGGATGTGATCAGATCGATGGCGGTTTGTTCTGACTTGGGCCAACCGGCTGCCACTTCCCAGCCGCCTTCGTTACAATTCAGGTTAATTAACATGTTCATCTCGACAGGCCCACCGAGGGAAAGAATGCAATTAAAAAATCCAGCACTTCATTAAACTGCATCCCAGCAGGAATTGCAGGGAGAAAGATTCCACGTGCTGCGGCCACGTTTATTAGGAACGGGACGGAGCAGCGCGGCGAGCCCCTCCCCACCAAACTAAATGCAGCAGCTACAAAGGGACAGCAAAATTAACCCAGGGGGTGCACTCCGGGCAATTAAACACCCGCAGCTGGCCTGTGCCAGCTGGCTCGGGCGAAGGGTCCTGGTCCCTGTGGGTCTGGGTCAGCTGGCACGGGCCAGCCACAGGTTTTTAACTGCAGTGTAGACGTACCCTGAGAGGCCACCAGCTCTGCCCCCTGAGCCGGCCGGGGGCCACACTCTTTCCCAGCTGCCTCGCAGCTGTTTTGCAGGGGGTCAAGGGACAGGTCCAAGGTCACACAGAACCCAGCAGTCCTGCCTCACATTCCTGCCAGGGCTGGGTCTCATTGCTGTGCTCGGTCTGAGACGCTTTGGGCCTGGTTTTCAAGTGGGTCCAGCACTTGGACTCAGGAGCACACGGCCCCTCTGAAAATCAGCACTGAGGCATCCAAAGCTGGGTGCTCAGGACAGCAGCCCCGCCAAATCAGGGGCCAAATGTTAGTATCAAACTCTCTCTGCCTCAGTTTCCTCATCTGCAAGATAGGGCTGATCCCAGCTTCACAGGGGTTCTAGGAGGTTCAGTTAAGGTCTGTGAAGATGGCAATAATTCCTAGGCACACATTTCAGGGGACCATTCAAGGTGAAGTGGCCTGTTAACACCTCTCTAGTCAGAGGGGGGAAGGAGAAAAGAAAACGCTTAGGGGCTTGGTTAGTGGGGCACAGATTGTGGTAAGGAGTCATAGATCTAGTGTCTCTGTTCAGTCCGTGATTTTTAGTGTCTAGCAAGTTATGACTTTAAGCTCCCAGGCAGCAACAGCTTTTGAAAGTGTTGTGCAGGTTTCCTTTGAGGATGAGGCCTGATAGGTCAGATATGGAGCTATCGCTTTGTGAGACTTGCTCACCCACAGGTGAGAGGGACTTTTTGTCTTTTATCATTTGTCTGTGTGAGTTCGTTCGAGAGTGCAGAATTGTTGTTGGGGCATTTAGTGCACAGGATGAGGTACCCCACATGTTGTGATAGGCACGTATAGGACCCAGGGATCTGGAAAGGTATGTTGTGGGGGATATGGATCACAAGTGGGTCCTGATCTGCAGGGAGCTTGCTTCTGATGATGAGCTTGGCAAGGTTGGGGGGTTGTTAGAAGGCCAGAAGTGGGGGTTCAGGAAAGATTTATTTCAGAATGGGCTCTCCAGAGACTGTGGGTTGTGACTGATTGATGATACCCTGCATGGGTTCCAGAGTGGGGTGGTAAGTGACGACTAGGGGTGTGTGGTCGGGGAGGGTTTTTTTTCTGTCTTGAAGCAGGTTCTCATAGGATATTTGGGTGGCCTGTTTCATGATGCGATCTACTTCTGTGGTGGAGTGTCCTTGTTTGGTGAAGGCAGTTTTAGGTGTATTAAGATGTGTATCCTGGACTTTCACCCTACAGCATATTCTATGGTATCTGAGTGCTTGGCTGTAGAGCACAGATTGCTTGGTGTGTTTGGGGTGGTTATTGGCTCTGTGAAGGTAGGTGTGGTGATCCATGGGTTTCTGGTGTATAATTGTATGTAGGGTTTCATTGCTGAAGTTGACTGTGGTGCCCCAGAAGTTGATGCTAGTGTAGGAGTGTTCCAGAGAGGGTTTCATGGACAGGAGGTGGTTGTTGAAGCTCTAGCAGAAATTGAGGGGGGAGTTTAGGTCGTCTGCCCAGAAAATGAAAATATCATCGATGTATCGTGGGTTTGGTGGCAGTTTTGTCCAAAAAACACTTCTTCATGGCAGCTGATGAAGAGACTGGCATGCTGGGAGCCAGTCTAATACATGCAACTGTTCCTGCAGTTTGCGCAAAGTGTTTGTTGTCGCATGTAAAATTGGGATGGGGGAGGATGAAATGGATGAGTTTGGTGCCATGTTTGGGGTGGACCTCTGAGGGCTGTCCGTTGTCTTGTAGATATTTGAGGCAGGCAGCGATGTGAGAGAGGCTGGTGAGGAAGGAGGTAACCTCCAGGGCGGCAAGGATGGGGCTCTGTGAGAGGCTGTTAATATTGCCGAGTGTCTGGAGGAAGTCAATTGGTCCTTGGAGGGAGCTGCCTTTTTGTGTAGTGAGGGGTTGGAGGATGGTTTCTGAGTCCCGATATTCCTCGGTAAGAGTGCCATGGCCAGCTGTGATAGATCTGCCTGGATTCCCTTGTTTGTGTCTCTTGGAAAGCATGCAAAGGTCCCTGGGGTAGGTTCAGAGAGAATGAGGTTGTAGAATTTCTCTTGGAGCTGTTTGGGGGCGGATTTAATGGGCGAATAGTGATGTGGGGTCTCCTTTGAGTTTTTTATAGTAAGTGGTGTCGGAGAATTGTCAGCTGGCCTCATCAACCATAGTGATCCCAGTTGTGAACTGCGATGGTCCCCCCCTTCGTCTGCTGTTTTCTGGATAATTCTAAGTACATTTCACAATTCTAAGTACAACTTTCTAATTAGAGCCCTCTGCTCATTTTTATAGCTATAATAATATAATATCGCTCTTTCTTTTCTCAGTTACAGGAGGCAATGGTAGTCCATCTTCCAAATTGTTTCCCATTTGTATCTATTATTCATGCAGCATTTTATATATATATATATAATGCTGCATGAATAATAGATATATAATAGATATAGATATAGATATAAATAAATAAATATGATATATATATATTTAAATCACATTCACTAAAATTACATTAGAAACAGCCACTCGGGCTGCTGAAGGCATTGAGATTGGGACAAGTGACCTGGCCTCAGCCACCTTGTGCCACTAAATTGTCCTGTGCTTCAAAGGAACCAGCTCAAAAGTGGATGCTGGCTTTTTGGAGTGTGAGCAGCTGGAAGTGTCATGGGGCAAATCTAGCGGATTTGTTTTCCCTTTATATATCGGAACAAGGGGAGGACGCGACACCCCATGGTGCACGTAAGGCAGACCAAAACTAGTGGGAATTCCAGCTGATTTTAACAAGGGGGCTTTATTGCGTCTTCTGAGGCTGCTGGTCTGTCAGCAGAAACCAGCAAAAACCAGTGGCTGGTTCTAATGGAATGCACTGGAATTTCCCAGTGGGAAGAGCCACATGCAGCTGGCAGCACCCTAAAAAGCATCCTTCAGGTTCCATCCCCCCGTCTCCAAAGGGGGAAAAACAACGTTAATAAGCTGCAGCTTTTTAGTGCTGGTGAATTTGACTAGCATTGGGCAAATCAGTCAGCGAAGGGTGAGGGCTCTGGGCATGTCTCTGAGAACGTGTGGAGAGATTAGGCGGCTGGTATATTGCTAAGGAGCCTCTCGGGCACACGCCCTGCCAGAATCGTCTGGCCATCATAGCTGTAAGGTTGCCTGGATAAGCACAAAAGGCCAGCTCCGTTCTCAGTTCCATAGGTTCTGCTCCTGTGGTAGTCACCAATGGCATCTTCATAGCTAAGAAGAAAATTGGAGCCTACAGCACCGCTGGAATGTAGCCAGTTCTGGGGTGGAACAGGACTGCCGTGTAGCAGTGCTCAACAACCATTTAGGACAGGAAGAGAAACCAAATACTGCGTCCAGCTGAAATGAATGGGTTGCATGTGCTATGTCACCCTTAGCAAATAAGGGCCTGTGTGTTCTCTTCCCTAGAATCAGCAGAGGAGAAGCGACAGCTGCTGGAAGGGCAGAACTGGGGGTGGCGTCCCCCTGACGTGCCCCCCCTTCTCCAAGGTGCTGGGGCTTTGTGTCTGGGAGACGTCTGCCTTCCACAGCACTGTCTCCCTCCAGGCTCACAGGGACTGCCCCAGGAATCTGGGGGAAGATGTGGGTTTCAACCCCTGGTGAAAGGGGAGCAGGCTGACAGGCTCCCTTCCGAGCTTTTCCCCTCCATGGGGACGGCTTTGTCCAAACTGTGTCTTAGCACGTTCCCTGGGGCAGTTGGCCTGCCTCAGAGCAGCTCTGCCTCTGCGTGTGCTGCAGCAAGTGGTAGTTTATCAGGGGAATGACAGCCCAGCTTGGCTGCACGGAGGGCTTGATGAGATGGACGGCGACTCTCTGTATCGCCTGTGGATTTTCTCCACGGAGAAGCCAATATCCCGGCCAGCTCATTGAACATCAGGAATTTAGTGCTGGAATGGCAACCCCGGAGACCAGAGCCCTCTGCTGCTGCACAGTGCAGGGCCAGCGGTCACCTCGAGAGGACGTTCGCTCCTCGGGACCCATCGTGTGCTTGGTCTCTCTGCTGACACTGCCAGCGCAGCGGCGGGGAGGGTGGCTGCGATGGTGGATTCTGTGATGTGGATGAGATATCTAGGTTGCAATCCAGCAAACTCCTTTCCTCTGGGCTATGTAGAGGTTGCTACTGCCTTAAAATGGGTTCAAACTGGCGACCTGGATGTAAAGGGAGACCAAATAGTCTAGGGCACGGGAGTGGGACGCAGGAGAGATGGGTTCTGTTCTTGGACCTAGCAGAGGCTCTCGCTTTCTCTGCTTCACTTTCCGCTCTCCCTTGCGTATTTCGAGCGACGCTTTCCAGGGCCAGGGGTTTCTCGCACTGTGTGTCCAGACCGCACCGAGCACAGTGGAGCTCCGATCTCAGCCGGGCCACATAGGAGCTTGGAAAAACCTGGTCCCTTGTCTCTCGGTTGAGGTGCCCGTTGTGCCCCAATAGCGCAGGAGGGAGGAGCTGGGCCAATTCGGGGGTGACACTAACCAGAAGGCCAAGTTCAACTTGGCTCCGGGCCAGGGAGGGTGGCCAGCGAGACACCTGAGCAGAGTCCAGGAGGAAACGTTTCTTCTGCTGGGGTCTGGCAAACCCACCCACTCAGACCTGCCTCCTCCAGGGCCTCTGAGGCAGGGCTAATGAAAAGGTCTGGCTGCAGAGCCCACTGTATGCTGCTTACGTATCAGCCATAGGGGTGCCGTTGAGCAGCCAGACACTACCTGGGCCCCTTTCCCTCCCTCACTGCAGAGTACCAGCAATTCCCACTCTCATCTGGCCAGGGGACTCATGCTTTCTGTCCCCCCTTTCCCAGAGTGGGGAGCGGGCTCTCTGTGGTGTTTCCAGTCCCTGCTGGAGCACGGAGCGCTACGGGACCAGCGATCCGGTGTAGTTTATGGAGAGTCACTTCTCTCCCTACCTCCATTTCTCCCTTTCTAAAATGCGGATAATAATATTCCCTGCACACGGCACTGAGGTCAAATAAGGAACTAGTCCCCTGCGAGGTATCAGTACCCTTCTTTTACGGACAGGGAAACTGAGGCACAGGAAGGGGACGCCTCTTATCCAAGGCCACCCAGCAAATCACGCCTGTAGCCCATCACTCAGTCCTTGCCCCTCTCTTTACCCATTCCGCCAGCCAGCACGTGTGCGTTACAACCCTTCCTTCCCATCCCCGGTGCCAGCTGCTGGCTGCTTCCCCCCTGTGCTGGCAGAAAGCTCACTCCCTGCCCGAGATGCCTCAGAAGGTAAATCGCAGCCCCCGTGTCAATTGGAGTGATTTTTCCTAATGTAGCACCAAGGAAGCCAGTCCCTCCCCCCTCGTTCTTCGTGCTCGAATTGTTTGGTGCCATTTCTTGCTGCCTCGGGCACGGTCCCAAGCTCGTGCTCCGGGGGAAAAGAGGCAGGCTCCAAAGCCTCCTGGGTGTTCATCTAGCGCCGGCCGAGCACCTTGAAGCCATGGGGCCTGGGCAAAGAAAGCAGGATGCTTCTAGAAACTTCCCCTCTGCTGCCTTGGATGCTTTGGCACTGGCAGAACCTAATGGTTCTCCTGCTCCTGCTGCTGGAGGGGTAGCTTCAGGGAGACGATCCCCCCGGAGGGGTCCCCAGCTGTGAGAGTGATCCGGCCAGCCCGGGAGAGCAGGTGTTTCTAGCAGCGAGGACACACTGTGGCTTTGGAAGTGGGGGACACGGGGATGGTTGGGGCCCCTGGCCCTCTCCTGAGGAAAGGGCTGGTTCAGATGGTCTCCTGTGCTTCCACTCTGCCGCTGAGCCCCAGCCCAGGGCGGGACACGGCTCCCTGCAGCACAACGCCAGCCCCACCCCGAGACCGTGGAGCGCGGGTTCCTGGCTGGGGCTGGCGGTGGCCAGAGCTCTGGTGGGAGGCTCTTGGGAGCCCCGCTGGCTTTTCCGCCACAGGGTTGGGGACTCAGGGACCACCTCAAAATCTCCCTCAGCGAGGGGCAGCATCTCCCAGCCCAGCACCCCCCTTCCTGTGGGAAACCTGGAGGGCTCATCCCAGGGCTTTGGGGCAGTGATTGCAGCAAGGCACCACACGCACGGCCCACAGTCTCTCTCTCACACACACACGTCCTGCAGTTACACACACACGCACACACGTCCTGCAGTCGCACACACGCCTGCACACACACACACACACACGCACGTCCTGCAGTTACACACACAAACACGCTGGCCTTTCCCCCCCGCATCCCGCAGTCTCACACGCCTGCCCACACAAACACACGCATCCTTCGGTCTCACAGACGGACGCACCCCTACACCCTCCCACATCCCGCAGTCTTTCACGCACACGCGCACCCCCCCTCCGCAGTCACACACACACCAGGCAGACATCCACTACCCCTCTTCCCCCCCACAGACAGAGAGACAAGCCCACCTCACACACACAGATGTCCCCCCGACATACACCCCCAAACACCTGCCCCCCAGAAGCAATTCCCACACACCTCTCCTCCATCACAGCGCCACTCACCGTGCCTGCAGACGGGCCCCTCCTGCGTCCTGTTCTTTAAAGCCAACATACCTTGCCCATGCCCGGCCCAGGGGTTGGGAGGGATGATTGCAGTGTCCTCAGGTGTATCACAGAGGGCATGTGGCTAGGATGCACCTTGCCTGGACGCAGCTGGTACTCGCCAGTTGGAGACAAGCTGCCGTGCTCAAGGGCCCCAGGGCTGAGCCAGTCTGGCAACTCCTGTGTTCTTAGATGCATGTCAGGGTTTGGTTCCAGACACCTGGCACTGGTTCCTGTCTGACTGTGCGCCTCCTTTTGGCTGTTCTTGGCACAGAAAGGGTAGCGTGCTCCCACCCTCCCAGCCAGGGAAGAGTGGGGGGAGCTTCTTGCCGGACCCTGGCAGGAGGGTTGGAGGATGTGAAAGTAGGTGGCACGGATGTGCTCCCCCTGCCTGACGACGGCAGCGAGTGAGCAGCGGGAGGACGCCACGTTCCTCGCTCCCAGCAGGAATGTTCCTCCTTAGCTGGTGTGAACAGATTGAGCGTGCTAGAAATAAAACCCATTTCCTACTGAGCTCTGAAGTGAAGCATTGAATCACTGGCTCATCAAGAGAGATGGGGAAAGGGAGGAGATGGTTTTCTTTTCTTCCCACAATAGCCACGAACCAGTTAGATGCTTCCGTCGCTCTCCGCGGCAAGGCGGCTTTACCGAGCGTTTGTTGTCGCAGCCCCAATGTATAATTTGCCTTTAAAAGAGTCTGATGGGGGGACCAACGAGTTAAAATGCTGTGATGAGCACGTATGTGTGCCGCTGCCCTCTACTAGATGGGCTCACAACTGCTCTACTGTGCATCAGAGACCATGTACTGCTGGCGGGGATTCTCCTCTGCCTTTGCCTCTGCCAGGAGAGTGCAGTCTTGGAGGAGGAAGATGTGATTTGTTATTTAGAGGCCTCAGCTGAGCTCAGGGCCCTGTTGTGCTAGGTGCTGTACATACATAGAGTAAGAAAGAGCCTGCCACAAAGGGATTACAATCCAAACAGACAAGACAGACAACTAGTTATGATTCCTACTAGATGGGGATTTGAGGCACAAAGAAACTAAGGGCCAGATCCACAAAGCTATGCAGGAGCCTAATTGCCATTGATTTCAATGAAAGTTATTTGTGCATCTGGACCCCAGGCCTGGGTCTACACTAAAAATCAGGCTGATCCAGCGACGTCGCTCGGGGGTGTGAAAAATCCACACCTTTGAGTGGCATAGTGAAATTGACCTAGCCCCGGCATAGCTTGACAGAAGATTTCTTCCTTCCACCTCACTTCCACCTCTTGGGGAAGTGGATTATCTGTATGGATGGGAGAACCCCTCCCATCAGCGTGCTAGTATCTACACTGAAGCGCTACAGCCGCAGGGAATTGAACCTGAATGCCAGGGCACCTTTGGACCACAAGCCGAGCCTTCCTCTGTGGACGCGGCTCTGCTGCCTGGCGTGAAGTTCTGCGTTGTCCCGCTGTGCAGCGTAGAGACTAATGCTAAATCCTGCAGGTTCGTGGATGTGTTACAATAACAATACTTCGCACGTCCTGAGGGATTTCCAGCTGGAGCTCTCAGAGCATGTTACATGCTACCACTGGGGTGGAGGTGAGTATCACACGGGTAAAGGGAAGCACCCTGAGGTTAACTGTTTATTCACAAAAATGTCAGGGGCCGAACCGAGGAGTCCTGACTGTCTTCCCTGCTATCCTACTGTGCCCACTGTCAAGAAGGAAGCAGAATTAATGACCACATTAGGGCTCATCAACCTCTATTGCAGCGACAGCACCTAAAACAGCTGACACTGTTGGGAGCGTACATCCGGCCATGCTTTGAAGGCCTCAGCTGTAATTCTGCTGTCAGCTAGAGCTGAGGGGCGTTTGTATTGCATACAGCTACACCACCTCCAGCTGGGATCTCACTGGATTTGACAAGCCAGGAAGGGCCAGCGTATGGCATCTGTCTGCTGAGGGGCCTCAAAGGCAAAGCCAGGTGCTGTAGGAGGAGTAAGTAGCGCTCTTCCCCGAGTCTATTAAGCCAGTGCGCCAGTATCAGCTGGAATGAGAAGTACATTTGAAGCCCTGGTCATTTGTGCCTGTTACCCGTCACTAAAAAAAAAAAAATCAAGAGGATCTAGGTAATGCCATTCGCTCACCAGGAGTGGACCCTGCATTTCCAGGCAGTTTATAATCCCTGCTCATTGCATTCATTGTTCCCGTGTGCATCTTCTGTCTAAATATTGTATCTACTTGTCTCTGGTCTGAAACGTAGATGGTAAAAAATTGGGGCAGGGAACTGTCTAATGTGCGTCTAGAGCACCTCGCACAGTAGGGGCCTCTGGGTGCTACTGTAATACAAAGAATTAATAATTGTGTGTGTGTGTGAGAGAGAGAGAGAGGGGGGAAATATGCATAGGTGTTACTGTGTTGCTGTATATGTTAGTGTGGGTATATAACATGCACGTTTTCTGAAAGCTTGGGGAGTTCAGAGAAGAATCCCTGTTTTGGGGGGCTATCCAGACTGCACCTCCAGCCCTTTGTGAGATTTCCACAAAGGCAGGACATGAAGCTGGAGGGGTCTTTCCGCTGCTTGGTGATGTCCCTTTAGAATTAGATTGTCCTTCAGCAATAAGCAGGAGCTAGAAACAATGGTGACCAGGGCGACTGAACAGTGGAGTGGGTGTCTTGCAGCAAGATGTTGTCTGGTAGCCAGGATAGGGGGCTAGGAGTCAGGACTCCTGGGTTCTATCCAGTTCTGGGCCATGTTGTCTAGTGGTTAGAGCAGGGAGCGGGGAGTCAGGATACCTGGGTTCGATACCTGACTTGTCACAAGACCAGGAGCAAGTCCTGTCACGTCTCAGCTATGCAGATCAGTAACAAGCAATGTTGTTACCCCCCAAAACTTGCGACTGAGGTTCAGATGAGAGTTTATGATGAGCTTAGGGCTGGTAGCTAACACGGAGGGGCAGGGGAGGAGGAGCCGAGAGAGGCCAGGGGCTACTTCACTGAGATCCGCTGCTTGCTTTGGTAATAGATCTGAGAGCTCCAGATGGCCAGGGCCGCATAGAGAAGGAGGCAGAAGAGGTGGCTGGTTGTGTAGCTTGGATGGAAGAGAGGGGGGATTAAAGCGAGCCCAGAGCAGAGAGGCAGGTGGGGAGCTACGCAGCACAGTCTTCACTTTCCCACCTGTAACACAGGGTACTAATACATCCCTACCCCCTGAGGGCCATGCTGCAGAAGGGCAGAGAGTCACCATTCTGTGAGATGCAGCCAGGCCACTGCCTCTCCTTAATGCCGACATAAGCTCCATTTGAATTGCAATTAAAGAGAGGGAGGGAAAATGGAATTAAAAGCACTCATGTGCTGTGTGATGATAACCCACCTGCGCAGCGGCTTATTGGGCTCTTTTTTGATGCATGTAGAAGAACGGCCAGCAGAACAAAAAAATAAAATCCCTTCTGTTCTTAAAGGAATAGCTCAAGACAGGAGCAAAATTTTTGAAGCCTGGAACATCCTGCAGGTTTTGTTGAGCCTACCTAGAAACTCTGGATCACATCTCTGTTAATAGTGCTGGCGCCCAGAAAGCCTTGGGGGAGGAAAGGCATAGAAATATATAGAAAGTATCTGAAAATACTGTACATGGCAAGAACTAAAGAATCCAATCTGGCTCCAGGAAGATCAACTGCCTTATTTTTTCCCCCTCTTCCAGCTATCTGATTTATTTCCCCTTAATATCCTAACAAAAATCTAAGAAAGATTGAAGGGAGGGAGCCAGGAGGCCCCCAAAAACACGGGATTAGAGGCATCGTCAACATTTTTCCTTCTGTAAACTGGGGCTGAAAACTACCTATAGTTGAGCAAGTCAATATCCAAGAGAGAGATGGGCCTTATTCTCCACTCACCAACCCCTGGTGTAAATCAGGAAGCAGTCCCCTGAAGCCAGCAGGGTTACACGAGGGTAAAATTAGTAGAAAGGATTTTTTGTGGATACAAGTCAGAGTGAGTGGTGCTAGTGCAAAGCCTAGTTAACATTAGTGCAGTGTGGGTGTAACTTACAGCAAAGCTAAAATCCTGAGTGCCCACAAGACCCCTAGTCTCCAGGACTGCAGTTGCAGACCAGGCCCCTTTGTGCTAGGCGCTGCACAGACACAGAACCAAAGGCTGGTCCCTGAACCGTAGTATTTACAGTTTAAGTATAAGAGGAGACAGCAGATGGATGCAGACAGGCTGATGGGCGCACAAGGAAACCAGGAGATAACATTGGTCACCATGCCACGCGGCACATAACCATCATCAATTATTTTTGTAGGGCCCATGGCAGAGGAGGGATTTAAAGGTGGTGAATGAGGTAGCTCTGCAAATGCTTACAAGGGTCATCTCCTAAGCGTGAGGGGAGACAACATAAAGGAGCTTTGTAGAAGGGGCACTGTCACCTCCTGAGGACACCCTTGTGACTGAGCGTGGCTTTGCTGTACCCTGCCTCGGTTTCCCCCCCTCCACCAGTAACAATGAGGTCACTAGAACAGCCCCGTCCAGGAGAAGCCAAACACGCTGCAGTCTCCCTTTACTGACGCCTCCTGTACAGTGGGGTAAGTGGGTTTACCTCAGAGCCCAGGGAAAACTCCGCAGTCCCCAAACAAAACTCTCTGGAGTCCGGCAGCCGCTTTTCCTGTAAGGCTTCAGGCTTCGCTCCTGCCTGGAGAACCCTGGCCTGGTTCCCCCTCCAGAGCTCCCTTTCTCCTCTTTCCCAACCGCCTTCCAGCCACTTCACCAGGTAACGATGCCCGGGGGGAGCTGGGCTGGTGGATGTCTTTTAGTGGAGCCTGGCAGTGGCTGTCTGGCCTCTGATTTCCAGCTCTGTGCCAGGCTTGTGTGAAAACCGGACGAGGGGGCGACAGAGGCTGGTGTCCCGGCCCGATCGCGGGTACGTGCCGACAGCTCTGGGGCGCACGAGAGAGGAGAGGCAGGGTGAGGAGGCTCCTTTTATGCCCGAGGGACCCTGCTGATGTCAGGGCAGTTGCTCCTGATTTACAAGTGCCTGGAGAACGAGGCTCAGCCTGGTGCTGAAATGAAGTGGAGTTGATGAGAGCGTGGGCTGCGTAAGGCTTACAGGATCGGGCCCATCGTGGTGCTTGGGGGCTGCCTGGCCACACTGGGAATGCGAGGAAGGATGGGGTTCCCCTGAGGGATTACGCCTGCCCCAGGGGGCAGGGCAAGTGCCGCCTACTCCCCTCTGCCCACCCGGCTGGCTTCATGGACAGGGTGATGGCTGCGATCCCTCTCTGCAGATGCATAGAGGACGCCGTGCATTCAATGTGCCGACCTCATGGATCCAGCCCTCGTGTGGGGAGCCCAGAAGTGGGGGTGGGGGGTGATGGAACAGGGATGTGAAGACTCCTTGCTCATCTCCCCCACCCTCCACCCCCCGGCTGCGTTACCCCACGTAATCGCGCTGCCTCTTGCTTTCAGATGAGGGCCTCACCAGGATTTGAAAAGGTGCCTTACAGTGATAGATGCAAGGAGCTCCCCTATTTAGCTAAACAAAGAGGAAGTCCAGGGGTGGCTTGGTCACAGTCTCTAGGTTCCGACACGGGGAGCAAACATTCAATAACGGACTCTCCGATCCAGCAGAGACAGGTCTCACCCAATCCAAGGGCTGGAGGTTGAAGCTAGGCAAATTCAGAAGTGAAATAAGGTGTACCTTTTTAACAGGGAGGGTAATTAACCAGTGGAACAACTCGCCAAGGGTCACGGTGGATTCTCCGTCAGAGACAATTTTTAAATCAAGACAGGTTGTTTTTCTAAAAGCTCTGCTCTCGGGAATATTGTGGGGAATTCTCTGGGCTGTGTTACGCAGGTCAGGCTAGATCAGAGGTCCCCAAACTGAGGGGTGTGCCCCCTTGCAAGGAGGAATGTTGGGGGGGGGGTGGCAGGGCCTGGACCAGCCCCCACAGGGGTAGGAGGGCCAGGAGGGGGCTGCATCCAGCTCTGCTCTGCCCCAAGCTCTGCTCTGGTCTCCCCTCCCTAGCTGCAGCCCCCGCCCCCAGCACCTAGCCTGGCCTTGGCTCGTGGTCCCGCAGCTGCGGCTTTGGCACCCATTCTCAGCTCCCAGCCATGGTCTTGGCCCCCAGTGTCTGGCCCTGGCTGCTCGGCTCCCATCCCCCCCCACCATAGCCCCTGGCCCAGTTGTGGCCCTGGCTCCTGGCCTCAACCTTGGCCCCCAACCGTGGCGCCCCTCCTCAGTCCCTAGCCCGGCCACGGGGCACATCCCCGGCCTCTGGCACCCAGCCTGGCCACCATCTCAATGTCGGTCCTCAGCACCTTGCCATGGGTTCCCGGGTCCCCCACTCTCTGCCTCGGACCTTGCCCTGACCACAGCCCCTGCTCCCAGCCTCATCTGGGGGCGGGGGCAGGAGGGGCGCAGACTGGGGTAAGGGGGGGGGCGCTATATACAAAGTTTGGGGACCACTGGGCTAGATGATCACAATGGTGCCTTCTGGCCATGGAATCGATGAACCTACAGCCCCAGCACTGACGGGTTCCTGGTGTTTGACTCAGGCTCCTTGGTACCACACTAATACAAACCGTAAATAACAATAATAATTAATGTACAGCACCTAGCGCAGTGGGGCCCAGATCTAGGGGCTCCTGCAGTGCAGTTAGGCTGGGATTTTGCTAGCCACTCGGGGGTTGGTCTCCTTTGGAAATTCCAGCCCTAACAATAAGTGGATTGGGGAGAATGCAGTTGACATCAGAAACGGGGCTCATCAGCTGTGGTTACTTAATTTGCTCCTTCTGCCCATGGTTTCGTTCCTTTATGCTAAGGAAGGCATGTGGGTCAGAGGAAAGAAATGCAGCCAAGCCATAATTAGTAGGTGGGAGATTTAGTCGTGAAAGGTTCTGCGTCTCCCTAGTTCTGCTCGACTTTGCTTCCTGCTAACCTGGATTTGCTCTAAATTTAATGGCACAATTCCTGTAGCAGGCATTATTTTAACAGGGTTTTAGCATCAGCCCGAAAGGATTTGTCGAGACCGCTGCATACACAGCAAAAGGCTGTAGATTTGTCCTTATGCCACTGGCCAAGTGCTTGGTTCTGTAGATGGCCCAACCTGAGCTCTGCACAGATCCCTACTTGCTGTCTCCAGCGTAAGCACGAGACGCGTTTTAACACAAACGGTGCAGCTAAGGAGACCCAGCAGCTTTCTGGCGTGGGTGATGTTACGGAGCCGACTGAAATGTACAGAGCACATTTTTTTTATACCTTCATGGTGCTTTGCATCCCAGAATTGCATTGCAGGCTCTATCCACACAGCGCTGCTGAAATGCAGCCAGGGGAGAGGGCAGCAGCTAGCCAGTGCACAGTGAGGGGGAGGGCAGCAGGAATTTTGGCCACAAGTGCATCCTCGTGCAGTGGGATGATCTGTGGAGGAACAGGGCTGGAGCAGAGATCTGCCATTCCACAGGTACTCCAGTCACCACTCCACCACTGCACAGCAAAGGCAGGTATTGCTGACACCTTACTGCTGCTGTAGCAGATATAAAGCATCCTAAGGGTGCGCGTGGGGAGAGGGGTGTCAGTTTTCTTCCCCCACTTTGCTTGGAGGTCCCCCCTGCACCGAAACCAATTTGGCACTTGGGACAGGATTTAGCTCCAAACCAGCCCAGGGCTGAGGAGAGACCCATGCTGGGCTGGAATGGAGCTGGTTGGGAATTTTTCATCCAACTGTTTCTTTGCTGAAAAATGCCCTTTTGTCAAAACTGAACCTGCTGGTGAAACGGGGCTGGGTTCGACAGACCCTCTGGCTTGGAAGCATGTTGAAGAGAAAAGTTTTGAAATGCAAATGTCCAGTTTTCTGGTTTGAAACATTTTTTCATTTGCAAATTTCAGCTAATTAGTCTGAAAACAAGGCTTGAACATCGAAACCAAGTATTTCGACTGACCCGAAACACACAAACAATTGGTCTTTCTCTTCATGAATATTTTTGAGATTGTGACTTTTTATCCCGATTTGAGATTGGCAAATCTTTCAAACACTTGAAAACCTTCCCAGGACAGGAAACCTTGTTTTCTCCCAGCACTAGGCTAGGCTAGACCTGCTTTTTCCTAGACCCTTCATCAACACAGGTAGGGAAACCCTTCTCCAATCGCTGAAAGTCTGGCGGCATCAGCGTGAACACAGACTGGACAGACTGGACCTAGCCTTATGTGATCCCTTAGCAAGCCCTAACCTTCTCTCTTGTCCTCCTTCCACGGCTCCAGGAAAATTCCACCATGGCAGCAAGCCCTGCTTGCAAAAGAGCTTTGAGAGGGGAGCATGGCATTTAGCAGAGAATCGCTCCTCAGTGCCAGGGCCGGGGCTAATTAACCAGACAGTTTATTACAGATAAGCAAAGGCGGTGGTGGCGAATCCATCAAACGAGGCATGAAGGCGGACTGCTCCCGCTGTTTGCTCTTCCGCAGCAGGAGGTCACCTTCCGAAAAGCAGAGACATCAAATGGGCTTTCCCTTTTCAACAGGCATGATAAATGGTAAATAATGAATCCCCCGCCGAGCCGTGCAGAAGTGGGGAACGCGCAAAAGCCATGTCAGCAGCAGAGGCAGGCGCCTGCTTTGACCCCCTGGGGGGGGGTGTTGGGTTGGGTTGGAGAATGCTTTGCTTGTTGCATCAAATTATCTGGCGCTGATCAGCTGTTTGGGTGGGTTTGGCCTGTGTCATAGGTTTCCCTTGAAGGCGACTCGCTGTCTGAAATGGGAAAAAAAAGACCAGGGGAGGTGGTGGCCTGGAGGCCTTTTCGCAAAGCGGCGTGAGATGTGCACAGCTGGTCTGGGTGGCAGTGCTGGCTCCCGTCTCCCATTTGGGAACTCCCTGCCACACTTCTGACTGCAGTGTAGACACGCCCTTGGAAGCAAACGCTTGCCGCTCCAGAGCTCACCCTTCAATCCCTGTCGGTAACTCAGCCTGTGTTGCCAGGGCAGCGTCCCCGCAGACCACCCTTCACCTGCCATGCAATCTCCTTACAATCCAGAGCAGGAGAGCGATGGCTTCTTTCCAGTCGTGTCATCCCTTGAGCTCAGAATCACTTTAATTAAAAAGGGCATTTCTGATCCGGCTGCTCCCTGAACATTGACGCCCTTGAAAACGGCAGGCGCCCAGTTTGCACCTGTACATTTATCTCCTCCTTTTTCCTATTCCCGGTTGTTAAATATGCCCTTCGCTCATCCCAGTGTATTGATCTGAAAATAGCGAGAGTTAATAAAACTGCTTGCAGGAGGGACGGGGGAGGAGGGCTTAGCCCCCAGGAGCTGGCAGGAACTGCTTTGCTCATTGAAACAGGCACCTGCCTTGGTTGCAGTTAAGAAAATTGTGAACTTTTTCCCTCTGAAGCAGCCTCATCAGTGTAAAATAAGCTTAAATTGGAATTCTGCAATGTTGCTGCCTCTGCTGTTTCTCTGAATCAGCCTTCTACAGTTGTTGATTGCATTCCCATCTCCAGGATGAGATGCAGAAGTGACCTCCGTTACGAGTTAAGTCTAGTCTTCACCCACACTCAGGTGATGTTCTGTTGACTCAGAGCTCTCGTGTGCATTCAAATGGACTCCCGTTCCCTTCCGGTCCTACGTTGACAAGTAGTGTTAAACAGCTGCCACCCCAGAGGCGGCTGCATTGCAGTGGCCAGTGAAATGAGCTCTGCATGAAGTTTACATCGGAGGCAGTGGGTTAAGTCTTTAAAGTGGCTGGGGATCCTTGGTGCTGGAAGCTGATGTTTGATATGGATTTTTATGATTGTCGCACAGGACTGCCAAGAGATGGGACTGGATGACCGTCACTGCAGATGACGGAGCTTATTAGGACCCAGGACTGCTGACTGGCTTCTTGGTACCCCCAAGGGGAGTACTATGGCGAGCGAGCAATGAGCAAGAAATAGTAAAGGGCACGTTCTACCCTCATTCTTCCTTTTCCTGGGGCTGAAGGCATCAGAAGCAATGTGGCTCTGCTATGAAGGACAGGGGAGATGGTGCAAGGGTTCTGGTTCCCTGTGCGTCTGCGGGCTGGGACCAGGGCGGGCTCCCTCTGCCCCAGCATGCTGTGGGGGCTCGGGGTCTGGCATCCACCAACCTGCGGATCTGCTGGCCAAACTCTCTGGAGGGCACAAGAGCAACACACTCTCTCTGCAGCATAGGAAAAATGACTCCGAGTCTGTGGCGTCCCCCCCCACGTGTTTCCAGCTCATTAACTCAGGCTTAGTGCTGAGAACACGTTTTGGCTTTCTGGTTTTTGGATGCTTGTTGTCCGTGTTATGACAGGGCGGAGACTGGCCTGGGACCTCCAATGGCAGGGCATGCCCTCAGCCCGTGTCCCGTCTACAAGAGGCCTTTGCAGTCCGTGGGGAGCATAGCAATACGAGCTGGGATTGGAAACCTACCCGCATCCGAGAGCGGGTGAAATCACAACTCGGGTCCCAGCTCGCCTCGGCTAAGGGAAATTAATCTATTTTGGACCGAAACCTAAGGGAAAGGTGACTGTAAATCAAGGCCCCTCAGTGCTGGGCGTCTCTGTGCCCTATGAACCATCGCGATCCTGCCTGTTGCCTGTAACGCTCACGAGCTCTGTCCCTCATTATCCCCACAGAGCCGGTGCAGAAGGCAAGCAGGGGTCTACTTCAGCTTGTGCATCAGCCGCAGCGTTGCCCTTTGGTGGGATGGTTTTGCTGGGGAATGAGCCCAGGCCGGGTCAGCGGCTCATCAGTTAATTGGATCTGGCACGAAAGAAGCTAAATACAAAGCCCCCAACACGTCCCGGCCCCTAGGCTAGGGCTGCGCTCTGCAGCTTGGTTTTTCCATGGGAAGCAGGTCGGCTAGAATAAGGAACTCCGGCATATCCCTATTGCTGCAATCGCTGCTAGGCATCTACCTAGAACCTTCTCCAGCCCCCTGGGGCCTGGCTTTCTGCTACAGATTTAAAGAAACAGTGTCCACAGGGCAAGTAGTTAACCACGGCCTCGTGACTGGAGTGCTGGACTAGAGCTATGGAGACCTGGGTTCTAGTTCTCACTTTTCCCCTAGGCTGTTGGGTGAGCTTGGGTAAGTCTCTGTACCTCAGTTTCCCCCCTGTGAAATAGTGATAAAGTGCTCGGCGATCCGCTGATTAAAAAGCGCTACATGCGTGGTGGGTGTTTTGCTGATGGGACGCTCCGGATCACCCATGTGGGCAGCTGGCAGCCTCCAGCCAGGCAAGCTGGCGCGCTGTGCGAGAGAAGGCGGGCTGGGGCAGGCGAGTGATGAAGATGGATGAGTCGTGCTTCAGTTATTGATCCGCAGGTGGCAGAGAAGTAGATATTAAAAAGCAAACCTGCCGCACACCCCTCGAGCGAGAGACGGGGAGCGCTTGCCACGGTGCCGCGCCGGGGCTTCATCAAACAGTTGGACGGGCCCACATGCCTCTTCAAGATCTTGGCTGTTGTGAAACGGATTGTTATTTTTAGACGTGATTCAGCCAACATGTGCCTTGGGTTTTCCACGTGCCCCTGTGAATTAAACAACCCCTCTCCTACTGAGGATCGCCCGGGATGATTTACTCGGCGTAGGTTCATTAGCTCCCAGGAAAAATGCAGCTTTGCAACGAAAAACGTGTTGAAACTACAATGACCAGGGCTGGGCTGATCAACACTGCAGCACACAGAGGGTGTGGCATTGGAGTGACTCCTTCTCAGTTTCCCCGGACAGATGCGGGGGGTACATAGGAGGAGAATCAGACCCAGGCAGTAATTCCAAACCGGCCGTCTGCCTGAGCCTTGATGTGGAGGGATTCGCTGCTGCTGGCGGGACAGAGCGATTTCATAGCTGTGGCCTTTAGGTCAAGTGTTCTGGGGCCATCTGGGCGAATCTGGGGTCTGTCCTCCCTGTGATGGTGCGGGACGGGCAGAGACCGTGAAACCCATCCCTGTGCAGAGGAGCCAGTGAAAGTGTCAGGGCAGTCCCACGGTAACCTGCCCACTGGGGTTTAAATGGGCTGTGTTGGCTCTCTGCATGGGGGCAATTTCATCCCTGCTGATGACCATGAAAGTTTGTTGTAACATGAACCCCCTTTTACAGGTGGGGAAATTGAGGCATGGAGAAATTTAAGGCCGGGATTTCAAAAGAACTCGGGGACTAAAACTGAGGCAGATTAAAAAAAAGCCCCATAGTGCAGTGAGGTGGGGGCCAGGCACTTATGTAAATCGAGCCCTTATTTGGATGCCTAAAGGGCAGCTGAACCCTTGGAAACACTGGCCCTGAGCTCTTTGGAAACCTTGGACCCGCACGACTTTTGTGAGGCCACAGAAAGCGTCAGCGGTGGAGGTGAGACAGCCCTGCTGTCTCATGTTTCAGCCACTGGGCTGGGCGTCCTTTGCTAGCTGTGACATTCTGAACGGCTCCCCGTTTTATCTGAGCGTGCGACTGGGCGGCTCCTGCCTCTCACATCAGCAGGGACAGTGAAGCGGCTGTGAGTGGGTCAGAAGGGAATCCGGGAGGAACAGGCTTCAGTGACAGGAGGAGGGAAGCCACAGAGGGAGCAGAAATGAGGAGGAAGAAGGTGGCAGGCTGTATCGCTTTCCTGTCTGTAACCAGGCTTCAAACAGCCCCTCACTGGGTCCCTGCTGCAAACGAGGTCACTGCACACCTACGTATTAGTGCTCCGTGCTGGCACGTAGGCAGTGACGAGGTGCAGCTCTTTGCTGGCACTTTTCCTCCCTAGATCTCAAAGCGCTTTACAAATAAGAACAAGTAGCCTTCTCACCGTTACGCAGATGGCAAACTGAGGCACGGGGAAGCGGCATGGTTGGACCATGTACATTGGCCCTGTACAGAAGTGGCAGAACCCAGACCAGATTAGACAGAGCATGTACACTGCTCTCCTGACACCTAGACCAGGGCCCTGCGCCCTGCGCTGTACTGCTGGTAAGGGATACGCTGTCCTAGGCAGAGTCTGGGCACCTTAAACATTCCACCTGTCCTGCCTTTATTACTTTTACAGTAGCTCCTAGTGGCTCCAAGGTCAGGGTCACGTTGTGTTAGGTGCTGTACATACACACACATATAAAGAGACAGCCCTTGCTCCCAAGAGCTAGGGTGACCAGATGTCCCGATTTTATAAGGATAGTCCCTCTATTCAGGGCTTTTTCTTACATAGGCACCTATTAACCTCCAGCCCGTCCCGATTTTTCACACTTGCTCTTGGGTCACCCCTCCAAGAGCTGACAGTCTAAAAAACAAACAAGACAGAAATGGGAGGTGAGGGGAAAATAGAGGCACAGACGGGTGAAGTGACTCACCCAAGGCCACACAAAAGGCTGTGGAGGAGGAAAGACCAGCACCCCAGGCCTCGTGGCTCCTAGTCCAGTATCTACTTGTCCATGCTGCTCTGGAAAGTGAGCGCCTTCGCTGCAGAGCCGTGCTGCGCTGGACTTGTCCACGGAGGTGGCTTGTGCCTACGTGGCACCAAGTAGTTACATGGAACACTGCTGCCGGGCTGGCCCAGAGCTATGATTTTCCCAGAGGGCGTCTAGTCTGTGACGGATCTGCCACCCGCAGGACCAAACAAACAAACCCAATGTGCAAAAGTGGCAGGGCTGCCTCTTTGTGCGCAGAGCTGTATTTAGGAGTGAAGGGTTGGGGGACAGAACAGAAGTTGGATACAGCTCCTTGCGCCTGCTGGCAACACAAAGCAATGCAGAGGATGGCTTTTCCAGAGACGTGGCCTACCTCGGCAGGGCTGGGGATTTTCCTGGCACGTTTGCAGGTCTGAATTACACCCATATATTTAGCTGTTTGACACTGCAATCTGTCACGCAGAGGCCAGGCAAACAGGAGCAAAGGACTGCTTTCTTCCCCCCAGCTGGTGTGTGTGTGTGCGCACGCGTAAGTGCCCACCAGCATGTGTTTGTGTGTCTGATTGTGTGTGCCTACATCTTTCCTGGGTGCATGTCTGCCTGTGATGCTGTGTGTGCATCCACACGTCTACGGTTTTGTCTCTCTGTGTGTAATAGCGGGTGTGTGTTTCTCCCTGTGTGCGACTGTTTTGTCAATGTGTGTGTGACCACGTGCCTCCATCTGTGTTTGTGTCTCTGTGTGTGTTTCAGTTGATGATTGTGTTGCATTTTGGCGTTTTGTATGGTGCTCAAGTACGTGTGTGTCATTGTCCGACTGTGTTTGTCGGTGCGTCCGCTTCCCCACCCACTGCCCCATGCGTGTGTGATGGTCCATGGCTCTACATAAGAACGGCCAGACTGGGTCAAACCAATGGTCCACCTAGCCCAGTGTCTTGTCTTCCAGCAGTGGCCGGTGCCAGATGCTTCTGAGGGAGTGAACAAAACAGGGCAATTATCAAATGATCCATCGCTTTGTCATCCAGTCCTGGCTTCTGCCAGTCAGATGCTGAGGGACACTCAGAACATGGGGCTGCGTCTCTGAGTCTCTTGGCGAATAGCCACTGACCGACCTGTCCTTCATGAACTCATCCAGTTCTTTTTTTAACCCAGTTCTACTTTTGGCGTTTACAACAAGGAATCCCACAGGTTGCCTGCGCCTTCTGTGAAGCCTTTTGCTTGTTTTAAACCTGCCACCTGTCTGGGTGTACGAGTGTGAAACTTTCCAATGCTGGATTGTCCCATTTCAATTATACTTTGTGTATTAACATCCAGAGTGCGCAGAACCGAGCCGCCCCCCCTCTCCTGGCTTCTCGAGGGCGGGAGAGCTGTGCACGTTGCACAGGAAAGGAGGCTGGCCAGGAGGACAATGTGAAGCATTGGTTTTGCCATTTTAAACTAGGCAGGAAGTGTGTCAAAATGAGGCAGGCCTGTAGGTGCTTTGTGCTGTAAAACATGGCAGGGTTGTTTCACTCCAGTGAATTCAGTGGTCTCAAGTTGCAGTGGGGGCGGTCTAGGTTGGATGTTAGGAAAATGTTTTTCACTAGGAGGGTGGTGAAGCACTGGAATGGGTTACCTGGGGAGGTGGTGGAATCTCCATCTTTAGACGTTTTTAAGATGCGGCTTGACAAAGCCCTGGCTGGGATGATTTAGCTGAGGTTAGTCCTGTTTTGAGCAGGGGTTGGATTAGATGACCTGCTGAGGTCCCTTCCAACTCTATGATTCTATGATTATCCACACGTGTCAAGGTACTTACCTATGTAAGTCTTTGCAGGATTGGGACCTAAATCTGTTCCTTGGCAACGGTTCACATGGAGCAGATCTGCCCATGTAATATATCTCCATGGTGCCCATCAACACAGCATCTGAGCTGCCGTGCTAGTCACTCGACAGCCGACGCAGTGGCATCCACTCAAGCAACAACATTGAAAAACTTCTGTTTGGGGTTTAGCCCCAAGCACCCAGACCTCACATGCCAGGAGACACCAAAAGGCCGATTTCCAAAGCGCTCAGGACCAGATTGACAAGTGCTTGGCGCTCCCATCTGGGGTCTGGGGTTCCCAAGGGCCCCACTGCCCACGGGCACTCGGTGCACCCAATTCTTCTGAAGATTAGTCCCCAGCTGCTCTCCCTGACGCACGGTCTGGAGAGCCAATGGCTGGAGAGGCTCCTCCTGGCTCAGTCACTACGTGTGAAGGCCGGTGAGGGGCTGTCTGCAGAAGACAGGCCCACACCTACACACTGGGGAGCTGGTCTGGGATTGGTTTTTTTCTAAACACACGCTCAGAAGCAAGCTCCGTACCCACATTTGTAAATAATTGTCTCTACACTGATCCACGCCCTGCATGCACACACACTCTTCGCAATCACCCCCCCCAAATATCCTTTTGTAACCGCCCCGACTGTCCCCCAGGCCACCCCCCCACACTCCCATCACACACTCACAGACCTCCACAACACTCCCAAGCACCCGTTCTGCTCACCCACCCACCTCCTTATCCCGCCTGCCAGCGCACCAAGCAGAGCAAGGCGCAGCCGTAATGCTACCTGCCTTCAAGTTTTTATCTGTTTAATTAGATAATTTTCCACCCCATTTATCATCAGAGCCTCGGCTCCATAATCAAATCGCAGATTGCATTGACAGCCTGGCGCAAAAAACACCGAGCAGTTGGGAAAACATTTTCCTCCAGAAAAGGAACCGGGGAGGGTGTCAGTCCACAATGACTCTTTCATCTCCTTTGGCATCAGTGCCCACAAATGAGCCAATTTCCCCACTCCTTGGAGACGGTTCCTTAGCCCTCGACAGGACTGATTCAGTCCATGCTGTGTGCGACTTGGGTTTGAACTAGAGACTGGATGCAGTGCGCACTCTCTTGCCTCCCTTTTTTACTGAGACAGGGTAAGGATTGCTGTCGCATCTCTCTTTGTATTTTCCCTTTTGCTTGTTCCTACTTAGCTCGGCTTCCTCGGATCTGCATCTAATGAATACCAGTCAGAGCCACACTAGGGTTTGTTTCATTTCAAGCTCTCTTTTGTCACAATGTTGGCTTGTGCGTTACTCCTCATGTATCATCTCCGAGGCCTCTTCCATCCCACCCTCTCCGCCCTCCCTCTGATTCTGAGGAATATTTCTTCACTAACTATAATCAGAATATATTTCTCCCACATTTCCCCCTCCGTTCCCCTTAATTTCACAGCTAGACACTGCACTGGGCGTGTGTGGGTCAATAGACTGAATGGGAGGAAGTGCTGCATTCGCCTAACAAACCCAGCCCAAAGTCTCTGCATTCTTGGCCAGGAGGTTTCAGACAAATTCCTTATCGCAGAACTATTGAAACCTCATGCCCTGATCCTAGCAAACCATCATGCCCATGCGGAACTCAGCGACTTCAAAGGAGGGCGCAGGGGGCTGCCCACGTACTGTCCCTTGCAGGAGCGGGGCCTTATTGAGTTATTACAAGCATTATACAGCCCGCCTTGCTGTTCAGCCCAGAGACGGGGCTCAAACCGACAACAGGGAGAGGATCAGCCTGGAGCTTGGGGCAAATTTCAGTTTGGGTCTTCAGCTGAGTTTGTGCCTCGGCCCAGCTGGACTGAAAATCCAGATTGCCTAAGGAGGACTTTCCCCAGCCACATGCAAATTTCACATTAACCACAGAGAGCTGCAGAATCCAGGGCCCTGCTAATAGGGGGCCCTGGAGGTAGCGCACAGGTCCTTGTCGGCAGGCTGCAATGGAAGCAGTGGTTTGATCCAGGGGAGTGGACACGGGATGAGAAGCTGGGCAAAGTGGGTTCTCTTCCAGGTTTTGCCCCTGGCCTGCTGTGGGACTTGGGCAGGGCCCTAGTTTCCCATCACTGGGATCCAGTTAGACTGTAAGCTGTTGGGGGCAGGGAGCATCCAGTGCTCTGTGTACGTTCACCACTTGGCAGAACAGCCTCCGCTGGGCCCTCTGTGCTATTGCAATACAAAATACACAGGAAGACCCACAATAGCAGCGCGGTATTTGCAAGGCAGCGTATGAGCTCCGGGGCATACGGAAGGATCGTCATACGTTACCCCCCCTCCCTGGAAATTAGAGTCTTTAGGCCTTCCTACCCCGTAGCGTGGATAGAAAAGACCTAGTGAAAGATCCTCTACCTCCCCGGAGAGGGAGCGTACCCCCTACCACACCGGATCGTAGCCCAATGTGCAAGTTTCTTGCATTTCGTGTGAGTTCCCTGCATTTTCCAGCTCTCTGCCGCACCAAGGGCGGGGAATTCCCACACCCGGCCTGGGTGCACGTGTCTGCCCACCAGCGCCCGGGGTGGGCTACCATCCCAGGGTGGCTGCTAACGCCACGGGCCTGGGGATGTTGGCCGGAGCCCGAGTTAGAGAGCACAGCAGCTGGATTCTCTAGGGCGGTGATTTTCACCCCTGGGGGGCTGCGGACTACCTCTAGGATGGCCCAAGGGGTCCCCACCGCCCTGTGCCGATTTGTAGGGGGTCCACACATGGAAGGAGGCTGCAAACCCCTTGCTCTAGAGGGGCTGCCTGGCTGCCTTTCCTTTTTTCCTCCAGCAGAAGGCACCCTCCGCCTTTCCTATGCAGCCTCTTCCCCGCCGAGCTGCCCCTTTCCCTGGGCTGGAGCCTTACGTCAGCCGGAGCTCGCTGAAGGCTAGTCCCAGCCCCGGCGCAGCCCGCTGCTATTTCAGCTGGAGCCGCGGCGCCCATGGCTCGGCGCGGCCGCTTGGCTCCGCGTCCGTGAGCGCAGGACGCAGCGACCCGCGCGGGGCCGGACTTTCCCTGTGCCCCGCATGCAACATGCCCCGCGCCCGGGCTTTGATCTTCATTTTAACCGTGCACATCTGCTCCCTGGAGACGGACACCCCCGCAGGTCAGCGCCGCCCCGGGCACCCCACGGGCCCCCCGCGTGTGCGCGGCGCTGGGCTCCCACGGGGGGGCTCCCCCCCTTTTCTCCCCCGCACAACTTGTTCGCGTGTCTCTGCCCGCCCGGTTCCTGGGACCTTGGGGCTGGGGCAGGAGAAGCTCCGGGTTTTTCTTGGGGCGCGGGGCGTGTTTGCAACTGACCAGCCGGGGGGTGTCGGGGTGTTGTGTGGGGGTGGTGTGGTGTGGGGGTGTATCGGGGGGGTGGTGTGGGGTGTGTGTGGGAGGTGTGTCTGTGTGGTGTTGTGTGTCGGGGGTGTGTTGGAGGGGGTGTCGGGGGTGTGTGTGTGTTGTGGTCTGGTGTGTGTCGGGGGTGTGTGTTGTGGTGTGTGGTGTGTTGTGTTGGGGCGTGTATTGGGTGTGTGGGGGGG